>CM077882.1:15227500-16427500 GCA_039720435.1 Amazona ochrocephala | reverse complement strand
TTTCAGCCACTTTAATCCACGCAGAGATGATATGGTGTCTAACATTTGATTAAGGGCAATGACAGGATACATCGCTATGTATATAACTGTGCAATTCCTTTATTGCTTTTGTATATGCCAAGATACAGTAGTTTGTGTTTGTGAGCACAGGATGTGATTATTTATTTTTTTTTTTAATTGAGTCGTATTTCCTTCTCGTATCTTCTCTGTTTGGAGCCCTCTGTTGATTTCTTGTGGCTTTGTGGTGATTTTCTTTCCTTATTTTTGTTTTTTTTTTTTTTTTTTTTCTTAATGTCTGGGTGGAGGAAAACCCTTTTTCTTCGGTGGTTTTGGGAAAGGGTTTATGGCTTAAATGCAAAAAAGTAAATACCAGAAACAGCAGCTGTGAATTAATTATTATTTTTTTTTTTCTGACTTGATCTGCTACTGCTCCATTTTTAGGATTTAACCACTGCAAAGAAAGATGAAGGTATCATGATTTTCCTAAAGATGCATTACTCACTGTGGTAATGCAGTTAAAATGATAAAAGGAGCACCCACTTTTAGACCATATAGCTGTGTATTTTTGCACATTTAGATAATAATTGTCTTACAATTGTAAAAAAACAACTTTGTGACTTTTGAGAACACAGTCACAAGAATTTTTCAGGATTTTGTGAGGAAATAAGAAGAGGAAGTGAGATAGAAAGCATTAGTAGTTTTCAGTTATTGTGTGGATGTTTCGAATTCTTGGTTTAGATGTATATATTCCTTACCATGAAAACTGTATAGGGAGATGGCTCTTCTCCTCCAGTGCATGTCACTGAAGTCTTTTGAGTTTGCTCAGTGGATTGGATCATTGAGGCTGCTGCAATACCATGTGAGCAGTTTTTCACCTGGCTGCATATGGGCATACTGAGAGGCCAAGCAATGTTTGTGGCATTATGTGAGTCTGTAAGTCTTGCCATTACCCTTCCCCGGGGCAAAATAATAGTTTGGGTTCACCTGTTTGTACCTGGAGTGGAAAGTTCAACACACAAGACTAGTGAGCAATGTTCTGTAGTTGCTTTAATGCTATCACTACACCTTGAAAACTCAGGGGATGAGAAATACAAGTGAAATGAATGTGTTTGTTGGAGCACAGAAGTATCATCTTGAGTCTTCATTTTCTGTGGTTGTCAGGTGTATTTATGTATATACGTATAAGACAAGGCTCTGCAAAATCAGCATATTAAAAATCTGGTCCAGTTTGCAGTTCAGCATTCAGCCATAGTTAGTGAAAGTGTTTTTGGCCTGCACAAAGGTGGAGGTGGTAGAAATGTTTCTGAACTGAAGTCTGGAAAGCATTACAGTAACTTCCTGTGTTGGCTGCTGGCAGCTTGATCAAATACACAGGTTTCTTGCACTGTATCATTAGTTGCTCTTATACCAACTTGCTTAAAACAATACATGATATGTAAAGGATTCTGCTCTGGGTTTGTGAGGCAAATCTCTTTTTCAGCATCTTATATTTAGAGAAGTTGGTGAAAGGCAGTCTTTTCATCTGAAGTGGTCTGTCTTGAATACTGGTAGGAAGACCTGATTATGGTCCAAAGCCTTTATTTGATCCTACCCTTTGTTTCATGTTCTTGAGCACATTGTTGGGCAAGGAAAATTTTTGTTAGAGGAGTTCCTATTTCCGATACTCATGTGGGTATTTGAGAGCATAAGTCCTAGCGATGATCTTATCTTGAGCAAGTAGGTGTCAGTTTGTCCTTTGGAAATTTAAATTTGTTTTGTTTGAGAGGATTACTTTGAAGCTGCATTCCAGTTTCTTAAGAACACAGATTGATTTCTTTTTTTTTTTTTTTTTTTTTTGCTTCACAGTGACTCTAATGTTTTCATTGGAAATATGCATGTCACAGGCTGTGATGGGAGGGGATGTTGACAGTCTTCAGGAAACAAATTCACAATCTCCTCTTTTGCTGTTTTGTGTGACCTGTTGTGGTTTGATTCTTAATTCTGTTTTAATGCGAACTATTATTTCAGATTTATTATAGCATGTAGAAGTAATCCTAAACAAATGAAAAAAGGGACATTTGCAATCACTGTATGTTTCACTGCATATCTCTCAGACTTCTTCCTCTTCGACACTGCTCATTCTAGTCAGTATTTGTATCTGGGGCCTCCATTACACAGAATTGAGGCTAAGAGAAATGTAGAGACTTGCAGAAATACATTTACATGGTCAGATACCTTTCCATGAAGAGTATTGTTTGTTATTATTGCTCAGTTTAGATGTTAGACTGAAGTATCCTAAACAGAGATTTGCAGCTTCAGAAAATGAGCGCATACTTAGAATAGAGTAATAGAAGGCTTTCTTTTGGTTCAGCAGTTTGTATTAAGTCTTACAGGATTAACTGATGTCTCTGATTTTTCTTGCCACAGTGAGTCTGAAACACAGGCTGCATGGAGGAGCATGAAAAGCGAAATGGTTGTCTTCTTACTTAAAAGGATTAAGATGGTATTTGTGAATTATGGTGATGCTGTTTAATAATCTTAAGATACAATTGTTTTAACTTGGCTGAGAAGGTAATCAGAAATATGAAATAGGTTAGGATGCAAATTTAATATCTTTCATGTTTGAGAGATCATGTGTCCCACCCCACCTCGTCACTCAACAAACGTGGACAGTATCCTGTTTTACTTTTCTGCATGGTACATGGAGACATCATCTACGTCTTGCACCCAAATAAGTAAGGAGTGTGCTAGGACTGGCACTATTCAGGATCTTCAGGGATGACTGATTTTGCGTGCAGATGACTGTTTGCAGTCAGATTGGCAGAAAGCCAATGAGGAAAGAGCATTTATTCACTTTTGCGTTTGTGCTTAGCATGGCATGCCAGAGAGAATTCTAATAAAGTCATTTTATCTGAGGACTTCAAATTTAGTAATGCTAAGTATGTGAGGGACTACTGATGTGCCACTGCTGAGGTTAAATATATGTTCCAGGTTGCTCTTTCAACCTTTTTTCAGCCTCTCCTCTTCCCCTTACACTTTACTTTTTGACAGCTTTGTTTAGATACCTGTGTTACTACAGAGATTTCAGAGTATGCTGCTTATTATCTTTTGGCAACAGATCACATGTTTTAGAAGCATCTCTTCCCATTCAGTGAGACTGCGTGTGCTTTCTCCTTGAGCTCTGGGACTGAAAGAAAAAGATCTTGGTTTCCCTTCTTTTGTTATTAGGATGCTAAGCACTCAGTTTTAATAGTTTGAAAAATCAAGAGCAAATCCTCTTATTCATGTTAGATAAATGTGATTCCTTGTGATGTATTTATATGCATTATTGAGAAATGTATAATGTACCAAATAATCATACAATCATGGAATAGTCAGGGTTGGAAAGGACCTTAAGATCATCTAGTTCCAACCTCCCTGCTATGGGCAGGGACACCTCCCACTAAACCATGCCACCCAAGGCTCCGTCCAACCCGGCCTTCAACACCACCAGCGATGGAGCATTCACAACTTCCCTGGGCAACCCATTCCAGTGCCTCACCGCCCTCACAGTAAAGAATTTCTTCCTCATATCCAATCTAAACTTCCCCTGTTTAAGTTTGAACCTGTTACCCCTTGTCCTCTCACTACAGTCCCTAATGAAGAGTCCCTCCCCAGCATCCCTATTGGCCCCCTTCAGATACTGGAAGGCTGCTATGAAGTCCAGGTAGAATAATAATCATGCTTGGATACCATCTACCTTTCTTCTTTTCTTTTGTTTTAAATACTGTATGTTGGCTGATGATCAGGAAGAACATGAATCAAAACCATTAAAATACGTGGAATGGTGATGCTATATTAGTTATATTTGAGCTAACAAAAATCTATGGATTCTAGATTTGCTTTTCAATGAGGCTATTTTAATGTCATTCATTTAGTAGTTTTTAATTCATGGTAAGACAGATGTCAGTAGTAGTGAAAATACAGATGTCTCACTTGTGGTGTTACTTGTAATTTAGATATACCTGGATATAATTGAAGGAGGAATATTTTAGTTTTAGAAAACTGGTATTGGAAAACCCATAGTTGTTAGGTTTGTCTCAGTCACACCTCTCAGCAGTTCAGGTAACTTGCTTTTGCTTTAATTTATTTAACAAAGATCTTTCATGAAGGACCGTAATCTTTACATGTGCCTCACTTCAAGCTTCCTCCTGAGATATTTTGCTTCTGTGTCTTTCCCCCCATTTCTTTCTCTTGTTCTCTTGCCCAAGAGAGTTGTTCTTGTGTAGACCTACTGGGAGCCATCTGGTGTGGCTGCTGGGAAGCCAGCACTGGGCACCTAAACAAGCCTGTCATGCTGTTCACGTTTATCATAGTGCTGGACCTGCACCTGTTAGAGATGATCTGCAGAGACAGCTTAGTTAGCTTTTCTTTGTTTCTTTTCTAAACTGTGTGTTTGGTCATAAACGGATACTTCAGTGCATTATTTCTCATATTTCTCTCACTTTCTCTGTACTTTGGGGAGAAAGAGTGTTGAAGTGGCTATAAGCAGTTGTCATTGGCATTTAAAAATTCTGAAAGGTCTACAGTTTGGACTTTCTTGGGGACAGCATTGAGGCTTGCAAGTCTCTATCTTGAGGACACTTCATAGACCATACTTCCTTCTGCTTTTGGAGAGAAGAAACTTCTATACTGCAGAAACCTGAAGGTATGGCTTTTTATTCTTTTTTTTTTTTTTCTTTCAGCTGGGGGCAGTACCTCAAGGTGAGATGCAGTAGTGCTTTATTTCCTCTGGATCAGTGTCAAACTTTTCAGCTGAGTTTAACCTGACCTGCCTCATCTGTAAATAATATTTTCCTTCTTCTGGCAATGTAGCAGCACATTTCTTCCACTGCCCCCAGGCAGATTCTGCTACCAGAATTGCTGAAATGAATAGAAGACTTACTGGTCAATAGTTGCATTCTGCATCTCTTTCTCAAAGGATAACCTCTGCTACATGTAGAAAAATCCCCAGGTGTTCCTCTCCTGTCTTTCTGTCTTTGTAAGGCACTTCAAGCCTGACATTAGTGGATGGAGATGAAGAATCGATGACCAGCACATTGCCAATCATTGCAAGGACAGACTGCATGATCCAAGGAGAGCAGAAGGAATGCACCAGTGGTTTTAGATGACTACACAAAACTGTTTTATTAGCCGAGTGTGCAGTAAGCCCAACTGCATCTTCCCATCTAGAAGTCGCAAAGAACCCGTGTTCACAATGCTTCCCTTTTCTCATTGTCAAGCTAAAATGGGGAAGCATTCTACACCTGTCTTCTGCCCTGAGTCATGTCCAGTGGGTATTGTTTTTGAATCATCTTTGCAGATGAGCTATCTGGGAACAGCAGCATAGTTCAAAGTGTATCTTAAGAAAACTTCTGTCAAGAGTATGAGGGGTAAACCCCAGATGGTTAAATAGAAGCAAGCAGCAATGCTTAGATCTCTGATGAGCAGAGTAGGATTGAAGTGATAAGAAAAAAGTCCAGCAAGCATTCCTATGTGTAGTGTAACTCTTCACAGTAAATCTGTATGGAATCCTTTGATATTTATTTGCAGGAGCGCAACTGTATTGTACTCTTGACTGGAGATCTGAAATGCAGCAGGAATTTCTGGGCCAAGTCTAGTGTTGATATAGAGAGCTGTGCTGAAGTCAGTGAAGCTCTACAATATCCAGTGGAGTTGTCCACCATCTTCTAAAGCCATGCTGGTTGCTCAGTTTCTGGTGGTTGTCATAAACTAATAATATAGAAGGTACAGGTCTGAGACTCATTTATAAGGTAGTGATGATAATCATAATCTATGAGAGGCTGAGAATGTGTGTTAAGGCAAGCTTTTCTTGAAAGCCTTGTGATAATAGTGGTGTTTTTTTTTTTTAATATATCTGGAAATCTTATTTTTAAAAAATCTTGAATACCTGAATCTTCAGGTTTTCATCCCAAAGTGAAATAGCAAGATTGCAGCCCTATGTTGTCTCTCTCTCTCTTTCTAAAATCTCTTCTTGTTTTTAAACTAGATTCACAATGCTCTTGCAGTTTCAAATGAGTTTTTAAAATGTTTTTAGATAACAATAATTTTATTGTCATTTGACCAAGCATCCAGTTTTATGTTCAGCTATGCAGAGTATGCTTGGTAAGGCCTATTGATTTGAGAAGTAAGGTAAAGCTGAAGATGATTCAGTGTAGCAGATTTTAATTCAATGCAAATGTTCCTAAAGAATTTAACATTTATGTATGAGCAAGAATAAGCATGCTGCTTTTGTCTCTTAGGGACAAGTGTATGAATTGGCCAATAATGTGGTCAGTGAAATAGTGAGAGAAGCAAATATCTGTTGTCAAGCCTTTTATTTTACTGAAGAGCACAAAAAATGAAGGCAGTTTTAAAGTGTGCTGCTGTGTTGCTGTGTGTGTCTTGCTGCAGCTTACACTTCATGGGGTATGGTGTAGGTTATTAGTGGCTGCTCAGGCTGATATGATTTTTTTTTTTCTTTTGTATTGGATTTGAGAAATCTTCTGGAATTGGGCCAGAGGGTTATGTGTTCCAATAAGTGACTAGAAGTGAAATTGTGTCTAAATTACTCTTACACTGATCTGTAAGCTGCTGGAGTATGTGTTATCACAGTGACTGAAAAATTACTTAATCATTTCAGAGGGCTTTATTTTAGTTAATGTAACCCTCTTCTTCGTTCTAATACTGATCTGATCTCTGATCTATTGGATTTAGTAAGTATTTGAAGTTTGAATTTCCCATGGCCTACATCATGTTAATGTGTCTTTAATGCTTGGAAAGTATAATTTATTCCTGTGAAGGTTTGCAGAGTAATAGCCCTTAACTCCTTAGAGAAGAGTGAACTTTTAACAGCAATATTGTGAACCTAACACAGTATATTTTAATGTTCCTGTAGCTGCTGTGTATGTAGGCAGCGTAGCATTTTCTATTCTAGCTTTCTGTTTCGTTGCCCAAATTTATTATAGTAATTTGCCTCTCAGGAGAGAAACTTCCATGCTTGCCTTCTGTTCTGAATTGGCTTTATTTTCAAACAGTGACCAAACCCAACCCATTCATCCTTAAATTGTGGGAGACTTGTTCTGCCCTGGAGTAGCATTGATGATTATGGAAATATAAGATGGATTATTCTGAGTAAGTACTTACATAAAAATCTGACTTCCAAAGTCCACTCACATGAGATGATTAGTTTCTTTGAAGAAGGTCTGAAAGTTTGGGGTGGTAACTGTCTCAGTATCTTGTTTACTGTTAACTGACAATAATAGATGAAAAAATCATAATTAAGATCTTACTAGGCTTATTGAGCATGTAGAAGAGAAGGTTTCGAGGGCACAGAGTAGCAGCCTGCCAGTACTCCTGCCAACGAGGTTCATCAAGATGATGGAGTTGGGTAGGAAGACGATGAGAAAGTTGGGGCTGTTCAGCCTGGAGAAGAGAAGGCTGCGTGGAGACCTCATAGCAGCCTTCCAATATATGAAAGGGGCCTATAGGGGTGCTGGGGAGCGACTCTTCGTTAGGGACTGTGGTGAGAGGACAAGGGATAACGGGTTCAAACTTAAACAGGGGAGGTTTAGATTGGATATGAGGAAGAAATTCTTTACTGTGAGGGTGGTGAGGCACTGGAATGGGTTGCCCAGGGAAGCTGTGAATGCTCCATCGCTGGTGGTGTTGAAGGTCGGGTTGGATGGAGCCTTGGATGGCATGGTTTAGTGGGAGGTGTCCCTGCCCATAGCAGGGAGGTTGGAACTAGATGATCTTAAGGTCCTTTCCAACCCTGACTATCCTATGATTCTGTGACACAAAGCTTGAGGTTCAGACTTCGTGTAAGGAAAACCTTTCTCACCATGAGGACAATCAAGCAGTGAACAGGCTGCCTCGGGAGTGGTATATATTTTTACAGAGTGGAAAAGACTCATCTGGATAAAATCTAAGTAATGTGGTCACATCTCATAACTTATTTAGCTGTGAGCAGGAGGTTAATCTAGAAACCGTCAGAGGTTCCCACTGAACCTGAGTTATCCCGTGATCCTAAGATCTTGTTTTTGTCCTCAAAACTGATTTCACACATGCTCAAAATTCAGAATTGGGAAGCTTCAGTCCATTGCTGTAATATAACAAGCTGTCAGAGGGATGAGTTTTCAGGTTATTTGTTAAAATGCACTGGGCAAGGCTCAAATCAAGTTCCGTTTGCAGAAGCGATGCTTCTTACTGGGAAGGCAACCAGTGAGAGAGAAGGAAATTAAAGAAATCATTTTTTTTTTTTTTTTTTTTCCCCACCTGTCAGGTGTAATACGCTTTTTTTTTTGGTGCAGCTAAATATAAAGGATTATTATGTAAGCAGTTCAGAGCTCTCAGTATGCCCCTCTGGGAAAAATAAGGTGCGTGTAATACTTTGATAGGGTAGATACTGGCATCTTCTTTCCAGTACTGGCTTGTGGAGAGGAAGACCGTAACTGAAACAGCAGCTTGGAAAAAAACTACTTCATGGTTCAGTGGTTCTTTGCTGTTATTTTGTTTTATCCCAGAAGCACTAAAAGTAGCTGCCCTCTTGTCTTTGTTCTTATTTTCTTTATGCTCCAAAGTTTGCAAAGCAGAAAACATGTTGAGATGCTACTCTGCAGTTTAACTACCAATACACTGAAAATTGGGGCCCTTCATCTGAATGCTTAAACTGATGATTTTATTTTCATGGTTTGTTCTGCTGTTTCTCTGGTTATGTGCATTTCCTAGTGTAAATTGCGCTTTGGTCATATGAAATTAAGTCGTGTTGGTTTATGCTGACAGTTTTGCTCTAAATTTGTAAGAATAATTTTAATTCTTTGCCCTTCTCACTGTCCTCTGTTTTCTTTTGAGTAGTAATAGACACAGGCTCTGTGACAGATAGGCTTTTGAAATTGGTTCACTAAAAACAGAGCCTCTGCTCTTCAGAAAATTAAAAAAAAACCCTGGTGTCTGCAATCTTGTGTTCTTCTGCAAGGGTAAACAGAAAACTGAAAGGAGACAGAGTTGTTCAGAGGTGACACAGATGTGACTTTGTCAGCATTAAAATGTTTTTTGGAGAAGATTGTCCTGATTAATGAGAATCATTTTTGAGTGTTTCTCCTGAGTTACGGTATTAGTCATCTGGAATCATGTAGGCTGTCTGCAGTTCTTTTTAAGGATCTTCGCTTGTCTGAAGAAGATCTCTTTATTTTTATGCTTTCTCAAAGTGGTATATGTGAACCTTAGAACACAAAGCTAATTTTTTCACCTCAGTTACTCCTGACACCTAAGTCAGCTTGATCCACAAATAACTGTGCTAGAAGTAAGGCTTTTGTTTTTCATTTATTTCTTTTCTACTTATGCCTGTACTTTCTACTTTGGGTTTGAATTAAAGGCCTCACAATCAATTTTGTGAAAAAATCAGCATATAGACTGAGACTTTTCTTTGAAATCTGAAAGACAGCTACAAGGAACCTTTTCCATTGTTAGAGCAGCAATGCTGCTGTTCTTATAAGGCACATTGCTTATGGGTCTGGATTTTGAAGAACTATGTATTTGCCAGTCACCTGAAGCATCAATCTTTTGCTGTGAACTGCCTTGGCTTTTCAAGGCATGGTGTGTAGCTGATATTTACTTCCCTTGTAATTTCCATCTGTAGAAAATGATATGCAGAATGAATGGTAAGAGAATGGAAGCGCACTTGATAGTTTTACATCGCAGGTAAAGCAGTTTTATCGAGTGCTTAGTTACCTTCTGCAAACAGTGGGATGAAAGTCTTGACTGGAATAGAAGCCCAAGGAGCCCAATTCTGATGAATGACACAGTTCTTAGGTGTTGAATAGAAGAATTCAATTTTCTTGGAGTTTTCAGTCTAACAATTCAAAATAAGTTGTTTTTCATTTGTGTTCTCCCAGTGGCTTGGGAGGTCTACAATAGGATCGTCTTAGGCTTGGTAGTGCACAGAGGCAAACAAAAATCCTATTTTGTAGGGTCTTTACAGACTAAGTGTATAGAGATGCTTTTAGGTAGGGCACAGGAAGGAAACGGTACCATTGTCATTTCGTGTGGTTTGCAGTCAATATGAAGTCTGTGGTGTTGGCAGCTTTTTCCCCTTGTTTGTAGGTGTAACAGTGGCAAAACTTTAGGAGAAGGATCTTGATATTTTAGTGTATACGAAAGGCTTTTAAAAAAAGTCAGAGTGTTTTGGTTGAAACATGGGTGGGTAGAAGAAAGGACTAACAACTCTGTGTGTGGAGCAAATGGCCAAGTACTGACTTGGGTGGCTCAGTACTGTGAAGATCGCACCATGTGGCTTTGACTAGGGAAACGTTTTTTTTTTTTTTTTTTTTTTAAAAACATGTAAAAAGCACATTTGAAATTGCGCTAGTTACTTAAAAGCTTTAAGACCGGTAACTATTCATATAGAGATGGTAAGTCTTGGTGGCTACCAGCATAACCTGATTTCCCATTGAGTTTGAAAAATGCACATCTCTCTAATGCTGACTGAACTTCACAGAGAGTTGTGGGTATCTCTGCAGTACATATGAGGTATCTTTGAAATACGTAATTTCAACATGTTTGGCATCATTTATGAACTTAATCTGGTGCTGACAAAACAGTCATTCTTTATGTGCCAAGGTGAAGTCCAAAAATAAACACCTCGGGTTTTGATGTGCATTAGATGTTGTCAAGGGCTCTTGAGTTAAACATGCTTGAAATTTTTAGCTCAGGCTGGTTTTGAGAGATGTGCCAAAATAGTTGGAAAACTTTGACAATGGTATTGCATTTTTTAGTTCTTACAGTCACAGAACTGAACAGACTTGTATTCTGTTATCCCTGCCTGGCACCTCTTTGAGCCTACTGCTTGACAAGTGTAGATATAAAAAGGCAGAAAAAATACGTTGAATGAACTGTTTTGTGCTCTGTCCCCCTGAATGCTTGTGTGTCTGAGTTAATTTTCCTGGTGTTGTAACAGTAGTACTGCAGCTCTGTAGCAGCCTGCTGTGGCTGGGAGCCTCTCTGGCAGCTTTCTTTCACACCTGCAGCTTGGCTTGTTTAGTGCACACAAAATTCTGGTGTAAATGATATGGACACAAGGGTGTAGGCATTTCTGCTGCTGCTCCAGGAAAAGAGACGCAACCTGGGAAAAGGAGAAGATTTCAGTGGCAGCTTGATTAGATGCTATGGCTATAAAAACCCCCCTGAACTTCTTTTTTCCTGTTTTCCTGAGTTGCATGCTAAGTATCTGGTTTTGTTAGGGGGAACTGTATGGCAAACTCACTCTTACGGTTTGATTGTCATTGAGTCCTGCTCACCTTTGTGTATGGCTGACAGGGTAATAACATTAGAGGGTGTTTTACCACACTGTTCTCAGCCAGAAACTGAGAAATGAAGCTGAAATGAAGCTCTAAGAATAAGGCACCTTCACTTCCCAGTCAGTGTTTTGACACCCAAAGTAAGCACTCAGAAGTCTGACACCCTGATCAGGGATAGCTCTGTTGTGTTGCGCAAGTATGTTACAAGTCTCTTCCTGGAGGGCAGCAAATTTGTTTTGTTATAAGCAGGAGGGTTTATAGTACTGCAGTTATGAAATCATAGAATCGTAGAATGGTTTAGGTTGGAAGGGACCTTAAAATTCTCCTCATCTCATTCCACCCCCCTGCTATGGGCAAGGACACCTTCTGCTAGACCAGGTTGCTCAAAGCCCGTTTGTGCCTGGTCTTGAACACTTCCAGGGATAAGGAAGCCCAAACTTCTCTGGACAACCTGTGTCAGTGTCTCATAACCCTCACAGTAAAGAATTTCTTCCTGATATCTAATACAAATCTGCCCTCTGTCAGTTTAAAGCCATTACCCCTTGTTCTGTCACTTGTAAAAAGTCCCTCTCCAGGTTTCTTTTAGGCCCTCTTTAGGTACTGAAGGCAGCTATGCAGTCTCCCCAGAGCCCTCTCTTCTCCAGGCTGGAATATCAGAAGTATCATGTAAGTCTGGGAGTCAACTTGAAGAAAGAGCATCAAGTCCTTCGTGAAAAGTTCTAAACGCAGTTAACTGAGTGAATAGAAAATACATATTTGAATAGGCAGCTTTTGGTTTGGAAAACCAACATGGATATCAAGTAACTTTTTGTGGTTCGTGTTGCATCACTTGTCAAGTGGTATTGGTTATACAAGTAACATTTACTGCTCTGCTGTCCCTAGAAGAAAAATTGCAGTTTAATGTGTGTGAGCTTTCCTGTCTCCCTGCCAGTTCTCACTTCCTCAAAGAGAGGATGACTCTGCAAGCTACAAAAGCTCTTATTAGGGACTTGAAGTTTTGAGCTGTGTTCTTCTGAAGATACTATCACCTGTCCTCTGAAGTTTGAAACTAGTGCACACTGCTTAAATTTGTAGCTGAGCTGTCTGGGCGAGATCCTCAGCTGAGCTGCAGTCTGCTTTTAATTGCTTGAGAGAGCTGGAGCATTTTAGAGCAGCCCAAAAGCCTTGGATCTGACTGCAGGCTGGAGGGCTCTCATGGTGCAAGCACTGGTTTCTGGGGGACCCTGACAGTCCCAGGGTGTTGGGGTACAGCGGTCAGTGCTGCCACTGGGAAGGCCTTAGGCATGCAAAGCTCAGGAGACTGTAAGTTTGCTCAGGGGTATGTCTGAGCTCTGTGATTCTAGGAACAGGATGGGGAGAAGCAGCACAAACCAGGCTGTGCTGAGGTCCATGCTGCCAGTGAGGAATGTGCTGACTTGAGCTGGCTTGAGGTGGGCTTGGGTCAGGCTCTGCAAGGCTCTGAGGGCTCCTGAGCCTCCAGTACAGGGCTGCACCAGGTTTCCAGTCTGGGTTTGGCTGGGGTGTGATATCAGTGTGTGAGCAGGGGAGTGTGGGTCGTTCTGCACCTCACCTCTCGGTGCTCGCCCTCTTCATGACTGCGGCTGGCATTCAAACCAGTTAACAGCAGCCTGGCTGTCCTGCACTATGCACTCACCCCTCTGACTGCAGTGCAGATATTTGCAGGGTTTTGCTCTGGGGTTTGGCCTCTGCATCCAAGATTTGGAGAGTGCAGAAGTTGAATAAAGTTGTGCTTGGGCTGCAGTTTTTTGCTCTGAACCTTTGAGAGAGCCAGAATAAAACCTCTTCTCCTTGTATCCATAAAAAGCTATGGAGAACCAAAATTGGATGAGAAGCAGAACAACCTAATGCATTCTGAGAAAGCAGATATTAAGACAACTGTTAGAAATAGTGTTTTATGTTACTAAACTATTTATAGTGTAGTCATGATGTCTCCGAAGAGAGCAATGCTATATCACCAGCATTTGATAGTGGTGCTCTGAATAGAGAACAGAATGCAAGACAGTACAGATGGCTGACAGACTGCAGCAAATTCCAGCTAATGAAGAAATGCAGTATGTTTGTTTACATGCAAGTTGAAACAGTTGGCTATTAAAAATGGTTTTAAATCCAGCTCTGAGCTGTGTAAACATAGATCAACCTTATGCAACTAAATAAAATACGATTTTGTATTTAAAAAACCCTAATGTTCCCCTCTCAATAGTATTGCTGCATTTTGATAACTGGGCTGTTCTGTATTCAGTGATCTTCAGTCCATGTGCAAATTAATGCACAAGAAACAAAACCAGTTTACTGAGTGATTTTATGTGTAGCCTCAAATCATGAATCAGTATCTGTGAAGTGTAGGTTTTAGGATTAGGTTCTGGAAAAGAGATATGGTATATGCTTTGGGTAAATTTTGCAATGCTCTGAGCATATAATTCAACCACAGGAAACAATGAAGGGCCAGGCATTCTGCTGAGCTACCTTCATCCAGTGAACCAGGTTATAATTTTGCTAGCAGTTTACATTGTGAAACACTGTGGGGCTAGGGGGAAAGCACAAAACAGAACAAAAACCCCAAACCAAAACCAAAGGCTGACTCTTGAATCTTAACAGTGAATTTCTGATCATAGGAGTTGTCCCCCAGCCTCTTTTAAAAAGTGGCACTTCTGAGGAAGCAAATCTGTTGTTATTTAATATTAGCACAGTGATGCTGTACAGTAAGAATACTGCAATCTCTTGTGTATCAGGGAGAGACAAACACAGAAAGAATAAAATGAGGCATTATACATGCTTTTCTGTAATGTATTTCCAAAGTGCATGGTTTGCTTGTCAGAGTATTTCTGGGAGTAAGCTCAATTTACTAGGGCAGCATCCATCTCATTTGCTATCATTTTTAGAAGTATTATCTGTATTAGAGAGCTGTTAAAATTCTAGACCACATTTCAGGAAGATGTTTCATATGTAACTTATTTGCTTCTCATTTTCCTTGCTGATGGGTGTTTAGAATACATCTGCTGGTAAGCATTATCCGAAAAGGCAAATGTAGCTTGCTATTCAGCAGCAGGCAAACAGTCAGGTGTTCTGCAGTTGACCACAGGAGGATCAGTACCTGGAGTTGCCTGTTGACGGGAGAAAGCAGTAAATAGGATGAGTTGATGTTTTTGTTCTTTATCATAACATTTAAAATCTTACAATGCAAATAATGTGCTGTGTTACCAAAGCATTGCATGATTGCATAAGGCGAAAAGTAACTTTGTTGTGTGGTTGGCTTTAAGGAGTCTGTACGTGCTTGTCTGTGCAAATGGCAATTCTCGCGTGTGGGCTATATGTAGAGAGACCAAAAAGCCCTCTCTGATCTATGCACACATACATGCATAAAGTTTATGTTGATGAGGTGGGTTTTTCACTTCACAGATTGTAGTATGATGGACAGTTGCTGATTCATGGAGAAAAACAACCCTTCTGCCAAGAACTGGAAATCTGCCATGATGCTAAAGAATTTGAGATCCCACTCCCATGGGCATGTGTGGATTTGCAAATCAGCCAAGTGTCAGCCTACTAAACACAGTAACGTTGAAAGTAATCATTGAAACCAGTGTTTCTTTTTGTATTTTTTCTCTGACTCCGTAGTCTAGGACTAAGAAGCAATTTGATGATTGCATCTTAGATTCTGTCCTGATTTGCCAGGTATCTATGAGTTACATAGTTTTCTGCGTAAACCAGAATCTTCTGCATTTACAGCCAGATTATTTTTTGTAACAGGTGTTCAAGCAGTAACAATTTAGAGTAGAGCCTTGGATTCCTAGAGAGCTTTTGTTTGATTAAAAACTGAAACCAAACCTAACAATAACAAAAGCTTTTGAGAAGGAAATACGTCATAGCAGGGCTCAGTGAATGTTTGGATGCTAATATTGAGAATTTCCAGGTTCACACGGAAAACAAAAAGCAAGTAAAAAATCCCTGTAGTCTTGTGAAAGGATACGAACTTTTATGGACCCTAAAAATAGACATTTTAGGTTATTCTGTAGCTGTCTAGTGAGGGTTTCTGTTATGTGCCTGTGGAACAGCTGTTGCTGTAGTGAGCTGATCCAGTACAGTAATTCATTTACTGTTCCTAAACTCTCTGGCCTCACTGTGTATTCTCTACTTGAATTGAGTAGTCACGAGGTTCGAGAAGTGACTTGCAGAGGTCTAGGTTTAGGTTTGTGTTCCCATGGCTCAGTGAGCTAAAATGAATAAGATGTAAAATTTAATTATAGGGAAAAACTGTCAAGAAGATCTCTGCTTTGCCAGACTCTTTGCTCTGGGAGTGCCCTGAGGGTGAGCTTATAACCTCTTTAATAAATAACAAGGCAGCAAAATAATCTCTTAGTTTTGTTGGTGTGGCTTGTCTGTAGGTAGCAACGAAGGTGGTACGTATCTCTAAACACCTTTTTTGATTGCCAGGTGTCTGGAGTTGCGGTAGATCTGTCAGTAGCAACTGTCCTAACTATGTCCTTCCTGAAGAGTCCTGCTTGAATTCTGTCTGCTTGTCTTGGGTTTAAATGTGAAATACTTGGTGTGAGTGCATTATCTAGCCCCAGGTTGAAGACTTCAGTCCAAGAGGTAGGCTGCTTGGTGGTGGTGGTAGTGTAGGCCACTGGCGGGTGAAAGGTAAAGTCTATAGTAGATTTACAATGTTGAGTTTCTTCTATGCCTACACAGCTGCTAGTCTAAGGATGCTGCTTTATATAAGCTATGCTTGTTGCAGGTTTCCGTAGTCATAAAAATGCTAGTGTGGATTGCATCTTCCATCTGAAGATGAGAGGTTCTCCTTAGGTCAAAGTAATGACTGATGAAATATAATTACCTTCTACATTATTATAATGACTCATATTTATAGGTACCTGTGGAATGAAGTTTGGATGAATTGCACATTCTGATGGATGTTTAATTTTGTTTTGTTTTGCTGTTGGCTGGTATTACCTCACTTAATGGATGACCAGACTTCTTGTTGCAGAGATTTTACATAAGCAGTTGGGGTCCGTTTTTGGGAATCAGTAAATTAGTGTGATTATGGTAGTGCAAGTGCAAAATACCTGTCCGGTTGTGTGGCATATGCCAAGGTACAAGAATTTTTTAGTAATAGTTCTTGCTCCCCAGCAAACCTGGGTGTATTGTACATGAATAAACTCCTGCAAAAGAGACACTTGGACAATTTGTGGTTATCCATACTGTCCACTGGGACTGCTTTGTGAATAGTTGTTCCTCATGCTCCATCTCTTATGTAATATCCTCTGTAAATGGTTCACACCTATAAGGCATTCATTGCCCCAAAGTGTCTGTCTCTTATGAACTGTTTGATGTGTCCATACTTAATTTTCTGGTGCTGCTATTCCTCTGTTTGCTAAACATAGGTTTGTGCTGTCTTTAGAATGTTTCAAATTCAGTGTTTCTAATCCTAAGATAAGTAATATAAAATGTTTTGGTGTAGTGATGCTGAATAACTCTCAAAACTTGTTTTTGATATGGACCTGAGTTTTCCAAGTACAAAAATATTCACTGAATAGAAACAGTGTCTTGCCAAAAAAAAAGTTGGTAAGATCATTACATATGTCATATCTCAGTTCTACATGCAAAATATTAGCAGCGCATTTCATGTGCATGTTTTGCACCTGCATTGGGTATATTCACTGCAGAACTCGACTGCAGAGCACAGAAAGGAAGTAGAGATTCGTAGTATGGTGAATTGCAACCATATAGCCGATGGGCTGGGTAATTGGGTATTTTAACTGAGGCTCAGGTTATGGCCCAGTAAGGAAGATCATTTTTTTTCTAGATAAATGAAATATGATCAACCTCCAACTATTTGGTCTCAGAAATATCCACTTATTAGATCTTAACTTTGGAGCCAGAACAGTTTTATCTTTCTGGCATAATGGTGAACGTCCCAAAATAAATTTTACCCTCGCACATGTATGTGCAAGTAAAATCTGAAGTTAATTGCAGTTGGCTGTATCCAAGGGAAGGATTTAGTTCCAGTGTGTGTAAGAAGACAATAGCTATAGTGAGATTAAGTTTACGGTTTCACTGGACATTAAGGTGTGGTGCCAATCTCTAGTGAGAAATAAATGGCAATGGGAGGAATTGTGGCAAGCTGTAAGTGCCTCAAGTTATAGGATTGATTAGGTAATTCGGAGAAGACATACTAGCTCTAGTAGCTTTTTCCTTTTGCAGCCCTTGAGTAGAAAAGATCTTTTGGATTTACGTTATGCCTAGTGAATTTTAAAGAAAAAGGCATCTTTTGAACACTTTTTTGCTGTTGCATTTGATGTAAGTTTATGAAAATGACTTCAGTTTAATTAGGCTTGGTTGATACAGTACTTTTCCACTGAATTTACTAGGAGCTTGCGAATGTGTTGTAACGAACTGCACTGCAGGCTGCAGTATCTGATTGTCATGCCAGGAGCATCACTAGCGTAGAGCTAAATAGAGATTGGTGAGGAAAGTGGGTCAGGAAACAGGCCTATTGTACCTGCAGAGACTGCAGAGTGTAGCAGCAACGGAGCAGAGTGTCCACAGCATGGCAGTGTCTTACAGAACATTGCACAGATCGGCTGAGGAGGTGGTTAGGATAGTGGGCATGTCTGGGGGCTGAAGATACCGCTGCTTTTATTCTCCTTTCTGTCCCCCACTGTACGCACTTATTTAGCTGGATGATTTTAGCAGTGCTCATTTTACTTTTTCTCTGCACAAAAATGTCCACAAAAGCATTCTTTCACCTTCAGAGGTCAAAACCATCTTGTCCTACAAGATAGATTGCTAGAGACATGCTTGCTGTTTTGTGTGAGACAGTGTTAAATGTTGCTAAGGAGTCTTTCATACGCTTTTCAGATATAGGAGAGAAAAAGGCATGTAGTATGCTGCTCTGTAAACCTTGGCATAGTTGTTTAAAAAAGCTTTTCCAAGCTTCACTTGCAAATCTAGTCTTGCTGGAGGTGACATTCGGAATAAAATTACAGTACAAACAGAAAAGGAGCATCTCTAAGCAACCAGTGGGACCTGCCAAAATTACCCGAAAAGTGGAAACCACATAGATTGAATGATAAACACAGAAGAAAGGGAGGAAAAAATAATCCCATAAGAGTGGTTATAAGAACTTTTGCTCAAGTGTAAGAGGGGATGGTGAAAGGAACCAGAAAAGATAATTTAGGAGTTCTTCTGTTTCCTCTGCTGCCTTCCTTTGTCTCTGTGGAGCTTAATTACTGAGGCTCAAAATAGACCCTTTTGTAAATCTTTTGGCATACTGTATGCTCATCTATGTCCTGACCATAAGAAGAGATCTAAAGCAGGGGACATTAATTGAATAGAAGAAGTATAATACAAACATGTGTATTATACTTAGGCATAATTGTTTTAATTCTATTTGGTTTATGTGGGAAGCAATTCCTTTAATTTCGTTTTATTCTCGAGATTTACTTCAGATTTGAGAGTAAGAAGAAAAGACAGAAAGGTAGTTGTCTGTTCTTTTCACTTGGAAAATATCCGTACTAAAAGGGATTGTTTGTCAGGAATCTTTTGGGGTATCAGTCCATTATTAATGCAGAAAATGTAAGAGGATTGGGTTCAGAGGCCTTCAGGGTTGAGGTGCCAAAGCCTACGAGGTTCTTAAGTTCTCAGCTTCTTCTGAAGCTCCCACTGCATTGGTGAAGGGGGTAAATCCAAACGCATGTTGACTTAAGCAGAAGGATTGCTATCGATTAGGTTAAATAAAAAAAAAATGGAGGAGAAAGAAGGCAGCTTATGACTTGCTACTCTGTCTATCTTAAGCTTTGGATCTCTGAGACATGATGGAAGAGAAAGATGGGACAAATAGCCGGTCTGTGCTAAGAAAAGCAGAGCAATTCAGAGGGCATGATCGTATATCTTCAATCTACTTTAATCTTGCCTTGAATTGTTATGCAGAAGTAATACATCCACAGTGGTACAGCATGAAGACAGGGCAAATGACTGTTCTGCTAGGAACTCTTCCTTGTTATGACTGTAGGCAAATCAGTTGTGTGGAAAACTCAGACCACTGAAGTGTGTGTGCTTTATTTTGAGACGCATGTAGAATGCTATTGCAAAAATGCTTTTGAAAACAAGGCTTTTGTTTGAAGCAACTTGGATACCAAAAAAGAAGAAGGAAAAAAAATTACATCTTCAGTGCTGTAATTTCCAGAGAGTGTAGTATATAAATGATAACATTAATAGCATTTCAAAGAAAGGAGCCTACCAGAATGCCAGAGAGGGTCTCTTCATCAGGGATTATAGTGATAGAACAAGGGATAATGGGTTTAAACTTAAACAGGGAAAGTTCAAGTTAGATATAAGGAAGAAGTTCTTTACTGTGAGGGTGGTGAGGCATTGGAACAGGTTGCCGAAAGAAATGGCAAACACGTCACCCTTGGCAGTGTTGAAGGCCAGGTTGGACAAAGCCTTGAGCAACATGATCTAGGGTAAAGTGTCCTTGCCCATGACAGGGGGTTGGAACTAGATAATCTTAAAGTCCTTTCCAACCCTAACTATTCTATGATTCTATGACAGGAGAATAAATGCCTCAGATTGAGACACGTTCAGTGACTGATGTGGACTAGATAGTTTTGGGAGCCGAATGTATTACAAATCATGGATGCTAGCAGCACTAGTTTTATGTTTAAGCCTGAGAGCAGTTCTGCCGTGATAATTCAGCAGAGTAATCAAAATAAAAAAGAACTTCCTTCCCAACTATGGTCACTACAGATAAATCCTGGTCAGATTACTGAAATGGGCAATGCCTGTGCCGCTGCTGCTTTTCACAATCAGCTGCTCTGGGAATTGATTAAACATCTTGTGGTTCATGTTCTGCCCTGCTTTCACATATTGCATTAAACAGATTTTTTTAAACCTATCTGATTCTGCATTTATATAACGCTGTAAGCCATTCCAGCTCGCAGCCTTGAAATGGTGAGCATAAACACAGAGGGGTAAGCAAGCACATGCGGACTGTAGAAATGACAGCATTCCCTGGCTTTCACTCCAAAGGGGAATGACTTCACCTCCAGAAGACAATTTACAGCCACAGCCTGTGGGCAAGATCACATAATGCCTTACGTGCTATTTAAGCTTAAACATCAAGTAAAGGTGTTGCTAAGCCATCAAGGCTTTTCCTTTTATTTTCTTTTTTTGTTTTGCTTTTAATTGTGGATATGAAATTAATGTGGTAACCAAAGGAGAAGGTGAGACCACATGTGGTCTTTGCCCACTTTGTGGACTCTGGCAGCTTGTCCTGTCCTGTTCCTAAGGCCTCCAGTCGTGTCACTCATTCAGTAGAGTTTTTTCTGAGCAGTGTTTTGCTGATCGAGATTACTAGCTTGGTCAAACTCTTTTAAGCAGAAGTTTTGCTTTAAAGAATCACTATTATAATGAAAGGCATGCAAACTCCTTCACACTTGGGCAGTGCATTGTGACAGTCTGGATAGGAATGAGCAGGTAGTAGCCCAAATTCTTGAAACTCTGACTTAAATCAAACTCCATTGCACTGTTTTAGCCACTTAAAGTTTTAGGGGTGCTGCTTGTCTTGCAATTTCCACTTACCATCATTTTCAGAAGTAGGCTATTTGAGCTCTGAGATGTGTTATTTAACTGTTTTAAAATTTAATCAGGCCTCATTAAAAAAAATAAAGTCTTTGGCTCTCTTTCTGGACAGGCGAGATCCCTTGACAGTGCTGCAGGCAGACCTGAAGAGGGGTTCTTCAGAACTGGGTGTCTTCTGGGGATGTGTGGGGGGGTTGTGGCTTTTTTCTAACTAACCTCTCCATGCTTGCCATGGAGGTGAACAGTGTGTTCATCCTTTCTGGTCTTGACAGCTGGTGAACATCACCCCTAAGGAGAGAGATGTGGCTGTTCTCTGGCAACCCCCAGCAAGGTTGTACTTCCTGAGCTGGAGCTTAAGGCTGCATGGTACATCTCAATCACTGCATCTGGCTCTGCTGAGGCCCAGCCACCAGCCCTTTTGAAAACCTTAGTCTTTGTCTGGACCTGGGGTGACACGGATTGCATAATGCACATGAGACTGTACAAATGAATGTGTGGATACATCCTTCTGACGGCTGAGAGAAGTGGTCTCAATATTCTTTCATGTATTAGAGTGCCACAGGGGTTTCTTCAAGAACTTGCCTGTGAAAGTAATTTTTCAGATTCATTTCGTCTGTGGAAAAAAAAAAAAAAGTATTTTTCATGTCTGGTTTTGGAAATTCCTCTGTTATATTCCTGAGTTTGCAACTGTTTTTTAGTTTAAGATTGTGCTTGCATGCTGAGTTATACAATTTCCCCCTTTGCTTTTCTTACTGTAGTGAAAAATTGTGTTTCACAAAATGCATCTTATTATTTCTTTGAAAGAAACCAAAACGAATCAATCTAAAACCAAAAACGAAGCCAATGTGTCAGTTTCCTAACTGTTGTTTTTCTCTTTAAAAATAAAATATTGGTGACTTAAAGCTCAATCAAAACCTCCAAAAATCAGTATTAAAAATAGAATTTTCTCAAGAAACTTTGCATTAGTTTGAATTCAGAGATGCAAATCCTTGTTCTTAGCAAAACCTTGTCCTAAGAACATTTACTATAACACTGTGTTGGCCAGGAATATCTTAAAATAATTTAACTTTAGTTACTAATGGAGATGATGGTGTTCCCAATGCTCACATGTTCTGTACTTGGTGCTTCTGACCTTGCAGTTAGAATAGTCTGTTTGAAAAGTTGTATGGCAAATCAAAAGTTTTTCTAATGTAATTCCTAATTTTGGGCCCTAAGGATCTGGAATTTCTCCCATAATTATAGTATGACCCTTTCCCCTCCAATTTTGGATGGGAACTCTCCGTCTTCAAAACTGCTGTATTAAGCTATTGGTAGTACTTTATTATTATTTTACTTGGACACTTCATTAACATGTAGATGGCTTTAACAGGTAGTGTGATTGTTGCATTGTTAGACTATGTTTTTCCTTGTGCCTAGTACACTGCCGCTTGATTGTTTGACTTCAGAGTCCTTATTGTTATTTTAAATTCTTCTACCCTTATGCTCAACCCTGGTGCTATAAATATGAGTAGGAGTGGCAGACTTCTGTTCTAAGCTAACATTTCTCTTCCTTGTATTTGCTTTTAGGATATGTTTTTGAGTGATTAGGAACACTGTCTTATTTAGGCTTGAAGCAAAAGACTTCTAGGCAGTCCTAAACTGTGGTCAGAAATTCAGTGAGAAGGAGAATCAACCTACTTGTTCTTTTCTCTCGGAAGAAAACAGTTTCTAATGTACCCAGGTTTAAATGCAGTAGACATCAGGGATTTGCATATGAAGTTTTCATTATTTTGTATTTACTGTTACTCTTCTACAGTATTTGAAAGTAGGTAATGCTATTCCTGTTCTTCTAATTGGAAACCACAACAGTCCTCCTTTCAAACTGAGTTTCTTCTGCAGAGGTGTTGATGGTAAGAGATGATATTTACTTTTTCTTCCCCACAAATTTCATTTATATTTTTCTTATGCTCCTGATTGTAAGTCCACTGTAAATGTACGTAATAATAGGCTATATTCTTCCCCTTGTCCCAGCCCTACCAAGAGTTAGCTTCTGCCTACATAGGTTTTGGTTTGTCTTCTTCCAGTTTTATTCATTAGAGATGTCTTCCATTGTAAGAGGTAGGTTATCTTTTCCATAATAAACTATAATTCAAGATCTCAATGCCAGGGATTTTAAAAACAGCAAAAGAAACAAACCAAGTTTAGCACTTAGTTGTCTTATGCTTTAGTATCAGTTTCTTCTGCAACCATTTGCAATCCTGAAGCTTTGTATGTGATTTCATACTGAACTCATTTTTTGATGATGCACAGAAACTTTCAGATGAGCAAAGAGAGACATAAAAATGGTCCTTTAATAAAGGGTTGTTAATAACCGTGTTTCAATTTTTGATGTTGCAAATAGCTCATCTAAAAATAATTCAACAGCTTATTGGTCAGTTTTGATTGTTTTTGTGTTTTTCCTGGATGGAACATTATCAGTTGGAAGTAGCGTGAGAGGCGGGTGAAAGTGGTGATCACTGAAGGTGGTGATCTTTTGAAAGAGGGACCCAAGAGCTTGTTGCCCTTGATGTGGGCTGGAAGTGCAAGTGAATTCTAAGGCCTTTATAAAAAAAGTTGGCAGTTCTGAAAGTGGGCATCATCTTAGTATTATCTTCTTAGATGGTAATGAAAGTGTCTTAAACCTTATCACTTCCATCCCTCTGTAAATGAGTGGCTGAAAACAAAAAATTTTTGGTTCTTAAAAAAAAATGAATAAAAAAATGCACCATTAAGCAATTTATTAGGTCCTTCCGAATGCATGCTTAGGAATTAATTGCTCCTGATCTTTATAGGTTCTCTTTCGGTGATCACAGTGACATTGCCCAAGTGCTGCAGATGGAAATGTGTTAGAAGCACTGCCCCAGGCATTCCACAGCCACAGAACAGGGTCACCAGCTCTGTTGGCTTGCCTGAGCAGATGCTCAGCTTGGCTGATCTGAGACTGGAGCTAGGTTCTTTGAATTGCAGTCCCAGGCATTTTCTGTTAGATCATCCTTCCCTTTTGCATGAAGTTCTGCTGCTTTGATTTGGAGCATCCTGAGAAAGCTGGTTTGAAGTGAGAAATTATCTTTATGGTATGTTGACACCTGTGTGATTTACCCCAGTGGAGTCTTGAGTACTTCTGAGGGTTGGGAATCCCTTGCAGAACCCACTTTGAAGGACAGCAGGAAAATCAAAAAGCTACATCTCTTAAAAGGAAATAGTAATTCTTTACTGAATTCCCCAGAAAGCCCCCTCCAACTAGTTGGAGAGGCTTCTTAAAGTAATTATGTTGTGTGTCCTTTTCTAGAGTTGCTTGTGCAGTTTGGCTCCGTCTTATGTTGCTGTATATGTCAAGTGTTTAAAAGCACAGGGGCAAGTGTGATTAGTCATATTTTCTTAATTCAAGCTGGAGACCTTTATCCAAATTATTCCTGCAACAAGAATAGTTTTATTTAAGTGATGGCATCTCCTTCGTTGTACTAGATGACCTTTGAAGGTTCCTTCCAACCCAAATTAATCTATGATTCTGTATCCAGTCATGTCTTCATATTGTGAAGGATTCAACTTGTGCTGTTTAAATTGTTGCAGTAGCTCCTATTATGCTTGCCTATTCTTCCAGAGGTAAAGTTAATATCTGTTTTGCAATATCCTTTATTAGCAGAGGGCCATGAAATTTTGAAGGCTTTCTACAACTCATCAGAGCTAACGTGATTCTATTCCCCAAACTTTCAAGATCTGAGTATGTAATTGGGTCTCTGCAGCTCTTGGTAGTTTCTGAACTGCTCATCTTCTAGTGGAGCCCGAAACGTTCTTTTATAATGAGCTCTCTGATATGGTGTGACAACCAGATGGCTGGAACTACATATATACAGTTGATGCTGAAATTATCTATTGTTTGTCAGAAAGGCGTATTTCAAGAACATACCGTTGTTGTTTATAAAGACATAAATTTAGAAATGGTCCTATTAAATTTGATTAGTTCTGAATTTTTGCAAATAACTTCTCTTTTTGAATGTTTAAATCCTGTGAGCAAGTTGTGACAAAGTTCTGTCTTGCTGTTTTATTATAGAGGGTTACTTTGTAGATCTTCAGTCAAAAGAGATTGCATGCCAAAAACTTGAAAAGGACAAAGTTTAAAACTTGTTCTTCCTTTGAGTAGAAAGAGCTGCAGAGGAAATGTTTTCTTGAGTGGTGTTTGGTTTAGGTTTTGAACAAGTCCTTATTCTTTAATTTTTGTTTGAAAGTGACAATTGAACAGAGCTGAAGTGTTTGTTGAGGAAAATTTCTTCCATTCTGGGGGGAAAGGGGAGAGGAGTGAATGTGTTAATCTGAAAAATGAGGGGGACCATATGAAACAAAATAAACTAAGTCACTGGTGTAGTTTAAGCTTGAAAATGATTCAAGTGATTTTTTTGGTGACCAAATTGTTTTCCAAGACACATGCTGCACCACATATTCTCACTGCCTTGTAATGGCATTACTGAAAAGATGAAAGTATGTGTAAAAATAAGCAGTTTAGCTATTTCCTAGTTTTATTTTCTACTTGTGATATTTTTTTGAGGTGGTGATCAGTATTAGGAACTGAAGAGAAACATGCTGCAGACCTTTATGTAAAGCGAGCAATTTTTAGGAAAACAAATGCAACATTAAAGAACATTTGATTACAACAGATCAGTTTTATTCTCTTGGGAGGTGACGATACATTAGCTTGCAAGCTGTTGCTGTCAGATGGTGTGTTGGGTGGTTTAAGAGCCCAGTTCCCTGGTAAACTTGTGGAGCACCTTATTCTTCCCTGTGGCATGGCCATCACATCGTTTCACGCAGGCATGTTTGAGACAGATGCAAGATGTTGTCTGATCCATACAGATCTCTGTGCTAAGTGGTAATCTGAAAGTAACCTTGGCAGAAAGCGAGAAGCTTTGCTGAAAAATTTCCCCCTGATGCTGTTGCTAGGGAACTGTGCCTATTGTGTGTGCGCTATGTGTCTTTAGCAGTCTGGCTCCTAGATACTGCAGTGTGGAAAAGCACTGCCTTCAAAAGTGCCTCCCTCTCCCTCATTTTTGGTAGGTTTAAGGCAGCAAAGGCAGATAAGGCCTCCCTTATCAAATGCATCTTTCCTATTTGCTTTTAGTTTGCTACTAGTTTAGGCATATTGCTTAATAAAACAAAACCATGCTGAAAATGGAAGGGACACGATATCTTGCTGCAGCTCAATCTCTCTGCTTCATATGATAATACAGGATGATTTGCAGAGACAGGCAGCAGTGTAACCGTAGGGCAGTGTATGTCCTGTTTCTTGCTCTGCAGAGGGAGGGGAGCCTTTTTTCTGTGACAGTGAGGCGGCAGTGATGATCAGTGGAAGAACACGGCAAAGATGTGTACTGCACAGTAGAGGAGTGCTCAGAAAAAGAGCACACAAGTGGTGCCAGAAAGGTGGGCTGAAAAGACAATTTATCAGCATTCTCTTAAATGTCATTATTACTATTATTAAACATCCCCATCTGCTTGTTGGTGCTGCTTCTGCTACTTTGAGAGGGTCCTGGGTGGGTTCCATCCACCAGAATCCCCTTCTGCGATTTCACCTGGATAAGGTTATTTTTTTGTTTCCTCATATATGTTCTGTGAAGCAGTTTGAGGTGTGTGCACTCCTCTTCTTTGCTGAGTCTGTTTCACTGGCAGATGACTGAGGGGGACTGATCTTATGCATTGAAGAGGCCTGAGAACCAAAAAAAAATTGTTGATGTGGAAGTGAAGTGGGAAATAATTTTCTGTAATTAATCTAAAATGTATTAGGCTGATGAAATGAATTTCAGATTCAGCATTCCCTTTCCTCTGTGACACTGTCTTCCTGTGGGAACATGCAGATGCAGTAGGCTAACAAACACGTCCTGCTTTGGAAGTGAACCTGAAAGAGTCATATGCCTCAGTTTGATGTAAGCTTTCGCTCTCTGTATGCTGTGTTGTTCAGAGGGGCTTTAAAAATTCTTTATGAATCAAGAACGCCCCAGTTTTTGCTGCTGGCTACCGGGTTAATATTGTTCAATCCTAGAACAGGGCTCTGTATATTTTTATCTGTAGGTTATCTCGGGGAGAGAATGAAGGTGACGTGAGGAGATGCAAGCGACAAGCCAAACAATGAAGTTGTGCTTGGACAGCATCTGAATGGAAGCCAAGGAAAAAAAATTAATGCATTGCCTAGCTACTCATTTTTTTTCCCCTCCAAAAGAGTGTTTTGTTATCCAAGTATATTTTTAGTCTTTCTTTTTTTCTTTCTTTTTTCAGTCTGGTCAACATTTCATTCATGTTTGTGTAGAATATATTGTTCTTTCAGTTTTCACGAGGCTGATGCCTGTAGAGATGGAAACAATTTCCTTAATTGCCGAGGCTGAGGTGAATGTTATTACCCTTTATGCTGACCCGAAAGAACCTTTCTCTTTAGGCAGTCCCATGAACAGTTTAGCCTTTGATGTTTCTTAGTTCCCTTTTAGTCAAAAGGGAGCCTGTGTAGAAAAGCACGTGGAAAATAATTCCTTTAAAAATGATTTTAAGAAGCATAATTTGTGCATTCTGTAGATTACAGTCATATCTGAATTTATTTATTTTAAAGGTGGAACATAGTTCTGAACTTGTTCTTATTTCCATTTGTTTTAAAATTAGCAGTGCCTTCTGTACTCAGGAAGGTCCAAAATAGAAACTTAGCTTCTAAGTATGTGCTTATATATATATGTCCCTAATAATGATATATTTAAGAATACGCTAAATATGTTCTTCTGTATGGGTGAATTAGCAGTAGTAGTCTGGTTTCCCCTGAATACAAGACTTTTTGGTCTTTAACGAGGAATTGGGGAGTGGGGGGGATGGGAAAACGATATATGTGGAGTTTTAAAAAGTCTGATAATTGTCAAAGATAGTAGAAAAAGAGACACTTTGCATTTCTTCATTGCTTTCAGTCTTTGTTCCTTTTCAGTTTTAGGAGGTATTTTTACCGTTGAGGACTACAGAGTGAAGTCAACCAGGATAATCTGCGGAATATTTTACTGTCTTATTTTCACCTCCAGGTGATCTCAAACATATACACACACAATTTCTGTTAGATCTCCCCCTCGACCCCCCAATAACTTGCCTTACTTCTTTTACTTGTTGGCTGCAGTACTTACCAAGAAATGGAAGATGCCTGTATGTCAGAATGCCTATATTTCCACATAGAAAGAAAAGGAGGCAGGAGACTGCAGAGGTGAAAGGAGGTAATGAATGGGAAAAGGAAAATCAGTCTAGAAAAAGAAGAAAATACGTGAATGTGTGTGGTAATGAATTTGTCCGTATGGCATTTGCACATGCTTTGCTTCACCTCACAGAAGTCATGTAAAGAATTCAGCAATGAATGAATGGCCAGAATCTTCTGGCATGTATGTCGAATGGTGCTGGGCAGTTTAGTTACAGAATATTTTAATCCTTTGATTTTGGGAATGGATTGCTCCCATACTCAATGCAAAGATTGTGACAAAGATGCAGTGATTTGAAAAGAAATGAATGTATTAAAATATAACAGGAATTAAACTCACAGGTGAAAAATCTTTTCTTGGCTAAGAGAACATTCAAAATAAGAGTAAGCTGTTTATTCCAAATATTTTCAGGCTGTGTAGTTCTAAAGGTGTCACGACTAACCAAGCTTTCCCTTATTCAGTAAGTACCACAGTGTTTCAGCACCAGGCTGAAAAGGCAAGTTGCTTAAAACTGCCATTCCAGGGTGGTTTTTTTTGACCAGGTAGTTGGGAGTGAAGTGATACTGTGTACTTTGAAACACTTCTGATATTTTCCAGGTGAAATCTGCCACAGAAGATGATATTCCAAGATACTGAAATAGTGCAAAAATAAGATATTTTTTTTTTTCTCTTCTGCCCCGACTGCAGTGGTTAAATGCATTTGGGGTCATTAGAAATGACATTTTTCAATTCCCATTGTTACGTGAAATTGTAATAGCAGGGCAGCCATACTGTAGAGATGCCACTTCTGTTAAGGGGAAGAAGATTATATTTAGAGGGGATACAGAAGGGGCTGGGCAAAGGGGTAAATGTTAAAGCCTGTGTGCATCAGTGGATGATGAAGAGAGTATGATTTCAAGCTAGCACTCTGTGTCCAGGAGTGATATGTTGACCTGGGAGCATTCAAGTCACAATAGCAAAAGCTTTGGCTACTGGCAGACTCAAACACTCATGGTATTTCCCAACGTGTGTATGTCATTTATGGACATGAGTATGTACACTTCACCTCCAGGAAGGATGATTGAGCAGTCTCAATCTTTTGCACACAATGACCTTCATTGTGAGAGTAAAGCATTTTGGATGTTGATGGCCTGAGAACTCAAGGCAGTTGAGGTCGGGTTTAGCTGTTATGCAGCAATGCTTCTGTTTAATCACATTCAGGAATATTCAGAAGAGGGTTTCCTTACGGTTACTGTTCTTAGCCAGGCTGCATATGTCACTTCAGGTTAAATGAGTTCACCAGATGTCTGAAAGGTTCTGAGAGAGGGAGAAGTTCTGCCTCTTGGCTTCCATCTAAAGAGGGATGCTGCTTTGAATTACAAGTGCATGAGAGGTGGGTGTGTTTTGTAATTACTGGTGAAGTGAGGTGGGCTGCTGACTTTAATATAACCTGTAGTACTTCTCATATGTTGCAAAAATGCTGCTACCTTAATAGAAGATTTTAAAACTCCTTCAAGGTTTCTATAATTTGTATTCTATCTACTGGCATAGACTGTATCGGGAGAACTGGCTACCCTGGATTTGGAGAAGGCTGAGGTTCTTAACGACTTCTTTGACTCAGTCTTCACCGGCAAATGCTCTGACCACACCACCCAAGTTTTGGAAGGCAGACGCAGGGACAGTGAGAATGAAGAGCCTGGGCCCACTGTAGGAAAGGATCTGGTTCGAGGCCATCTTAGGAACCTGAACGTATACAAGTCCATGGGACCTGATGAAATCCATCCACGGGTCCTGAAGGAGCTGGCAAATGAAGTTGCTAAGCCACTGTCCATCATATTTGAAAAATCATGGCAGTCAGGTGAAGTTCCCGATGACTGGAAAAAGGGAAATATAACCCCCGTTTTTAAGAAGGGGAAAATGGATGAGCCAGGAATTACAGACCAGTCAGTCTCACCTCTGTGCCTGGCAACATCTTGGAGCGGATTCTCCTGGAAAGCATGCTGAGGCACATGAAAACCAACAAGGTGCTTGGTAACAGCCAGCATGGCTTCACTAAGGGGAAATCCTGCCTGACCAATCTGGTGGCCTTCTATGAAGGGGCTACGGAACTGTTGGACAGGGGTAGAGCAGTTGATGTCATCTACCTGGACTTGTGCAAAGTGTTCAACAGTGTCCCGCATGACATCCTTGTCTCTTAAGTTGGAAAGACATCAATCTGATAGGTGGGCCACTCGGTGGATAAAGAACTGGCTGGCTGGCCGCACGCAAAGAGTAGTGCTCAATGGCTCAATGTCCAGCTGGAGACCAGTAACGAGTGGTGTCCCCCAGGGATCGGTGTTGGGACCGGTCTTGTTCAACATCTTTGTGAGTGACATGGATAGTGGGATTGAGTGCGCCCTCAGCAAGTTTGCCGATGACACCAAGCTGTGTGGTTGGGTTGATACATTGGAGGGAAGGAATGCCATCCAGAGGGACCTTGACACGCTTGTGAGGTGGGCTGATGCCAACCTGATGAAGTTTAACCATGCCAAGTGCAAGGTCCTACACCTGGGTCGGAGCAATGCCAGGCACAGCTACAGGCTGGGCAGGGAAGAGATTCAGAGCAGCCCTGCCAAGAAGGACTTGGGGGTGTTGGTTGATGAAAAAATGAACATGAGCCGGCAGTGTGCGTTCGCAGCCCAGAAAGCCAACCATATCCTGGGCTGCATCAAAAGGAGTGTGGCCAGCAGGGCAAAGGAAGTGATTTTGCCCCTCTGCTCTGCTCTGCTCTCGTGAGACCTCACTTGGAGTTTTGTGTGCAGTTCTGGTGTCCTCAACATAAAAAGGACATGGAAGTGTTAGAACAAGTCCAGAGGAGGGCCACGAGGATGATCAGGGGACTGGAGCACCTCCTGTATGAAGATAGGCTGAGAAAGTTGGGGCTGTTCAGCCTGAAGAAGAGGAGGCTGCGTGGAGACCTCATAGCAACCTTCCAATACCTGAAGGGGGCCTATAGGGATTCTGGGGAGGGACTCTTCATGAGGGACTGTGGTGAGAGGACAAGGGGTAATGGGTTCAAACTTAAACAGGGGAAGTTTAGATTGGATATGAGGAAGAAATTCTTTACTGTAAGGGTGGTGAGCCCCTGGAATGGGTTGCCCAGGGAAGTTCTGAATGCTCCATTGCTGGAGGTGTTCAAGGTGGGGTTGGACATAGCCTTGGATGGCATGGTTTAGTGGGAGGTGTCCCTGCCCATGGCAGAGGGGTTGGAACTAGATGATCTTAAGGTCCTTTCCAACCCTAACTATTCTATGATTCTAAGATGGAATTTTTAACCTGCATATTATTTAAGCAGTATTAATAAATTGAAAGGAAAACAGGTCTTGTAACAGGCTTTCTGATCAGTGTAATTTACAGTGACTCCCTAGATGTATTAATTAAAGAATGCGTTCCTGTCTTCAGGAGTTATTTTAAAGTATTGATTCTTTTTTCTAATGAGTATATAGTGCTGCTCATCAAATGTTATTTGAAAAATTGTCTTGTCTGTCTCGATTGCGGTGCAGCTACAGAGCCACCCTGTGAGAACGGAAGGAAAAATGTGATTTAACAGTAGGAGGATGGGAGCCTGAATTCTGTGCATGTGGGAATGTTGTAATCTTAGCAGGAAGTTAGATGAATTAATGCAGGAAGTCACTAACAGTGTCTTTGCACTCCCCACCTTGTTTAGGTTAGCCACCTCCCATGTAGTCTGTGTCAAAGACTGAAATACTCTCCTTTAAGCCATGATATATACTAGATGATATAACTATGTATTTGAGTATGAAACCTCATGGAAAAAAGTTCTGTGATTTCAGTGTCAACATCTATGGTTACAATTTATTTAGGAAGACTTAAGAAGACTCTTGGAGTGAAAGGGGGCATCTTCCGTTAAAAAACTTTACCTGTTGCTCAGTCATTAAGAAGTTGGAAATAAGAAGTTCTAAGGGGTGTTCAGCAGATGGGAAATCCTCTCTACTGCCCTGAAACAACACATAATATAAGGCACTGACTGCAGCCTGCCATGAGCCCCCGCATCACAGAATGACCAGCTCCATCTAACTGGGATAGGAAGCGGGCTGTAATAATGTAGGTGAGTTTGCTCTCAAAGACAAACATAGGTAACTATGCACCGTCAATACTAAAACATCTTATATACATCTATTGGCAAAGCATTGAAGACAAATTTTAAATGAGTGATAGTTTCTTTTTGCATCTGGGGAAGAAGCAGAAGCATCATACAGTGATGAGGTTCCCTTCTGCATACCAGCATTTACCCAGCATCTAGAGGTAGAATTTTAAAAATCAAGGCTGAAACATGCTGGTCACACTCCTTTTGATGCAGCCCAGGATACGGTTGGCTTTCTGGGCTGCAAGCGCACACTGCCGGCTCATGTTCATTTTTTCATCAACCAACACCCCCAAGTCCTTCTTGGCAGGGCTGCTCTGAATCTCTTCTCTGCCCAGCCTGTAGCTGTGCCTGGCATTGCTCCGACCCAGGTGGAGGACCTTGCACTTGGCATGCTTAAACTTCATCAGGTTGGCATCAGCCCACCTCACAAGCGTGTCAAGGTCCCTCTGAATGGCAATCCTTCCCTCCAATGTATCAACCCAACCACACAGCTTGGTGTCATCGGCAAACTTGTTGAGGGAGCACTCGTGCTCCTGCCCCTTTACTCTGCTCTCGTGAGACCTCACTTGGAGTATTGTGTGCAGTTCTGGTGTCCTCAACATAAAAAGGACATGGAACTGTTGGAACAAGTGCAGAGGAGGGCCACGAGGATGATCAGGGGACTGGAGCACCTCCCATATGAAGATAGGCTGAGAGAATTGGGGCTGTTCAGCCTGGAGAAGAGAAGGCTGCGTGGAGACCTCCTAGCAGCCTTCCAGTACCTGAAGGGGGCCTATAGGGATGCTGGGGAGGGACTGTTCATGAGGGACTGTGGTGAGAGGACAAGGGATAACTGGTTAAAACTTAAACAGGGGTAGTTTAGATTGGATCTGAGGAAGAAATTCTTTACTGTGAGGGTGGTGAGGCCCTGGAATGGGTTGCCCAAGGAAGATGTGAATGCTTCATCCCTGGCGGTGTTCCAGGTGGGGTTGGACATAACCTTGGATGGCATGGTTTAGTGGGAGGTGTCCCTGCCCATGGCAGGGGGGTTGGAACTCGATGAGCTTGAGGTCCTTTCCAACCCTAACTATTCTATGGTTCTATGATTCTATTTCCATTTCAGAGTTTTAAGAGGCGGCCGAAGGACTCTCTAGGGTGTTGATACAGATAATTTTATTCTTTCTCCCCTGAATGTCAGGGGAGTTTCGGGAGTCTGGTTTAAAGACAGTGTCCTGCAATATTTTAAAAGGTTGAACAAAATGACTCAAATAATTATAGGCCTGTCAGCATGGAATTTTCCTTGGCTGAAATAATGTTGTGGCTGACATTAATTTTGATCAATAAAGGTTTAAAAGATAATATAGTTGCTTGTAGTGAGTATGTGGCTTTGGAAAATATATCTTGTCAAACTAATGCGATACCTATATTTTATGAGATGAAAGTTTGATAAATATATCAATGTCAAATCAGATGTAACAAAGATTTTCAAATGGCAGTGTAATGTACTTGGATTTCTGTCAGGCAGTTGGCTAGACAGTGTATGACATTCTGATCAGGAAGTTATAGAGATACAAAATGACAATAACAACCACTAAAAATTACAAACTTTTTATGAGGTGTCCTAGAAGTATCACTGTAAATTGGAATCTTTATCAGATATATTTTTCTAGGGGAATCACCAGTATTGTGAGCTGTTTAGCTACTTTGGGAGGGCAGACAATGGGCAGGTGTTGTGTCTGAACCTCATCTGACAACTAAGCCCCACGCAGCTGCTCGCTCACTCCCCATCGGTGGGATGGGGAAGAGAACTGGAAGGGTTAAAGTGAGAGAACTTGTGGGTTGAGATAAAGACAGTTTAACAGGCAAAGCAAAACAAGGAATTCATTCACCACTCCCTATTGGCAGGCAGGTGTCCAGCCATCTCCAGGAAATCAGGGCTTCATCATGAGTGACGGTTACTTGCAAATACAAACTCCATCACTCCAAATGTTCCCTCTTTCTCCTTCCTCATCCAGCCTTATATACTAGTCATCACATCATACATTATGGAATATCCATTTGGTCAGTTGGTGTCAGCTGTCCTGCTTGTGCACCCTCCCAGCTTCCTGTGCACCCCTAGACTTCTTGCTGGTTGGGTTGTATAAGCAGAAAAGGCTTTGACATTGTGAGCACTGCTCAGCAATAATGAAAACATCTCTGAATTATCAACATTGTTTTCAGCACAAATCCAAAACAGAGCCCCTTTCTCTCCTCTGTAAAGAAAATGAACTCTAACCCAGACAAAATCAGCACGACAGTAGGGCCATACATATTGGGAACAAGAACACAGGTCATAGTAGCAGGAGGAGGCATTTGTGCCTTATCAGGACAGAGCATCTCTGAAAGATGTGAAGGCTGGGGTGGATATCATCATCTGAGTTTGGTTTGTGGAATTATGGTGTGGCCCGAAAGGGTTAATTCTATTTTCAAGTGTCTGACCATCAAGGTGAGTGAGCGTCAGGAAGGTGTGCTGGGCATTAACTTCTGCTGCTTTAATATTGTGTGCAGTATGGGATTGATTTGAACAATTCAAGAACAGCAAAAAGAAACAGCTTGAAACCTGTTGAGAAGATTAAAACATTGACAAAAAAACCCGAACAACTTTAGGCTGAAATATGGTAGGAATGTTCTCTAGCCTCAGACGGATGAGGCCTATCTTGATTTATATTTATAAGAAGTTAAAGGAGGAATAGATATGATGGGCTTACAAGATGAGTGAGAGAGATGAAGCTATAGAAGGGGGAGCTCATATATACAACAAGAGTAATCTAGTTTCTTGGTTTGTGGTGGACGATTTTTTATTTTTTTAATAGCTGGAAATATCTTAATCAAAATATCTGGTTTAAAAACAGTGTCTCTTCTAAATGAGATGCTTTCTTCACATTAGTAAACAGACCTGCAACTGTCTTCTCTTCATCTGATGTCATGGTAGATTTTAAGTTAACATTCGAGTAAGACCCATAATGCTCCGTGTGCAAAGCAAATCAGCTCTTGTGTCCTTCCTTTGGCAAAGCAGTTTATCATATAATAAAAGAGGTTAGATTTGCTTTTAGGAACACCCTGACCTCTCCCCCTCACAAAAAAAAAACCACAACAAACCCCAACCCCAAAAGCCCCAACCAAACAAAGGGTGTCATGGTCTTGCTAATTATTCCATTCCAAAATACATTTTTTTTGGGAACAATGTGGGTTCAGTCTGACATAATGCCGTGGAGTTGCCTAGCAGAATCTCTTTGGTTCTAATAGTATGAGAATAGAATGGGCATGGCAGAATTAGGCTTCTAGATAGGGTTGTAGTGAGTTGAACTGAAGTTGTCCTCCTGGAATGAAGAGGAGTCATTTTGCTACTACTAAGATTAGCCATGTAAGGTACTCCTAATTAGGATTTTGTATAAGGCTTGCTTATGAAATACTGGTGTTCTGCTGTATTTCTTCTGTTTTGAGAAATAAATAATTTGGTCTTCAGCAGGATTTGGGCTTGTTTTTACATGTTCTATCACTTTTGTTAGGTCTTTCTTTCATTTGGTCTTCCTTTTTATGGATACTTGTCCCTTTTTCCCAACAGTATCAGAATAAAACTGTAAAATGTAGTTGGTCTGTGTGAAAAGATGACCAATACAATCTCCCTCTCTAAACAAGTCTAATTTCTTGCTTTTTGGAATGCTAATACAAATTGAATAGTTATTTCTGGTGACTCTTCCATAATGATGCCAGATAGTACCTCTGAGAGGTTCCAAATTATTTGGAATATGTGAACAACTTAAATGATTCTTTTTAGTATCTAGAAAGATTTATTATGCTGTACCTGACCACAGTAAATTTTATCTGTCTCTGTCCTGCCCATTTATCAAGTTTTATTAGCTGCTTCTGGAGTTTTGTTTCATTCACAACCTCTTAATTTCAAGAACTCTACATGAATTCACCTTATGCAGGGCTTTCACTATCCATCTATCCATCCTATTTCCTTTGTAGGCAGTTTTCAATAGTGTGTGTGATGTCTTTAACACAGATGGAGCAAGGGGTTCCACTCGGTTGAAAATAGGACCCCTGCTGCTTTGTCTGGAATTTCCTGAAGATGAGACCATGCTGGAGCATGCTGTGACTTGAATTATTTTTCTTGTCGTGTTTTCCCAAATGCTTTAAGTTCTTGGCTATGCGCCTCTATCCTCAAGAGTCTCTTTTGTCTTCTTGCCATTGTTGTGTTGGGATGTCATTGACCAAAGTATTTAACAATGTTAATGGTTGGACTCGGTAATCTTAAGGGTCTTTTCCAACCTTAACAATTCTGTGATTCTATAATTCAGCTTTTTAATAAAAATGCCTTTTTATCAGCTGTGGAGAGTCAGTTAACAGATTTTATTTTTCCTCATTCTCTCTTTATGACTAGCATCAAGGCTGAGTCTCTGTTTGAGTCCTTACAAATGGTATCTTTATTTGTCCAGAAGAGCTTTTCTATTCATTTTTGCATTGGAGTCTTAGCAAGTTTACTTTTTATTTATTTCCAGCAAGCTTGCTGCAGGGAGCTGTAATGTTACATGTGCTGCAGAAACAGAGAATCCAACACTGAAGAGCAGAGCTGCATGACACCCTAAAGGCATAAGCACCATTTATTTAGAGAGGTAAAGGAGCAGTCAGTCAGCAGAATTCATGGCTTGATGTTTTTATACATGGCTAACCCTTGTGGAAGCTGCAGGCCTGCAGCTCTGCTGGAAAATAAATGAACCAAAAAAATTGCGTTGTCCAATTGATGTAGTTGGTGTATGAAAAACATGGTGTGGGGTTATATCTTCTTCTTTTCTTTTTTCCCTGCCCTCTGTTTGTTTTGTCATGTTTTAGGAGAAGGCCTTAACATGCTGGGGGTTTTTTTCAATGTAATGTGTTTTGTTTTTTATTACTATTACAAATTAAGTTGACAACATTTTTATTTTTGCATGTATATATGTGGGAGAGGGAGAGACAGGGTTGTACTCGAAATCAGGTAATGACTTGCATTCTGGAACAGCTGACAGTTATCCTGAATAATATTTCCCAAAGGCATTTGGTCTAATTAGGGACACTTCAAATGATATTGCATAGTAGTGGTTCTGTACTTCCAGGCACCTGCTTATTTCTTTCAGAGGACTTAGAATGTTTTGGAGACTAAGTAATACAGTGGCAGTGTATTTATCTACTACCAGTTCATGCAGGCAGCAGTGCTCGCTGAAGTCAGCAGGGCTAGCAGTGAAATGAAAGGTCAGTCCAATTGTGCATGTGAGCTTCCTTGAACATCTAGTTATTTCTCTGGAAATTTGTCTTCTCACATCCTGGTGATGGGTGTTGAAAAACTGAGACATTCAAAATTCTGTCATATATTTGTGCTTATTGCTGGAAGAAGCAAAAAAGCCATTGCACTGTAAAATAAGAGTAGTATTCCTGAATGACATTATTGATAAGATTATTTTGATAATACTGCCAGGTGTTTTGGATGCAACTTTTAATGAAGGATGGTGTAGGTCAGAAGCATGTAAAAGAAGAAAATACTTTAAAGAGGTTCCAAGAAAAACAAAACCAAACCACCAAAACAACAACTAATAAACAAAGCAAAACAAACTCCAATCAAAAAAACCCTGAAACAAAGCATCAAAACCAAAAACAAACCACAAGCTAGAAAAAGAAGGGTTAGAGAGAGTCAGCAAAGCCGGACCTCTCATTGGTGAGGCCAGTTCCCTCTGGGCAGCCTGGCTGGACAGGGCTAATCAATTGATGGCTTCTGTCTTGAGGCAGCATGTCCCTAGACACACTACCAGCACTTACTTCCTTTAAGAGGGTCTTTTAGGGACAGTGTCTGCCTGTTTATGGTGTCCAGAAAGAACACCCAGACAGTCAGTTGTTTGAGGGTATGAACTTTATAAGAAGTGCTGTTTTTCCTTTCAACTGTATAAAATACAAGGCTTTGTGCTATTGTATAATCTTGCAGACGGTGTATGCTGAGTTCTCTGGGTTATTTTTTCAATGTAGAAAAATTGTGGTGAGATTGCTTGCAATAACACCAGATTTAAGGGAGAGCTTAATTCCCTTGATATCTGCATTTCATTTACTTTGTGATTCTCTCCAGCTTTGCTGAATATTCCAGAAAAGATTCCAAATGGATTAAAAATGATGGACTGTTTTGCCACAAAGAAAGAGATGTGAAGCTCAGATTCTTTTGAAAATCTGAAAACTACACCTATACATTCGCAAAAGGTCCTTGGAAATAGTTGTTTAAGTAGAATTTGATGTTGTGTTGCTAAATAATACTTGCTGTCATGACTTCTATTCTAAGCCTATGAAATGCTGGATAATGATATGGGCTTTGGCAGAATGTTTGCCTGCAATCATCGTTTAATAAAACCATTTCATTAAGATCACTGTGCTAGAAATTAGCACATTCAGATAGGTAATGATGACATTTATATGCTATAATGAACATTTTTCTTTTTGCTGTAAAATAGCATAGGAAGAACAGACAAATAACAAGTTTTTGGCATGCTACAAGCTACAATTCTTGACCTGAAAACATCAGAATAACCTGATGGTTTTGAAACTCTTCGTTTCTGTGTCTTCGTTTCTTTATTTTCTCCTGTCAAAAGTGGTGTCTGGGGCCTTAAACAAAGAGCAAACTAGATGTAGTCCCCGAAGCAAGCCCAAATAGATTGTCTTAGTATTTGTATTTGTCTTAGTGCCTCTCATTTAACTTAGGGAAGAAACTGTAAGGAGCCGATTGCTGAGGAATTGTGGATGAAGCAATCTAAATCAAAATAACTTTGAGAAAAATGGTGAAGAAGTTCCTTTGGGTAAAACTGCATCTGCTGAAGACCCCATTCCTCTAGTTCGTATTTAGATGTGGATAGAGGTGTCTGTAATGTTAGTGAGGATTTTGGCCATGTGGGATTTGTGCTGCGCAGGCATAGGTTTGAAAGCATGTATACATTGACAGGGCTGATGTGATTTACAATTTCTTTATCAGTCAGAGAGGGTACTTTAGTCTTAATTTTTATAAAATAATGAAGACACGGCTTGATTAATTTTAAAAATGATGAAAGGATAAACAAAAATGGGTTTGTAGTTCAGTTTTGTAGTTTTGATTGCAAAAAATGGAAAATTTTCACAGACTGCTAAGTAGAGGGATGTGAAAATGGCAGAGCTTGATTTTGCTGGGATGAAAGATGCTAGTGCTTTCTGAACCCCAAGGAAGGAAGGGAACTGCCTGAAGAAGGATATAAGAACTAACTGGAAAATCTTAGGCAATGGAGAAGATCCAGCTGACCTTGCTGACTTGTAAAGATTTTTACCTCACTTGTCCTGGCTATGTTCTTGTCATTCTACTAAAACCTAATCCCACTGGGTGTTCTTACTGGCATCTCAGCAAGTTTGTATTGAAGAGTCATCTGATGATGAAGTTTTTTTCTCGTTGGTGGACATGGATATTTCTTTGTCTTGACATCTCAATCCATCCACCCTCAATTTGAGGCCAACAGTACACATCTAAGTTTTTCAATATGACCACACTTGCCTTTGTAGACAAGGCTTGGGATTTGTTTCAGGCAGTGAGGGCAAAGATCATAACCCTGGAAGCTATAGAGAGCTTAAAATCTTTCTTTTGAAAGCTTACTGCATCCTGCCAGTATCTTAATGCTTTCTCTATTCCTCCATGCTTGCAAAAGTCCACCTAAATGGTACATTAGCTCTTGGTCTGGTGTGTCTTGAGGAGAAACGTTTTCTTCTAGATCTTAGTAAACAGTCTTCGGTTTAATTTCTGTTGTGAATTTGCTTCTCGTAGTGGAAAGTAAAACTATGTGCAAACTAAAAAAATCACACTACAATAGATCACTAGATTGGTGAATAATGAAAGATGTCTTGTGAGCTGTAGGCCCCTGGCCCTCTCACTTTTCAACTGTTTCAGCCAGCAGCTAGGAACAGATTTAATGCGGTGTTCTTGGTGAGGTTGTACTGGTTTCTGCTGATGTGTTGCATTAAACTGCACTTAATTGCCAAGGTGTGTGGCTAGGTTAGCAAGCTGCTTTTTTATCAATCAGGTGTCAAATTGGGAGGAACGCGGAGTTCTTAGTGAAGGATCATTGGAAGCAGGACAGCTTTGCTAATTAGTTTCCTTTGATTTGATTTTATTTTTTCACATCAGTAGAATTCTGCATACGAATGTGGTTGGGCAGAGGGTGTCAAACAGTACAAATTATTGTTATGATACATTAATCAAGGGCATAAAAGAACAGTTCTGGGAGAGAAGATTTGCATCTTACGTAAGCTTTGATCTGCAGTCTCTCAGTCACCTTGTCTCTTTCCATTAGGACTTCTGATCCCAGAAGGAAATGAAATTGGCCATGTTCTGGCCTTGGCAATTTTCCTTACAGTGAAATTTGCCAAAAGACATGAGATGCCATAGCTATACTCCTGAATAAAATTACTTATGTACACACCGTTTTAATGCTATCTCTTGCTATCTCCCACATACCCTTCACAGAGCTGTGCTTTTGTGCACTTAAAAAGTTAGAAATGTTAGTGACTAGAATCTGGATGAAACTTAAACACCATCTCTTCATTCATCCTTAGAAAGCTATTTTATATGTCATACTTTCATCTCTGGGAAGTGATGGAAGCCTCTGTGTCCTTGAATGTTTTTGGGAAGAATTGCACTGTAGGTTATTAACATGCACTCACAGGGCAGTGAACCAAAGCTAAAGGGCATCGAGGTCCTTTTGTTGTTCTAGCTAAGCACCCTGATTTTCAGATGCTTGTGAATTTTCATTCTGCCATTGCTGTTGTGAGTCCAGCTCCCTGTGCCTCTTCCTTGCAACCCCCTGTAACTGTCTTCTCCTCTGCTGCAGCACTAGGCTGTCTTTTCACGGGTTGCACATCAGATCCTTGCTCTGAGCCCTGGGTGTACAGAAGGAAGAGAGAGAATAGCCTTGTGGTAAAGGTATTAGCCTGAAACTTGGATTTTATACCCTTTGTCAGACTGTTTTGTTATAGTTCTCAGAAGTCCCTTAGGGGATGGTTGACAAAATGTGTTTTTTTTCCGAGTTACTTTTTGAAATCAGTGTGAGATTGTATGTTTAAATGTCTGTATGAGCTTTATCCTGTATATGATTGTTTATTGTCTACAAAGGAGAGCCCAGTGCTTTCTTACCTCATAGGACTGTGGGGGAGCAAAAGGAGGGATAGCTATTTTTCAGGAAGATCTCTATACCAGGTATAAGAGGGAGCCCTCTGTATTTAACCTCACCCTCCTCTGAGCCTTCTCCCATGATAACATCTCCTTGAGTAGATAATCTCTTCCTCCTAATATGCGTATTTATGTACACACACATTTTCTTGTATATATACATGCATGCATGGAATGTATATATAGGACATAGGAATGTATATGTAATAAATATTAAATATTATTTATGTACTTCATCTAGTATTTTTAATACATAAAATTATTTTAATCTTAAGTGAAATACTTTGTGTAACCCACTGCTTTTACGTTCAGTTAATGTTTGTTAAGGCTGGGCCATAAGCATATCCGCAGATTGCAGAAAGAAGTTGGTGTTTTGCCCAGTCAGTGGTTGCTGTGCTAATGTCTTTCCTCACCATCCATGCAGCTTATGTTCGGACTGTTTCTGATTAATAAAATGCAGGTCCCTTGGCTGCTTCTTACCACATGTGTTAAAGCTGGATGGATGGATCTGAACTGCAGCCATTGCTAGATAGAAAACAGCTTGCAAACATGCAATTTAAAGGAAGAAACAAACAATTTATGTGTGGCTGAAAGGGCACAAATAATAAGGTAAAGATGTTTTAAGTGAAGTGGTCCCTAAGCATTCTTTTTCTGCCTCGCAGAAAAAGTGCTTTGAGATCAGTTTATGTAGAGATCACAATATTCTTGCGCAACCCTGCTTAAATTTTCCTCCAGGTAGAGAAGAAGCTTTAATATGAATTGTTTGTGTGTAGGGAGTCATGCTTTTTAGGCTCACATAGTGCTTCACTCACTAGCAGTCATTTTGATTTGTCTTTTTAAGATTAGTGATCTTTTTTTTTTTTATTAAACCAGAATGTAAAAATATTGCCCAATTAGAAAGCATTATTGTGTGTTTATAAGTACCCTTGAATGTACTTTTATCCACTGGGAACATGCAGATGTCTGCTGGAATTTAATTTCTCTGCAGCATGTTGGGGGTGGGGACAGAAGAGAAGTAGCCAGAAAATTATGGTTGCTGCAGTAAATACCAGGCTTCTCTCAGTGACCTGCACTGACTGCAGAACATAGTACATCTAATGTAAGCATAAAACATCTGTTCAGGAATGTTCTTCTCTGGCTGGTCAGTTTGTACATTCGTACTGGTCAATTTGCACAAATGCATGAATTTGTAAAATTTATACATTTTTGGCTGATTGTGATGGGGGGCTGTGAAGAAAAGGGGTGTTATTTTTTAAAGCTTATTGTAAAAAACATGTTACGAAATAGCTGCAAGGCAGCACTGCCCATTAAGCAGTGGCAACCTTGCTTTATGTCTGTGAACTGGTCCCTTCTGAGCTCCAGCATCATAGGTGCGCAGGCCAGGAATCCTGTGGGTTGATTGTGTAGCAAGCCTCCTGGATGGTGAATAGGGCTGCTGTTTCAGAAAGCTAACTTGAGAGTCCCCTAAGGGCATTTTTTGATTGGCGATTCCTGCAAAGTCAGTCTGTGTTGTCAGGTGGTGGGACGCTGCAATAATGCAGAGCTGGTGAACCTTGTGCTCTCAATCTAGCAATTTCTTCTATGGAACGCAGTCCTGTTGCTGGTACATGGTGCGTGCTCTCCTTGATCGGGGCCATTGAAGGTGAATCCAGGGCACTGCCTTCAACAGCTTGTGATTTTGCTTGATTTCAGTCATTGTTAGATCTGTCACTTCCACTGAGGTGACTTTTGCCTGTATGAAAGGGGTGCTTTACAGTAGGTTTTACCCCACTAGGCTACAGAGCTGCAGTGAGTGCAGCTGCACAATGTGGCTGGAGGCAACTCTCCAGAACTGGGGCATCTGTATAATACAGCAGTTCCTGGTCTGGTTGTACCCTGCGTGGTTTGGCTGACTCCCTTACAACCTGGTGAGCTGGCTAACGGGTGGCTCTGAATGGTGGGCAGAGTAACAGCTGCATGAATGGAGTACAAAGCTGTTGGAGGTCACCAGCATTCTTTTATCTGGTTTGCTGGCTCTGTAGCTGCTGCCATTAGGGACAGGAATACAATGCTGCTTTGTCAGGGGATGTTTTACATATCAGACAACACCTGGTTTGGGTGTGGGGTCTTTTAATGTATACATATATATATATGTATAATTTTTTTAAAATGCAGTGTTTCTAAAGGGGATCCTGGCAAGTAAATATGAGCCACCAGCCTGAGCCATTCTTCCGTTCTTTTGTACCCATGCTTTTGAGTCTGTGCCTGTGTTAGCATATTTCCTAGGGAAGTGGCCAAGAGAGGATTATTCACACCTCGGATAAAATTTACTATTTTATTAGCAGTAGCTTCAGTATCTCCAATTTTCAGCATTTGGTGAAGACGCAGAATTTGCTTTTTTTTTTTTTTTTTTTTTTTTTCCCTAGGAAGCCTTTGCTTGTGTTTCCATGTGTGGATCTTGTTTCCATGGCATCAGTCCTTGAGCTTGAGAAGCATAGGTGGGAGCATTAGCCAGTGAATAGGTGTTAGGAACCAGCTGTGCTACTGTGTAGGGCTCTGGCTTGTGGCAAGGATAATGATATGGCATGTGGTGATTATTTATGCATTTTAACAGTCAGGGCTTAAAGCTTTGCCTGTCTGCAGTGTTGTGGAATAGAAGACTTGATGCAGTCCTGGTAGTGCTCTAGCAAAGGCATTGATTTTCCTGCTGCTTTGTCTTGATTTTTCTCAAGATGAGGCCATGCTGGAGTGTGCTGTGACTTGAATTATTTTTCTTGCCCTGTTTTCTCAGGTGCTTTCATGTCTTGGCGGGGCAGCTCTATCCTAAACAGTCTGTTTTGTCTTCTTTGCCATTGTTGCATTGGGATGGTACTGACCCAATGTTTTCACGTCACAGTTGTGGTATGGGTACATCATGAGCAGCAATGGTTGCAGTGTTTATTTGTAACAGAATTGCTCAAGCTAGTCTGTGTGTCAGTCTTGGGTATTTTGTTTTCCAGTAAATGCTCAACCACAGTGAGCTGAGTACAAGGACTATTGTTAGGTTCTATGGTTTTATGTTACACAAACATTGAAGCGATTGTAGCTGTTTCTCTGGCCATAAAAACTATAAAGTTATGCACTCACAAAACTACATAAAATTTTGATGGTACGGACTTTTTTTGATATAATTGAGCATATGCTTATGCTTTATATTTTATCATTGCAAATATGCTTTTAAGAAGTAGAAGAATGTGCTTATTAATTTTCTTCAGCTCAGTAGTATGTGTAATGGGTAAGCAGGTGCAAGACAGTGAACTAGATACAGGATTTGAGAGGATTGCTTGTTTTAATTTAGAGCTTGAGGGCACTCAGCAGAATAACTTTGTGTTAGATGTCTGTGTTGTGTCAGACAGTTATGAAAGCAGTGACACTACAAAAGAATTCAGTTGTAGACACAAGTCCTTGCAGTAGATTGTTGTTACCTACTGCATGTTACCATTGTTTGTGAAGAGCTTAGGAAAGCTTAGTGAATGCTACTGTGTGATATATGCTAAAGTAACTTCGATATCTGACATGTTCACAGCAGCTGCAAGGAAGAACAATGCACTGACTATAAGTTTGCTTTGAAAGGAAAGTTAGAACTCATTTCCATCACTAATGAGCTTAGGAGAAAATGTTTGCATTGGTTTCTTTCCTTTTTTTTTTTTTCTCCCTGCAGCTTTTGAAAATGAAACCAGCCTGCTGCTAATAGAAGAGCTGAGTTCTGTGGTATTTTGCTCCATTCTAAATGAATGACCATAGGCATCATATCATTTCAGGTTTATCATGCTGAGTCTGTATGCATTGTGTAGTTCTTCAGGGATCATCTGGAAAAACAGTGTAGATAAGAGAAATCGAGATCTTCATCACCCTTTCAATTCCCAGCTGTCTCTGCATGGCTCTGATGTTGCAAAGGCCTAATATGCGTTTGCTCTGTGCCTATAAATAGTCTTGTTGGATCCAGTGGATGTTGTCAAGGGTGTCATGTTTTTTGCGGAACTGTGCCCAGTCTTGCTTCTAAGGATTGAGATGTCAGTGGTGACTGCATTTTGAAAAGAAAATGCCTTTTTTATTAATAAAACAAATGTACCTCCGTCCCCCATGAAGCCGCTTAGTAAGACTACAAATGAAATTTCATTTAAAAGTGAGACCACTTCAACCTTGATTCTGCATCCTACAAATTGTAGTTGTTTGTTTCATGTTAATTTTTAATTTCCTGACATAATTGTGGTTGTCTTCCTACTGTTAAGCAAGTTCTCTTTAATTCATTCATATTTCCTTTTTCAGATAGCATGTGGCTCAGAGCATAATCTGGCGCTAGTTGGTAAGTAGCTTAATTTTATACCAACTCCTCTCACCTTTTTTCATGTTTAAGTAGTACAAGATGAAAGAAAAATGTGCGCATCAAATATACTGAGTGATTAAGGGCATTGTGTACAGCAGAAAAGAGGAAAGTAACATATAAATCATAGAATCATAGAATAGTTAGGGTTGGAAAGGACCTTAAGATCATCTAGTTCCAACCCCTCTGCCATGGGCAGGGACACGTCACACTAAACCATGTTGCCCAAGGCTCTGTCCAACCTGGCCTTGAACACTGCCAGTGATGGAGCATTCACAACTTCCCTGGGCAACCCATTCCAATGCCTCACCACCCTTAAAGTAAATTTCTTCCTCATATCCAATCTAAACTTCCCCTGTTTAAGTTTGAACCTGTTACCCCTTGTCCTCTCATTACAGTCCCTAATGAAGAGTCTCTCCCCAGCATCCCTATAGGCCCCCTTCAGATACTGGAAGGCTGCTATGAGGTCTCCACACAGCCTTCTCTCCTCCAGGCAGAACAACCCCAACTTCCTCAGCCTGTCTTCATAGGGGAGGTGCTCCAGTCCCCTGATCATCCTCGTGGCCCTCCTCTGCACTTGTTCCAAAAGTTCCATGTCCTTTTTATGTTGAGGACACCAGAACTGCACACAATACTCCAAGTGAGGTCTCACGAGAGCAGAGTAAAGGGGCAGGAGCACCTCCCTCGACCTACTGGTCACGCTTCTTTTGATGCAGCCCAGGATACGGTTGGCTTTCTGGGCTGCAAGCGCACACTGCCGGCTCATGTTCATTTTTTCATTGACCAACACCCCCAAGTCCTTCTCCGCAGGGCTGCTCTGAATCTCTTCTCTGCCCGACCTGTAGCTGTGCCTGGGATTGCTCCGACCCAGGTGTAGGACCTTGCACTTGGCATGGTTAAACTTCATCAGGTTGGCATCAGCCCACCTCACAAGCGTGTCAAGGTCCCTCTGGATGGCATTCCTTCCCTCCAGCGTATCAGCCCAACCACACAGCTTGGTGTCATCGGCAGACTTGCTGAGGGCTCACTCAATTCCACTGTCCATGTGGAGGAAAGAAGAGAAACCAGTATCATAAGTGGTTATGATGAAATGTGCCCTTATTGACCAGTCCCTGTAAGAAGAGAAGGGTCCACACATCAAACAGCAAAATACATTCGCAAAATGCTGAAGTCTGGTTTAGAATGGAGCCATTGCAACAATTCAAGCTGCAGACTTAGAATAGTGTCAAGCTGGTCAAAAGTATCTTTGTTTAACATGAAAATTTTCAGTGTAATAAATCCTGGGTCTTTTGTTGTTCAAAGCTTGGTAAAATCTTCAAAAGGTGTCACTGGAAGTTGGGTTCTTTAGCGGATCATAGTATAATGCAGCTGTTGTAATAATTATGAAAGTACTAGGAAGCTGATGTCAGTGGAAAAATTGAACTTTGTGTACCAATTCCAGGAACAATCATATTGTTACTTTCATGTGATGAGTTGATAACTGAAGTTTGATATATTATTGGTGTTATAAATGCATGTTTAAGAACATTTTAAAGTGTAGGTTTTTCAGGTGCTTTATAAAGGAAGTCAGCATAATTATCCCCATTAATAGGGTGAGAGAGATGAAGAAAGGAATTCTGTACTCATCAGAGCTGGAAATGAAGTGGTCTCCTAAGTTTCAGTATAGCAGTCCATCCACACAGACATTTTTGATTGCTGTGGCTGATGTGTTGAGATGTTAAGTGAAGAATTTCCTTGATTTTCTGAAGTGTGGTATGACAGGTGTGGAAAAACCAGCTATTTGGTATCCAACCTGCATTCTGTGTCCTAATTTTTATGCTGTTTATTTAAACTTCATCTCGATGAGTTTCAGTTAAGAGGCCACAGAAGTAGTGTTCTGTATATGTAGTAAATTTTCATATATACTGTCATATATTTTCCAATTATCCTTCTGTAGTTAAAACTTGCAGAGAACTTGTGAAGCTCTACTTAGTTTATACCTGGCTTTAAGAAAAGATTTTTCCTTTAGCTTCTCCCTACTTGCTCAGTGTCACATGCCTGTATTAATTGTCAGGCTAGTGCTTCTGAATGTCAGCTGAAGAGCAATCTTGTTTCTTGCTGAACTGATGAAGTAAAAGTGTACTGCTAGCAGATTCCTCCAGTGTACGTGAAAGCAAAGCATTGAGTTTGACCAGCCTTCTCTCTTCTTATGTCCTTTTAACCTTTCTGCCTTCTAGGCAGAAATCTCTGGAAAAAATGGGTAGGGGAAGGAAATTCTAGAAGAAAGTTACAATAAACTAAGAACTTAACATATGTAAAGAACATCATATGCCTAAGCTGTGTGCTACACTCATTGAATTCAATGGGAAAATTACCAATGCTGGAAGCTACTCAATTTTATTTTAAGGGATAACAAAGATGTGATGTTACTATTTTTTTTGAACTAAGCAACTGTGATACATTTCAGTCCAGAAATGAATTTTTGCATGTGCTTTTAAAAGGTTGACTTTTTAGAATATTCTGTGGCAGGATTTCTCTGATCACTTGGCATTCTTAGTTCAAAGCTGTTAACTGTTATGTTCCTCAAAGATATCACACAGACTTCTGTAAATATGTCTACTTGATTGTACAATTTTCTAATAACTTATCATTCACACAGTTTATTTAGGATGACTGTCTCATCAGTTTCATATTTAATTAGTAAATGCTTGAATGATAGGCTTTAAGACTGAAATAACTCAAGTTCAATATGAAAGGTAAGCTGAAAAAAAAGCTTTTAACAGCATAATATTCAAGTCACTATTTCTGATTATATATACAAATGTGTTTGTACTTTTTTTGCTGCATCATCTTTTAAATTGAAACGTTTTTAAGAGAGAGAGGGGATAGATTTATGACTCATTTCACAAATGCTGAAGTTTTGTTCCAGTCGTCTTGCTGATACAAACTGATTTGTAGGGCTAGCAAGCAGTTAGTTTTTTTCATGTTACTTCGTATAGTCTGCATCCATTTGTATTTTTTAGTTGCTTGAATTCTCTTTTCTTGCCTTCTACTGAAGTCAGTGCAAAGTTTGGCTGTTTCTTCACTGTGATGGCATTGACTCCTTTTTTTTGATGGGTGAATCTAAAGAAATTCAGTTTTCATTTGGTTATGAGGTGAATTTGATATAAAGGAAAAGGAGTTGAGGGATGTCTCCAAATATATCTGTTTCTAAACTTAATGAGTTAAACATAATAATTAGTACATGAAACTGTGTAAACATCTTCACTTCTAGCTCTTGGTGAAAACACATTTTTGTTTTGGTTTGGGGTTGTCCTGTGGCTTTAATTCTAAAATTTGCAAGTATTGTAATATTTGTTGTGTTTGTATCGCTTCTCACTTGAAAATGAAATCCCTGCCAAATAAGAATAACCTCACACTTTTCATCTCAATCAAGGATTAATCATCATGGGAGCCAGCATATTTTTGACTAAAAAATTAGTAGTTATTTAATAAATGTTGTATAACATCTCATATCTGAAAAATATCTTCCAACGCTGAAAACTTGTGTGTACTTACTGGGGAAGACAAAGGCTGGCTTTTCAGCCTGAGTATGATAGCTGCACTGTGTAGCACTGAACTTCATGGTATTAAGACAGAATCTTTGAATGATTGAAATGCATAAGCGAACTAAATCGTTGTGACAAAGTTGAGCTTTTCCAGGTTTGGGAGTCTGTAGTGTTTGCAACACTGAAAAGGTAAGGAGGTTTGATTCTTACCCCAAAAAGCATGTGATTAAAAATGGCATTTATGGGGAAGGCTCTTACTGCTTCCCACTAAGACTTTGATCCTCCTTTTTAAAAAAAGAGAATAAATATCTTTTCAGAGAATGCTTAGCATGCCATATGCAGCTCATGCAATGCTGCAGCTTAAATAAGGAACATTAACTATGCAGAAATAGAGTAGATATAAAATGTATACTTGGCTTGACTGTAACCACAGGGCACAGGATGGAATGCCTTGAAGGGCCTCCACATGCAAATGTCTTATTTTAATGAAGTACAGAAATTTTGTTCAAGCCTCCTTGAAGTAGTTAAAAAAAAAAAGTCATTTGAATCATTGGCAAAACCTTGGTAAAGCATAATGTCCCTCTTTGGTCTTGCTTTTCAGTCGTTTTCTCAATCTGTATAAACCAATAAAAATCTTCTAAGAGAAAGATCCTGGAGGAAGTGTAGGGAGAAGTGCTTGTTTCAAAAGCAGTTCTAAAAGCTGATTAGCTTAAGTTAAGTCTAGCTTTAAAGCAGCCTTCAAAGTGATATTTGAGTCCCCTTGACTGTATATTTACAAGAAGTTACTTCTTACATGGTCTGTATGTGCATACAGTAGTGCAGTGGCTGATACCAAATCTAGCTAGTGATTTTTCTGCTAATGCAACGGGTAACTTGGACACTTAAAATATTTTTGTGCATTTGGAAGAGAAAGACATGGACCTTTCAAGTAAGCAGTTTCAGGTATGGTGTTTTAAAGCGGAAAAGTGTTTAGACATGCAGCTACTTCAGATGGTGCAAATGGCATTTCCTTACACTTTCATAATCAGCATGGTGAATTCTGACTTGTGGTCAGGCCTATGTTATTGTCTTCCATGGGGGATTTAAAGATAGTCCACAAATCCTTGCTGTGTAGTCACACACACTGCAGAAGCAGTTAGTGCAGGTGACGATGGTACAGCAGTATTCACAAGAAGAATCTGGGCTTTGTGATTAATGTTGTTGTGCAGTTACTTCCTTGATATTTGTCTCTGTCTCCTTTAGACTTTTTTCTTTTCAGGTTAGCTACTTTGCACTGCTTTTTCCCCATGAGTAGTGGTAGTGGAGAGGGCACTATGTAACTAATGTTACAACAACAAAAAAAACCAACCAACCCACAATGCTGAAGTTGACCATGCAACCATAAGCATGTTTTGCACATGGAAGCAGAAATGTCATGAGACAAGTCCCTGTCTGATCGCCTTGAGCCCCATTTCAGTGTGTTCAATACAGCAGTGTTCTAATATAACATTTTTAAAATCACTTCTCAACTTTCTGCTAAGTAATAGACCCATCCAGAACAGGGTTAGTTTTGTCTTCCACTGCCTTTTATGTTTGTTGCATTTTAGAGCATGTGATCTCTTTCAGGCTTCTGTCTTCTCTATGGCTTATGTGCAACCACGCTGTAAATATCATGACATGGACAATCACAACTCTCTGAAGCTGCAGTTCATCCAGTTGGAGAGTAAACAGTAATACTAAATTTAATGGTAGAGTAGTCTTTGTACAAGACATCAGGATAAAATATTCCTCCACTCAAATGGCAGGTCCTACTTCAAGTGCTCTGAACTGAAGTGTGCAGTAGCATTAGAGGGGCAGTAAAATAATTATTTTTCCATGTCCGTTAAAATTTGCTGTGTATGTTCTTATGCTGGAACAACATAGCAATTATGAGCTGGAAAATAAATGTGATTAAAGTGATCCCAAACTTAGGAAGTTGATGATACAGATCCTAAAATAATGGTGATGTTAATGCCATCCCAAACACTTTGGTTTCACATTTTTTTAATAAAGGTTCTTAGATGTAAGCCACTACCTCTCAATGAACAAGGTCATGTTCTTTTAGTGAAGTCCCGTGATTGCAACTAACTTATTGTATAAAACATCATTGAGGAAGTACTGTAACAGGTTATGAAAGGCATATTCCTATGGCAGAGTGAGCACCAATGGCAAGAGGAGACTGTGCAGTCTGATGGACAGAGCTCTGCGTTATGCTGACAGTATTATTTAGATGTTCACAGCAGCCCTGCAAAGCGGCAGATGTAATCATGTGTCTGACATTCAGTCCTGGGGGACTCAGCAGTTTGTCATAAAGAGAAAAATCATGAATTTTCTCTCTGCCTTTTGATATTGCTGTAGTATTTGGAGGAATCTTCAGCATGCACAGTGGAGGGCACTGGTGTTCAGCAAGGGGCCTCAGTCTACTGCTCTGCTGCTTTATTTATTATGCATGAAAACTCCCAGTGCAGCCAGGGTCTCCATTATAAAGGTTTCCTGCAGGCCAGCATGGAGTCATGTTGCAGCATGCTGGCTCTTTGCATTGCAGCACTGATCACATTTTCTGCTTATTAAAGGGCACCTGGCAGGACTTCGAGTAACCATCACTGTTGTCATTTTCATGGGGGTTATGTGTTGGCCTTCTAAATTTGTTCTGTGGCACAGCCATTTTGTATGTCATTTAGCTCTTAGTGTGGCTTTGTCTATTAAAGCAGCTCTTTAAAATATAAATTACTTCAGTTGTATTTGTTGTAAAGAGAAAAAAATAAAAGCAGCCATGCTCCTATCATTAAGTGAGCACCCGTGTTAGGGCTTTCTGCATAGCTAGGTACAGGTCTGATGTCGAGCTTTCCTGTCATGTTTAGGTGCAGCGAGCCCTAACAGTGCTGTTCACTTGTCTTTTTGCTTTGTGTTTTTTCTGTAGAGTATTTCATCCTTCAGACAAACTGATTGTTCCTCTGGTAAGATAGAAGCTGAAAGTGAATTTGAGATGTCTGAATTTTTTGTTACTTTCAGCAAGTTACCCTCACAAAATTGGGAACTCTGATCTCTTTGAGATTCTATTCCAAGGGCTAATGGAAAGCCAAGCTGCCAACTATTTTATGAATTTGTGGGTGTAAGGTGATGAGATATGAGGAAATGTTAATTTCAGCATTTGGAAAAGGCTTCTAATGGGGCTAAAAAAAGTTTTGTAACAACCAAATTGTCTAAAGTCAGTGGTCACCGGTTATAGGAAAGGGTGGATATTTTCCTATGAAAACCTAATTAGATCCACAATAAAAATGGGATCACATTGACTCACCAGAAAGAAATTCCAGAGGAGTTTAGGATAAGGTCTTGATGTACTGCATCTTCTGTGACTGAAATGAAGTCTATATTTTGCAGCTACTTCCTCTTCCAGGCTTTATCACTGTTTTGGGTGATTTGACTCTGCAGAATGCTTCGTTCGTCTTCCTGTTTTCTCTGTGTGGCTTGTCAATTTAGACTGAAATCTTTGGAATAAAATCTGCCTCTTAGTGTATTTTAGCACTGCCTACCATAATGGGACCTGATTATTATTATGTATTTTTTTTTTTTAGTGCTGCATTACAAGTAATCACGTTCCTTCCCCTTGGAGAGGCAATTTTAAGATATAATTAATCTTGGGGTGTGCGTGTCTATCTTAATTTATATCATTTAGCATATAGACAGGTAATAATGTACTTGTCATTTTGTTTACAGTGTGGTTTCCTTTCGTTACCAGATAGAGCTGCTTGGGCTCTGAACATAAAAACTGTTATTTTTCTGTAGAAAAAGCTCACAGTTTTGTAAAATTTTTAACTGAACTTTACATATCACTGTGGTGTCAGCTTATAGTTTGTCTGGAGTTGAGCTCTTGTGCACTGACTGTCATTGTGTTTCCTGCGAGACACCATATCATGTCTACAGGCATAATTCCGCTGTGTCAAGAACCCTGCAAAAGATGGGTAAGAGGCAAGCATGCAGTATTAACCTCTGGTGACAGCTAAAACCATCTAGCTGGAACTATGAGTGGCAGTTAGAGGAGATAATTGTCATAGGAAGCTAGCAAACAACCAGCAAATGCTACCAAGCAAGAATTTCACTTGAAGCAGAATGAGTAGAGAGCTCTTGCTTGCAGATATTGGTGAAATGGAAAAGTCATTCCACCTATTTTTAGAAGATTATGGAGGATGGGAAGGAAGACTTAGGAGTAGAAGCTGCAGTACAGATGCATGCAGTCCTCTGTCAGAGGGTTCACTGCATGGATACTAAGTACTTAGAAAACAAAATAGATTTTATTGTATTTGTTTACTCAGAGGCTATAAGTGAAGCAATTACTTTAAAGTAGAAGAAAAATATAGGCAATGTATCTAAGGCATATTTATCTTAATTTTCAAGGGAGCAAACGGGAGTAACAACTATAGTCATCCTTGCTCACCAAAGAGAGATTAAGCATTTGTTGGCTATAAAATAAGAGGAAGGACAAGTGTCCGTGGCTTCAGGGAGTCACTTAGAGTGCATCAGAGAGATGCACACTGAAGGAAAAGCACAAGGCTAGCAAAGCAGCTGAAAGCACTTGGAAGAGCAACAAATCAAGGCTTCAGTACTGCCCTGCTGACCAATGCCCAAGTAAGCTGTGATGATAATTCTAGGCTCTGTGCGAGTAACAACCTCAACACTTTCAAGGGTATCACTGAGTAGAAATTTTGTGACTTAAGGGTTGGCAGGGGGGAAAGGTGGTTTATATTTAGAAAGCTGGCATGAGGAGTGCCCTTACCCTGCTGTGGGATTTGTGGCTCTCCAGGGGCGATCGTCTTGCTGCACAGCCTTGGATTGACACCCACATGTTTGTGTGTACTCACCATCCACCTCCTTTATGGCACACTAAGAAATTTTTCTGTCATTGCACAAATACATGTGTTAATTACACACTGTAAGTGAATAATCTCTGAAGCTTTTTTCTTCTAATATTTTGTGTGTCTCTCTCTCTTACTTTCTAATGGAAGAGTTACCTTGAAAAGATAATATATGGTGAATTAATTTTTGGCTCAAACATTTCTTGTATATATTATAGCAGTGGTTTGCTAAATTAAATGTTTTCTAGGAAGGCCAGCACGTGATGCCAGGAATTTGTAGAATCATAGAATGGTTCAGGTTGGGAAGGACCTTAAGATCATCTAGTTCCATCACCCTGCCATGGGCAGGGATGCCTCACACCAGACCATGTTGCCCAAGGCTCTGTCCAGCCTGGCCTTGAACATGCTTAGCTCTCTTCTCTCTCCTTTGTGCAAATTTAGCAAGTAGTGTCTTGCACCATCTTAAATACTGTCGGTAGCTTTCTGCTTAATGAAAGCATTTGAATCAGGGGTTTTTTGTTTAAGCTTTTGAGATTGGCTTGACCCTGAGTTTTTCACAAATGCACATTTCAAAGTCATCTTTGCTGCCCAGTTTTTTAATTTGGCAGTGCGTTTTGGTCACATTCTTCAACTGCTCTCTTTTACTTATGAAGGTCAGAAAAATCTCTCAGTGAAGCTGATGGTAGAGATGCTGGCAGTGACATATAGGTCTGAGAGATGATGCTGTAAGGATATATGTGAAATGTTGCAAAGCTAGTGATGAAACAGGGACATTTCTGGAACAATACATGTATCCCTCTCATGGCTGTAATTGTGCAGGAATAACACATGCACCAAAGCAAAAAGTCTGTACACCAGTGTGGATAGAGAATTGTTCCTCCAGCTTCCCATAAGGGCAGATCCTCTTTTTTCCACTTTAGGAATCAGGATTTTGAACTTGAAGGTAATGGAGAAAATGTGGCGGTATTAGTTGGCAGGCAAGATTGTTTTACTTACCACTAATAAAGAAGCCATTCAGGCTTGCAAGACTGGAGCAAGCTTTCAAGGTAAAAATAAAGTATTTTATGAAAACCCATTGGCTTTAGAGAGGTGAGTATTTAAAAGAAAAAAAAAATAGGGCAAAAAAAGTCAAGCCAGGGCTGAAAAGAAAAGTTGGCATATTTATAACAATCAGCCTTTACCCCTGCTTACTTTTTGAGCTTGTTTCACTCAAATGCTTCTTTATGGAAGGGGGGTAACAAAGTAATTAAAAATAAAAAGTGCTTTGGAGGCTCCTTTCACCTTTGTGTTATTTCCTCTGCTTTTTGCAGAGTCTCTAAGGAAGAACTGGGCTAAACTGGGGCTTTTATTATTTCTGAGAAATGGCTTCCCATCATTTTATTTTTCAATTGCTGGGCTTATTTGAACAGTGAGAAAGTGAGAAGGACTGAAAGCTGTACTGAGCAGGGCTTTAAGAGACATTTATCACAGCACATTTAACATTTTTTGCAGAGCAGCAAGAAGAGTTGATATATTCACGCTAATCAAGTAAATCAAACTGGAATCAGGTCAAGCATGTTATAGTTGTTTATGGCACAGTTTCAAACACAACTCTAGTTAGCAGCAGGCTGAATGAAGTGAGAGACAACTGCTACATATAAAGGTCTTGGTGCCCATCAGTCTTTGAGGAGTAGAATGCGTGTGTTGCCTATGTATTTGATCATGATAGCTGTGAACTTGCTAAAGATGGTAGCACATCCATCAGTGTTCTGGAAAACAAAGAAACCCAACTAACAACAGTCACAACACCTCCCTTTTCCAAAACTGTAGTGATTTTAAAAAACAGTATGCTGAGTCCTTCCTGATAGTTGTGTGGTTTTTGGTTTTTGGTTTTTCTTTCTTTTTTTTTTTTTTCCCCCCAGATGAAATAGTGACATCTTCCCTAGCTTAATAAGTGTTCTGGCCTATATACTCCTCCCCTCTATAAATCTAATGGAAAAATTACCTTGGGAAGGTAATATATGACATATTGATTCTGGCTTAAACATCTCTTGTACATACTATAGCACTGGTTTGCTAAATTAAATGTTTTCTAGGAAGGCCTGCATGTGATGCCAGGAATTCATGTTATAGGCTTAGCTCTCTTCACTCTCCCTTTCTACAAATTCAGCATCTTATTATGCCCCTGCTCTGTAGCCTTGTATTGGAACATAGATTACTATAAAGTGATTATCATGGGGAGCACTACCCCAAGGCAGTAGGTGAAAGAGGTGAAACTGCCAAATGAGCTGATAAAGAGGACATGAAATCCAATGTTTAAGGCTGCCCAGATACATCAGGTAATATTCACGCGCCATTTGTTTTTGTTATGGGCTGTTCTGTGGGTATGAGGTTACACCCAGGGAGCCTGGCAGCCGCATTTGCTCTTTTGTACACCTTCTTTTTAAATGCTTTTGGCCAGCTTGTGTGATGCTGTACCACAGTGAAATCCCTGATGCTTATACCAGCTGTGAGAGTGATCTCCAAAGTTCTCCATGGCCCCTCCTTTGGCCTTTCCAGACCTGGGCTCCTCTGAGGAACTTTGGAAAATGGGGCAGATTCTCAAGATTTCTGATCTTATGTGACCTGCAGAGCTAGTGACTTAAAAATCTGTAAGCTGTTCACAAATCTTCTCTTACCTTGTAAAAGACAGTTGGGCTGTTCTGCATCCCCCAGAGTACCACTGCAAATGAGATGTTCTGTAATGCAAGACACAATCCTTTTCTGATGAATGAAGGACATGGATGGCTACAAGATTTCAGTTTCCATTTTTCCCAGTAGGAAAGAATTTCTGTCACTGGCAAACTTGAATAAAAAGGACTCTGAACTTGATGAGCTTTTTTTTTTTTTTTAAATTGTGAAGGATGCTCAGAACAATGATTTAATAAAGCCTGGGAAATTCTTCCATTAGGATACATTGTTAATTGTCTCCCCCTTCTTTAGGCATTTTGCTATTAATTTTGAAGAATATTTAACACATCATGACCTTGGTGATGAATCTGAGTTGCCAAAGACGTTGAACGAGTAAGCAGATGCTTTGCTGTGAATATCGAAGATACTAAACTGGAGGTTGTCTTCTCTATGCCTTTGATTTGCAGTGACACCAGCTGCTATCTTGCTGAGTTGAGACATCTTGGATAATGGGCAAGATGACAAGCCACACAAATCCATGTAATAGTTTAATTCTGAGTAGGGAGCTCACTTGGCTTGAAAGGTACGTTTGCTTTGGCTTACAGACTTCCTATTTTTTTCCCCTGAACTGTTTCTTCCTGCATGCTTCCTCTTGTACTGTTGTTTGTTGTTTTTTTTCAGTTCTGAGCATTTGAAGGTCTTCTAAAATGGAATGAGATGAAAGGTGTCTCTCTTAAAGCCCTGCAACATGTTGTAGTTCTAAATGAGAATGTAGGGAACTTGGTGTGTGTAATGTGTCAATGGTGAAAGATGTCTGTATGCTCAATGGGTAAGGACTGTTTTGCGGGGTAGCCTTGATAGTGGGTATGTTTGCCAACATGTGTATCTTTCATGATACTGATTTAGTAAATGCTTACTTGCAACTCCTATAAAATAAATTATTCCCTAGTTTTACTAGGCATAATTCATAATTTGTTACTGTTCCCTGCTGATGTAATATAGCAGATCAAATATGTGACCTTTACTTCAAGGGGAGTTCTGTAACTGAGCCTTGCAGATGGGATTATTTCAGAAATCACAGTTGCATATGAGTTCATCATGTTAATGTGTGCTTCACAACAAGCATAAAGGGTGATGTGTTAGCTATGACAAATTTGAAGCACTCACTGGTTCCTTATGATACGGGCCCAGTGCATGGATAATTCTGGCCTTTTCCTAGAAGCAGGTGTTTGGTTAGGCAAGAAAAGTAAGTACTTTATGTTACTTTAGTGCAGAGGAAGGGAAAAGTCTCAGTAGCCTCTGTGCTCTCCTGTGAGTTGTTGGACAGCTCTCTCACCATATTTGTGGTCACTGAACATGACTAGACTTCTCAATTACAGGACTTCTTGGTAGGTAATGAAAGGATTGATATTGGAGGCAACTTCTAGACATGCTTATTTAACCTGGAGTCTTCCTTTAGTCTTAGTAGTGCATTTCTGTTCCTCTATTACAGAAAAATGCCAAGCAGGAAGAAGGCAGTCGCAGGTCTCCCTGTGACAGAATGGAGATGTAATCAGGATTGTTAGTCTATGCTGCCTTTTTGGGTGCAATCATAACGTTATACCTTAATGCTCATGTGAATTATTTCTGTAGGCCCAAAAGAGAAAAAATGTTGAAAGTATCAGGATTTGATATCTTTGCTAAGACCACTTACTCTATTTTAAGCAATTTTTTTTTTTTTCCATGAGACTGTTTTGCCACCTACTAATGAAAGGAGGCAGGAATCCAAATGCATTCTGCTTGCGTCCAAGCCTTGTGTTGCCTGCCTTTTACAGCAGAAGCAGCATGATGGTTTGCTGTCACTTGGATTCCTTCAGTCTTGATAATAGTGTTGATCAAGTTAACTGCAGGGCAAGATTCTTCCTAGGTGAGTTCCGGACACCCTAAAATAAAAAAGCCTGAATGCTACTGTATAGCCCTTGTAGATTTGTTGATAAAAGAAGCAGCCACTTTCATTTTTTTTAAGCACCATAGTAAAGAAATCTTGTTCTGTTGACAAGTTCAGCATAAGTCTTGTGCAGTACTTCTCCCTCTGCTTGGATTTTCCTCCTTCTCCCATCTGCTGCCTTCTCACTCTGAGGAAAGGGAACTCCATTCTGTCAAAGCACAGTGCCACTGAAAAATGAGGAAAGGCTTTTAAGAGCAGCTTTTGGATGGGGCCATTCACTGAAATCAAAACAAATATAATCACAGCTCATTGTAATTTTGCCCTGCATACCTAGCAAAAGGCAAAGGCTAGCATGTAGAAAGATGCAGTCCCTCCAGTGAAGTGTATGCAGTTCAAAAAGGCAGAGTCACTTACTAATGCCCATGATTGGTGCTCCATGGCAACATGTTCTTGCAAGGAAAATAGCATAAATACCAATTAAGTAAAGAGATTCCCCAGCAAGCAAATTAAATGCCAGAAACTGAACGAGAGTGTGGATATTTTTTATTTCTCTCTAGGTAATCTCTACCATTAAAGTATCATAATTGAAATGGATGCTTGGATAAGTCTTTTGTCCTGCTTCGAAGGCTGTGTACTTCTTTATGTTTATAGTTACTAGCTTTCTTATGCTTTGTGAAGCTGTTGCTTTCTAACTTTGTGAATTGTTTCCCTCTGCAAAGACCTTTTGCTTGCTTCTGCTTGATGCTGACTTGTAAATTCAGTGTAAGCAGCTAAAGTCTAAGCATGATAGGCTTGTATTATTACAGGGACTATGTGCATCATTGAAGTGCCCACGGCTGGAGCTCAAATCTGCTAACTGTCTTGACAAGAGATGAATGTGCTGAATTTCACCTTGATCCTTAGGAAGAATATGCCCACAACTGGTGACCTCTGCTTGTAAGAGTTAAGGGTTAGAGAATTTCAGGACCGTTTATGATCAGCTTGAGATATCCAAGTATGACAGTGCAGTCACCTACAAAATAATGATAGTAAATGTGCTTATGCTTTCTTTGTGCCTGGAATTTCACTGGAAGATACTCAGTTGGCTATATGGGGCAAGGGCAGCAGAAATCAACAGGACTGTATGCTGGAGGTGCTGAGCCTGCAGGCTCCACAGCTGAGAGCACTGAATGGAAAGTGTGGTGGGTCTGAGGGAATTAAAATCATAAGGCCCTGCTTGAGTCATGAATGCCGCATTCCCTGCTGCTGTGGGCACTCCATCTTGCCCTCATCACACCTTTGCTGGGGTCCATGTGGCCATGAATTAGATGGTTTTTATTTCCTCTGTTGACAGGGTATTCTAGACCATACTCCTTGGCTGTCTGAAAGCTTGTTTTACGGTTCATTATAAACTTTTTGCATGTGTGCTGCTCTTCATGACCCTAAAACCTAAGCAAAAATTCTAAGTCAGGATTTTGTGATCTCCTTACAGAACAGTGGGACAGATGTAGGAGAGATTATGTTGGTGAAAACTCTGTAGGTACAACTTGTCTGAAGTCCAGTTTCTCTGCTTTTTGCAGTGTGATGACTTGTTTTTTCATGTACTGGCTCCACAGAAAAAACATCCAGACACAAAGCAAGTATTTTATCCTGTGAAAAGCTGGTTTCCAGTCTGTTGTGTAGCACTGTAAAATAGTCTTCTAAGCTGCATTAGTGTTGGTTAGAAGAAGAAGACTTGAAAGCTTGGAATCACATTGTAAGCTGTTAAGCCTCTGGCCAAGGCAGTAAAATGTTGATGATGCTGCAGCACTGCAAAGCTTTAACTTGAATAAACACCTTCTATAGTATAACATGCCTCCATTTAGTGTTCTGTACATGACATGCAAAAATGAAAGGCATTTCTAGATGCAGAAGTTTTTTTAAAAAAAAAAGAAAAAAAAAAGAAGTGTTTGTTCCCTTATTTTAAGCAAGCAAATGGTTATCAGAAATTGCTTCCACCTATTTCAACTTCCTCTACTCAGCTTGGGGTAGATCTAATAGGCACATTCACTATCCCTAAATATAGAGAAACTGCTGAAAGAAATTGCTGACAAAACAGTGCAAACCATGTGATACATTAGTATACAGTGGGAAAGTGAAGTTTGGATTGTGTGGTGCAATGATCTGACTGCCTTTGTATTTTATTTATTTATTTTTTTAAAGCTGTTCCATTGCTCAGAAGAGCTGGAGTTCAGCTATTAGGCTGTTCCTAGCAAGCGCAATAGCCAAAAAGCTCCCTTGGAACTGTGCCCAATAAATCTTTCTGGAAATGAAATTCACTCACTTCTAACCTAGTCAGCTGCCATCAACAATTTATAACTAAGTGTAACTCTAAGGCTTGATCTCTTTCATAACTAGTGGACCTGTGTCTGGCAGCTTTAAAATATAAACGGTGTGTATTAGCTGTCTTACTGCTCCTGCTCTGGAACATTTCTGGTGTACACTTTCATGGTAAATGAGATGCCTTGTGTGGAATCTGAATGATTTCACCCAAGGTTTTTAGAGCAATTTTAAGGTTGTTTTTTGGCGTGGTTTTTTTTTTTTTTTTTTTTTTTTTTTAACTTTTTTTTTTTTTGTACACACATATTAAAAATAGTTAAAAAAATATCAAATATCCCACTGGTTTCAGGTTGCCTAAAGAAGCTGTGGCTGCCTCATCCCTGGCAGTGGCAGTGTTCAAGGCCAGGTTGGACACAGCTTTGGGCAACCTAGTCTAGAGGAAGGTATCCCTCCAGGGGGATTGGAACTAGATGAGCCTTAAGGTCCCTTCCAACCCAAACCATTCTGTTATTCTGTGTCTTTGAGGGCCCAGCTCCTTGAGTTCTTAAGGCAGTCTGAATTCCATCACAGTGTATAAGAGTCAGGCTCTTTATGGTGTAATAGATTGATTGCTGGCTTTGGGTATTCCTTTTCAACTTTTTCCTGTTTTCATATTCTGGTAATGCAGGTGGTCATTGCTGCTCACTTTCTGTCCAGCTTGCAGCTCCTTTATTACATGATTGTAAACTATCTATGCTAATTCTAATGTCAGAAACCAGGCAGTTGCTTTATTATTTTAATCCTCAGAGGAAACAGCAGGATCATTTTGTAGTTGTATGTGATGTATTGACCCAGATTTGCAGACCATTTGCATACATACCTGTATGTGTACAAAGATGTGAAAGCAGATGTACAGGAATAATTTGTGGATGTCATCTCTCATTCATGTTCCAGGGCTATGGTGTAATAACTTGTTTTTTTTTCTGTTCATATTACAGTAATCTAGACTATTAATACTTAAAATCATGCTCATTCCCTCTTAGATAAAAACCAAGCAGTGGCTGCTAGTCCAGGATATAGTAGAAAGTATTTTAAAGTATTTCTGGGTCTGTTTTGAAATTCTGCCAATTTGTAGCTGTTTTAAGGAGGGAGTTAAATAACTTTTAGTTGTCTCACTCCATATTGTTCTTTATCAGAAAGGTCTAAGGGAGCCTCAATGTAAGATTGGTTCTCCAAGCTTTTCTTAATGTTTGGTTACAAGGGAAGTACTAAATAACTTCAACCTCCTTACACTCTTTAATCTCAGCACTACTTATCCACCCTGCTCACCAAAAAGTCTTGAATGTATCTGTATTTGCTGATCTTGCAAGTTGTGTCAGTTGTGATTCACTGTTGTAAAAGTTCAGGTGTGTTATTCTGTTTTGAACAGAGTGACAGAGAAGTGACAGGGCAGTTCATACTGGTGTTTGTAAGAAACCATTCAGTGACAAATGAATTGCAGTAAGATGGATCACTTTCAAGCAGAGAGTGAGCAGATTTCTCTTCAGGGCACCATGGAACAATATGAGGTTCTGATTAAGGTGGGTGATTGCCTTTATGGAGGGCATAAGGTGGCCCTTGTAATTATTTCAGTAAGGGTACAGCTGAGCTTTTGATCTGGATGTTAAACAATTAATTTATCTAGCTTTTTCGTGAGGGTAGCAATAATCAGGCATTCCTTTAAAACTCATTTGATCTCACCCTCACGAATTTGGTGTCTTCTTAGTGTCCTTATTTGTGTTTTCCCAATGCTGCTTTGATTTTATATTAACGCTGCCTGAATGCGTTCTTAAAGCTGAGCATCTCTCGCTGTTTAGGATCACTCGTGATTTCTCTTCCAGACTTAGACTGGCTCTTTGCATGAATATTTAGCCATGTTGTTATGTTGATAAAACAAAGTCATGTTAGGGGTAGTCTCAGCTTTCCTATCATGCATTGGTGTGGCTGCTCTTACGGTAATCAAACTGGAATGACTGGCTGTCTTGTGCAAGTCAATGCTCAAAAGAAGAAGGATGGAATCATAGAATCATAGAATCATAGAATAGTTAGGGTTGGAAAGGAGCTCAAGATCATCGAGTTCCAACCTCCCTGCCATGGGCAGGGACACCTCCCACTAAACCATGCCATCCAAGGCTATGTCCAGCCCCACCTTGAATGCCGCCAGGGATGAAGCATTCACAACTTCCCTGGGCAACCCATTCCAGGGCCTCACCACCCTTACAGTAAAGAATTTCTTCCTCATATCCAATCTAAACTTCCCCTGTTTGTTTTAACCCATTACCCCTTGTCCTCTCACCACAGTCCCTAATGAAGAGTCCCTCCCCAGCATCCCTATAGGCCCCCTTCAGGTATTGGAAGGCTGCTAGGAGGTCTCCACGCAGCCTCCTCTTCTGCAGGCTGAACAGCCCCAATTTTCTCAGCCTATCTTCATATGGGAGGTGCTCCAGTCCCCTGATCATCCTCGTGGCCTCCTCTGGACTCGTTCCAACAGTTCCATGTCCTTTCTATGTTGAGGACCCCAGAACTGCACACAATACTCCAAGTGAGGTCTCACGAGAGCAGAGTAAAGGGGCAGGAGCACCTCCCTCGACCTGCTGGTCACACTCCTTTTGATGCAGCCCAGGATACGGTTGGCTTTCTGGGCTGCAAGCGCACACTGCCGGCTCATGTTCATTTTTTCATCAACCAACACCCCCCAAGTCCTTCTCCACAGGGCTGCTCTGAATCTCTTCTCTGCCCAACCTGTAGCTGTGCCTGGCATTGCTCCGACCCAGGTGTAGGACCTTGCACTTGGCATGGTTAAACTTCATCAGGTTGGCATCAGCCCACCTCACAAGCATGTCGAGGTCCCTCTGGATGGCATTCCTTCCCTCCAACATATCAACCAAACCACACAGCTTGGTGTCATCGGCAAACTTGCTGAATCTGTAATAATTCAGAGTAGTGGATGTTTCTTCAGTGAACCGCCATCTGCAGTGCATAAAAGGAGCGGTGGTCTGTCAGTAAATAAAAGGCTTGAGATTCCAGCATGCACAAATACTCCATCTTCATTGATGGGTTGGTTCAGAACAGCAGCAACAAAGGAGAAAGGGAAATCAAGTTTGTAAAAAGCAAGAAAAGGTGCTTCACTTTCCTGATCAACCAGCAAGGCATGTGTCTTCTGAGAATCATTCTCCCAGGTTTGCTCTGCCTTGTCTTCATCACATGAGGTTGAAATAGGCATCATAACGATGACCAAGAAGAGGGGAATATACTGGCCTTTAGTCTGAAACATATAAAAATTGTGAATGTGATAGCTGAAAACATGGGACTTTCTTCTGGGTAGTGAAATATGTAATTTCCAGGAGGCAGTACTTTGTGTATGTTTGCCAGATTCAAGACAAATAGCTGAAGTGACATAGCGAGGTTTCCAGCATGCATTTTGTAATCGTGAGAATGAGTAACATTTGCATGAGCACCTAAGCAGTGTATGCAGATCTTGATTATTCTCTATGAAGCTCTTAAAATTCATTCTTACGTAGCTGCTTATGGGACAGTCGTACCCAAATGTAACAAATGAGTGTCACAGACTAGAGCAGAAGTCTAGTATCTTAAATGACTCTTATCTAAAATGAAGGCTCTCTTGGCTTCAACTGTGAATGCATAGTAAGCGGATCTCAGTGATGATCCTGCTTATGTCTTACCTGTTTGACAAGTGTATTTTTTCTCTTCATATGCATCCTCTCAGAAGGGACTGTGAAAAGCAGCTTCCGTGTTGAGTTTTTATTTAATCTATTTTATGCTGTGGTTCCAAATGCCACTTTCTGCATTATCCGGGGATGTAGCCATGTCCAAAAGACACTGTAGTTTCATAGTTAGGGTTTATATATATACACGTTTTCAGTTTAGATTGAGCCTGAGTGCAAACCTTGCACTGGGTTTGCTCTGTGCACACAAGACATAGCCTCAGGGTTAGTGCAGCCCTGAGGGTTACCATTGTTGTCTGCAGGGCAGCAGGAAAATTCCGCCCCCCCCAGCATTATTTGGTCTGGGTTCTTTACAGACCTGGCAGGGATCCAGTTCAAAAGAGCACATTGTCAGTGGCCACTCCTCAGCTATGTCTGAACATTCAAACCTTTGCCTCATAAGATCATTAAATGTACCTGTGACTGTGTAGATCAACTTAAACTATCTATGCCTGATGCTTTTCTGTTTAGCAGCATTTAACTGTGTATTCTAGAAGCACATTTATCCAAAGGCCTCCAGAGATGATGACTTTCATGGCTGGATGCAGATAATTGAAAGTTGGCTGTTTTCCTGCTCTGGGATGTCAGGTAGCCTTTCAGTGAACCTGGGCCTTTCAGAAGTATCTGCTCCCTCTGGAACACTGGTGGGAAGCTATAGCTCAGAAATTACGTGGAAATTTCATTTCCACTGATGGCTCTTTAAGAAACTTGGCATGCAGGCCCGAAAGTTAGGACTACAGAGCCCTGGGAGAGGTGGTTAGGGGCTCTGGAGCTCAGATTGTCTTTTTGTCAATTCTCCAGGTTAAAGGGGAGACCCTTAAAAAGGCTAGGCGGATTTGGCATGTTAGTAAATGGTTAAAACAGTGGTGCCATAGTCAGGGGTTTGGGTATTTAGAACATGGGACTCGATCTGGGAGGCCGAGTCTACTGGAGGCTGGTGGCGCTGGTCCGACAAAGAAAGGGAAGAGTGGATTTGGTAGGAGGCTTGCCAGGCTGGTCAAGGATGCTTTAAACTAGATGTGTTGGGGGAGGGGGGCATCATTCCATCCCAACACTCCCAGTCACTTGCCAGCACCTATAGTAAACGTTCAGAGTAATGTAGAGATAGTGCAGCTGCTCCAGCCAATGAGCCGGCTTCAATTGGATCTCAGCTCAGATGCCTCTATACAAATGCCCGTAGCATGGGGAACAAACAAGAGGAATTAGAGGTGTGTGCACGTCTATGGGGGTATGATATCATAGGCATCACAGAAGCATGGTGGGATGGCTCCTATGACTGGTGTGTTGGAATGGAAGGTTACTGGCTCTTTAGGAAAGACAGGCCCAGTAGGCAGGGAGGGGGAGTTGCTATTTATGTTAGGGATAGGCTGGAGAGTATGGAACTCTGTCTGGGGACAGGTGATCAATGGACAGAGAGTTTGTGGGTCAGGGTTAAAGGGAGAATAGTGATGGGTGACATTATTGTGGGGATCTGTTACAGACCGCCTGACCAAGGGGACTCGGTGGATGAAGCGTTCTATAGACAGATAGGAACAGCCTCACGCTCGCAGGCCCTTGTTCTCATGGGGGGGGACTTCAACCACCCTGATATCTGTTGGAGGGATGGTACGGCCCGGCACAAGCAATCCAGGAAGTTCCTTGATTGTGTGGAAGACAACTTCCTTCTGCAAATAATAGAGGAGCCGACAAGGAGAGGTGCCATGCTTGACCTCGTGCTTACCAACAGGGAAGGGCTGGTTGGAAATGTGACGCTCCAGGGCAGCCTTGATTGCAGCGATCATGAGATGGTCGAGTTTGAGATCCTCAGGACAGTGAGAAGAGTGTGCAGCAAGCTCACTGCCCTGGACTTCAAGAGAGCAGACTTTGGCCTCTTCAGGAAGCTGCTTAGTAAAGTTCTATGGGATATAGCCCTAGAGGGCAGGGGGGCCCAAGACTGTTGGTTGATATTCAAGGATCACCTGCTGCAAGCTCAGGAGCGATACATCCCAACTAGAAGGAAGTGCTGCAGAAGGACCAGGAGACCTCCTTGGATGGATAAGGAGCTGCTGAGGAAAATTCGAAGAAAAAAAGAGGCTTCTAAAAGGTGGAAGCAAGGTCAGGCGTCCTGGGAAGAATACAGGGATGTTGTCTGGGAAGCTAGGGACCAGGTTAGGAAAGCTAAGGCCCACTTAGAATTAAACTTGGCTAGGGATGTTAAGGATAACAGAAAGGGATTCTGTAGGTACATTGCAAATAAAAGACAGGCTAGGGACAACGTGGGCCCTCTCCGAAAGCTATCGGGAGAACTGGCTACCCTGGATTTGGAGAAGGCTGAGGTTCTTAATGACTTCTTTGCCTCAGTCTTCACCGGCAAATGCTCTGACCACACCACCCAAGTCTTGGAAGGCAGACGCAGGGACTGTGAGAATGAAGACCCTGGGCCCACTGTAGGAGAGGATCTGGTTCGAGACCATCTTAGGATCCTGAACGTATACAAGTCCATGGGACCGGATGAAATCCATCCACGGGTCCTGAAGGAACTGGCAAATGAAGTTGCTAAGCCACTGTCCATCATATTTGAAAAATCATGGCAGTCAGGTGAAGTTCCCCATGACTGGAAAAAGGGAAATATAACCCCCATTTTCAAGAAGGGGAAAATGAATGAGCTGAGGAACTACAGACCAGTCAGTCTCACCTCTGTGCCTGGCAACATCTTGGAGTGGATTCTCCTGGAAGGCATGCTGAGGCACATGAAAACCAACAAGGTGCTTGCTGACACCCAGCATGGCTTCACTAAGGGGAAATCCTGCCTGACCAATCTGGTGGCCTTCTATGAAGGGGCTACGGAACTGTTGGACAGGGGTAGAGCAGTTGATGTCATCTACCTGGACTTGTGCAAAGTGTTCAACAGTGTCCCGCATGACATCCTTGTCTCTAAGTTGGAAAGACATCAATTTGATAGGTGGGCCACTCGGTGGATAAAGAACTGGTTGGCTGGCCGCACGCAAAGAGTAGCGCTCAAGAGTGGTGTCCCTCAGGGATCGGTGTTGGGACCGGTCTTGTTCAACATCTTTGTGGGTGACATGGACAGTGGGATTGAGTGCACCCTCAGCAAGTTTGCTTATGACACCAGGCTGTGTGGTTCAGTTGATAAGTTGGAGGGAAGGAATGCCATCCAGAGGGACCTCGACATGCTTGTGAGGTGGGCTGATGCCAACCTGATGAAGTTTAACCATGCCAAGTGCAAGGTCCTACACCTGGGTGGGAGCAATGCCAGGCAGAGCTGCAGGTTGGGCAGAGAAGAGATTCAGAGCAGCCCTGCGGAGAAGGACTTGGGGGTGTTCTGGTGTCCTTAACATAAAAAGGACATGGAACTGTTAGAACAAGTCCAGAGGAAGGCCACGAAAATGATCAGGGGACTGGAGCACCTCTCGTATGAAGATAGGCTGAGAAAGTTGGGGCTGTTCAGCCTGGAGAAGAAAAGGCTGTGTGGAGACCTCCTAGCAGCCTTCCAATACCTGAAGGGGGCCTATAGGGATGCTGGGTGAGGGACTCTTTGTAAGAGACTGTAGTGATAGCTCAGGGGGTAATGGGTTAAAACTTCAACAGGGGAAGTTTAGATTGGATGTAAGGAAGAAATTCTTTACTGTGAGGGTGGTGAGGCCCTGGAATGGGTTGCCCAGGGAAGTTGTGAATGCTCCATTGCTGGCGGCGTTCAAGGTGGGGTTGGACATAGCCTTGAGTGACATAGTTTAGTGTGACGTGTCCCTGCCCATGGCAGGGGGGTTGGAACTGGGTGATCTTAAGGTCCTTTCCACCCCTGATTATTCTGTGATTCTGAGAGTCTATGACTGACCTCTGGTTACCCAAGATTTGACGACATGGCTAATTAGTAATAGGGGAAAACTGACAAATATATGAGTAATGCACGAGGATTCACCTAATGAAAATAACACTGCCTTCTTCCCAAATATCTGCCTTGCAACTATTAGCTACATAGCAACTGCTGCTGTTTTGTGGATGAAGCAAGCAGATTCCGTGGGAATGGCCAACTTTGTGGCCATTCCCTACGCCCTGTGTGGCTCACAGAATGAGAATTGTATTTTAGTGGTTTTATAGACAATGTAACAGCAAAAGTACACAGGTAATACTGGTACACTAGATAACGTAATTTCTCATTCTTGCAGAAGGCTCCTTTTTTATGAACTGAAATGTTAATGTAGGGTTTTGCCAGGAAGTGAACAAAAGCAGGAGAGTAACTCTGCAGTAACGCTACTCCATTCGTTGTTGGCCATGTCTTTTTTCAAGTCATGAGGAGGCAATGATGGCATATAGTTTCGATACCTGATAAAATAGTCTCATTCGGTCAGGGTGAAAAATAACTTTCAGGAGCTGAAAAAGCTACTTTAAGTGTTGCTCTGCTTGAAGTTAACAAGAAATTTATCCTAAAGAGCCAAATAAGCATATTATTTTGGCGTGGCTGGTCAGATTTTCCATGTAAATTTAAAAGGAGGGTAATTTTCCCATTCCTATTTTAGAATGTTCCTTATTCTGCCTTTATAATTTTGTCCATTTCCTCATTAGTGCTCTTTTCAGAGCCCAAACATGTCAACAGTGGCACCATCATCAGCCTGAAATAAATGAACAAATGTTCTCATCTTCAGTTGTGGTTTGCCTGTGACAGCTATTTTTAATTTTGCAGCTGCTGGGAGACTAAGGCAAGTGAGAAGGATTTGCAGCTGATGATTTGGCACCTATGTCATACAGCTACTTTAACAAGTGTTCTTATAGGTGTTAGGAAATGTGGGGGTTTCCAAGGGGTCTCTTCACTGAAGTAGTGCTTCGGGAGACGGAGAGAGCATGAGGCAAAGCACTGACAGCAGGAGGAGGTATCCTGCTGGTTTAGCATTTGTCTGCAGATGTTCAAAATGGAGTGTGGGATGGCAATTGATTATTTTTTTCACCAAGTGAATATCAGCTGATAGCCTTGTGCACTTTTCTATATGTTCTGAGCAGTGCTGGTTGCAGGGGCTTCTCAACCTCAAGGAATTTTCTTTCCATGAGGAGACAGTGGTGCGACTTTTTGTCTACAAGGAGCAGCTTCTGTTCTTCCCAGCCTTGAGCCCTGTTTCAAAACCAGCTTCACAACTCAGAGCTGAAGATCAAACTGCAGAACACTTAATGCTGCAGTGACCTGTGCCTGGCTTTACATGGGCACTCAGGCAGGTGAACTTCAGTGTCCACCTTTTGCAAAAGTGACCAGGCATGGAAGACACTGTGGGGTGTGGGTGCACTTACTGCATTTTAAGGACCCACATGCCACTTCAAGTGACCTGCTTGTTCAGGTCTCAAAGTGCTGCTTTTGTCTTTGTGCCAGTATTTCTGTAATTTATAATTTGCTGTGATAGAAGCAGTTCATTTAATTAGTACCTGAGAGTGGTGTGGGCTTAATAGATGGTTGTAAGAGTCCTAAATTTTTTTAGATGCTGAAACACAGAAGACTTGATTCTGCAGCTCCCCACAGTCAGAAGATAGTGACGTGCAGAAACCAGCCTAAATGATGAACTGATTGAAGTTTTAAATGGTAAATTGCGTGGTTTGGGACTGAAATATGTTTTGAAAAATCTCACTTAGTTTCATTTTGTCTTTTACCTTTAGCCCAAAATGGATTATGTATTTGCTACTCTTTCCCCCAAAATTCAGTAGCGGGGGTGCATGTGTGTTTCCATTGTACTTTTAAATCCATGTTAGTAGAACTCCAGGCATTTGGAAATCCACACAGATTTTAACTTAATGATCCATAAAGAGCAGTTTAGCTAGATCTTGGAAGACGTTAGAGCTTCCTAAACCATCATTCTGGTTTTTGTTTTGGCAAATACTCAGTTGGCTTGCAAGCTTACACTAAATTCTGACTTTGAAAGTGTAATATTAACTATATTCAAGAAGATTCAGATAATTCCACAGTGCTTACTATACTGTTAGTTAGGTAGCTGAATGGTTACGCAAAGATTGTGTAGTTTCATGTGCTGTGACTGTAGAAAAATGGTGCAAGTAGCTTGTCACTTATATTGAGCATCATTGCTTGAGCACTGTTAGCAGTTATTTTGCTAACACTAACTTAGCTGATGTTCCTGTTAGTTGTCTGACCTGTTGAATAATCTATCATATGACCTTGGAGTATTTTAGTCGTATCTCTCTGAGAATAGTCGTATTCCTATAAATGGGATTTCTAACAGAGGAAGGTGCTGTACAGCAGTATTACTGGGGAAATTTGAAAAGCGAATGAAGTATCTTCAAAGTGCAGTGACTGCATTGAAAGTGTTCCAAGCTAGCAACTCTCTTTTTCAATCTCATAAGAAGTAAAAAGGCAGTTACTGCTATAGCATCTCAGAGAAACTAAAGGTTGGAAAGAACATCCTGACTTGTTAGTTATGCAGGCTGAAACTGTGAAACATGCTTAGTCTCATAAAAAGTAATGAGGACTTCATGTCTTGATTCTGTAAATAACTTAATGCCCATATCTCTTGTATTCTGGTGACTAACAGGCCTTTCAGAAAAGAATATGTTCATTTAAGAACAACTGTCTGCATATGGACACCCAGGCATCTCCAGTGGCTCACCTGTACCCCCTGACTTGATGATACTGAAGTGGGTAGTATGCCTTTGTAAAAAAGGTATTCACAGACCAACTTCACCTTGACCCACTAGCTAGAAATAAGACAATAGTATCTTTTTTTGTTTAATCCGTAGTCAAGACCTTGCACGATGCTGGAAATCTGAAGCTTGGGATTATTGGATGCCAGCCTAGGCTGCTTTGCAGTGTGTGTTCTGTGACTCTTCAAACACTGGAAAATTGCACCTTGGCTGACAAGGCTGGTTCTTTTCCTTCTGTGAGCACACTTGATATATCCTTGATAAGAAGCTGTGTAGTTCTCCTTGTAGTGATGGGAGATATTTCAACTCATCGTTATTAGTTGGGAGGGCATGGGTTTCTCACACAGGTTGTGACCCACAGTGCCTCCATCTTCTCTGTAGATGACACCAGCTGAAACTCAAGCAGAGCTGAGACTGTTTTGTCCCCTGGATACATTGGATTTTCTCTCTGACGAGAGAGCCCAGATTTGGCAGATGTTATCTTTAGAACAGCAGGAAGTGAGAAACTGGGTTTCATAACTAAATAACAATAAAGTTAGGTTAATGAAGCCATGAATCATTTCAGTGGTTAAGCTCTGTGTGTATCTGCTGCATACTAAGAAACTCCCAACAGAATTTGCAGTAATTTAAGCAAAAAGTTGACATGAAGTCAGTTGCCTTTGATCTTTTTGTTTGTTTTTTGGGTGCGTTTGTTTATGATTGGGAAGCTGTTGGAGCAATGAAATGAAGATGTGATAATAGCCCCAGGAAACATGCTTATGCTGGTCTTATTCTGTCTTGCTCAAATACAATAGCAAAGACGTACTATATTCTATATGTTTGTTCAGTATTAAGCATCAAGTGGTTGATAATACCTGTTTTGTTCTCCTGCTTAGGATCCTGTAATATGTTCTTGCTCTGTCAAATTCACTCTTTCCTATACCTCTCTTAAGTAGTACTGTGTCTGTTGGGTCTAAATTCGCCAGCTCACTTTGTGGTGTGATAATCATGAGAAGTTTTGGTTTGAGAATTAAAAATACAAAGCGTTGGCTTTTTGAAAGAAGGTGTTGTCTTTTTAACTTGGAAAATTTTGACTTCTTTCTTCATCTTGTGCCTTCCTAGGCTTACCTTAGTGAGGGGATTTAATGATTGTTGCTCCTGTTAGGTGTTTGTCAAATAGAGGTCATTTGGGCTGCTATTCTGTTGCTTGTAATAATGAAGACCCTTGAAAACATATTTTGCAAGAAAAATACTGAAAAACATATAGCAAGTATGGGTGGGCAAATGGGGAGCCAAGCCAAATGTTTAGGTGTTTATATTCACAATGCAATATAAATAATTGGGTTTGGATTTAAACTCCTTTGCAGAAAGCATTTCGCTCCTTTTAGGCAAAATGATTTGTGTCTTTTTATCCATATGAGGAGACTGGCTGCATACCCCGGCAGTGAATAAGTTAACCTACTTAGTGTTTTGTGTGTAGGCAGCATGCAGTTCTGTGAGATTGCAGTGGGCAATGAAGCAGCAGAATTCAATTTGCAGTAGTGACCTAAGAGGGAGCATTTTTAGTAGTAAAATAGGTCAGGGGATGTGGTAGTGCAGACTGATAGATGAACAGTCTTGCCCTTCACTTGTGGGCTTGTTATTTTTTTACAATATAGATGCTCTGTGATGGGAGAAATAGGATTCAGTACTGTCATGCGATTACTGTTAAAATTTTGTTATTGTGAAGTGGTCTCAGGAAAAGCACTACTTTTTGTTGTAGTGAAATAAAAATGTAACTAGCTACTTTGTTTAGGAATTCATGGAAGGCAAAACCAAGGAGTGATCAGAGTGTTCTGAAGCCATTGCTGAAAGCTGGCTTTAGGACTGCTGGAGATCTTATGTTGCAGTGTTGTCCATGTGACAAGTGGTTCTTCCTCAATTTTCTTTCCACTCTGCTAGGTGTTCTTGTGTGCTTTTTTAGCTTGCTTCTGTTACCAGTTTGCTTTCTCAGTGTTTTATGGAGATGAGTGCTAGCATCTTCCTTTCAGGGTGTCAAAGGTGAAGCATGGCTTTCTTCTTTTCCTTTGAGTCTATGGGCACTTGGCAAGGATCTGTTCAGCCAGATCTTGGGACATAGAACAGTCCAAGTCTCTTTTAGTCATTTTGTTACTTGACCTTTGCATTTCCACACTCCTTTGGTTTCTCTGAAATTGTATTTCAGAGCAAACTTGGAAAGCACCTCTTTCCAGTTTGTGTGCTGATATAAACTATTGTATTGTTAATTACAGTGTGGCAAAGCCCCTATAAGCTCTAGTCACAGAGCTGTGTGTATTCATGCCATATAAATAGCAGAAGAATGGTAGCTTTGGGCCAAAAGCCATTTTTCTTATGCTGGAAAAAGAATGCTTAGCAGGAAGCTAGCTATCTCTACTCCTGGATATAGCTGAATCGGTATCAGTGTGTCACACCATGTAACAAAGCATTGCAGGATGCTCAGGCTGGTGCTGAAGCTATCTCCAGGAGTTAATGAACCCTGGTGAGATGCACTGGGATGCCCAATTCTCCTGCTTTGGAACTAAGCATTTATCTCCCTTGGGGCTGCTTAATGTTGTGTGAATGTACATGCCTGTGCTTGTGCTCATTTGTCCATTCCTGTTTTATGCTGCACTGTGAAGCACAGATATGGTTGTATGACATGGGGGAGAGATGCCCTTAAAACTTTCCCTTACTTTATCTTCTGTTCTAGCAAAATGTGTTTAATATTCTGACCTGTCTAGTTAGGACTATGATGAAGTACCATCTAGCAGAGGTTTTATAGTGCTGTTGAATTCTTAGGTAATGTAACTTTGGTATCATATTTATAAGGAAAGTAACATCTCTGGCATAACAGTGATAAGTTCAGACTGCCCTTGACCTTTTTCTTGTCCTCTAGAATAAAACAGGTTAGTAAATAGGTAAGTAATTTGCATTTCTAACTTCTGTATTTTTCTACAGAGAAGATCTGTTTTTCTATTGTAGATAAGCACTGCATACCTCAGACGACAAATAAAGAACTATGCCACTTGAGATCTGAAATTCATGTGAAAAAAACCCAAATATTAGCAGTGGGATCAATACAGTGGGGATGTTCTCAGCAACACTGAGAAACATAAGAGGGGTTTTGATCATGTTACATAATCAGTGTAATTTAATATGTTTAAGGGACATCTCTTATCAAGAATACTCTGTCCTGCTCTTCCCTTTCTACTAAAAAGGAGAGTGATTTTTTTCTTTTTCTTGTTAACTTGGTTTTGCAAAAGGAGGCTCAACAGCATCATTGAATATGAACCCAGTCATTTGTTTTTTGTGTCCATCCTACTCATCATAGGAGCTGGGATTTCATGACAGTTCATAGTCTGTTCACTGCGTGCATGTAACCAGCTCAGGTGAGCACGCACAGTGAGTCAGGAGCTCATTTATTAGGCATGCAAGGGGAAAAAATCCACAAACACTCTTCTTAAGAGTTCATGATGCTACAGTCCACCCTCCCCATCTTCTCCTATGCTATAGGTTACTTCCCTGTCCAGTATCTGATGTGCTATGATATGTCCCTTAAAGTAAGTACCATGAAGTGGAAAGCTTGCACTCAAAGGGTAGCTGGCCTCATATTTTTGTTACTAATATTTAATGGTGGTTTTAAATTTTGAGGAAGAATTTTCCTCTCCATTAGGAACTAATTTATTATAATTAATTTTTTTAGAACGCTTGCTTTTCTTTATTTCCTTGTGTTTTCTCAGCATGACTGAATTAAAAGCCAATTTGTGCCAAAATAACAACCTGAGAAGATGGCTTGCTTTCTCTAGTATGAAATCATGTTTAGTGTAGGTATCACTAGTCTGACTGTGTGCAGTGTGTTGCAGTGCCTTGCTCTGGAATTCACTTTCTGCTTATTGGAGGGGTATGGAGCTTGGTGGAGAAAATTAGCTGCAGTATCTGATAATATGACAGTAGAAGATCTGGTGGGAAAGTCAATGATTCTGTGCCAACACTCAGTGTCTCTTCAGATTATGAGTAATTCCAGCTTCTTTCTGCTTTATAAATGGGTGTAAGTAGAGCTTTAAATTTAAGATAACCTCCTTGACCTTGCGGTTCTTGTAGACAGGAAACAAAACTGGCGATGCAGCGGGGTTTTGGTGCCCAATATGAAAGGGACTGTCTTTGACAGAGGTGGGGGTGGTTTTTTTTGTTGTTGTTGGGTTGTTTTTGTGTGGTTTTTTTTTTTTTTTTTTTTTGTGGGTTCAGTTTTGTTTTTTTGGGGTGATTGCTTGTTTTGGTTGGTTTGTGTATTTTGGGGTTTCTGTGCAGTTTTCTTTAATCCTGACAGCATGCCTGCAAACCAGGCTGACTTGATGTGGTGGGCTGACCCAGCCACTCTGTGCCTTCCCCTCCTCAACAGGATGGGGGAGAAAATAGATGAAAGAACATGTGGGTTGAGATGAAGACTATGAGATCACTTGCAAATTGCTGTCATAGGCAAAACAGACTTGGCTTAGGGAAAATTAATGTGATTTATTGCCAGTTAAAGTAGAATTGTATGGTGAGAAACAAAGGCAAAAACTAAACCACCTAACCCCACCTGTTTTCACCACATGTTCAACTTTGCTCCTTCACTCTCAGCTCCTGTGCCTGGGGCAGTGCAGGGTGATGGTGACCAGAGCTGTGTCCAGCCATGAGGGTCCCTCTCCACCCTTGCTCCTCCTCACACCTTCCCCGGGTGGCAGGATGGGGGATCCCAGCTCTGGCAGCCCAGCTGCCCCTGCCCCTCGTCCCGCTCCACCTGGCTGCCAGCAGAGCTTCTCCTCATGCTCTTCCCTTGCTCCTCGCTGCGTGTGCAGGTTGTGCCTGTTCTGGAGCACTTTTGGCATCACCATCTTGGCCGTTGGGCTGGGGGTGTCTGTGGTGGGGCCACTGAGGAACCGGCTGGAACTGGCTGGTCACAGCAGCTGCCCCACAGCTCCCTGGCTGCCAGCGCCCGGGCACATGTGGCAGCTCTGTTAAGCCCTGAGGCACCAGCAATCAAAAGAGGTAAGAAGGTTCCAACACTTGGATAAACATGAGGCTGAGATATGGGAAAAGTAGATCCTGTTACTGGTGCTGTTGTTAGTGTTCTAGTTGGCAGGGGGGAAATTACCTCCATCATGTGCTTCTCCCTTTTCCATTTGAAAAACTCAGGTAATGAAACATGATCTCCTTTAGGGACCTCAAGGGGAAGGATATGTATTCATCAACTTCTAATTTAATTTTTCCATAGTAAGAATTTTGTGGGAAATTTCAGGACTGGCTTTAGCCTACAGGTGTACAAAAGGATCTGAGTGTGTGCTATTCAAAAGGAAAATCCTGTCTTTCTGTATTCCAGATGTCTTCCTAGCCAAAAACTGAGTGAAAATATTAGACTTTTGTCATTGCTCTCAAAATCACAGGCCTCGTTCATCTCAAAGACTTCCCAGAACAGGTAGCTCCAAAGTTTACTTGAGCAATTTGACTATAATCCAGAGATGGAAAACATAGGATTTACACACCAGTTATATCCAAAGCCAGTTAAGCCAGTCTGTTTTCTCCTCTTACTTTGTGTGCCTGCACACACATTTGAGTAATGGGGAAACTGGGGCACAGAAAGAGGATGAAATCTGCCTGTTACCTACTATTAGTTGAGCAGGAATGCTCTCTACTTACTACATAGGGAGCAGGCTGTCTGCAACTGTGCAAGTGTTGCTGGGGTCAGAATGCACAGGGCAGGTTCTGCTGGAGCAGAAGGCTGATTGACTTGCCTAGCATAAACTGGTTTACAAAATAATAATTGTTGGAGGTTTCCTTCCCTTCCCTCATCACCGGTTATATTTCATCCCTTTTAATTCCTACTGCTCTGGTATGGGGCCTGATGAATTGAGGATGTTAAGGTTTTTTTGAGCAAAAGCGATACTTTTTGCTTTAGTGGACTATTCGTGCTGTTCTCCTGATCTGCAGGGCCAAATAGAACTAGCAGCATGCCGGCCTAGTGCTCCAAGCTGGCATTCACCATCCCTCCAGAAGTTGAATTAGAAAAAGGTGAAGCTAGTTTTGTGCTTTACCTTCACTGATGAGCATCAGGGGTTTGTCTTGCTACTATTTAAAGTGTGTTTAGTTAACTTCTAATTTTTGTTTCAAAGTCTGTATGTATGTCTTCAAGCCAAAATCCATCCCAGTAATACTGCAGGCAAGATTTTAAAAGAAGCACCAGGGTGCCATGTTTGCATTTAGACCTGATTTTGCTCACTTGGTGCACAATTTCACATACCTCTGAATGTGCCTGCTGTACATGATTTTATGCTCAGGTACAGATATGTCCCCTTCATATTTGAGTTCATTTTTGTGGGCTTCTTGGGATAGAGAGCATGCATTTATTTTTCTGCATTTGTACAGGGCTTAATGTGGTAGGGTCGTGGTTTGGACTTGTAGGTGCTGACATGCAATTTTGATAAATGTTGGGTAAGTGTGGGCTAAAGACTTGATCACAGCAGTGTATGCATGCAGTTGGAAACTACCTTTTGAAAATTTGGCTCAGAAATGGCATATCAATTACAAATGAGTGTACATGTGCCATTTGTTGCATGCAGGGAAGGTTTTGGCTATTGTTGAAACTGTTGGGGGAGGAAAATTGGTTTTATTCCTGGGTTTGGAGGTGACTTGAAAGGATTTATGTCAAATTAAAGGTCTTGCTTTGCAGAGAGCACGATTAATAAGTTCAGTCAGGAGTCATAGCTGCAATAATTGCAATTGGAGGCAGGGTTTTGATCATGAGTCACCTTGCAGGGGCTGTCCTCACTGCCCTCCTCAAGAAAATGGAAATCTGGAAGAGAGGAATTTGCATGACCTTTCATTAGAAGCTGGCACTGGAAGTTGGCACTAGCTGGACCCTGCTGTTGGAAAAGGCCTGAAGAATCAGCACAGTTCTGTGTGCTCAGTTGGTGCTAGTTTAGGTCACAGGTGTGTAGAAATTGTATCCAAAGGGAAAAAACGAAACAGTACATGATTTCAGCACAGAGTCTGGTAGAAATGAGAAAGGCCAGGAAGTGTCAGGCAGCTTTGTCCTTCAGTGGCTATCTACATTTCAAAGGTTGTTAGTGGAAGCATCGTTTGGAGCTTGCAGGGAATCCAATCTTTCTAGGTGAACAGTGTTGGCTTTTTTCCTCTTCTACCTAAATTTGATGGTGGGTTCCTATGAAGAGCCTCCTGCATTGAAGCAGGAGCTACATATGCAGTTGCAAAGTTCAACAGAAGCAGTATCTGGATATTACTAATTTTTTTGTGAAAACTGGAGAAAGATGAGGGAACTATTGGGGTAGTAGATGAGCTTTTGGGAAAAAGACACTTGCAACTGAAAGGCAAAGGAAGTTTGACTTGGGTTTTCAACCTTCAGTCAAGCTGCCATTTCTTTTCTCAATGTCCTTTGAGCTTTTTCAGTTAGTTTCTTTTCATTTACTCCACTGTTGCACATGATATTGAATAGTAAGTGAAAATTTTCAAAATGTCTTTGACAGAACTTTAGTCTGTACCCAAGGGCCCCGTGGGTCCCTGATGGAAAGAAAGCGTGAGAGCTCCAGGCAGTGATAACTCTCTGAATGTCTGCCAATGTCTGTTTCTACCAAGTCTGACCCACAAAGGGAAGAGCTAGGACCCCTTCTGGAAAGTTAGTTATCCATGCACTAATAACTTGCTGAATACTTACAGGCGTTTTTGACCCATAAAGTGAATCTTTTGATTTTAGTTTCATGAAGAATTAGAAATTTGGGAAGAATAATATGTTCTTAAACAATTTTCTGGAATGACATTTAAATTTTAAATGACATTATATTGTAAATGGTTACAAATTAAAGAAACAACCAATTGGTAATGTAGGCCTTGAGCAAAGTATAATATTAAGAAGCACTGAAAAATGTTCCTCTGCATGATTAAGAGAGTCTGGTTTGCTGGTTTGATTTATTGGCTGGCTGAGTGAATTCATTAATTGTGTATGACTACTTTTACTTCTGGGTGGTCATTTTTCACTACAGATTTCATTACTGGATGAGCTTTTCCTACGGATGTTCTCATCATCCAAAATTAAATACATGAAAATGTTAGGGAGGCTCAGCCCTCCCTTTTTATATCAATATTTTTCATACTAGGATTTTACAAACTGCAGAAAAATTCTCTTAGGCTGTGATAATCCAGGTTTTGTCTGCATGGGCTCATTACTTGGACACAAAAGGTTTCTTCTTATTGCAGTATATGTCATGTTCCAATGTTATGTTTTTGAAAATAGTGGTGTGGGACTAGAAAACCTTTTTTTTTAATTAGATGGTGAAGAATGTGAGAGATAGTTGTTTCTGAAATGCTGTAGGCTTATATAAAGCACTCAACATTCAAACAACATTGTAACTACATTTGTAGAATGAGAGGTCTCGATATGCAGCTCAGTGAGAGTCAAAGATAACATTTGTAAGAAATCAGATGGCTTAGGAGAGATCCTGAACATCTTGGCTTGTAGCTTGTTTTTTATAGGAAACACTCATTTCCTGGACAGCTTGCAAACAGAATGGTCTGCAAACACCCCTCTCTTCAAGGGTCTTTATGCTTTCAGTTGCATGGAGAAGCAGCGCTTAAAGAAGTGTTTCATACCACTGTTTTTGACAGCTGAAAATGGTTTTTCAGGGTATGATCCATCTCCTGGAAGTCAGCTCAGCAGAACCTGTGTGGCCTTGCTGGTCCTTCTAGCCAGAGGGCAGCAGTCCTGTCTGGGCTCTGGGTCTATAAGAACAGTGGTGTGGGCATAGCTATTACGAATTATTCTGTACTAAAGTATGCTTCTAGAAGTGAGAAAAGAGAGTCAAGGGAAGTTCTCATGTGCTTTCTTCTCTTAGCCCACATCTTTGGGTTGTATGTCTGCATGTAGAAGGCAGAGCTGTTAAAGACTACGGAGTGAGGACGATGTCATCCCTTCTCACCCCCTCACTTTTGGCTAATGCTGACCCGTGATCTTGTAATTGTGTAGCAGACGGGGTGGGTGAATCCCAAAGTCAGCTATGTGGCAGAAGAGGCTACTGCGATATTCTGACAAATCTGTTCTTGCATTCGGGCTCTGACACTTCCAGTATTACTTAATGTATTTTCTGTGTGAGTAATCTCCTTCTATGTAATACAAAAAAGGTCTTGTGAAGAAAGAAGGTGAATGAGGTAACTCTTACCCTCCCATAAACATATGGATGTGACGGGCAAGAGCCTGGGTAAGAAGCATTGGTCCTGCTAACTGGTCTGGTTCCATTCAGTGCCAGCAAGTTGTAATTACTACTCTCTCAAGATCCCTCTTTTTCCTCTACTTTCACCCTACCAATACATATCTGCAATATCAAACTCACACCTGCTGTCCAAAATTGGAATAATGGTTCATGCTTCTCTTTGTCAGTCACTCTATGGATACTGACTGTAGAGAGAGCTCTCTAGTGAAATGATTGTTGCTGTATATATGTGTGTCTCTGTATAGTTTATTATGCAGAAGAATAAACAATGAGCAGAAAAAGTGAGATGTGTATATTGTTTTCTAAAGTTTTCATCAGATGATTTTTAGTATTTATAAACTTTTTCAGGTGGATAAATAACCTAGCAAAGACCTAAAGGATGAAACTAAGCTGAGCCTAGCTGATAAATACAGTGACAATGCCATCTTATTTTTATCAATAGTTTATCCAATCCAGGATCTGTTAAGTGACCTTCTCTCCATAGTTTAGCTGACATACTAATTTGGATAAAGGCAAGAATGACTGTTGGTGCTCTAGGGCTAATCAGTGTGAGTTTGAGTCAAACCAGTATAGCCCTCCTAGCAAACAGACATATCATGAAAAGTTAGTTTCAGTAGATGAGCCTAGCATTTGGGTGTGAAGGTTGTGACATTTGGTGTAGTCTGGATCTGGAAGTGTAAAAGCTTCTTTTTGGGGAACATATTTGGCATGTATGTGATTATATATATGTGTGTGCATGTAACTTGCAAACACAGATGCATACATGCACATACTATGAAGAAGGCTCAGATGCATGATCTAGGATGTAATTTTTTTTTTTTGTTAGTATTCATTTGCCTTCATTATAACTGAATGCTCTTTTTTTCCTGACGATTTTTTCTCTGTCTAACCTGAGACGAGATCTTACTTGCAACGTAGGAGGTCCCTGTTGCCCCGTGATGCCTCTGGCTTGGAGCAGTGCTGGAACCTAACAGCAAGGGAGATGTCCCTGCTGTTCCCCAGCTGCTGCCTCCATTACCCTGGCCTCTGGCTGTTCGTTTGTTGCAAAGTGTTTGATTGCTTGTTTGAAGTGAACGAGAAAGGTACTAGTAAGAGAACATAGCTTTCAGTCCAGGAAAGACAGAAGATGAGAAAATTGGACAAATTTGTCATTTTCTGCAGCTCAATCTTGATATGATCTCACTTGCTCTTAGCAACAAAAACCCCTGTTTAATGCCTGTTATTTTCCACTCTTCTCCTAATACCTGTCTTGACCCCCTGAAGGGTATCAGCCACCTTCTTAAGGTCTCAAGAACACAGATTTTTGTCTCGGTTCTAGGTGATGTATTTGTGCAGTAAGGCATTTGACTGCGCTAGGGACATCCCTAGAAACTGAAGTATCTTGAAGGATATTGGATCCTGTCGCCACAATGTGGTTGGGTCAGCACTAAGGATAGCAGAAGTTTAGTTCTTTCCTCCTCTTCACTGCAACTGCAGCATGTCATTACATACATTTCCCTCCTGTTGAGTAGGTTTTGATGTTGGTTGCTTTTTCAAATATTTATTCAGTTGGGAGCTCTCTGCAATTTTGGATTGCTTATGAGGCTTTTTTTCTCGATATCATCATACTAGGGGAACTGCAGAAATGCCAAAAATGTAGGCCTTGGCATAATGCCTCGACTTCCAGGGTGTGTGATGATGTCAGGAGAGCTGCACCCCCTCAAAGTCAGTGTACTGTAAGGAAAAAGATGATACGGAAAAATGGGACAGATTCTCTTCACAACTGCCAAAATAAGTGACAGAATGGAGCTTTCAAAAATACCTGCCATATAAGGAGCGGTTTTGGAGCGCGTTTAGTTTGTTTCTGGCTAACTTATCACCTAATCCTGTGTGAAAAAAGGAGAGAGACTGGGCTCAACTTCAATTCCTATGCATAGAATGCATAGAGGGGTAACTTAATGACAGTTTGCTTTGTGTTTGTAGGAGGTAAGCCAGATTTATCATGTTGTTTTTTTTTAATTGAAGTTTCTGCTAGGTCTGTCTTTTTACACTCTGAAATTAGTACCCTTTAAATAAAGGCAAACCAAACAAAAGTCCCCTGCTCCATGTTGAAATGGATGCATTCTTGAAAAAACTGAGATTTCTACTCCCCTTTCTGTTTCTTTGTTCCAATATTCCATTTATTCAAATAGAAGGAAGCTGCTGTTCAAGCCCTGTGTTACAATGGCTTTGTGCTGCTGTTACTGGATTTCTTTTTGGGAAAACTGCTGATATGAGGATCTATCCCTTCTGTAGGCAGGTAGGAACACACAAGCCACAAGCCAGTGCTGCTCAGTGCTGTGTCCAGGATGGTGACAGCCTACAGGATCAGATAAGAATGAGCTCCGATCTTGTGTTCCCTCAGCTCAGGGCAGAGCTTTCTTCATCTTGGGAATTTATGCAGAGTGACAGGAGGATCAGAGGGAGGAAGAATAAGGAAGAGTTGAGACCATTACTTAAAATTACCATAGATCTTTAATTGTAAAAGTTGTAGGGTGGCAAAACCAAAATGTACCATGAAAATGAGGCTATACTGTTAAACTGACTCTTTGTGGTGACCACTTGTGGGTCTCCACATCTGCATCTGTTCAGACAAGATTAAAATCCATAAGAAATTTTTTTTGCAAACTTTAAGTAAGGCCAAACAATGGTGTATCCTAAATGTGGAAGGCCACTCACTCTATACTCATTTTGGGTGTCAGATTTGCATTGTTGCCTTGTATCTCCAATGTGTAACAGTGCTGTCCACCCACATGCTGGCAGTTTTTCAGCTGGAGCTTAGCACACTTTCAAACGCTGCGTATCGAGACCTATCATTCTACAAATGTAGTTATTACAATGTTTTTTGAATGGATTCAGGTAGAATCCTGTCAGTGTGCAAAAACCTGCTCAGGGTGCTGTGAATAAGTTAGCAGCGACCAGTCAATCCTAACAAAGTTTTGTTTGAGAGCACAGCGCTCCAAAATGTGGAGATGGTAAAGCAGCAACTGATAGCACTCAGGAATCAGAACAGTCAAATAGCTTACTTAAGAACAGGAGCTGATTCCTCCTCTGTGCAATCAGCTTGATCAAATGGAATAGTTGCTGCCAGCAGCAATTAAAACTGGATGATGATTTAACACAGTGTGCTCTTCCCCTCTGTCCTGCAAGTGTAATGAGGGGAAAGAAGGGAGAGATGAGAATTGCCTCCAAGTCATCTGAAATAAGTAGCATGAATGTCTGAGGTATAACACAGAGCAGTAATAATGAAATATCCCAAGTTAACACTTGCAGCGCATTAACAATAATGAGTGTCTGCTGGGTAATTGCACTCAGCCTCAGAATTGATTTTTCTTTATGTGAACCTAAATATTTTAAATGTATCACTTCATTTTGGTAGGGGACTCTACTCTGAAAGGAACAGAGGCACCCATCAGTCGGCCTGACCCAGGCTCAAGGGAGGTGTGTTGCCTGCCAGGGGCTCGGATCAGGGATGTTGCAGAGAAGCTGCCTGCTGTAGTCAGTCCCACTGACTATTACCCACTTCTAGTGATCCATGTGCGTGCTACTGATATAGATAGCAGTAGCCTGGAGAACATAAAGAAGGACTGCAGAGCCCTGGGAGAGGTGGTTAGGGGCTCTGGAGCTCAGATTGTCTTTTTGTCAGTTCTCCAGGATACAGGGCAGGAACTTAAAAAGGCTAGGAGGATTGGCCAGGTTAATAAATGGTTAGAAGGGTGGTGCTATAGTCAGGAATTTGGAGTTTGGGTACCTTGAACATGGGACTCAGTTTAGTAGGCCGAGTCTCCTGGGGGCTGGTGGCGCTGGTCTAACAAAGGAAGGGAAGAGTGGATTTGGTAGGAGGCTTGCCAGAGTGGTCAAGGATGCTTTAAACTAGATGTGTTGGGGGAGGGGGGCATCATTCCATCCCAACACTCCCAGTCACTTGCCAGCACCTATAGTAAACGTTCAGAGTAATGTAGAGATATTGCAGCTGCTCCAGCCAATGAGCCGGCTTCAATTGGATCTCGGCTCAGATGCCTCTATACAAATGCCCGTAGCATGGGGAACAAACAAGAGGAATTAGAGATGTGTGCACGTCTATGGGGGTATGATATCATAGGCATCACAGAAACATGGTGGGATGGCTCCTATGACTGGAGTGTTGGAATGGAAGGTTACAGGCTCTTTAGGAAAGACAGGCCCAGTAGGCAGGGAGATGGAGTTGCTAATTATGTTAGGGATAGGCTGGAGAGTATGGAACTCTGTGTGGGGACAGGCGATCAGTCGACAGAGAGTTTGTGGGTCAGGGTTAAAGGGAAAATAGTGATGGGAGACATTATTGTGGGGATCTGTTACAGACCGCCTGACCAAGAGGGCTCAGTGGATGAAGCGTTCTGTAGACAGATAGGAACAGCCTCACGCTCGCAGGCCCTTGTTCTCATGGGGGACTTCAACCACCCTGATATCTGTTGGAGGGATGGTACAGCCCGGCAGAAGCAATCCAGGAAGTTCCTTGATTGTGTGGGAGACAACTTCCTTCTGCACATAATAGAGGAGCCGACAAGGAGAGGTGCCATGCTTGACCTCGTGCTTACCAACAGGGAAGGGCTGGTTGGAAATGTGACGCTCCAGGGCAGCCTTGATTACAGCGATCATGAGATGGTCGAGTTTGAGATCCTCAGGACAGTGAGAAGAGCGTGCAGCAAGCTCACTGCCCTGGACTTCAAGAGAGCAGACTTTGGCCTCTTCAGGAAGCTGCTCAGTAAGGTTCCATGGGATATAGCCCTAGAGGGCAGGGGGGGCCAAGACTGTTGGTTGATATTCAAGGATCACCTGCTGCAAGCTCAGGAGCAATGCATCCCAACTAGAAGGAAGTGCTGCAGAAGGACCAGGAGACCTCCTTGGATGGATAAGGAGCTGCTGAGGAAAATTCGAAGAACAAAAGAGGCTTCTAAAAGGTGGAAGCAAGGTCAGGCGTCCTGGGAAGAATACAGGGATGTTGTCCAGGGAGCTAGGGACCAGGTTAGGAAAGCTAAGGCCCAGTTGGAATTAAACTTGGCTAGGGATGTTAAGGAAAACAGGAAGGGATTCTATAGGTACATTGCAAATAAAAGGCTAGGGACAACATGGGCCCTCTCCAGAAGCTTTCGGGAGAACTGGCTACCCTGGATTTGGAGAAGGCTGAGGTTCTTAATGACTTCTTTGCCTCAGTCTTCACCGGCAAATGCTCTGACCACACCACCCAAGTCTTGGAAGGGAGACGCAGGGACTGTGAGAATGAAGACCCTGGGCCCACTGTAGGAGAGGATCTGGTTCGAGACCATCTTAGGAACCTGAATGTATGCAAGTCCATGGGACTGGATGAAATCCATCCACGGGTCCTGAAGGAGCTGGCAAATGAAGTTGCTAAGCCACTGTCCATCATATTTGAAAAACCATGTCAGTCAGGTGAAGTTCCTGACAATCAGAAAAAGGGAAATATAACCCCCATTTTCAAGAAGGGGAAAATGGATGAGTTGGGGAACTACAGACCAGTCAGTCTCACCTCTGTGGCTGGCAACATCTTGGAGCGGATTCTCCTGGAAGGCATGCTGAGCCACATGAAAACCAACAAGGTGGTTGGTGACAGCCAGCATGGCTTCACAAAGGGGAAATCCTGCCTGACCAATCTGGTGACCTTCTATGAAGGGGCTACGGAACTGATGGACAGGGGTAGAGCAGTTGATGTCATCTACCTGGACTTGTGCAAAACGTTTGACACTGTCCTGCATGCCATCCTTGTCTCTAAGTTGGAAAGACATCAATTTGATAGGTGGGCCACTCGATGGATAAAGAACTGGCTAAATGGCCGCACGCAAAGAGTTGTGCTCAATGGCTCAATGTCCAGCTGCAGACCAGTAACGAGTGGTGTCCCTCAGGGATCGGTGTTGGGACCGGTCTTGTTCAACATCTTTGTGGGTGACATGGACAGTGGGATTGAGTGCGCCCTCAGCAAGTTTGCCAATGACACCAAGCTGTGTGGTTCAGTTGATACATTGGAGGGAAGGAATCCCATCCAGAGGGACCTAGACACTCTTGCAAGGTGGGCTGATGCTAACCTTATGTAGTGCAAGGTCCTCCACCTGGGTCAGAGCAATCCCAGGCACAGCTGCAGGCTGGGTAGAGAAGAGATTCAGAGCAGCCCTGTGGAGAAGGACTTGGGGGTGTTGGTCGATGAAAAAATGAACATGAGTCAGCAGTGTGCGCTTGCAGCCTAGAAAGCCAACCGTATCCTGGGCTGCATCAAAAGGAGTGTGACCAGCAGGTCGAGGGAGGTGATCCTGCCTCTCTACTCTGCTCTCGTGAGACCTCACTTGGAGTATTGTGTGCAGTTCTGGTGTCCTCAACATAAAAAGGACATGAAACTGTTGGAACGAGCCCAGAGGAGGGCCACGAGGATGATCAGGGGACTGGAGCACCTCCTGTATGAAGACTGGCTGAGAAAGTTGGGGCTGTTCAGCCTGGAGAAGAGAAGGCTGTGTGGAGACCTCCTAGCAGCCTTCCAATACCTGAAGGGGGCCTATAGGGATGCTGGGGAGGGACTCTTCATTAGGGACTGTCTTGAGAGGACCAAGGGTGATGGGTTCAAACTCAAACAGGGGAAGTTTAGATTGGATCTGAGGAAGAAATTCTTTACTGTGAGGGTGGTGAGGCCCTGGAATGTGTTGCCCAGGGAAGTTGTGAATGCTCCGTCCCTGGTGGTGTTCAAGGCTGGGTTGGACAGAGCCTTGGATGGCATGGTTTAGTGGGAGGTGCCCCTGCCCATGGCAGGGGGGTTGGAACTCGATGATCTTGAGTTCCTTTCCAACCCTAACTATTCTATGATTGTATGATTTTTCTACCGGTCTTGAATCTGAAAACTTAGCAGCATGTCAGACTTACACACAGCGTCTTGTGAGGTTAACAGCCACAGCATATTGATCATCCCCATTTCACTGCGCCTTGCCTCTTCTTTCTTTTGCTGCTCCTTCTTGGACAGCTTTCATCATGTTCACCCAGCTCGGTTAATAGTTCAAGAGCCCAGTGCAAGTCCTAGAGAAACATCCTAGGTTTTTACGGGTCTTGACTCATTATCTAATATCACTGAATGTTGCTGTTATCTCCAAGGCCAAATATGCCTCCTTATTTGAAGATAATCCCTTTGGCTGGATAAGAATAACAAGAAAACCAAATAATAATGTCTCACTAACATTACAAGTAGTTCTCTGTTTGCAAGCTGCCTTTGGCTCGCTTCATTTTTTCATCGGGTCATTGTTCCCAGAAGTGAGTAACAGTTTGGGGAATCCCTCAGATTTTGGTTACAAGAGTTAGTAATGAGGAATGAAGGCCCTGATTTCAGAGGTCAGGAGGGGCCTGTCCTAAAGCTGTAATCACAGAATCACAGAATAGTAAGGGCTGGAAAGGACCTCAAGATCATCGAGTTCCAACCCCCCCGCCATGGGCAGGGACACCTCCCACTAAACCATGCCATCCAAGGCTATGTCCAACCCCACCTTGAACGCCGCCAGGGATGAAGCGTTCACAACTTCCCTGGGCAACCCATTCCAGGGCCCCACCACCCTCACAGTAAAGAATTCCTTCCTCAGATCCAATCTAAACCTCCCCTGTTTAAGTTTAAACCCATTACCCCTTGTCCTCTCACCACAGTCCCTAATGAAGAGTCCCTCCCCAGCATCCCTATAGGCCCCCTTCAGGTATTGGAAGGCTGCTATGAGGTCTCCACGCAGCCTTCTCTTCTCCAGGCTGAACAGCCCCAATTTTCTCAGCCTATCTTCATACGAGAGGTGCTCCAGTCCCCTGATCATTTTCGTGGCCCTCCTCTGCACTTGTTCTAACACTTCCATGTCCTTTTTATGTTGAGGACACCAGAACTGCACACAATACTCCAAGTGAGGTCAATCCTTTAATGAGTCTCAAACTGAGCACCAAGAATAGCTAGTTAATTTTTAAAAAGTTCACTTCACCCTGGCTGCATCTAATTCTGAACTTTAATTAGGCATTTATTTCTTACACCCATGTGGATCAACACAATCATATCTTTGCATGCACGTAGACCACTGAACAATTATGCTTCCTCATGGAGATGAACTTTTTTATTAAGCATTTCTAGCGTACTGTATTCTCGTTCCCCTTCCAGATTTAGTTATGGTATTTCTGTTTTCAAAGACACTAGTGAAGATATGTTTGTTCTTCTGTTTTATAAATTGAATAGTTTCCACTCCCAGTGTGTCTTGCTTACTAATATGATACCCTTGGAGGACAATAGCTTTTCTTCCTTTATGTTACAATTTCATGGACTAATGTGCTTGGTATATTTATAGGTAAGTAGTATTTTAAATGGCCTATAAAGAGATAGCATTCATGTTTTTCCAGCATATGGATCCCTCTTTTCTGGTTTCCGTTTTGGAGCTGTATTTTGTGTTTGCAAACCCTTAGTTGCCAGCTCTGGTTGCAGGATCTGTGTAAATATTAAGTGCACTTCTATGGGTATTTCAGTATGAAGTCTAACTTCTTCTAGCTCAGATTCAAAACAGTTTAAGGAAAAAAATATGTTCCTTGTTATCTTACCCCCTGTCTGTGGCCTTCATTATGGTTCTGTGTGTATGTAGCAGCTGTGAGTTAGTAAGATGTTCCCGAGTGACTGGTTTGTTGAAAAATATGAAGTATTGTAGAATTATTTTTTGTCTAGATTCAAAGAGCACATTTTCCACTTGAAAATATACTTTTCTTAAAATCCAAAGGCAAACTGAAACCTATTTAGAATGAGAATAAGGAAGCTATCAACAAGATTGACAAAAGGTTTGGAGAGCATGGAGGCCACAGAAGCCAGATCTTAGTTTTGTGAAGACTTTTCTATACTGCTGAAAGTAAAAAAAAAAGGATCATGATTGGTTTTATTGAATCTTTTTTTAAAAGACGGTTCTTTTGGTAACTGATTCTGACACATGTTCAAAGTGAAGCTTGCTGTCTCAAGCTCATGGCAGAACAAAGGCCCACAGAAGTAATTACTAAATTCTGAAGATTCAAGTCTTGGAGAAATTGCAGAAGTCAGCAAGGGCAGTAGATTTAATTGCTTGCAAAGGTTATAGGTGCATTTGCTTCTCTGATTGGAAGGCTGGAATTCAATTTAGAGTGATGCAGGATTTTACCTTGCAAAGCTCTCAGTGCAGATTACTGATAGGCATGTGAGGATATGGGGATCTTTCCAGCTCTGCTCAGAAGGAGCCTGCAAAAAGTCTACCTGCCTGTAAGCGGGCAGTCAAAGTTCAACACGGTGGTTGCAAAATACAGGGAAAAATCAGCCTGCCAGGAAGAGGTCAGTACCACACCTTATGATAATACTTTATGGTAATCACTTCAGCTAAATCCTTCAGATAAAAAAGGCAAAATAATCTCTCAATTATAAGGGAATCACGCAGGAAACAACTGGGAGTGGTGATGGAGGAGTATGGAAGTCCTTCCTGCTCCTGCCCATTGGCTGCTGGGAGGGCAGCGTGAGTGTGTTGTGGTGTAGGGGTCAGGATAGATGAGCACAGTAGCCAGCCTTGGTTGCTTGTTATCTTAGAGTAATGCTGCTTACATATGGGACTTCTAAGTGTGGTCTCGGCTTCCACTGTTAGGCAGGGAAAGTGGGCTCCCATGCAAGTGTTGTTAACTGCTGTGCAGCACAGTGAGCATGAAGGTGCAAGGGCAGAGCTCACGTTCCAGATGCGATCTGATGAGCAGGCAAGGGTAGAAAGGAATTCTGGTATGCCCCATACCAGGGATTTAAAGGCATTGTCAGGATGAAGTATAGAATAACAAATGAGATGCCTGGTAATACCAAACAATGTTGATGCTACTTTTTTCTCTGTGGTTTTATTTTTCTATTCCATAGCTCCCCAGGGTTCTGGTTTGTGCCCCAGAATTCCAGAGAGGATCCCAGCTCTTGATAGGGTGAAATGAAGTTGGAGGACTAGGACATTTAGTGTCTCTCACTGTTCAAATGCTGAGATAATAGTATCTGCATTCAGTAGAGTCATCTCTATTCAGTTAGAGCTGGAGCTGTAACTGCTGCTTAGCAGGAGTCACAGCTGTAATTCCTGGTTTTCACTTTTTCTCTGTGCTGTCCATGTTAAATTTTCCTTGCCCTTCAAGAAAGGAGAAACAGTTTCTGAAAAGGCAAGCTATTTTTTTCTTGCTTCTTTGGGAGGGTTTTCATTCTCCATTAACTCTTTCAGGCTGTCTTCTGGCTTGTATGCATGGCACGTTGCTAGATTGTTGTAAGTTTTTAACAAGACCACTACTGTTTTCTGTGAACCAGGAAAGTGTAAATAACTATATGCACAGCAGGACTACTCAAAGATTCTCTGCTAACCCCTGACTATACCTTTTTTATTGTCTCTTACCATTTTTATTTTTTAATCTGCTTTCAATTTTTGTTTGGAGACCCTCCCATTTCCCCCTTAGAAATCCGATTCACCTACATAACCCTCAACAAGGAAACACCTGAGTGTATTTAGAAGTGTGGTTGCATTTATCAAATTCAGCCAACCCTTCTTTCTCTGGTATTTTTCCTTTCCTTCCTCTGCCTCTTCAGATTTGCTGTCATCAAGAGTTTTTAAAATATATTCACATTTCAGGCTTAAATATAAACTTAGATTAACTACCATTTAATTAAGATAACATCATCAGGATAATTAAACTTCCTAAGATGGAACAGCTAAGCCCTTGTGATTTACAGCCTGTGCATGTGATTTTTTGTTCGGTGCTGGATACTCATGCGTGAGTGGCATCAGCTTTGAGAGCGCATACTGCTGAATGCCATGTCTGATCGCAGTGCAGCCACCAGCCTGGCTCGGTGGTGGGACAGATGTGGGGCTGGCAGAGGCTGAAGCCTCACAAGGCAGAGGTGATGTTGGCAGAAGCAAGCATCCTGAAGAGTCTTGGAGACTCCATTTATTAAGATGTGCTTCAAGGTCTGACCAGGACTTTGGTGTGAAATGAACTGCATTTTGGGATTCCCCCTGAATGCAGTGTTTTTGCCTAGGAGCACCAGGGACAACATCCTCTGAGCGCCCCAGCTGGCTGAGAAACTGCCCTGCCATCGATGTCCTTGTCACCTTTCAGCAGATGGTGGGATGTAGCAGGGTGTGGAACTGATCACAAACAAGAACTGCTGGCTGCTGATAGCATAACGCAGCCTTTCCAGGGCACCTCACCAGAGTTGCCTGCTGCTCTCAGCAGTGCAGTCCCATAGCATTTTGAACGGGATTGTCGTGGTTTAAGCCCCTCATGCAGTTCATTCACTCACTCCCCCCTCTTTCTTCCCCCAGCTCCCCAGGGGGATGGGAAGGAGAATCGAAAGAATGCAACTACCACAGGTTGAGATAAGAACAGTTTAGTAACTAAGGTATAACACAAATCACTACTGCTACCACCAATAATAATAATGACAAGAGAAAATACATGGAAAGAGAATACAGCTGCTCACCACCAGATATCAAGCCCGACCATGCAGTGCACCCCCCATCCTTCCGGGTCGGTGCCCCCGTTTTTTCATCCTGGGTATGACGTACTGTGGTATGGAATAACCTCTTTGGTCAGTTTGGGTCAGGTGTCCTGTCTGTGCTTCCTCCCAGCTTCCCCTCCTCTCTGGCAGAGCATGAAACTCAGAAAGTCCTTGGTCAAACCAAAACATTACCAAGCAGTAACTGAAAACACTGGTGTTATCAGCACAGTTTGCAGGCCCAAAATCAAAACCACAGCACTGCACCAGCTACCAAGAAGGAGAAAAATGACTGCTACTGCTGAACCCAGGACAGGGATTTAAGGGGCCTGTTTGGATGTAGGAGAGTGCTTTAGAACATAGGAATAGGGGTTGGGTTAAGCATCTCTGTCTCTTTGATGCAAGAGAATTTTCCATAGCTGGGGTAAAACTTGGCTGCAAGAAAATTGCTGTTCTGGGGCTACATTAAGGTCTGAGCTAAAGACTCATAAATGTCATTATTTTCCACTCTAGTTATTAAAAAAAAAAAAAAAAAAAAAAAAAAGCCATATATTTTAGCTGTGTTGCGTCCGAAGCTCCTGAAAAGCTCTTTGAATACCTCAGTTTTGAGCTCAGTAAGATAACCTACATAGAAGAAAACAGAACAATTTTGTATGCATTCCACAGAGATTTGCTCTTGACAACCTTTGGAACCACTTATTAAAAGAAATATTTCCGCATTTGTAACTAATTGTGTAGGAAACAGACTTTGGTTAGCAAATGTGTTTTTATGAGGACAAGCTGATTCATAATTTTGTTTTTACTTCATAATCTATGCAGATGAAAGTTACTCTTATCCTTTCTGTGAGCTCTTTTAGAAATATTTTCTAGTCAGATAAAGTATTTTTTTTTTTTTCAAAAGAATAAACTGAGTCAGTGGCTTAAAAATTAATATTTTGTACTTGAATAAAATGTTGTACAAGGAAATGAAAACCCAAAATCCATACGAATTTTTTTGCTTATAAATATAGTAGCTAGGGATTGGCAGATTGAAAAATTCTGTATTTTAAATGCAAAATTTCATTCAGATACACTAGCCATAGAAGAAATGGTTAGACAGATGGATGGTTAGTGTATGTAGATTTGATTTTTCTGGAGTTCTGGATTTAGCAGATGTACAGATGAAGATAATAGTGCTGAGCCAAGGCAAAGTTGCTGAGTACAGTGCTTTTTTTTTTTCTTTTTTTTTTTTGTTTAACTTATGACTCATGAGTGAATCTAAACTAAACCTATGTTTAATATTAATATGAAATTCAGAATATAGCTCTCAGCGTAGACTGGAAATACAGCTTTGGATAATCTTAGAACAGGCTTTTCTTTCCTATTATTTCTCTGGACATTAAAATAAAATAACATTTTGCAGTGGAAGGTAAACTTTAAAACAAAAAAAATTGGCACCATGTATCATATTTTTGGCATGCTTGTATGCAATCAACAACTCTCTGCATTTGCTGTTTGCCGCCTCATACCCAGTTCCCACCAGTTCTTCAGTATTCGGTGCCAGTTAGGAGTTTTAGCTTGTATTTCCAAGACCTCAGCATGTTTTTTGTTCTTTCACTGGACAAGTGTCTCCCCACTTAGGTGCTGTGTAAACATCTCAACCTCTGCAACAATCTGTCCTTTGTGGCCTGGAATGCCATCATATCCTTTGAGGCATTGGATGCATGAGAGTTGCCTTGTTTGCACTTCCCCTTTCTGTCTAACTATTTGTAAAGCACTCCTAGCTGAGTACAGACAGTGCTAGTGTGTTGTGTTCAGCTGTGTTTGTTCTAGGTAGCTCTAATGCTGCTGCATGCTTGTTCTTTGCAGGAAAAGAGCAGAAATTCCCATTGGCAGATCTTAGTAATTATTCTGAATAAGCTTTTCTGTTCCAGCTCTTTTCATTAATGGGGAAGTAAAATAGAGGAGGATTTGTAATAGAAGGTTTGTTATTGTGTTAAGATTCTTGTTGGAGCTGGCATATAAAGATGCAGTTTTAGCTGTTTGGAATAATAAACTACCAAAATATAGGTGTGATATTTGTGGTTAAGGAACTGTGACTTGATCTCTTTTCCCCTTCCATGAGAAAGCTAATCTCAGCAGCTAGGCTAAACCGAGGCCAGGGCTGAACACCTAGCAGTTCTGCAGCTTTTTCAGTACGATCCAATCACCCCAAACTTGATGAGCCTCTTAAATAATCTTGGTGCATTCTGGAATTTGCTGTTCAGGCCCCATCAGTGCCTTTGAGGAGGAGATGAGGTCTGTAATGTTTTCAGAGTTCTGCCAACACAGTCAGCATAATGTCTTTATTGAAGTCATTCAAGTACCTGAGCAAAGCTGTTTCCAAGCAAGTATAAGCAGACTTCAAGGACAGGATATGAGCATGTCCTTAACCCTTGTAAACAGTGACTTGAGCTGGTAACTACTAAACAGCAAGTTTTGGGGTCTGTTTATTTTACTTTATTTTATTTACTGTAACTATTTTCAGTAGTAGTAGTAGTAGTTTTTTCGTAGCAAAAGGCTGTGACTCCTTCTCAGAGTCCTGTAAGAAGAACTGGGAGGTGCCGATACCTTCCTGCAATCCCTGCAGAAGGCAGGAACTGATAGGCTTATGCTGTGAACACCTCAAGCTGCAGTGAGATGTGTTTGCGCCTAATGCATTTGGCATTACCTAAGAGTAGGGACGGTGTGTAAGTACCACAGTTTGCTTCACACCAAGGGTTGGTTCTGAGACAGGGAGGTATAATGGGAGAAGAGAGCTTTCTGTGAAGATGCTTCCTCAGGCTAAACGAATGGTATCCTGTGTACTTCACAGCTGAGGCTTAAAATAGAGATAATAAATCGATTCATGTTGTGTTTTGTTTTTAAGATGGTCTTCAGTCTCCAGATTAGCTTTAAGTATCCTGTTGCTATGGAGAAAAAACAACTCTCTCCTGTGCAGTGGGTGCAGAGAGCAAGAGCAGCACTCCTCACAGCATGGTGCTGTGCTGCCTCTTCATCCTGTAGTTTGTTTTCCCAAGGAAATAGGGGTTTTGCTGCTATGGTGCTGCTTGATCTTGTCTGTACTTGGGATTGATTTCCTCCCCCCTTTCCCTCTTGCCCTTTATGAATGCCTTTTCACCACCTCTGATTTTTATCTCCTGTCTTTTTTCTCAATGAGGGCTCCCTTCACTTCCAAATGAAAATTAAGAGTGTTAGCAAAGCCTTGTCTTCTTTCCCAGACACTTCCTTTTCTGTATTTGTTCCCAGCGAGATATAACCAGGTTTGCAGTAAGCACAGGGAAGTATTTTTTTACCAGTACATACTTTTCTGTCTCTTCATTTTTTTTTTTTTTAATTTTTTTTTTAAAGTAAACAAGCCTGGTCTCTGGTGCTACACATACAGCAGAGACAAAGGGTGTTTCTGGAGGCAGCAGCAACATTATGCATCTGCTGTTGAGTCCTTGTTGCAGCAGAGTGTGTGTGTGTCTTGGCATCCAGGCATGCCAAGAGCTTTACACACCTGTTGTACATATAGCTTTGTTACATGTTGTTTCCTTCGCCTCAGGCTTGGTTCCCTGCCAATGCAGGCTGCAGTGCAGTTCCCTCACCGGTCGTCTCTCCAATGATGAGATGATGTCTGTGTTTGGGGGAGTGAGGAGAGAGGCCAGGGCAGTGCAGTGGCAGGGAATACAGATGCACAGACCAGTGTACCTCACTGTCCTTGAGCACTGAGTTAGCAGCAGGCTTTTGCAGTGCCACTGTGTCAAAGCCCTGGAGCTGCAGATTCAGATGCATTTCTGAGGCTGCACTACTGAGTTCTTTTGTTTGTACTCTTTTTCTCCCCTCCCCTGCTGCTAACTGCAAGACTAGTTAGGAAAAAAAGAATGGTGTTTTAATTGAAGATACACACCCGATCAGAGAAAACTTGGAATGAACCAGTGGAAATGCTATGAAAGCAAATTCACCTTTGTTGCTGGTGCTTGCTTGATAGCTAGAGACTCTTCCAGTTTATTTTGAAAGGGCTCAGCTCCCACGGGGGCTCTGAAGTGAAGACGACGTTTTTCCAAGGCCATCTGCTGAGCTGCTGGGTGCTGCTCATTTCTGGAGACCTCTGAAATGTAAAAATTTTGTTGTCTGCTTGTTTATCAATGAGAATGCCATGTGCATACCAGATTGACCCCCGTTTTTCTCTTGGTTTCCCTTGAATGTGCTATATTGTATTGATCTGTCTCTGTTTTCTGAATTTTCTGATCCCCTGCAGTGTAAAGAAAGCCTGCTCATCTCCTGCTGCTGCTTCTAGCTGATGCTGTGTGGTTAAACTTCCCCCTGCTCATTGTCAGTCCTGTGAGTGTCTGTCTGCAGCCAGCGAGGTCTAACTGTGTAGCTGCTCTCGCTGCCCCTAATCCTTCAGTGCCTGCGTTTGGCTGCCTGGCCTTGGTTTTTCTGATCTCTTTTGGGTTTGGCCATCTCAGGTTATGTTACTTTGTGTATCAAAGCCGGGGCTTCTCCAGACGCATGCATAGGGCACTTGAGCTGGAGAAAGCAAATTCCCCATACAGCCAAGTTGTGGATTATTCCTCCGTGAGGAAGCAGAGACAATCCTTTTGGCCATTCAAAATGGTTCCTAAGTCCTGTGTAGCTCACTTAGCAATTAGTCAGTGTACCGAATGAAGGGGAAATGGCTTATTTTGACAAGGACTATCACCTTTGTTTCTACTTTTAGCATAAATTCATTCCTGCAAATACATGCAATAAGAGACCTTTGTGGACTTGTAAGTTTGTAAAAATGCAGGTTTTTAGCAAATTTATACAATGTGAGCTGCAGCAGTTTTGTCATTAGTGGAAAGCCTGAAAAGGAAGAGAAGGAAAAGACCTTGGAGGACTATCTTTCAGTGGTTCTTTGCTGGTACATTTTGAGGCCCTAACCTGATGGCTCAGCAGCTAGCGGGCTTGGTCCCTTACACTGTGGTCTCTGTGTCAGCAGGGTGTTTAATATGACAGTGCTTTTTTGTGATACGAGCTGCTGACTTCTGGGACTACCAAACAGATGGTGACTACGTGCGAACACATGTAAGTGGCTGACACTGTAGATCTTGTTTTCCCCAGTTGTCACACTCTTCAGAATGCAGTGTTTAAGACTGGAATCAGCATAAAGGTTCCTTTCCTTGAGAAAGAAAGGAAAAATAACCCTTAAACCAAATCCAAATACACTGAGACCTCATGGCTCTGATGCCCCGAGCCAAGGATCTCCCTGTTTGCCAGGCCTGCCGTATTTTAGAGGAGGCAAAAATAACACTGCAGGGTGAATTTCCTTGCTGGTCTTAAGTGTTATGTCACTATTGCAAAGTTGGAGCAGTAAATATATGTGCATCACTGTAAAAAGAGTGCTTTGAAAATAAAAATAAGGACAAAGGGGCACAAGGTTTATAAATAAAGCCATTTGCTATTTCTTACATTTTCCACCAAGGACAGAGGAAATCACACTATAGTGTCTTCTCATGCAGTTTGAAAGCTGTACTGTACTGTTGAATGCCTCTTTGGCAATCTTTTCTTACTCGAGAGACTGAAATCTGTCAAATTTCAATAGACAGGAACAGAACCCAATTTCAAAGTGGATGGGTTCTGGATAGATCTGAGAACAGATTTGACCTTTGTTCTTCGATCAGCACATCTGTAGCTTGTGGAAATTTAAATATTAAAGCATAAAGTCTGAATTCTAGAAACTCTTTTGTGTCCAATGAGAAAGCCTTTCTTCCTTGTTCGTGCTCAGGGAGGTGATTGAGTCACCATCCCTGGAAGAATTCAGAAGCCATGTAGATGTGGTGCTTAGGGACATGGTTTAGTGATGGACTTGGCAGTGTTAGGTTAACTGTTGGACTTAATGATCTTAAAGGTCTGAAAACCCAATCCTCTTTGAGAATTATGCACTTTGGGAGCTGGCTACTGCATAGGATTTTTTGCAAAGTCACACGGAGTTTCTCAGCAAAGAAGGAGGATTGTTGTCAGCAGAGAAGTGCTAGAGGAAAAGCAAGATCCTGTGAGTTTGGAAAAACGGGAAATTTGGTTGAGAAGAGCAAATATTAAGCTACCTCAGAATACCCAGCAGTTTTTCTGCATATAGTGCCTGGTGCAAAATGTATCACAGAAGTGCAGTAATTTCGAGGTATAGGAGTATTGTAGTGGTAAGCACTCAAGCAGAAGGCTGGAGCAGGTGATATTCAGAGGGCCAGCCTAAATTTTTCCGTGTCTCGAGACTGTTCCTGTCTGCAATCTGTGAAAGTTCTGAACAAAAAGTTGGGTTTAAAATACAGACATGGCAAAAAATGAGAACAGTGAAGCCACACTGACTTCTGGGCAGTAAAAACTATATGAATTAGCTTAACTAAAGGAAAGGAGGTTTGGGGCGCTGTACTCCAAATGTCACTATGTCATTTTCTGTCTTCTGTAAGCTGGTTTTCTCCAAAATTTTCTATTGAAAGCCAGAGCTAGTGCTGTTGCATCTGAAGCATTTATTTTGTGACTCATACTGTGACTGATGCTAAGGAGAGAGATGCTTGGATGGAAGGACATTTGGAAATAGTCTGGTAGCCAGGGCACATGCCCAGGGAGCAGCCAGGACTTGAAAACTAGCAGGAATGAAACAGTGTTCTGTTAACCCTCCTGAGCCAAGGGGAGCTGCATTGCTGAGATCCTGCTTTTATTGCCAAAGGGGTAAATTAAGAAATTTAGCAAAATAGAGATGTGGTTGTATATTGCCCTGCTGATAAAACTGGATAATAATGTTTTCAGGGTTTGCTTTTGTGGTTGGAGAAGGAACAACATGTGTGTATTATATGTGAGCCTTTCCAGGCAGTGTGTGACTCTGTCCCTCCCTATCTTCTGTCCCTAGTATAAGATATCTCTGAAGAGAAGATGGTTCAGTAATGCCAGTGTTTTATGACAGGAGTTTTGTTATGTGAGTAAATGTCATCTGTTTAGCTGTAAGCAAATAAATCCTTTTAAATATCGCAGTGGATACCTTAGAGGAAGAAACGTGCATTGAAAATGAATGCAACTGGAAAATATTGCAACCTTGACAAAAAAAAGAAAGCCCACATAATTATTCTTTTAAACTTTTTTGTCATTTTTGTCTTCTGAAAAAATACTGACTTTTCAGTGTTACATCAAAAATACGCCTGTATTCAAAAATAGAACCATTTAGGATGCAAAATCAAACCAATTTTAGTTCCTTTTAGTTTCTGGATAAATATATTTTATCAAGAACCAAATGTTTATTTTGAAGAGTTTTGATAGAATAGATTTTTATAAGCCCTATTTAAATAAGATTTGCAAAGGTAGGTTGCACTAACTCTCCAGCCATCTCATATTGTATGTGCTGTTATAAAAACCAAAATAGAATTTCAAGATGGATTTCTGAATGTGCTGAGCATTCCCAAGGTGGCCAAAGTACAATTGCTTATCTTTTTGGAAATGCTGTTCCTAAAAGGCTTTGTATTTTTTTAAATACTTTAGTGGTCTCATGACAAATGGAAATATCTCCAACTTCAGCTTCAAGCTGAAGTGACGTTTATAGCTGCTGCGTAATGCCCATGCAGTGGGATCCTGCTTTGGAAGAGGGTTGTGCCTGCAATTAGTATGCCTTCATATTAATTACAAAGCCAGGAAAAGGAAATGGGAGTGTTGTTCCTTTTTGAGGAAATCAGTGTATTTCAAGTTTAATTTAAAAATAGCAAGCACCTTAAAAATCTTGTACACTTGAAGAGGAGATGAGTGTCAGGGTTTTTATAGAAAATTTCAAGCCCAATGTCAACTAGGACACCAAATAAGCCAGCAGATAAAGACTGCCATATTCTTTAAAGTGTTGGTGGATTCTGGGAGCAGTGTGGAAAATCACCCCTGCTCTAAATCTCTGAAGCTTAAACCAGATAAATGTGTCCTCTTCAGAGAATGTATTGCTCCTGTTGTCACTCGTATCTCTTCTGACATTGGCATTTCTAATATTCTGATTCAGGATCTCAATGCAGTGAAGATTCATGGTTGGTAGGTATAAGTGTTGGTTTTCTTCCTGTCAGAATGGACCACTGGAGTCCTCCTGCCAGGAATACTGAAATAAGGAAATGTTGTGTGCGTTAATGGAAAATAATTGACATTTTAAAAAGAATCGTTTATAATGTACGACTACTGTCCTGGTTTTGGCTGGGATAGAGTTAATTTTCTGCCTAGTAGCTGGTACGGTGCTGTGCTGTGAATTTAGGATGAGAATAATATTGATAACACACTGATGTTTTAGTTGCTCCTGAGCAGTGCTTACCCTAAGTTAAGGACTTCTGAGCTTCTCGTACTGCAGTGCCAGTGAGGAGGCTGGGGGTACACAAGAGGCTGGGAGGAGACCTGGCCAGGATAGCTGACCCAGACTAGCCAAAGTAATATTCTATACCATATGATGAGTGAAACAAAATTGAACAAAAAACCTGGGGGAAGTTGACTGGGGGAGTGATGGCTGCTGCTTGGGTATGGGCTGGACATTGGTCAGTGAGTGGTGAGCAATTGCATAGTGCATCACTTGTTTTGATATTCTTTTGTTGTTATTTTCTCTTTTCTATCCCATTAAACTGTGTGTATCTCAAGACGTGAGTTTTACCTTTTTTCCAGTTCTCTCTCCCATCCTGCTAACTTGGGGAGGAGTCAGTGAGTGGCTGTGTGGTGTTTAGCTGCCTGTGGGGTTAAACCACAGCAGTCCCTTTTTGGCACCCAGCATAGGGCACAAAGGGTTGAGATAATAAGAGATCTGACCAAACAGGTGTCATGGTTTAAGCCACTATAACTCACCCAGTTCGCTCACTCACTCCCCCCTTTCTTCACCCAGCTCCCAGGGGGATGGGAAGGAGAATCGAAAGAATGCAACTCCCACAGGTTGAGATAAGAACAGTTTAGTAACTAAGGTATAACACAAATCACTACTGCTACCACCAATAATAATAATGACAAGGCAAATACATGGAAAGAGAATACAACTGCTCACCACCCAATACCAAGCTGGACCCAGCAGCGAACCCCCACCCTTCCGGGTCTCTGCCCTCCGTTTTTACATCTTGGGCATGACGTGCTGTGGTATGGTCAGTTTGTGTCAGGTGTCCTGTCTCTGCTTCCTCCTGGCTTCCCCTCCTCCCTCGCAGGGCATGAGACTCGGAAAGTCCTTGGTCAGACCAAAACATTAATGAGCAGTAACTGAAAACACTGGTGTTATCAGTGCAGTTCCCAGGCCCAAAATCAAAACTACAGTGCCGCACCAGCTACCAAGGAGAAAAATGACTGCTACTGCTGAACCCAGGACAACCGGTTAAAACATATTTTTTATAAGCATTCATTATGTTCGTTTTAAGAGTTGGTTTATTTGCTCTCAGTTGTGGTGCTTGCTCTGAGAATTGTGTTATGTAACACCTTGCTTGCTGTATATGTTCCCTGTTGTGCTGTTTATCTTCTTGGGGGGCTGCATGAAGGTTGTCATTTTGCCCTACTGTGTAGCGTTGGCTTATGGTAAAATTTATTGGTGAGGCTAAGCTGGCATTTGTACTCAGCATTGCCATCATCTCGTGCTTCAGGAACCATCTCTTGGAAACTGTTAATAATTGCACTCTTTACCTTTTCTCTTCGGAGAGCCAATCTATGTGGGAGACAAGGGAGAAAACTTTCCCCCACTCCTTCACCTTCCCCTTCGCCTGCAGGCTAGTCACTATAGCTCTTGAGAATTTTGAAAATCCTTGAGATGTTCAAACTGGCATATTCCTATTACTGTGTCTCCTGAATGTGTTTCAGGTCTTGTTAAAGGTTTAACAACTTATTTAAGAATACAACCCAAAGATCTGCCTCAAGGCTGGATAGTTATGAGTGGCAGGGTGTGTGGGATAGTATGGGCAAGAACCTAAGACAGTGGACTCCTACAGTATGTTGGAACTTCACCACTGAACAAGTGCAGAATCCTGAAAACCTAGTGAAATACTTGGAAAAAGTATGCTGTCACTCTGGCAATTCCAGAGAGACAGAAGTCACTGTAGCATGCTGGGGCCTGAATGATTTCAAATGGATTCTGAGCAATGACAAGTCTTTGAACAAATTGAACAGGAGATAGTTCATGCAGTAGACCTTGGGATGAGTCTGTGCAGATATTAACATGCTCTACACCACAGCTGGGGAGAATGGTCCTACCTAGAGCCTCTGGCAGAAAGCACCAGGGGAGACCCAAGGCTGACCCCTTGGTTTTTGGAGTCAGGGATACAGAGGGTCTGAGTCCAGCCCTACTAAAAAAGATACTGCCAGCCTATGAAGGGCTCGAGCTGCTTCAGAAGTGATTGGCACTGAAGCACTGCATTTCCTGGCACCCCAACTGCTGGTGCTGGGCTGGATGTTCACAGTGGTCCCCTCTATGCATCATGCAACCGATGCTACATATAGTGAGTGGGTCACACTGATCACACAGTGGGCTCTAATAGGAAATTCCAGTCATTCAGGAATCTTGGAAGTGATCGTGGACTGGCCTGAGAGGCAAGGATTTCAAAGTACTATCATGTTAAACCACAACAACTACATTAAAAAAAAAAATGTTATGTGCCTCTTGTTCACAGTATGGATTTCTTGTCTTTTCAGCTTTTCTTGACTGTTTTGTGATCCAGAATACAAAGCTTGTTAAGTTTATTGGCATACTGTTGATACTCTTAACATTGTGTTTATTTATAAAGAATAAGTTAATAGGCAACTAAATAGCATCAGCAAAGTCTTGCTTATTGATTTCCCAGTGTAATAACAAATAGGTGTACTCACATAGTTAACTATACAGATAATTAATGGCTGCATGTTTGGAGCCAGATTCTCTGCTATTTTAATGGTGAAACAAGTGGAGTTTTGCCAGCACTTGGCCTGTTTTCTCTTTGGCTCTCTGAAAATGCATTTTTACTTTGTAAGCCCCAGTGTTTTGGAAGATCTGTTTGCGGGTGAATCACAGTAAGATGGAAACCATCATTTCTAGGAAACAGCAGGTGTTTAGTAGAGTTGGTGAGTGATAACTCCAGTGCTGGGCTATTTGCCACATTCTCATTATTTGTTTTTTGTTACGTTTTGGTTTTGGTTTGGTTTGGTTTTTTTTGAAGGGGGGGATATAGTACATCAATTAATAAACTAAAAGCCCGTTCCTACATGAACTTGGTTTTAAATTGGGAAACTGGGATCTATTGCTGGGTGGAATAATAATTTTAAGCAGCTGAACTAGATAAGTGTGTGTTGACATTTTTGTTTGTGCATAAATTAATTCTTAATGTTGTAAGACATAGTTGGATGCAGGGAACATTGAAAGAGCTTGACAATGTCTGAACCAAGATTCTCATGTCAAACAGGAGGTGAAATTCACTGTATTCTAATTATTGATTAAAATTTTATTAGCAGACTTTAAAGATACTGGGGGGGCAGCTGTTCAGGGATGAGCAACCTAAACATGTGCTGTCCTGTTTCCATGGCAACACATCATTTTCAGCCTTTCCAGGCAGCCTAGATTGCATTGTGTACTGCAAGAATATTAGATTCAGAAGAGCTGTATTAACAGCTCAGTAGTTTTCCCTAACCTTTGCTATTAAATACTTTTGGTTTGCATGATCATTAGAACAAAAAATGTGGTTGGGATTATTGTGCCATTTTAGAGAAAGCAATCATGACAGCAGAGCTGAAAATGAAAAATAGCTGGCAATTGGAGTGATGCGTTTTGGTCCAATTCATTGACTGCAAAACTGGCTATTCCTGTGACCATGCAGACTTTGTCAGTAAGGTCAGGATTTTAGCAGGAATAGTTCTGTGTCTGGTGGTTAGAATCTTTGAAAGTATTTTTGATTCTTTGAGCTACTGGAGAGAACTGAAGTAGTGTAGTAAAGGTTAAGGCTATAAATGGTGGCTGATAGCAAGGATCGATTTTCCAGCACTGTGGATCATGGCCTTGGAAGCACATTAAGAGGTGGCATTTTCAAGCTCAACGTAAGTGATTTGGTAGCTTTCCAGGATACTCGAGGACATTTCACACTGCAGCATATTAATATTTTGCTGTGAGCTTGAAACTGTTTTATTGGTTTTGGAATGTCAAGCTTGCCTATGAAGACATAGATTGCTAAGACTTGGGTAGTGCATCTCACAGTTCTCAGCTGCTGTGAGAACAGGAAACTCCTTTAAAAAGTTTATCCTTTGTTTAGGAAAATATCTTTTAAACACATCTTTTGTCTTGTCTGTAAGGGATGAATAGTTCAATATATCCCTATGCAAATGTTTATTACTCTGAAAAAACGTGCACACCTTACTACTTCTCTCAATTTGTGTAGTGTCAGTTTGCCAGTGATGGATCTTTGTTAAATACAGCAATGTGCTACAGTGTTTTCTGAGCTGATTACACGCACATCTTCTGTTTTGGCATTGTGGGGGCTTAAATTAATGTTTAAACTGTGAATTTTAAGATACTCTTTTAATGTTACTGCTATACAGTAAAAGAAGCAAATTATCATGGGAGAAGTATTTAAGCAATGCATGAAGATGCAGATCACCACAATATTTTCCTGAGGCCTTTGGGATGTTTAATTTTCCCTTTCTCCATTTGTATGAATTTTTCCATGAGATTATGTGAGGCATGTCAATAAAAATTGAGAGCTTTCACAGTAGTTGTCACTGTAGTTACATGGTGCAGTTCTTAGCCTCTTGCACAGAAAGTGAACCACCCTCAATTCTGTAAAATATAAAACTATTCTATAAATTCTATAAAACTAAAAAGAATCTTAGTTCATAGCATGTCTCAGCTGCAGAAACAGAGGGACTGAGTTGCCTTTTAAAGCCATCTGAGTCGTATCCCTTCATACAGACAGAAATGTCATGCTCACAGAATGCTGCTGTTCTCCTGATAGGAATTCAGTGTTTAACTTCATCTTCAGGGTCTGTACAGCACAAATGTTGAAATCAACACTGACTCTTAGGAATAGCTTTTTGTCTCACAGATCTTCTGTGCACTCAGGAGCCCTAAATGCCTTTAAACATGGCTTCTGTGTACTGAAGTTACTTAACTGAATTATACTTTCATTTTGGTTTATTTTCTTTTTTCTATATGGCCATTAATTCAAGAATTTGGTATGAATTGCTGCCATAAATCATAGACTTTAAAAGTCTTCCCTGGGATAGACAAATGTCTGTCTGGCATGTAGATGGGGAAAGAAAAGCACTGCGAGCCTTTTTGTATGGAATTGCTCTATAAAGCAGACCTATAAAAAGTTGTCTTTACCTTCACAATTCCCTTCCTTGACTTCTTTTTATGACTGAATGAAGTAGGACAGGTTTATTTCGTATCAGTCAGCATGTGAGAAAGGACAGTTAAGTAAGTGCATGATGTCTCATCTTACGTTAAATTTGAATGTTCATTTTTCAAGTATGTTCTAAATATACAGATGAGCCAAGATTCCAGGACCCAATAGCGCCTTCACTGCAGGGTTTTTATTCACTTTTTTCTGAAGTTCCAGACTTGGAGCAAGGTGAGTCTTATCCCATAGATGATTAAATAAAGCAGAATTTTGGAGTTATTTTTAATTTTCATTACACAAAATCAAGGTGAGGTCGAACCATGTAAGAGGAGACAGTGAAATATACTTCCTGGCCTAAAGAAATAACAATATCAATAGCTGAAATAGTCAAAATGAGGTGGGGAAATGCAGAAATGGCAGATGGCAAGTAGCCTTTGTCAAGAATGCAGGCAGTACCCCCTCTGTCTGCTGCTTCTTGTGATGATTTCTGCCATTTGTCAGGAGGGAAGGACTGAACAGATCCCGCCAGAGCTCAGGAAGGAGGATTGTATTTTTGCTTTGTGCAGGGTAATTCTCCCTCTATAATGAGAAGGTTTAGAGCCACAGGGCGAAGAGGAGCAAAGCATTAGTAACAGAAACTGATAGCTGGAAATGAAGGAATTTGTCATGACTCAGGATTTTGCTTTCAACTGCAGTCAAACTTTTTTCCTCATGGCTTTTTTTCTCATTTCAAGAAGCAATTGGTCCCCTTACCATTCCTATCAAGGCTTAGCATCGCTGCTCAAATACTATTAAGACTTTTGCTGATTATCTGTTGGAGAAGCAGCTTTGAATCCATCCATATAGTCAGCCTGAAGGAGAACTGGTTACCTAATCACATTGTCAGCTAAGTAATTTTTGCACCTCCTGGGGCTTGGGTCTAGCTAGTGCATGCTGAACTTGACTTACGTTGCCTTGTGGATTGAAAGTTGTGGTCAGTATAAAGCTAGTAAAATGAAATCTTCAAAAGCAGAATTATGCTTTGAAATGAATACAAAGTTGTCATTGTTTAATTGTCCCCTGGAGAGACAATTTCTTAGTGGAAAAAGCGTCAAAAAGGAGTGTCTTGCACTTCTTTTGCGGGAAATATTTCTGCCTGTGAGGGCTTTGGGAGCTTTCTAAAACAAACCAACCCCACAACCAAACACTTCCCCTCTCTTCTCCCCCCTCCCCCCCCCCCCCCCAGTCTAATTTAAAAAAGAATTAAATAAATTGTTGTGGGAATTGTATACTAATTAATTGGAAAGATCTCCTAAGAAATTGCTGAAAATGATAGCTTTTCATGCTGGGAAGTAAACAGTTCCATCAGCAATCTTTTAGCATGACACACTGGTGAGGAGAGAAGGTGTTGAAAGTCAGAGGTTGAAATTAATGGAGTCATATTTCAACACAAAGATTTAAAGACAGTTCTAAATAATAAAGAGTTACTACTTAGACATAAAAATAATTCCTATTTCTTAAGAAATTACCAAAGTGTAATGTTTTTCCTCAATAGTAGTAGGCATTCTCATGCAGAAATTGGCAATAAACTTAATCCATCAGGTAGCTAAATAAGTTTATGAAGTCCCCTTTAAATTTAATTATGCACAACTGCCTCTGAATCAACAGTTTGCTTCCTTTCCTGTAGTGTATATTTGAACCAACTGGATACTGGAGGTGCAGTGCTGTGGTTTAAGCCCAGCTGGTAACTCAGTACCACGTAGCCACGCTTGCTCACTCCCCCCCCCCCCCAGCTCCCAGAGGGATGGGGAGGAGAATCGAAAGAATGTAACTCCCACGGGTTGAGATAAGAACAGTCCAGTATCTAAGGTATAACACAAACCACTGCTGCTGCCACCAATAATAATAATGACAGGGGAAACAACAAGGGAAGAGAATACAACCACTCACTACCCGCCGACCGATAGCTAGCCTGACCCAGTCATGATCTAACCCTTCTGGGTCCCTGCCCCCAGTTTATATAGTGGGCATGACGTGCTGTGGTATGGAATACCTCTTTGGTTATTTTGGGTCAGGTGTCCTGTCTCTTCGTCCTCCCAGCTTCCCCTCCTTGCTGGCAGAGCATGAGGCTCAGAAAGTCCTTGGTCAGAGTGAGCAGCAACTAAAAACATCAGTGTTATCAGCACTGTTCCCAGGCCAAAAGTCAAAAACACACCACTGCACCAGCTACTAAGATGACTGCTGCTGCTGAACCCAGGACATGCAGTGAAACTAGAGTGTGATTTTTAATGAAGTGGCAGCTAATGCAGTGCTGATCATCATGCTATAGAAGATTTTTGTTAACTGCGCAACGTTTTGAGTTGTCTGTGTATACACGGCATTTTAGAAGATTAGTTCATATCTGTATTCCTGTCCTGGGTTCAGCTATAGCAGTCGTTTTTCTCCTTCTTAGTAGCTGGTACAGTGCTGTGTTTTCAACTTTAGTCTGAGAGCAGTGCTGATAATACAGTGATGTTTTTTGTTGTTGCTAAGTAATACTTACTCTGATCAAGGACTTTTTACTCTTGTGCTCTGCCAGTGCAGGTTTTTTTATTACAATTTGGACTTAACTCACACTGGCAACAAATATTGGACAAACATAAGTGTGTAGTATTGCCAGTTGTGTTGTAATTCTTTTTACTCTCTTTTTTGGGCAGTAAATTCATAAAGACTGTATCTGGCTACATCCTGGTGCATCTACCTGTATAAATACTAGCTACTTATTTCCTCTATTTGCCTGTGGAAGTTCCATAATTATATATATGTTTCCTGTAGAATGCATGTCTGCATATGTGTGTATGTACACACAAATATTTGACAAACACAAATGTGTAGTATTGCCAGTTGTGTTGTAATTCTTTTTACTCTCTTTTCTGGACAGTAAATTCATAAAGACAGTATGTGGCTGTAGTCCTCCTAAAATACCTTCACCTGATTGGCTCTTGTATCATGAGGATAATAAAAAAAAGAAAAAAGGCTTTATTTTAGGGAAAGACAGCATTTCATTTTTAAGTGTTCAAATATTTAGGAACATGAGTCACTTCTGCAGAGTTCATTGGACACTTGAAAATTCTTGCTTTATCTGTCCCTGGGTAGATTTAAGAAGCCTCCAAAGGCAAGAGAATGGCTTTTCGGTTCACCCATGAATACAGACAGTTCCCCTAGTAAGTGATCTTGAAGAGTGAAGGTCTCCTGGCTGTATTGAACAACAAATATTTTCATTATTGGTATTCAGCAGGTTTTAGGTTATCCCAAAATCTTTGAAGCAAAGTTAGAGAAAACAGTTTTAAAGTTATTTAAGGAGCCACCTCAGCATTGTCTTTGTTGTCTTCATGTTTGGGTGTCCTGTTTTTCAGCAGTTTAAAGGCTAAATTCAGCTTCTCTCATGTTCATATTGCAGGTTAGTGAGAACTGTTTTGTATAGCGTTCATTTGTATGTTGTTTATATACTCCTATGGATATGCATGCATATAATGTCCTAATTTTCTCACTGCAGACTGAAGCTTCCTGTTTCACCAGAGGTATGGGCTGATTTGTTTCAGTCTTTTACGTTATTTACTCAGTAATATTGCCCACAACTTTAAAGCATTTCATGCTATTACTTTTTTCTTTGGGACTAATGATAAGTATTTGTCATAGTGCCAAATGTGACCTTAAATTCTAACATTCTTTTTTGTCTAGCTTGTTTTCTGAGTTGCTTTCTATAGCTGCTACTGCTCTGTGATTGTCTAGTGCCAACTATAGAAAGAAGCTGGCCTTCTGTATGGGCACTGATAAGAACAGTAAGGCCAATGCATGAAGAAGACCCCATGTTTCTAGTGTTTCTGCTTCCTCCAAAGTGAGGAAAATAAAACTCTTGAATTCCTTATTTTGTCAAATATTCCTTGAGAGATAGAGCTGGGGTTTATTTGTTGTTTTGTTTTATTCTGAAGAATACTTTGTTATCCCAGAACCTGAACGTACACAAGTCCATGGGACCTGATGAAATCCATCCAAGGGTCCTGAAGGAGCTGGCAAATGAAGTTGCTAAGCCACTGTCCATCATATTTGAAAAATCATGGCAGTGAGGTGAAGTTCCTGACAATCAGAAAAAGGGAAATATAACCCCCATTTTCAAGAAGGGGAAAATGGATGAGTTGGGGAACTACAGACCAGTCAGTCTCACCTCTGTGCCTGGCAAAATCTTGGAGCGGATTCTCCTGGAAGGCATGCTAAGGTACATGAAAAGCAGCAAGGTGCTTGGTGACAGCCAGCATGACTTCACTAAAGGGAAATCCTGCCTGACCAATTTGGTGGCCGTCCATGATGGGGCTATGGAACTGATAGACAGGGGTAGAGCAGTTGATGTCATCTAACTGGACTTGTGCAAAGCTTTCAACACTGTCCTGCATGACATAGAATCATGGAATAGTTAGGGTAGAAAAGGACATTAAGATCATCTAGTTCTAACCCCCCTGCCATGGGCAGGGACACCACACACTAAACCATGTCACCCAAGGCTCTGTCCAACCCAGCCTTGAACGCCGCCAGCAATGGAGCATTCACAACTTCCCTGGGCAACCCATTCCAGGGCCTCACCACCCTTACAGTAATGAATTTCTTCCTCATATCCAATCTAAACTTCCCCTGTTTAAGTGTTGAACCCATTACCCCTTGTCCTGGCACCACAGTCCCTAATGAAGAGTCCCTCCCCAGCATCCCTATAGCCCCCCTTCAGATACTGGAAGGCTGCTATGAGGTCTCCACGCAGCCTTCTCTTCTGCAGGCTGAACAGCCCCAATTTTCTCATCTATCTTTGTCTCTGAATTGGAGAGACATCAATTTGATAGGTGGACCACTGGGTGGATAAAGAACTGGCTGGATGGCCGCATGCAAGAGTTGTGGGCAGTGGCTCAATGTCCAGCTGGAGACCAGTAACGCGTGGTGTCCCTCAGGGATCGGTGTTGGGACCGGTCTTGTTCAACACCTTTGTGGGTGACATAGACAGTGGGATTGAGTGTGCCCTCAGCAAGTTTGACGATGACACCAAGCTGTGTGGTTGGGTTGATACGTTGGAGGAAAGGGATACCATCCAGAGGGACCTTGACACGCTTGCGAGGTGGGCTGGTGCTGACCTTCTGAAGTTTAACCATGCCAAGTGCAAAGTCCTCCACCTGGTTTGGAGCAATCCCAGGCACAGCTACAGGTTGGGCAGAGAAGAGATTCAGAGCAGTCCTGACAAGAAGGACTTGGGGACGTTGGTCAATGAGAAACTTAACATGAGCAAGCAGCGTGTGCTCGCAGCCCAGAAAGCCAACCGTATCCTGGGCTGCATCAAAAGGAGCGTGACCAGCAGGTCGAGGGAGGTGATCCTGCCTCTCTACTCTGCTCTTGTGAGACCTCACTTGGAGTATTGTGTGCAGTTCTGGTGTCCTCAACATAAAAAGGACATGGAACTGTTGGAACGAGCCCAGAGGAGGGCCACGAGGATGATCAGGGGACTGGAGCACCTCCTGTATGAAGACTGGCTGAGAAAGTTGGGGCTGTTCAGCCTGGAGAAGAGAAGGCTGTGTGGAGACCTCATAGCAGCCTTCCAGTATCTGAAGGGGGCCTATAGGGATGCTGGGGAGGGACTCTTCATGAGGGGCTGTAGTGAGAGGACAAGGGGTAACGGGTTCAAACTTAAACAGGGGAAGTTTAGATTGGATATGAGGAAGAAATTCTTTACTGTGAGTGTGGCGAGGCACTGGAATGGGTTGCCCGGGGAAGTTGTGAATGCTCCGTCCCTGACAGTGTTCAAGGTGGGGTTGGACATAGCCTTGGATGGCATGGTTTAGTGGGAGGTGTCCCTGCCCATGGCAGGGGGGTTGAAACTGGATGATCTTAAGGTCCTTTCCAATCCTAACTATTTTATGTTTCTATGATTCTATGTTTTTTGGCAGATACATTTCTTCCAAAATTGTGCCACATATTCCTGTCTTGATTCTAGCAAGTTTCCCCTTCTCCCTGAGGTTTTGCAGAGGATCAGATAGGATAGTGCCAAACAGCATCTCAGGGACCCAGCTTGTGTTGTCCATTCTGGTTCTCGGACCTTCTGGACCTGGCATGGTGCCTCTGAATCCCTCTGCCCATCAGCTGTTCTTTCTGTCACTGTGCCAAAGACAGATTTTGCATTCCCACCTCAAGATCCCTGCACCTGATGCATTTTTTCGTTATGGCTATTTTGCCATGGTCCAGAAAAATCCACTAGAGCAGAAACTTTTGCAAAATATCTCTGCAGGGTGAATTGCAGGAGTTTTTCATCTCGGGGCAGTCTTTTGAGTGGTATCAAGAGTAAGCATATGGACATCTTACTCACAGAGGAGGCTCAAGGTAGAAACGTGGCAAAGACGTAGCTGCAGCAGGGTTATTCCCTGACTAAATGGCCTGAGTTTGTAAAAGGTGTGTTTGGACACCCATATGTACTCCATTCCACTTTTGAGCTGGGGTCTCTTTAGCTCTTTGTATTGCTCGAAGTGCTCCACTTTTGCCAGCTCAGTATTGAAACTCAACTTTCTATTTTTTTATTTTATTTTTTTTAGATTTATGGGTTTGTAGTTAAACAGTTTTTTGTCCTTACAGGTGTAAAAATGTAAAAACCCAGAATCTCTGTTCTGCACCAGAAAAGTATGTATGTCAAAATCTTTTCCTATCTAAGCAAACCACTCTTTGCTTTTAACAGATACTGATGACAGAACTCTTCCTTTGCTTACTGTCAGCAAGCAATTCCTCCAGACTTCACTCAGCAGTCATGTATGATTTTGAACTGATGTTTGGAGAAACAGATCCAACCCTGCCTTCTGGGTGCTTCTTTTTTTGAAGCTGCCTGCTTTGATACTCTTCCTGACCGTCTTTAATTCTTGCAGTATGATGCTTAGTTTTTTAATTATACCCGACAAAGCCTTTTCTCCCACTTCTTCTTTTATACCCTGTATAGACCATTTGCTTATTTTCTTTCCAGAAAGAAATTTTCTCTAGAAATATAGCTAGAAAAATAGAGGAGCTGTTCCTAAAGACCTGGTCTTCCTGATCTTTGGTGGGAAAGGAAAGAAGATTTGTGTCTCCCATTTGGTAAACGTTATCTGGCTCTTTACTTTGCATAAGTTTCTTGACCGGGTGATATGGCTAAACTTTCTGATCTTTACCTAACCCTTAAGAAATCAGAAGACCTACAAAGCTGGGCTCTGCTTTACAGTAGACTCTGGAAACCCACTTTGACATCAGAGAAATGGCTTAGCCATGTAGATGGGATTGAGGTTGCAGTTTGTGGTGGATTACTTTGCAGTTTTGGGGGGGAGGGGGTGTTGGCTTTCCTTTTAAAGTATTTTCATTCACTATTCAGCTACTGTTTGACTTGCAATTGAAAGTTAAGCCCAGCCCTGCAGAGCCAATCCCAGGTAAAAGCATTTCATCTGCCCCTTTGAACAAACATGACTTGCCTTTGGTTCATACTCTTCAAATAAACCTCTTCAAGGTCCGTATTTGAAGTCTGAATCATGGGATTTAATATAGAATCATAGAATAATAGAATAGTTAGGGTTGGAAAGGACCTCAAGATCATCGAGTTCCAATCACCCTGCCATGGGCAGGGACACCTCACACTAAACCATGCTATCCAAGGCTATGTCCAACCCCACCTTGAACGCCGCCAGCAATGGAGCATTCACAACTTCCCTGGGCAACCCATTCCAGTGCCTCACCACCCTTACAGTAAAGAATTTCTTCCTCATATCCAATCTAAACTTCCCCTGTTTAAGTTTAAACCCATTACCCCTTGTCCTCTCACCACAGTCCCTCATGAAGAGTCCCTCCCCAGCATCCCTATAGGCCCCCTTCAGGTATTGGAAGGCTGCTATGAGGTCTCCACGCAGCCTTCTCTTCTGCAGGCTGAACAGCCCCAACTTTCTCAGCCAGTCTTCATACGGGAGGTGCTCCAGTCCCCTGATCATCCTCGTGGCCCTCCTCTGGACTCGTTCCAACAGTTCCATGTCCTTTTTATGTTGAGGACACCAGAACTGCACACAATACTCCAAGTGAGGTCTCACGAGAGCACAGTAAAGGGGCAGGATCACCTCCCTCGACCTGCTGGTCACGCTCCTTTTGATGCAGCCCAGGATACGGTTGGCCTTCTGGGCTGCGAGCGCACACTGCCGGCTCATGTTCATTTTTTCATCAACCCACACCCCCAAGTCCTTCTTGGCAGGGCTGCTCTGAATCTCCTCCCCACCCAACCTTTAGCTGTGCCTGGCATTGCTCCAAACCAGGTGGAGGACTTTGCACTTGTCATGGTTAAACTTCATTAGGTTGGCATCAGCCCACCTCGCAAGCGTGTCAAGGTCCCTCTGGATGGCATTCCTTCCCTCCAATGTATCAACCGAACCACACAGCTTGGTGTCATTGGCAAACTTGCTGAGGGCGCACTCAATCCCACTGTCCATGTCACCCACAAAGATGTTGAACAAGACCGGTCCCAACACTGATCCCTGAGGGACACCACTCGTTACTGGTCTCCAGCTGGACATTGAGCCACTGAGCACTACTCTTTGCGTGCGGCCATCCAGCCAGTTCTTTATCCACCGAGTGGTCCACCTATCAAATTGATGTCTCTCCAATGTAGAGACAAGGATGTAATGTGAAACAGTGTCAAACGCTTTGCACAAGTCCAGGCAGATGACATCAACTGCTCTGCCCCTGTCCATCAGTTCCGTAGCCCCTTCATAGAAGGCCACCAGATTGGTCAAGCAGGATTTCCCTTTAGTGAAGTCATGCTGGCTGTCACCAAGCACCTTGTTGTTTTTCATGTGCCTCAGCATGCCTTCCAGGAGAATCCACTCCAAGATTTTGCCAGGCACAGAGGTGAGACTGACTGGTCTGTAGTTCCCCAACTCATCCATTTTCCCCTTCTTGAAAATGGGGTTATATTTCCCTTTTTCCAGTCACGGGGAACTTCACCTGACTGCCATGATTTTTCAAATATGATGGACAGTGGCTTAGCAACTTCATTTGCCAGCTGCTTCAGGACCCGTGGATGGATTTCATCAGGTCCCATGGACTTGTGTACATTCAGGTTCCTAAGGTGGTCTCGAACTAGATCCTCTCCTACAGTGGGCCCAGGGTCTTAATTCTCACTGTCCCTGCGTCTGCCTTCCAAGACTTGGGTGGTGTGGTCAGAGCATTTTCCGGTGAAGACTGAGTCAAAGAAGTCATTAAGAACCTCAGCCTTCTCCAAATCCACCGTAGCCCGTTCTCCTGATAACTTCTGGAGAGGGCCCACATTGTCCCTAACCTGTCTTTTATTGGCAATGTACTTACGAAATCCCTTCCTGTTATCCTTAACATCCCTAGCCAAGTTTAATTCTAACTGTGCCTTGGCTTTTCTCACCTGGTCCCTAGCTTCCTGGACAACATCCCTGTATTCTTCCCAGGACGCCTGACCTTGCTTCCACCTTTTAGAAGCCTCTTTTTTCCTTTGAATTTTCCTCAGCAGCTCCTTATCCATCCAGGGAGGTCTCCTGGCCCTCCTGCTAAACTTCCTTCTAGTTGGGTTGCATCGCTCCTGAGCTTGCAGCAGGTGATCCTTGAATATAGAATCATAGAATCATAGAATAGTAAGGGTTGGAAAGGACCTCAAGATCATCGAGTTCCAACCCCCCCGCCATGGGCAGGGACACCTCCCACTAAACCATGCCATCCAAGGCTATGTCCAACCCCACCTTGAACGCCGCCAGGGATGAAGGATTCACAACTTCCCTGGGCAACCCATTCAGTCTTGGGCCCCCCTGCCCTCTAGGGCTGTATCCCATGGAACCTTACTGAGCATGTTCCTGAAGAGGCCAAAGTCTGCTCTCTTGAAGTCCAGGGCAGTGAGCTTGCTGCACGCTCTTCTCACTGTCCTAAGGATCTGAAACTCGACCATCTCATGATCGCTGTAATCAAGGCTGCCCTGGAGCGTCACATTCCCAACCAGCCCTTACCTGTTGGTGAGCACGAGGTCAAGCATGGCACCTCTCCTGGTCGGCTTTCTTTTGTCACAGCTCTGTCAGCTACCCCTCTGTTTTCTTCTTTGAAAAGGATGCTGTTACTTCACTGTACTTTTATATGAGATAGAGGAGAATGATAGTTTTAAGTGTCAGCAGTGTTAATGAGGGATGTGACTAAATCGTTTACTTTTTGATCTTTTTCTAGGTGCTCAAATGCCCTAACCATTGTTGTACCTGAGTAGATCTTGGATTTTAGACCACAACACAGTGGCAAGTTTGAGGATCCTTATAAGTATAGGCACAAAAACTGAGACAGACAGACAAGGCACAATGACCCATAGGAGTTTTATTAGATGTGCGCTTGCACTACAGTACAGTGTGGTATAGGCACACTTGAACCAGATACAAGTAGGTTAACTCAAGTACAACAGTTGCAGCACAGAGGAAACGTAATCCACAAATCCTGCCCAGAAGGGAGGGTTAGTTCCTCCTGAGCTCTCTCAGACCACAGCTATGCTATAGCTTGTATCAAGCTAGGTATTTTAAAGCTCTTACAGGTACACATGTACTACAGTGCCGTCGCTGTTAAAACTGCACTGCAACACTTGAAGGGGAGCTGTCATCTGAGCTATTGTGTTATAGTAAGATTACAACTTGAAACTTTGCAAAGTAAGGCATCCTAATAACATTACTGCTGAGTTGCAACTACTTTTGTTCTGAGGCAACATTTGCGTAGCTATGAGAAAATCTACTAGTTTAATGAGTAAGAAGGAAACTGAGAAACTCTGTGACCATTTGTTTCCTTGGCATTTTCTTTTTGTATTTCTAACGCTTTAGCTTATGACTTCTGGACTTCACCTCAGATTTCTTGTTAAGCATGGGAAAAAAGCCCTCCCTTGTTTAATATCAATAAGCAAGTTTTTTTTAGACTTCACTCAACAGTAATGCACATTCATATCATGTGTCTTGAAACTTGAGCAAAATGCAGCCTTGCAATAGGTAAGGGAAAATGAAAGGGGAGAAGTCCGAACTAAAGCCTATTTAAACACAAAGCTATTTTACAGAAGATGTCCGTATGAAAGGTTTACACATTTTACTTCTTGGTTCTGAGTTAGAGAGTTGTGTTCTGCAGAAAAGGACACCTTCAGAGATAAACCCCAGAATGCTCTCTTTTGTTCAGTGCAAACAGCCCTTCAGGGGAAGAAAACAGCAGTCAGGTAAGAAGAAATTGAAGATATATGTGACCATATGTAACATTTTTTTACCTTTTGTTGTATGGTAAGTATTTTTCATATAGCTTGGTCTGCATGATCACCTTTAATCTGTGTACTTGTAAATAGGCCAGTGTTTCATACAAAGAGTTACTTTATAAGACATGTTGAGCACCAAAGCATTTCCAAAATCTTCTTTTCCAACCTAGCTGCTCTTTCTTGAGAGCCCAGTGGGGTCTCTTGGTTCTGACCAGCCAACAAAGTAGGAGGAAGCACTATTTCACCTGCGTGCTGCTGCTCAGCTTGCCATATGTCTGTACTTTCTCCTGCCCTGCGATTTGCTTAGTGCTTTGAAAGCTACATGTAGTACTGTTACACAGTTTGAGGAGTTTTTCAGATTTTTGCTTCGGTATTCATCACTGAACTTTTTATCATCTATTACTTTTCCTAGTGAAGATGGCCTTCAGTTCTAGGTCTTGGATGTAATGTTGCACGTTAGAATGAATCACAGCTGTCCCTTCATTTTCTTTGTATAATAATTTACATCAGTTTAAAGTGTGTGTAGATTTGAAATGGTAATGCTTTATACCCAGAATACATGAGTGCAAATGGCCATGGCACCATATGGCCCCATGGAATACTTGAATGACTTGCACCCTTCTAGATGTGCTTTGACATACTGCTTCATCCATTTTATTTGCATGGATGACCTCTTACTAAGCACTTAGAATAAGGTTTTTTCTGTATGTTCTGTTCACATCATACAGAGGGTCATGAGACTGCAGTCTCTGGCTCTGTGATGAGATCATGATTGTCTAGTTCTGGTCATACAAAGTTAAAGCACTGTGACACATTTAATGCCTGTCATTTAGAGAGGCAGTGATACAAGTTCGGAATGAATATCACTCTCTGCCATGCTTGATATTCTGATGGAGCAGACACTAGTGCCACATTCAGAGCCTCAAGACAAATCTCTCCGTTAACTAATTTGTCAGGTGTTCTTGTCCTGTATTTAAGATACCAAAGTTTAAAGATTTTCTTGTCTTCTACAGGTGTAAAAAAAAGCATCTTTAATGCTTAATCCTCTCTGCACTGCAGCTGCTTCATGTATGATATAATCCTCATGTATTGTCAGTGGACCAGTTACGTTCAGTCTTGCACAAAGTCGTGAGCCCAGGTTTTGTTCTGTGTTGAGTTGGAGATGCTTTCCTGTTGGGAAGGAATTGACATGTTTAAATTAAACCAAAAGGGAAACCTTGTGCAGCACCCATAAGCTTTAGTCATAGTAAGTACCATTTGTGTTTTCCTGTGGAAACAGAAATGTGAGCAGTTAATCCTTGCAATAAATGTCTCTCTTTGCTACCTATTCACAGCAAAGCAAACATCTCCATCTTACAGGACTTTGATTTCACCACAGAAACTGTAAAGGTGTATAGGCCCAAGAAATCTCTAATTACAGTCTGATGGTTTTAAATCAGTGTACAGTTTCATGAATTTCCTCATGTTTTTGTCTTCAAAGTGGCAATGCATAACTGCGAAGGGAAAAATAAGATGTATCACCAACTGGCTTGAATGGTAACCTAAACAGTGGCTTGTTTGATGTAACATGGAATGATTCTTTTAAATAGATGTATATTAATTTGTGCAGTGAGCCATTCAGCTCCTGCTTTAAAGTGCCCTATGAGAGCAAAATTGACAGAATAGTCATTGTATGTTAGCAAGGTAGCATTGCCTTTAGTGAATTAGTTCAGTTATTTGTCCGATGCTTTAAATAGTACAGCATGTTTGTATGAAACTGCTAAGGCTTTTTGATAAGTCCCATTCTTATGGTGTCTTTCCCTACTTCTGCATTGCTTCCTTCCCATATACAGTTTTCAGGCTGTGCCAGATGTGCTACATGCCCTTCACTGCACGCTTGGAATTTATATTACCATAAATATAATTCTTTCCCCTTCCCATTTTGTAACTGCTGGCTGTTCAGATCCTATGGAAATGAGGATAGAAAAAATGAAATGTGCTCTGTATTGCTCTTTGCCATTTGTGGGAAAGACATTGATATTGAAGGAGAATTAGACTTTCCCAAAGAAATTAATTTCAAAGGAGGTGTGTAGCCTAATTGCTCTATTTTACCGTACTCCACATACCACTGTGGCTCCCTAAGCCATACTAGGCGTCTTGTATACTCAAGCTGATTATCTGACTCTCTTCAGTATTTAGTTGTATATTGTAATTGGGTATTTTGACAGTTGGCCCTGAGGCAGTTGGCCCTGAGGCCCTTGACCCAGTTTTAAGTCCCTCCTGTATTACACAAGTATAGGCATAGAGAAGGTCCAACTAACACAATAGTGCTTCTGCTGTAAAAAAACCAACAAGCCAACCAACCAACCAAAGGAAAAAAAAAAACAAACAAACAAAAAACAAACCAAAAACATTAGGTATTAGTTTAGAGCACCAAGTCAGGGAAGTGACAAGTTGTGTAGGTTTCATGTAATTGGTATGAGTAACCGTTTGATGCCATCCTTTCCAGGTACCAGGATGAGCAACAGATGTATGACCTGAAGTCATCTGATGATGATTTATGTAAAATCACTGCTGAGGAGAGGACTGAGTGGTCTAGGTCTGCTGGTTCAGAGAGCTATTGATGATGCAAAGGTGGAGTGAGGACAGAATGCAGTCTGGAGTCTGACTTTGAAATCGGCATGTCTTTAGCACCATGACTTTATACTTCATATCGAAAACATATGTTGTAATTGTGTTAGTACTGCAGTGCCTGTGATTTTTATCCAGCTTACTTGCTGTAGAGTCAGACATGCATATCTGAGGGCTGTGGTCCTGAGCAACTCAGCTGCAGTTGGATTGTGTGCTTGGAGTGCACCATAGCTTGCTTCTTAAAGTGTGGGTATAAATACAGCTCCATAATAAACCTGCCACTGTATGAATATCTTAGTTATTTTTTACTCTTGGAGGTGCCATATAACTTCTTGGGATCATGTCATCTTATATTCCGCTTACCAACATTTGCCTTTAGTGAGATTTTGCAGAATGTTTAGATACCCTTCCAGTTACTAATATATTTCCATGTTTTTCTGCAGAAAACAATTGGTATCGAGCCTGTTTCTTATGTTGTAACATTGCAAATCTTTTGCACTAATGCCAGAATCGTTGATAACAAAACCACTGAAGTTTAGAGGGATATTTCTTTCATTTTACACAGCACCCTGGACTGCCAGATATCCTGACAAAATAAGACAACTTACTCACTTGCATTTTACAACTCCTTGGAAGAAGCAGCATCTTAATCTGTTCCGTGTGGTATTACATTGCTCCTTGTTAGATTTTGAATGCTTTCAAATAGTCAAGGGGGTGGCTGAGACACCTGAATTTGTTCATGGTCCAGCCCTGATGCTGTTTGGCTTGCCCTGAGCTGACCTCTTGCCTAGTGTAACCTTTTCTATAACCATCTGCACAGTAGCACTAATGTAAGGTTAAAAAGAAATAAAATTGAAGTATTGTGGGGTATTGCTGAGAGCACAAGGGCCTATACAGTAGAGCTGTTGTACTAAAACATTTTAATGGATCCTTAAAATTTGAAGCTGCCTAATGAATAGCTTGGTTTCAAGGTACTTGGATTGTCTTTAAAGCCAACTTCTGTTTTTGTGCTTGGAGGAGTGAGAGAGGAGAAGCAGAAAAGAGACAAGATCTCAGTGATAAGCCTCCAGGGCACAGGCTGGTTTAGAAGCAGACTGTTTGAAACTATGCTGCACCAATATTTGTAGCTTCCTTGTTTCCAGTTTTTCTTGCTTTACCTTCAGACCAATTGTAAGGATGTGGTTTATCATGACCTGTCTTCAGCTATTGAAAACTGATGTGCCTAGGCTAAGACAATCACTTGGTCTCCCTTCGTAGGCGCCAGAGATAGATTTGATGCCAGTGTTTGGATAAGATGAATTGCCTGTTGGAGAGATGTAGATGACTCAATTGGCTCTTGAGGAAACCTAGAGGATACTGATCTATAGCCAAGTTGCTTGACTTTTAGATGGCTGAAGATCAATGCAGTGAATCTCACCTAGAGCATCTTATGTGCTAGCACTGAAGAACATGTGAAGAACAGAGTACTCAGCAATGAGGAATGACTCCAAATCCTGCACTTTCCTCAGAATCCTGTCTTCTGTCCAAATGTTGCAACTTTATTTTACCTATAAGTACTTTTCTCCAGTTTAATCAGCCTGTGGATTGCAGTTGTCACTTCAGTTACCTGGAAAAAAGTGGAGATAATTGTTGCAAATAGAAGAAGGGCAGTAGCCCCTTCTTATTTTGTGTGACTGAAACCAATAGATTTGTTAAGGCTTTTTTTCTCCCCACTTTTTGTAGATTTAATGTTGAGGGAAAAAATGTGCATAGTTTTACTGTAGGCTTTCTTTTGGGCGACTGTGAGCTCAAGTGAAGTTTCCTTGGGATTACGCTGCATCTGAATTCTGTGGTTTTGTTTGTGCTTCCAGTATTTCTATTTTAAAAGGGGAAAAATGTGAATGTGGTGAATTGTACTGTTTTATTTAACCAGTGACATGGAGCAACATTCCCTCCTCCCCTTGCCAAACACAAATAATTTCGTTTGAGATCAGGCTACAATGCTTTTTTTATAAATTTGGTTAGAAGCAATTTGTAGCTGTATTAATACACATAATTCTAATAGTCTTTCATCCTGGGAAGGTCTGGCACAAGCATAGAAATTGAGTTTTCCCGTGAAAGCATATAGGGCTGTTGGGGCTTTGTTGAGTTTTTTTTATCAGCAGTGAACTGAATAGAAGCAATCAAACAGAAAACAAGAAAAACAAAAAAGGAAAAAGGTGAGGTGGGAATATGGAAGAAGGAAAAAGAATTGAAATGGTGCCCTTTGTCCAGAGACAAGCCCATTAGCTCCCCTTAACCATAGAATCCTAGAATAGTTTGGGCTGGGAGGGATGTTCAAAGGTCATCTAGTCTAATGCCCTTGCAATGAGCAGGGGCACCTTCAACTTCAAGTGTGCCCAGAACGACGTCTAGCCTGGCCTTGAATGTCTCCAGGGATGGCGCATCCACCACATGTCTGGGTAACCTGTGCCAGTATTTTACCACCCTCATGAAAAAAACTGTCATCCTCATGTCCATCCTGAATCTCCCCTCTTTTGACTTCCCTTAACTCTGCAGATAATTCTCCTGGATTTTTTATTTCTTTTTTTTTTTTTTTTTTTTTCTTTTTTTTTCTTAAATAGGTGCTTCATTGTCTTGAATCTTCATTGACTTCAACTTCTGTGCCAGTGATTCACACAGCTGCTTGTTCTGTCCAGGCCAGTGGCACTTGCAGTCATTTTGCCCAGGCCTCCTCCAAGCTTTAATATGTTATTACAAACTCTGTGTGTTTTCTGCAAATTCTCTTTGCCGTGACACAAATCTAGCATCTGTCTTCTTCTATGTACAAACCTTTCTCTAAATCACCTACAGCCAGGTGTGGTATAGTATACATTTTGCTTTCACAACAGTAACTCTCTGCCTTTTAGCATGCCTGCCTTATGACTTGACGGTAATGAGAATAATTTCTATGGCCTGTTGTTCTGTATCTCTCAGCTGCCCTTTCATCCCTACGCATTTCTGACTGGCTGTCCATCTATGTATGAGGCATTTTTGTATAAGACCATTAATAAATCCTAGTTACTCTCTGTTTTTCTATTGCCAGTTTTCACTCTTCATTTCAGTAACCTTGGCGATCACTGCAGTCTTGTAGAATATTCTATTTGGTGGCCTTTCTGCATGTTTGGAGAAATAAAGGCTGAAAAAGACTCAGTGATCCTTATTTTAGGGAAGATGTGCTTGCTTGGTGGCTTCCTAGCTTGTAAATTTTTCTGTGATGTTTTTTCAAAAGGTATATATTTATCACTTTGAGAGCTTATTCTCCTACTGCACTGCTGCTTTGAATATTTATTGTGCCATTACTGTGCCAATGGACAGTTTGTAACTCAAGGTAACCAAAAGCTTTCTGGTTTCATCTCACTCGTCCTGATGGGACAGGACTGGGGGGGGAGTGGAGAGAAATCCTTAAGTCATATGTAGTGATTCTCCATACAAACATGCATATTTGTTCTGTGATATGTCTACTCTCAGTTTGTGATGTTTTCTTCCTGCTTGTTAATATTTACAAAATTTTTTTTACCTGGAACCTTAAAAAAAAAGATGCAGTTAACCTCTTAGATGTTCTGATCTGTTGACACTTAGATATGTTGCGCATTTACTTTTTATTACCTTTCTGCAGCACATGTATGTGCATTTATGATTTAGTTGGGGCTGTCAATATTGTGCATGCATAGTCATGAGAGAAGCTGGTGCCATCTGAGACAAGAATAGCGGAGCTGCTGCATTAAGTGAGATATATCTAGCTTACCATGTTGTCCTAGTGGTGTTTTGTTGTGTTCCATTGCCTTAAAGATTGTCAAGAAAATTAAAGGACATTGTTTAATTACATCTAACTTCAGTAATGTTTACACTTAATTACAGAGGAGGAGAACTTTAATATACTGCCCATGGTAGGGGGGTTGGAACTAGATGGTCTGAAGGTCCTTTCCAACCCTAACTATTCTGTGATTCTACACTAACATGTAAAGAAAACTGACAATAATCAAATATTACTGAATTTGCAAGAGAGAAAGATGTCACTGCTAGCTTTTCAATAATTTGGTTTTGACTTTGGGAAAGTAAAATTATTTTAGAGTTATGACTGAGATTGGACTTTGAATTTTGGCACTTTTCTTCTCATTATTTGGAATGGTACTTCATGCTGTTAATACCTGCTGCTTTTCAAAAATAACAGTAGCATCAGAAACATGATTATATTGCAGGGTGGCTTTCTTTTTTATTAGAAATTCACAGGCACAGTCTGTGACAGCCAAATAAAGAAAAGAAATAGAGAGGAAATATGATCTGTAGTTCAGGATAAGAGGGGGCTTTGGTGGATGTTTTTATTATGCCAGCCATTTATAGAACAAAATTTGCATACTGTGCTTCAAGAAAGAGTACTTTGTAGAAATAATAATACATGGATCATGATTTGGGATATATAAGAGTTGATGTTACAAAAATATATAATAATGAGGGAAAATAAAGGTAATAAAAGCAGTGAAATGATGTCAAAGCAAGAATAAGAGGTAGGATGATTAAGAGTAAGGCAAGTTGTTGCAGACATATATTTAACGGAAAAAGGTTAGATGTGAACTTCAAGTAGGTATGAAATGTAATTTGGCTGCTCTGTGGCTCTGTGTTCCCCAGTCCTACAGATCATGCTGTGAGTGATTAAAGTCACTGGGCTTGGTTCGTGTTAGTTTTGCTTACTAGGGAGAACTTTAAAGACAGGGATTCCACATCGTTTTAGGGAAGGTCCTTAAAGTGCATAGAGATTTTGTGGGCTCTCTGTCAATATTGAACCATGTATTTACTAAGTGATTTTCAAATGTATTTGTTATTTTAATTTCATGTTCTTAACAATATGGAACAAGATAGAGAATAATTCATCTGTGTTTCTGTCCATTTTTAAGAGAACTTTTTTCTCACCTTAGCAGAATTGCTTAGAAACTAATTAGAAGATGAATTGAAAAATCTGCTCCCCAAAACCAACCAAAACTGTTGTGTTTCTGTGGCCTTCATTCTGTATTTTGTATCCTCTTTTTAGGTGGCCAGTGCTTCTCTTGGGGATGGAATGAACATGGGATGTGTGGTGATGGCACAGAAGCAAATGTTCATGTCCCAAAGCCAATCAAAGCTCTTGCTTATGCAAAGCAGATCTTAATTGGATGTGGAGCAGGACACTCCATGGCCCTTTGTCAAACTCCACATTAGACTCAGCACACCTGAAATCATACTATCATGGATGTGGATGGACATCTTTGGATTGTGTAGCTCAGAAGCACTACAAGAGGATTGCCCGTTACGAACACAATAGTTGGAAACTGCAAAAGTTTTTTCTAAGACTAGAAGGAACAAGTATGCATATAAAACTGTACTGGTTTAAAAATGGTTTCATGGGTCCTTTTCACGGGAATTTACCTTCTTACCCACAGGTAGAATGACAAACATTTTGCCTTGATGCAATACCACCAAAGAAAGAATGACTACTTCTTGTTCTTCTCAGAAGTCTTTGAGGAAGCTGCTTAATCGCTTATTATTGGTGTATAAATTCAGTCTGAGGAAATGGTCTGAGAAGGTGGAGGCATATGGCCCCTTCTGGTCTTTTATTTTTACATCTTAATGTCATGATGAGTTTGTGTTGCACCTGCCAACTTCTACTGGATTTGTCAGCACCTCAGAAAATGCAGCCTGTATCACAGAGAAATGCCAGTGACCATAAATTACATGCATACAGACATTTTAAAGAGATGACTAGGATTTAAAAACTGAAAAAGGAGATATAGTTTAAAAGGCTGGCAGAAAGGGAGAAAGAGGCCCTTCTGAACTAGCTGTGTCTTGAGTAAAGTGTGAAAGGAGCAATATTTCTGAGGAATTATGTTCTGTGCCTGACATCAATTTATTATAAATTTATAGGGATGCAGATCTGCATTAATTATCATTAACTTGCAAACCAAACCTGAAGTTTCTGAAGTTACTGCTTAGGGAGGAAAAGCTTCTAACAGTTCTTGGAAACAATAGAAATGTTCTTGTCAAAGGGCATAAATCTGCCATAGCTGTTGAGGACAGTTTGATCCAACATAGCTCCTGTGTTTCCAGCTGCTTTTGAATAGGAAGACATCAAAATCTAGCCAGAAAGTTTTTACAAGTTTCCCAGACTAGAACGCAGACCAGAATGCTCCTGGTAATTTCAGGTTAGTTCTGACTTTCGCAGCCCAGCTGAGTTACTGTTCCGAGCATGCCCACAGTACTTATCCCAGGTGAGTGCTTGGCAGAAAATGTAGGCCTAATGCTTGCTTTGATAGGAGAAATGAAAATGTGTGAATTATCTTCAGATATTACTAGCTGCCTATGTTGAGCAGAGTTTTGGAAGCTATTTATAAAACTGGTTTTCACACAAATACAGTGAATGCCATTAAACTAGATGTTTACCACCCACGATAGTTACATTGGCTATGGTATTTGATGTATTTCAAGTGCTAAATATAGAGAATACTACTGTGTAGTAAGTGCACCTTTTAATGAGACCTGCTGTTGCTAAACAGTGGTTTAATTTTTAAAGCAGGCTTGCCAGGGAAGATGCCTTACAGAATTACAAAATATTCAGAGAAGGGCTCTGAGGATATAAGATACTTTCTAATGATGTATCAGTTTACACATGACAGGGAAGGAATTAAAGTGGGAGTATGGGCTGCAAGGGTTTCACCCCCCCTTGGTTTTACAACAGTTATAGTTCATGGCCTAATTTTCAAAGGCATATTCGTTTTCTGTTCAATAGATAAGAAACTTGAACTGGCTGTGGAACTGATTATGACTTTATTACAGATATTGAAAGAATCTGTAACAATAATGAAATGGATTCTCTGCAAAAAGTGCGGAATTAAGACTTTAAAGTGGTTTATTGTTTTTAATCCATGTGCTGGTTTCGTTCTTCATTGCAATATACTGCTCCGGGCTGTGACCTTTTGTACTTGTCTAAGCTGCTAGTTATTGACTTTCCTCAATGTCATTCTCTAGGTAAAACAGCGTTTCTGTTACATGTACTGAACAATTTCTCATGCTTTTTTTTTGAGTGGTTCTGTCTGAGAGTTCTACCTTTGATTTCCTCCAATATATACCAAATAAACATGTTCTCTTGTTTCAGTAATCATTCCCTTAAATAATTCTGTTCCTTGATTAGTCACAGCTACTGTGTGGGACCTGTAACATAGGGGTCGCTGTACTGAGTGTATTTTGACTGTGCATGCTGTTGCTGCAGTCCATTTCAAAGGAATCCAGCAAATTATTCAACAAATAAATATGACTTGGTTATTTGAAGTGTTCACTTTTTCACATCTGTAGCACAGGCACACTTTTGGAAGAGCAAAGAGTGATTTGGGGTGATAAGGAGGAGGAAAGGAATACTTTGGTTTTCCTGGTCCTGATCTTGTGTTTCATGTCTGCCTCTGATCTTCATCTCTGAAGGGTTGAGAACAGTGTTTTCTCTCCTTTGTCTTGCCTATATAAATTGAAAACTTTAAGAAGTAATGATATGACTTGAGAGCTTGACATATGGAATGCTTTGTCGTCAGTCAGGACTTACAGATGCTGCTGTAGTATAAAGAGTGAATAATAATTCATTGTAGATGTTACATCATTGAATATTTGAACCAAGTTGTTGCTCATTCATTCAGAACTAAATGCCCAGTTATGTCAGTATGCCTTGTTTGCAGAATAAGGCATTGTACAAAATCAGCTAAGGGTTTCTACTGTAAGGCATGGAGCAGACGGTGGAATGCTTCCAATCAAGTAAAAAAATCCCCTTCCTTGTTGATGTCCAGATCTTAGTGATGTTGCCTTTTGATGTCCTGATGGAGGTCTGTCTCTGCCAGGCAAAATGTAGAGCCAGTGTGCTATGCCAGTGCTTTTGCAGTGAATGCAGGTCTTCAGTGCTAAACTAAGAATGCCATTTATGTAGGAATTCTGCATTCACATTCAGCTGCAAATAAACTGACAGGGTTTGTAATATATGCCACTGGAACAAGGTAAGCAAGTGGCTGTGCAGCTGCTCTCCACTCGCATTTTCTGAAAATAACCAAACCTGCCACTGAGCTGACATTCATGAAGGAGAAAAGGTGAACTTGTTCTCCAGCTGTGATACTAAGTTGTGAATTGTTGACCTTCAGTGGAGAGAGCTCTCACTCTCTTGAGTGGAACGGGAGAAGGAGGCTGTTGTTTGTACTTCTGTTGTTTGAAGTTTAGCAGATCTGCAGTTGTCACTCGTGCAGCCTCCATGTGCACCTGTACAAGACGCTCCTGTTGCATTTGAAGAATGTTGGCAGGAAGATGTGTGTCTTGTATCAGAAGTTTCTGTCTCTTGGAGGAATTGTTTAAGCTGCTTGGCAGTCACTGGTATTGTTTGACTTCATGTGGCATACCTGAGTGACTTGACGGTTTTCTGCTTAAAGAGCCGGACCCTGAATTTGAAGTGTGTTCATTTGCAAGAAAAATTGCAGTCCTGCTTTTCTTCCCATTTGCCCAGTCACCATTTCTTATATGACATTAGCTTTCCTCCTCTGACTGCAAGTTGTCCGTCCTGTTAGTGGCTAGCTAGTTCTTGTCACCTGCCATAAAGGTCACTTCTGCTTGAGTGACAAAAGGTTTTGCTCGTGTACATAGCTAAGGTTAGAGGAATTGAGCAGGAGGGGAAGAATATGATTTGATTTTGCTTTATGTGATGTTTTTTGAGTCATAAGACTTGAGGATGGAAAACAGACAAAAGAGATCAGTTTGAATGTACAGGTGACCATGGAAAGACATTTGAATAAATGGCAGTAGAAAGCCTGACAGAGTTGACTAAAAAATGGGGGAAAAAGAAGGCAAAGGTAGAAGTCAGATTCAAGATATAGGTCCTGAAGATGGAATAATCACACAGGTGTAGCAGCATTCTAGCCTGCTGGTATGATGGGAGTGAAATGGGGGACAAGTTGTTCTATTCCTTGGATGTCATTGTTCCCCTTCTTCCAGTGTTTATTGATAATAATGAATTATTAACCTGCAGTGAGTTTTCTTTCTCATTCATAGCACATCTTGAAATTTCCAGTTCTCTTCAGCTGGAGCAGCAACATCTGTCCCTACCTTCCAGTCTCAGAAATCTTAAGATCAGGCCTGTGACCTAGTCCAGCACTTAATCAAATACTTAACTTTTTTTTCCATTAAATTCCTTGAACTCTGGATCCAATCCAAACTGGATTAACTAATTAGTGAATCTAACTGGGTTAGTTAGATTAACTAATCCTTAACTAATTCTGGGACTTCTACTTCCTTTTCCCCTGTATTAGAGATCAAGATGATGACAGATCTTTGTTGCTGAAATTGCAATGTTTTGTTTTCACAAAAACTCCCCCTGGGTTCTCTTAGGGATTTTGATATTTTCATAGCATATGGAAAGTCTTGTGCTTTTTCTCTTACCTAGAAATTTTCTTAAAAAAAGGCTCCAGATTTTTTCATCAGTATTTGAGTCATGCTTTGGGGATTTACTATCAGCTTTTAGTTCAGAGCAGCTGAGAGTTATGTAAAGGGAAGAAGAAAATAATACTTAGGCAGAAAACGTAAGTCTTGCTTCCCAAAGTCTGGGAGTGGATGCAGTCTGTGGTAGGGGATCAACTTGTGTGGTTTTTGTTGCACTTAAAAATGTGCACAGTAGAAAAGTGGAGCTTACACTGAATTTGTTGAAAACTCTAGCTGCCACAAAAGTAATTGGAATTCGAACTTCTGAGATACCAGTATCTTGATTTATGTGAAAAAAAAGGAGGTAGTACCTGGTTTGTTCTTTTAGCTTTTGTGCTATTCTTAATTCCTGGTAAACGCTGTTCTTGGGTGTTTTGCTCCATGTTAGAAAGAATGATTTAGTAGCCTTGAATTAAAATGCTGTGCTTTATGGAAATGGCCACCTGTTGGATGAATGTCCAAAAGAATAACTGTAAAGGAAGGTGTTTACTGTATGTGCATTTGAAATTATGGAGAAACTGTGTATGTAAAGCCATTGCTATTTTGTAACCCCTTTAGAGGTTGAAGTGAAGTAAGGCACATTCTTCAGCTGTTTGTGCATTTCATTCACATTTATCCATTAGTTGTCTCTGCAGTCACCTGTTTTTACAGGCAGTTTTTACTCATCAAGAGAACATGGAAAGAGAGTTTATGACTGAAAATACTCAGCGATGAAAACGGTCTCTGTAGTTGAATCATGACCGGGATGAGCCACGTGTTACCTTGTGGAAGAGTGAGGAAGCATAAATCTGGAGTATTGGGAGAGCACTTCTTTCAGCTTGATTAGAAACAAGAGCAACAAAGTAATTATTCCTGAATAAAAGCTGGCTGTGGGAATGAGAAAATTCAGAGGTGATGCTAATTTTGCAAAAGTTCCTCAGGCGTTTTTATTTTCTTACATGCCAGGTTTGGATTTATTTTGAGACTCGCCTTTGCAAGTTGGGAGGGGGTTGAGTGCAAGTCCCATTCCTCTGTTGGCTAGCCTCTGAGTTCATTTTCACCTTTCCCATCTATTTCCAGGCTGCTTTGCCTGTGGACCACTTTGTTATTCAGATACAATGCAATCTTGGGGAAGTTCTGTCTGCAAGGTTTGGGACCAAGACTTTGTCAGTGGAAATTGCAGGATTTCAATTCAATATGATTCCAGTATTCCCTGATCATCATAATCTTATAAGTGTTTGCGAACACTCTGCTATAAGACTCTGTGTTTTTACGTACTTTATATACATATATATATGTAAGTGGAGCCAAGAATTGGGAAGTTTTTCATGTTCAGACACGATTTTTTATTTTTGCTGCAAATGCCAAATGAGTTTAGCTTGTGTTTCGTTTTTATTGATTTGAATGCATGAAGACACAGTACCTAAATTTAGGGCAGTAGAGGAGTTGCCAATCAGTAACGAAGATGCTCTGACATTTTAACTGTGTGGGTGCTTGATCATTTTCCGTAATAATCCTCTGTTTTAAAGTACAAAAGAAAAGGGATTCCTATGGGGTATTGTACTCTTCTGCAGACAAGGAAATATGGTGTCTTTTAAATAATGGAGAGAGGCTTCTTTCCTTTGAAGCCTTAATTCAAAGTTGATAGATTTTAATGATTGTTCCTACTTAAATACTTTTCCTCTTTTGACCTCAGAACAATTTCAAAAGACAATAATGTCACAGAAACAGAAGCTGAGGCACTAAATTTAAAATGCCTCAACCGTGGTAACCCGACATGTCCACAGTGGAGCCAGGAATAGAATTTCCATCTCCTAAGTTCCAGGCCAAGGCTCTACCTTCTAGGCTAGTGGTCCTTGATGTTTTTTTAGGTAAGCATCACTGCTACTACTTCACTCTCTCTTTGCCCTTCTTTTCCCCTCACCAGTGATTCCTGTTTCCTCATATGCTCCCCTCCCTCCTACTTGCATAACCCATTTTCCAGATCCATCCTGTGTCGTTTTGTTTCCTACCTTTTGTCCTACTGCTGCCTCTTCTCCAGTCACCTACTTTCACTGGTGGTACCACCACAAAGCGTGGCTCCTACTGAGCTGATTTGCTTGGACTCAATCCACATGTCTGATGTGACTCATGGTCCTCACCCTTTGCATAGGCTGTGTTGTCCCTGCTAAGCCCTTTGGGTCCAGAAGCTGTGCAGGTACCCTGGAGTGGTACCTGAGCTAAAGCAACTGCAATACTTTGTCTTTTGCTGACTAAAGAATCTCTAAGCTGTGCTTGATGGACAGTAGAGAAACCAATGGAAGCCATAGAACACATGCTCTTAATATTTGGTACCTGAAGATGTCTGGACCTATGTACTTGCATAAAGTTTTTTAAAGGCTCAAATGAATGCTGAGGGTTGAAAACCTGGCTTTCTTAGCCTGAACCAGGGAATATATCTTTCCATGGAGGCAGATGAATGTGCTTAGTTTTAAAGCATTTGCTTGTCAAATAAGGAAAGAAAGTCAAGAGGTATAGTTTTGGATCTATTTTCTAATTTGAAGTTCAATTTTAATTCAGATATTGTTCTTGATTGAAAATAAGCATTTGTATTCCCCAAAGAGAGAAATGTGGCACCCACAGTCCTAGATGAATGCAGATTCTTTGGGACTTCTGAACAGACAGGTATTTTATGCCGAAACTCAAGTAAGTGAGTGACTTGAAAATAATCTGCATAATTTAAGCACGTTTTCATGAAGTGAAGTTAGTTTGTGTATGAGCTCAAAGACAGAATTACTTCCAGGATATATATGGAAAGCAGAGAGGTAGGCTGCCTTGTTTTGAAACTATTAAAAGGATATGCGAAGTGTCAGAGTAATAACTGCACTTGTTTTTTCTTCAGGATTTTTTTTTTTTTTTTGTAAGCAGCTCTGTGCTCAGTTCCTTTCTGAATGCCCTTGCCTTAGACCTGCTTGATCTCTTCTGTATTTCAGTCTGCTCATTTGTCCTAACAGCCATTTGTTTCAGTGATGTATTTTCTCTTTTGGCCTTGAAACTTCAAAGAGAAGGAAGGCAATTTATGTGAAAAATCACTTTAATGATTAATGGCTGTTGAGCTTGACTGTTATCACAGCAGTATTAGCTAGATTTTTTTCTTTTGGTTGGAATGAGAGAACAAAAACCACTTCTCATATCCTTGCTGTCTGAAATAGTAGTTGTGGAGGCACATCAGATTGGTCCAGAAAAAACATGAGTACCTTCATGCAGTCAGAGGGAAAACTGTATGTATACAAGGTGCAGTTGAAGTGTGCCTCTATGTTAGCAAGTAGTAAACCACTAATTGCCAGTGGATTCAGATGAAGAACCAGCATCGGGTCCTATAGCTGGGGGTCCATTGCTGAAAGGTGTTTGTAGAAGAAGAAACTCAGATGTTCATTTCCAGCAGGAAACAGGCAGAGTGTAAGTGAACCACAGAACGTGCTTCTGCTTGTATGATGGTGTGAAGTCAGAAGTAGGTGGTAGCATTATTGCAAGATGAGGTCAGAATCTAGCCATGTGCACGGTTTTCATGCTTTGATCAAGATATTTACCTCCTGTTGTGGAACTGGGGAGGCTTGAAGGAATTAATATTTTAATTGTAATACCCCAGCAAAAGCTCCTTAAATGTAATTCAGCTGGGGTGATGTGGTGAATTTCTCTAAGGATTCAGTGCCAGGATTCAGTTCAACAGCCCCTGAAATTTTCCAGTTATCGCCCTCTTTCCCTGTGTTGTCAGAGCTGTCACTATGTGCAAGGGAACTCTGGGGTCAGGCAGACATTAAGCTTTAGAGCACCTCCTGAAGGGTGGTGAATGGGAAGAGCTGATCTGTTTCTGAAGGATTTATAGAAGTCACCCAAAAGACACAGTTACCTCAAATCAGAATAAGCTCAGAGGATTACCTAACTGAAAAGGGGACTAGTAGGTGTAAGGAGTAGCACAGAATGGGCATGTGTCCCCAGCCTGTCACCAAAGATTCATATATATATATATATATATGCAAAGCACAGTGGAAGGGGAAGATCAATGTAGGATTTGCATGGCTGAATTGTTAGTATTCCTTTTGGGAACAGAGAATTTGAACAGCCTTCATGCTGGGCCCTTGAGTTAGTGTTAAATGAAAAAAAGGGGCAGATAAATCTATTTCTTGATTCTTAGTACATTATAAGAGGAAGAGTTGTTCATTAGGCAACTTTCAGACCCTGAATTAACCTGGCTCTTACCTCTGGAGGTAAGAAATTGCCCATTTATCAGCTGAAAATAACAGCATAGGAGCAGTGGGAGAAAAATAGCTCTCGGGGAACAAGGATAGTTAACTCAGGTAGAAATCAAGTACATAATACTACATTGAGAACACTACAAAGGAATCTTCTAATTACGTACAAATTCAGATTATCAGCTTGCCTTGTATTCCTAAAACACAGCTTGAGGTTTTCCTGGATTTTTCCTTTTGGATTAGAGTTTTGTGAAGACAAGATCCAGCTGCAGTTGTTTTTTCTTGTTTATAATTTAACACTTACCAGAGCCATGAGTGTTTCTCCTGTTTTTTGTGATTTAATCTCTGCTTCCTCCAGACCATAGGGATACAGTTCCCTTACATTTCCATTTTCAGCAGCAGTCACAAATGCCGTAGCTTGCCTAGAAGGTTGCCAGCTCTTTTGAAGTTTCATACATGAGGATAAAGGTGTATCCTTCCTTATAAAAGTGCTTTAACAAAAATGCTCAAGCAACTAGAATGCTGTTGATACATAGTCCATAGTTGTCATTTGTAGCATCTAAAGTGAAATTCAATCACACTGTGTTTCTCAGTTCTTAGTGCTGCATGTTTTGTGTGGCAAATAAAGTGCAACTTGGATGTCTGGATTTCTTTCAGAGTTTCATACCAGGTGGACTGCTGTGGCTCAGTGAAGAACAAGTGAAGGACGGGTCCCAAAGAAGTAAGAAAAACTGAATTCATTTAGTCAGCTAAAAAGACAAACTTTTATTATTGTTGGGGAGGGAAAAGGAAGATACCTAGATAAATATCGGGGTTTTAATCTTCCCTCATAAAATTACTAATGGTGAGAGTTCTTTAGACATCAGTTGTATCAAGTGTTTGCAGGCTTCATTTATTATCTACTAACCAAAATTAGCATTGTAGAACCAAAGCAATACCAAGCTTTTCTCCTACATTTCTGTTGAGAACACTGTATTTATTCAAGATTTTAGAAGCAAGTCTCTGGAAACCCCTGATCCTTCAGAAAAGGATTCCCCTTTACACTATACAGCAGGCACTGAAACCATGATACAAAATTTATTTCATGCTAGAATTGTTTTGCATAACATTGTGCATGCATTTTACTCAGTACTAAATTGCATACAATGCTGTTGTCTTGTTTCTTAAACTTTGAGACCGTTTATACTTGAGTATTCTCCTGATTTTGTACTATAAGTCCCAGTTTTAAAATAACATGTGTTTTGTTTAAAATTCATACTGATTACTTAATATGAACAATTTATGAAGGGTCTTTACGTTGGATCTATACATCAATAAAATACAACATAACCAGAGCTGGAAAATTAGCCAGCTGTTAACTGTCAGGTCCGAAGGAAGGTCCCATGTGTCACAAGCATGCCAACAAAAACAGACAGGAAAAAGTTGTTCTTATTTTTATACACTTCTAGTTGGATTAAATGTTCTTGATTTCCATGTTGGTGTGATGAACTGTGAAGGCGTGGTCAATATGACCGATGACTGCCTGATTGCACTTTTTAAAACCATTACTCTGTATCTTGTATACAAAAAGAAGCTATCCATAGCAAAGAAATGTACAGTTTTATAATGTTTTACATTTTGGCTACAACAATGTATGTAAAAGTAAAGAGCTTTGAAAGAAAATATATAACTTTGCTTTTTTTTCTTTTTTTTTTTTTTTTTTCTTTCTCCTTAATCATACATTTGCAGTATTTCTTGAGTTTTGTTGTTGTTTTTTTTGGGGGGTAGGTTTTTTTTTGCCTTTTTTTTTTGTTTTGTTTTTTTTTCCTTCATGCAATTCATGCTATGGAACAAAAAAATAGATTAAAAAAAAAAGGATCTTCTACAGTTTTGTTACATTTTGGCCGTAGAAAAAGCCTGCATCTCTAGTACAACTCCAAAACCACGAAGGATCATCCATAAAACCTGCATGGAGCGAGTTACTTTGTCCAAATGAGAAGGTCTTCTATGCCTGCACAGTTCCACACAGGTGTTTATTAGCCATCAATGTTCATCTCCATCTTGCCTTGTCAGGTCACTCTGACTGCCTCTGTTGGCATATATTTAGCAATGACTGGACTTTCTTTGCAAAGATCTGCATGTAAAGAATACAATCAGTACTTGAGCTTCTTCCCTGCGCTTTGCACATCAAGCTCGGCATCTTAGTGTTAAAGGAAGGAGGAAAAGGTGAAATAGCTACATGCAGAGGCAGCCATATTCTTCTTCAACAGGATTTTTTTTTTCCCATGCAGTCAGCCAGACTGAGACCTCTCTACAGTGTGTCTGAGTATTGCTTTCAGCTTAAAATAGGTGCCCATGCAACGTTTCATCCTACTGTGCTTGTTTGCTCAAACTCCTGCAGGGTTCCTATGGCTCAAAAATATCCTGAGAAAAGCAAAATCTTCCATCGTTGGTATGTTTCAGCATTGACTAAATGCCTAACCCATTCCATACAGAGCCAGTAGATCCACCATTAGCTAAAATAAGCATAAACTAGCAGGATGCACCAGGAAGAAAACCATCTGGTGCATCTACCCTTCATTCTATGTACTGATACCATGCAGCGTGTATGGCCCACCAGTTCTATGTAAATGCCTGCCTATTGTCATCTGAGTGCTATTTAGGAGTGTTGTCACCTAGCATCAGGAGTAACACCATTTCCAGCAGGTGCTACTGTGAGACATTGCATCTTCAGACTTAGTCACCTGGATTATATGCAACATAGCATAGGCTAATTGAAAATAAAGCTTTTTAGACCATTCTCTGCTACTGATCCATGCTACAAAATAGATGGGATGGGAGACCAAGAACGTCTCACTGGACTAGGAGAGCTGTAGGGCGCAGACACTGAGGATAATCCTATCGCTTTTCCACTTATGCCAGCTATGCTGTTAAGGCTCCGTGACATTTCGTAACCTTCATTTAAAAGAAAAATGCAAAGTACAGCATTGGATCAATGACAGAATGGACTAAGAATGAGGTCAACATTGTAGCCAGTTCAATACCATCTGCATGCATGGACATGCCGAGAGTAGTATCGCTTGCAACATGACTCAGAAGGCCATTGAAGTACAGAACAAGTTTAAAAAAAAATAATAAAATATATATAACCACCCCCCCTCCCCAAAACAGCGTTTCGCAAGGATGGTCAGGCTACGTAACTGATCCTACAGGCAGCAACATGGTTGTACCCTAAAAAGAAAAAGAGTCAGTGGGAGAGATTTTCTGTGTCTGTCATACACTTGCACATACCTCTCCCTTCCACTTCATGCATTTTGACCTCAAGCAAAATTAAGATTTCTGGTGTCTTTGGGGGCAGGAGGGGGAATAGGCAGCACAATCCATAGAATTTATTGTGTTGCTATAGAGATACTACTCCTTTGTTCACAGCACTTTAAAAGGAAAAGAAAAAAACCCAACAAAACAAAATTGCATGCATTTGGTTTCCCTCCCTCCATCCCCCCATTCTCTTTAAGACATGCATGTAAACAGCTCAGCAAGTGTACAGAGAGTTGCACAAACTATGGATGATTTTCTGTTGGAACAACAATTAAGATGCTCTCAACGTGTTTCAAACAGGCCAACAATATGCTGACATATATGACTCTTTAGCCAACCAGCCTCTGTTTCATTCAGTAACGAGAGGCGGTTGCAGTGCATCGTGAAAACCATACATTCCCCATCCGAAAGGATGTGCCATTTGGAGTGTTCCCCTGATCCACTGGAACCACCCGAACTCGCCCAGGCTGAATGAACGTGGCCAATGCTTATCCAATACAGAATCAAGTAAAACACTTTGCTACAAAGGTAAATTTTAGAGGATATACTTTCATATGAAAGTCTTGTGGTCCAACTATATCTTTGTTGATGATAAGCTTTAAAACTTATAAATACATACACTATCTATAACAGGCATTTACTATAACTATTGCCCATCATACAATGGCACATGATAATTCTATACTCCATACTCAGTGTATGGTTACAGCATACAATCTTTGCAGTTTTAAAATATTGACTATATCATATACTATATACAGTACACCAGTGATAAACACTGATTTGAACAGAGAAATTTCTTTTCCAATTTTCCCATTCCTTATCAACTTTGATGCATATATATGTAACTCTAATTTTGGTTGCATGGTTTCCTCACATTAAATTATTTGAACAAAACAGCCTATTTTAAGAAGGGAAATTTTCTTATTTGATTTGACTTCTATTACTAAATAGATTATTCTGACCATTAGCAAGCTAAAATGCAGTTACTTCTGAGAGATCTGTAGCTGTCAGAAGCCTGAGAAACTAACTGGTAATGGTTTATTTATGAAAGGAAAGTGATTTTAGATGGATTATTTTCCAATTGTAAGACACCTGTGCTAACAGATGTTCTCGTATGCTTCTCTTTCTCTGTTGAACTAAACAGCTATGATATCCAAATAATTTGTTTTAGTGCTCTGTTAAGGTAGCCATATAATAATTTCCTATTTCTTGAGGATGTTTTGCTTTTGTTGTTTTGTCTTTTCCATGTGCCACCTCCAAGTCTGTGCTCCTTAGAATCTGGTAAGATCTGTGAGCTTTCCAAGTGGCAAGCCTTCATTGCTATGAAATGTTAATTGGCCTCTCTTTGGAGGATGATCTAATTTAAGGACATTGTAGACCATCCTCCACTAAAGTTACTGCACCAGCTGGGGTGGAAGACTTGACTGCCTAGCATAGCTGCATTGGGGTAGTTACAGCTCCTCAGGGTTTTCTTTCTGAAAGAAATAGGTTAGAAACTCCAAATGCAGACATCAGGTGGTGGTTTCCAGCCCAAACGTGCATCTATACAGCAAGCGCACTATTGCGTGCTACAGCTACAGCTGACTTTCTCTTATTTATTTAAAACGGTTGCTAACTACGTGGTTCCAGGACCCCAGCTACATACCCTTTCTTATTCCTCCATCAGGCGGGCAGGGATATTCCCCGGTTGATAAGAGGAAGCAGGGTCCATATCTCTCCCGAGTGCCAGAGCGGGTAAAGGGCAGGCCCTCATCAGGCGTAATAGCCTGGTCTATGTGGGGACAGTCTTCGTTTGCCAGCGCCGCCTTGGCCACCTCACCATTCAGTTTCGAATCTTCAAACATATAAGCAGAAGGCTATTGAAACACTATGTACTGTTTATTAGAGTTCCAGCTGCAAATTAAGGGTTTACAGCTAAAGAGTTCTACAGCAACACTATCAAAGGTAGCACATCTGTCCTAGACACTGCATTCATGTGGACTGCACCAAAATAAAATAAAGTCTGTTAAGTGGGAGGAAAAACAAAAGGTGATCACGTTAGGGGTAACAGCAGCCACCTGTACTTCCACATAGAGGGGCAGATTCAGAAACAGGCGTGCATTGGTTCCTAGTCCTGTGAGCAGAAGACTGCAGTTAGAAATCAGATTATGTGTTTGCATGACATCAGATGGCATATGAATGACCTGTTTGTCATGAAGCCTACTGTCGCTCAGAGCTTTGGAGAGGCAGTGGACTGTGAGTTGTGTTTTGGTATTTGAGTATATTCTGTTTGTGCTGGTTTATACCTGTGTCCAGTATTAGTGGGGGGAGAATTCCTGCTCTTCCCCTTCCCCAAAGTTTACCCAGATTGTTTTATAGTGTTTCTGGCATCAGTCATGCAGAATGGCTGTACACATTTTAGACATACAGAGTACATTATGTATGAAAATATGGCAGCAGAATGTGTTTTTTTTTTAAAATGCAATCAATTTTCTGTCATTCTCTTCTGAAACACATACAGCATTTGAAATGCCAGCACAGGACACTACATATAAAAAACACTACAGCAGGCCATGAATTTGGAAAATAGAGAGAGTAAGATTTACTCTCAGCTGTAAATAATGAAAAGAGGAGGCCAGATTTGCCCATTTTGCTCCACACATTCCCATGAGGATAGACTGAGAATAGTATATTTTCTCTGTGTGACTTGTTTTACATTAATGAAACAAATTGAAGTGCTACTTAGTGTACTATTTATTTCAGGGTTTCAGAGTGCAAATTAGTGTATTGAGAATATACTCCAAATATGGCACAGCTCAATATGAGTATTTTGGTTGAAGGGAGGAAAAAACAGTCAAAATGTGCTTTCTGAAGTTTCACAAATGCTGAGATATGTTAACTGAGTGGTATTGGCAGCATCCTACACCTCGGTTGCACAATGCTTATTACCTAGACATTGTAAGGCAGCGTGTGGTCCTGCGAGTCTTTAAGGAAGAACAAACTCAACAGATAGATAGACTCAGTTTCAGTGCCTCTTCCAGATTCACTTACTTGCTTGTTCTGAATGCTACAAGATAATGTATTTTTTCAATGGTTTTGAAGCTGAGTAATAAACAAGTCCAAAAGAAAAAAATGCATTAGGTAGGGTTTGGAGATATGATTCTGATCCTCTGGTTTCAGACAGAAGACATAGATGAGTATTTGGCAAAAGCCTTTTCAAGTTATATTTGTTGCTTTGCACACAGACGCACACACACAGGTATATAGGACACATACTGAGCATCTATCCATGCACCAGTAATTGCATTCTGTGCCTTTACTTATATTTTATTTAGATGTCACTTGTTTGTTACAGAATGAACAGTCTTTTCTGCAGATCTCACCTCTGCCTCCTTTCTTCTCCATGCAGAATTAGCCAATTATTTCCCCAGAGAGGGTGGTATTAATGTTTTGTTTTGTGAGCAAGGAAATAGTCAGGTCTCTCAATGCATTTTTAAAAATGACAAAAGCTATAGATACATTTTAATACTTGTAGACATTCATTTTTATAGGTTTCTAAAGTTTTGAAGTTGCACTGACTTGCAGTTCCTTTCTGTTCATAATGCTCACTGCTATTTAATATCTCTCTGCACAAAAACCTGGCATAGCTGCCATAGTAACCGTGACATTGCAGGTACTGAGCTGCTGGTTTAAAAATCATTTGTGTTTGGGGAGAACTGCTGTCCTCATGGGGTGAGCAAAGAACTGGGCTTCTTCGTAAGCCTCTATCGCTACAAGCTGATGGCTCTAATACTGAAATGAGGGAGGCAGATGTGTCAGCAAAGCTCTGCACTGAAATCACTGAGGCCACCACTGCTATACCTGAGTCTGCGTTTGCAAACTAAACTGTGACTGGGGAAGGGAGGACTGATCCATTTCTGGATCTCAAAACACCTCTGAGCACAGTGGTAGTGGGTCTGACTGCTCACTGGTAACAGCCATTGGAAGCAGTTTGTAGGCTCTGTTGTGCTTGAATGACAAGAAAATTTACTTTCTTGGAATTATTTTCCTAAATTGCAACTTGAGCTTGAACTTGCATTTGCAGCTTCCTCAGGGTCCTATAGCGCTGATGAATTTTTCTCTATTGAGAAATATTTCTGTGAATATTTCTTTGTTTTGTTGCTGAAAACCCACAACCTTGTTATTTCTATTCAGTAGGAAGAGGACAGAATAGCTGGAAATGTGGACAAATCACTGAACTGTCCTACTGATGTCACTTAGTCCACAATAACAATTTTGCTAAATATTTAGGAAGCAGAGAAATTTACCAGCACAGAAGACTGCATCTATTGCTGGTGTATATAAGTAAATGTTGAGTAGTTGTATTCCAAACCATTGTGTGCAGCACCTTATTCTGTGAAAGTAGGACTTGGCAATCAGATGCTCTTTACTATGTGATTAGTTTGTTATGGGTATAAAGAAACATCACTGATGTCATCAGCCCATAGTTTGGAGTTCCAGTTGTTCACATTAGCAGATCTACATGCTGAACAATTTTAGGAATGAGGTATAAAGATGGAATGAAATGATGTTATTTTAGGTTGATTTCTCAAGTTTCTATTTGTATGTTTTTCCAAGATTTACTTTGTGTTTGAAACAACTTCAGATAAAGCAAACTACTGAAACCATCAGTGTCTGCTGAGTAGACAACTACTTCTAGGTGCTTAGAACTTCTAAGGTTTGATTCTGGCCTACCAGATTCAGGTGAGTCTTTCCATCCCTGCTAGAAGAATCTGCATTAGGCTTGTGCAGCGTTTTTTGTTCTTTAGGTTCTGTTTCATGAAGAAAAGTCAATGTTATCATCTCTGTTTTACAGATGGGTAAAACTACCATGCAGTGAAGTGACTTGCCCACTGCTGCAATAAGAAGTTATTTACAACAAAATCTTCTGACTCCCAGCTTGGGCATCTTATCTACATAATTGTCCTATCTGTGAATACCTAGTTAACTGCACCAGCTTTAAACATTCTCCTGCAGAGAAATGGCTGAGAAGCTGAAGCAAGCATTCAGCAGATCGCCCAGGTGAGTAGTTTGTTTCACAACTATCTCATTTGTGTGGCTTCCACTTTCTTTTTTCCTGTCTCATCTATCTCCATTTGCAGAAAAGTGCTATTAAAATGCTGTGGGCTTTCCAAAGCAAAGACTAAATTTCAAAATGGGGGGACAGTTTCTGAAAAGAAAAAACAGTGCCAAACAAAAAGCCAAACTGATTTAGGAGAACTGCTGGATTTTGAATTAGTATATTCTGCTTATTGTGGAGAAGCACAGTAGAGACTACCTATGTACTTGCTGCATGTTTCATTTCTTTTGTCGTAGCAAATGATTACACACTGTGATAGTGACTTTACTGGTGCTGCTGGTTTTGACTATAAACTAGAATCTGACACTGACTCTCCACCTGTTTGAACTGCATCTTATATTCAGAGTGTCAGTGGCCATAATTTTATGATATTTTCATTGACCATAATCTATGCTTGGAAATGTAGCACTTGTACAGAAGTGATTCCTACATGGGGAAAAATGCCCCAGTCCTCTTCCTTTAAGCAAACACTGCCATTTTCCAATTGCCCAGAAACAAGTTCCTGGTCTACCCTTCTTACTCAGATGTTTTCAGAAACTGTGTGTGGGCCAGGGATAGTCCCAACTCACACTGTTTCCTCTTGGGGTTGTAGCTGACCCCCTTTGTCTCCTGTGAGTCTATAGAGCTGTGAAGGAGTCAATCCAAAGATTAGATGAGTTAAAAGACACTCTTAGGGTGTGCCATCTTTAGTCCTTACAGGATTGGAAATCCAATGAATTTTCCAGTCCTCATAGGAACTTCTGTAGGTTGTAACCACTTTGACTGAAACAGGGATGAGAGAAATTCCACAATTCATAGCATGGTATCCATGCATATATATCATGTGACCTGTGAGTCAGTATCTGGCTACATGAACCATGCCAGATTCTTTGACAGTGTGCTGAAGAAGATGGGTTCTTCTCGGCCCTAGATCAGAATCACAGCGATTAAAGAGACACAGTGGTCTTTCCTTTGAGCCTATTAGATCTCTCACTGGTCACTGGCAGCCTCTTCCAGAAGAACACCGACTGTTTAAGAATTAAAAGAGATAAGGACCTAGCTTGAGTATCTACAGCTTGAATAGCCATTTGCCATTCCACAAAGGTTTGGCTGACTTCAGGGTTTTGCAGTCCTGTTACAAGGGAAGGGGTTGACAAGCAGGAAGAAGGCAAGAGCAGCTGAGTGCAGAACAGGGACAGGACTGAGAAAGTAAGTTGCTTGAAAGATGAAGAACTTTTTCTGGAGTGACCTTGTCTGACTAAAATTACGTTCCACACCACCAACCCCATATACATCTACAAATCAATCTGCAGTTTGTATGGATCTCAACTGTTCTTTTACAGCCCTGACCTCTGGTTGTCATTATTACGGTCTATGGATAGTTGCTTCTGACCAGTTGATAGTGTCCATTGGTTCTCATTTAGAGCTTCAGGGTCATTTTCATTTGTTCATTTTAAATTCTTGTTGCTAACCCTAACATGCACAGTAGTTGTCTCAAGTACCTCATGAAGAAGGATCTCCACGAGGCCCCTCAGAAGAGACCTTTAATCCAACTGGATCCCTGAAGAAAGTAATGGTACATTGTCCATTGAGTGAGATAATAACTTTTCTATTTTTCAGTCCTCTCACACTTTCCTGATGATGTAAAAGGGCTGTTAACATTGCAGACATTAGTTGTGTCATACTGTGCTGGCAACGGAAAACTATTTTAGTATAATGGTTTTCCCTTGCTCTTAGGCTAGTGTCAGAATGGTACAGGAATAGACGTGGCATGGCCAAGGTGAGGATAGAGAACTGCTGTGCTCTAGCTTTAATAAGCCACAAGCCTATTAGCTGGAAGTGGGAAGCAGAGCAGCTGTGAGGCTGCTGTAGTTGCTGCTGGAGGACAGAATTTTCCAGCTGTGTTCTAGAGAAGATGCAAAGATTTTACATTCCTTTTTGTATAATATTTTTGCAGCATTACTTTTGCCTGATACTTCTTGTGCTAAGCAAATTATTATGAAGTTAAGAGTATGAATCCAAGCATTCAAAGACATTTACTCTGATTCGTGGAGGGGTTACAAGCTGCTCAGCATCTGAAAATACCCATTGACTTTATATCCCTAGATTTTATTTCCCTAGTGAGCTGACGAGGGAAGGTGCCCCACTGGACCTGCTTGTGAACAGAGAATGACTTGTGGATGATGTGATGGTTGGAGGCCATCTCAGGCATAGTGATCACAAAATTGCAGAGTTTTTGATTCTTGGAGAAGTAAGGAGGAGAGTCAGCAGAACTGGTACCTTGGACTCTCTTGGAGGGCAGAGTTTGGCCTGTTTAGGAGCCTGGTTGATAGAGTCCCTTGGGAGGCAGTCCTGAATGACAGATGAGTACAGAAAGGCTGGATATTCTTCAAGAGAGACATCTTAAAGGTGCAGGAGCAGGCCATCCCCACATGCCAAAAGATGAGCTAGTGGCAAAGATGTGGCGTGGCTAAACAGTGAGCTTTGGCTGGAACACAGGAAAAAAAAGGCAAGTTTATTCTACCTTCGGAAGAAGGGGCAGGCAGCTCAGAAAGACTACAAGGATGTTGTGAGGTTATGTAGGGGGAAAATGAGAAGGGCCGAAGCCCAACTAGGACTTCATCTGGCTACTGCTGCAAAACACAATTAAAAATGTTCCTATAAATACATTATCAACATGAGGAGAGCTAAGGAGAAACTCTATCATGTATTGGATGCGGGAAGAAACATAGTGACAAAGGATGAGGAAAAGGCTGAGGTAATTAATGATTTCTTTGCCTCAGTATTTAATAGTAAGACCAGTTGTTCTCAGGTCCTAGCCCCCTGAGCTAGAGAGGTACGGGGTGCAGAATGAAGCCCCCATAATCCAAGGGGAAATGGTTAGTGACCTGCTACACCACAGCACAAGTCTGTGGAGCTGGATGGGATCCACCTAAGGATATTGAGGGAGCTGGCAGAAGTGCTCACTGCCTATCTTCCTATAATTAATCAGGAGTCCTGGCTAACTGGGGAGGTCCCAGTCAACTGGAAGGTAGCAGATGTGATGCCCATCTACAAGAAGGGCCATATGGAGGATCCAGGCAACTACAGGCCTGTCAGCCTGACCTCAGTGCCAGAGAAGGTTATGGAGCAGATCATCTTCAGTGCCATCATAAAGCATGAACAGGACAACCAGGTGATCAGACCCATTCAGCATGGATTCATGGAGGGCAGGTCCTGCTCGAGCAGTCTAATCTCTCTCTATGATTAGGTGATCTGCCTGGTTGATGAGGGAAAGACTGTGGACACTGTCTCTTTGGACTTCAGTAAAGCATCTGACACTGTCTCCCACAGTATTTACCTGGAGAAACTGACTGCTCATGGCTTGGACAGGCATCTTGTTCACTAAATAAAACACTGGCTGGATGGCCAAGCCCCAAGAGTGGTGGTGAATGGAGTTAATTCCTGTTGGTGGCCAGTCACAAGTGGTGTTCCCCAGCACTCAGGACTGGGGCCAATTTTGCTAAATATCTTCATCAATGATCTGGATGAGAGCATTAAGTGCATCCTCAGTAAGTTTGCAGACAACACTAAGCTGGTTCAGAGCATTGATCTATTTGAGGGTAAGAAGGCTCTACAGAGGAATCTGGGCAGGCTGGATTGATAGGCCAAGCATGAGGTTCAGCAGTGCTCAGTGCTGGGTCCTGCACTTGGATCACAACACCACAACTTGGGTCGCAACACTACAGGCTTGGAAAGAGTGGCTGGAAAGCTGTACAGCAGAAAAGAACTTGGGGGTATTGAGTGATAGTCTGCTGAACATGAGCCATCCTGTGTCCAGGTGGCCAAGAAGGCCAAGAGTATCATGGCTTGTATTGGAAATAGCACAGCCAGCAGGGCCAGGGAAGTGATCATCCCCCTGTACTGGGCACTGGTGAGGATGCACCTTGAGTAAGTACTGTGTTCAGTTTTGGTCCTGTCACTACAAGAAAGACTTTGAGATGCTGGAGCATGTCCAAAGAAGGGCAACAAAGCTGGTGAAGGGTTTAAAGCACCAGTCTTATGAGGAATGGCTGAAACCTGGAGAAAAGGAGGCAGAGGGGAGACCTTATTGCTCTCTACAGCTAACTAAAAGGAGGTTATAGCGAGGTCGGTGTTAGTCTCTTTTTCTGAAGTAACAAGTGACTGGACAACAGGAAGCATCCTCGAGTTGCACCAGGGAAGGTTTAGGTTGGATATTAGGTAAAAATGTCTTCACTGAAAGGGTTGTCAAGCATCGGAACAGGCTACCCAGGGAAGTGGTTGAGTCACCATCCCTGGAGGTATTTAAAAGCCAAGTAGATGTGGTGCTTAGGGACATAGTTTAGTGGTGGACTTGGCAGTGCTAGGTTAACATTTGGACTCAATGATCTTAAAGGTCTTTTCCAGCCTAATGTTTCTATAATTTGTGATTTCTCTTGGAGATATTGCATGGAAAGGAATTATTTACAGTTCAATTCCCTACTCTCTGGAGTCTCTTTAATTCAAATTTCATTCCTGTTAGCAAGTTATTTCTGTTTTAGTTGCCTGGATAATATTTACTGTCCATTAATATTCATTGCCCACTCAACAACTCCATAAGTGGAATACTGGACTCCATGTAAGCTCTGCTGTGCTTCTTCACTGATTAAGGGAGGATTAGAGCATAATAGTGAACCAGGAACCAAAGGAACTTTTCACACTGAGAAAAATGCGCTTTTCTTGAGTTGATACCTGGCGATAGTGATCTGAGTTAACATAGAATTTACTGACAATTAAGAATAAGATTAGTGGCAATGAGCTTTATTCTGCCCCTCTTAAAAAAAATATCAGAAATGTCTGTCAGCTATTTTTTATCATTCTATCAAAGTAGTGTTTGGGGGTGATTGGGGAATATTGTAAACAAAATACTTTGCCTAGGACCTGATTCAGCAAAATAATAATTAAGCTTCTGTGCCAGACCATCTTCAGCTACAGAAATCAATTTTTATGGGTTCCAGAGCCTCATGCAGCATTAAGAAAAGTGGATCCCATGGGTAAGGGCTCATTTTTGTTGTTAAATATGGTCCTTAGAGTGAAAGGGATATAACTATATTAAATTAGAAAAAGAATTATGTAAAAGATATATTAAACCACAGACAAATGATGATGAAATGATGAAATTACAGGTTGGAGAGTATGGAAGGAACTATAGCACATAGAAGAACAGCATAGAAAATATGAGTTTAAACCTTTGAATATGAGTAATGATGCGTCAGCACTGGCATCACTGGTTTTCACAATGGCAGTGAAAAAAATCCTAAATTGTAGGTTTGGGAATTTTTTCTGCTGGAGAGTAATGAAAATTAATTTTTCCCATGCAGACTATCTGGAAAAAAAAAAAAAAAAGAAAAAAAAAGAAGGAAATTTAACTAAGTAGTTCTGTCGTCATACCATGTACTTACTCTTTGCATTAATACCTTACATCAGGTTTTGTGTCACAATCTCAGTGAAGTTACCTATAGTCTGTGACATTCCTTGTTCTTTTGCATTAAAGAACTCTATTGTAATCTCCTCGGCTGCCCAACATGGAGCTCAGGTTGATGGGAATTGGAGAAAAACTTCACAGAATAAAATGTAACAGTCTGTAACATACACAAGTTGCAAGCAACACACAGTAATAACAAGTAAATGTTAACAAACAGAGTGAAAGAGAGAAAAAGAGAGAGATAATGTGAAGAACATGTAAAAGAATTAAGATTCCTATGTTACAACTCAGATTTAGTTACCCCAATATTCTAAGGCCATTACAATAAAAAATTTTATTAGTTCTAGGTATCATTATTAAAGTTTCCTGATTTTTATATTACTCCATATTTTAAAAGTTACTGTGAAGCTCTTCTGGATAGACATCACACTGATGGACTTTACACTGGCACAAGAGCAGAATTTAGTATACTACATGAATCCGCAGAATCCTTCCGACCCAACCTACCTCTTCAACATTTACTCACCACCAAGTTGACCTGGGTTCCTCCAGTAAGCCGTGTCCCCCAGAAAAGGCACTCCAGTGACGGTGGTGACTGCCTCTCCCAGTACTAACTGGCCAACATAGTAACATCACTCCCAGAGAATATCACCTTTGAGAGGTACTACCTCTTGAAGTGAGGTGACAGTATGTTGGTTGTCTACCTATTGGTACTACTAGAGGAAATACAGGAGCTCTAGTTAAGTAGATCCAGTACATCTTGCTATTACAGGCATTAGTGGATACGTGCTTAATGCAGTGTTGAGAACTGCTGCTCCTGGAACTGCTGCATTGCAAAGTGCTCTGGAAGGTCCTTCCTAGTTTTATCCTGACACTTCTGGGATTTCACTTATACCCATCCTGGACTTTTGAGAGTCTTACTAACACCATATTCTGTAGAGTGCTGTGAGTTGTTGACAGGTCAGGTAGAGATTGCTGGAGAATGCAGTCAGGTGAGTCATGCTAGAATCTTATATTACCGCTCTGACTGAGGAATACAGTATGATGATCTGTACAGTATGTAAGGTGTCTGAGACATGGAGCATGGATGAATACAAAGAACAATGACAGCAGGAATGGTGAATTGCTTGTTATTGCTGCTTTGTGCTTATAAAGAGACAAGCAAGTAACCAAAAGGCTTGGAGAAGATTTCCAGCAAGTACAGAGTAAGAGGGATATAAGCAAGTAGATTGGGCACAGAACTGGGACCTCACACTCCAGACTGTTTTGTCCCTGGCTTTTTGTAGTAATGAGTAAGTGATCCCATCTGTCTAGCTCTACTGCAGTAGAGATGTACTTCTTGCACAGAGGTGCCTTTTGTTGTATTCTGTCCTGCAAACACCAGTCTACTCAGGCCAGCAGAAGGGAGAGATGCCAAGAGTACCTCTTTGTATCCCAGGAATGAATTCTGCACTGGATGGCACGGGAGCTGCAGTGGCAGGCATGTGCGTGAGGAGGATTTACCATAATTACATGTGCCTTGTGCTGGAGGATTGGCACAGGTTGGCCTTCTTTGGCTTGTGTGGTTGTGTCTGTGTTTTCCATCACTAAAAGTACCTTGTGCTCACTAAGTTATTAAGGCATGAAAAGTCCTAAGATTTATTATTTAGCTCTGCATTTGTTTTTCAGCTTAGTGCAGTCCTGCCCCTGCGCACACTCATCCCTGGCTATGGCCAGACCACAGGAGGCTGTGTGGAGAGACTTTTCTTTCCACTATTTTTCTTTAATGTCTCACATGGTGCCAGAAAAAAGTGGGAAACCCAAAGCACTGTGCTTGAATTCATAGCTCCTCCTTTTTGTTTTCAAATGACTTGGTATAGAGGAAGTTATTTGTTAATCAAATTCTGAAGTAAACAAGTACTGTAGTACAAGTGACACCCACCAGTTGTATCTCTGCAGGAAATGACAGATGAATAATTGTACAATGAAGTGTTACATTATATTAATTATAAATTATGCTTTGTGTGTGATCCACAGCTATGAGATTGCAGAAATGCCCCACGGGACAGAGGAAAAGAAATAGATCCAAATTGCTTCCACCTAACTGTAGGCACTTAACTGAGGATCTTAAGTTAGAGGTGCAGTCACCTGAGATTACTTACGGAGAAAGCCACCTCCAGAAGGCAGTTCATATCACAAATGAGTGAGTTACTCTCTGAGGCTGCCTGATACTTATTCCAATATAAGGGGACCTCAGGCAAATGCATCTTAAGTTAGATGAGAAGAGCTGAGCAGTATTCCTTTTATTTTGAGCTGTTACAATTTCTATTAGATCCATAAGACTCCATCATCAGTGACATGGTGCAAACATTACCTCATTTGCTATTCTGGAGCGACGAATTTTGGGCATTTAAAAGCTAGGAAGGCTAAGTATAGGCAGGAAAGAAAAAACATCTTCCTATTACTTTTTCCACTGCCTTTTTAGTATTTATGTCAAACACATTTAAACTTCAAAGTCTTTTGAGCTGAAATAGACCTAAACTCTTGGCAGTTACATTGCTATCTACTGTCTATCTTACAGAAAGGGCCAAAGGTTTTATGACACTCAAATCAGATGAGATTTATTTTTTTTTCTAATGTTCAAACGCATTTGATCGAGAATTTGCTTCCCTGTGGATTGAAGGACTACCACAGTGACTAAATACCTGTCTTTAACAATGCTTTGCTGTCATAAAAGCCACTGAAGTTCACACAGTACAGTGAAATGTTAGGCAGCATAATGGGCCTGTGACAAGAACTGCCAAGAGCCCCCCGCTCCCACTGAGCTTTGGCACTAGAATTACAGTGCTCAGCACACTTCTGACGTTAGAACCAGTGTGTTGCACAAGGAGTACAGGTTATTTAGGTTATGGTGACAGAAGGCATGAAAAATGAAACCCTGAGAAAAGAGCAGCTCCTTCAGAAAGGATGACTGATAAAACCGAAATAGGTAATTCCACGTTATTTCTTTGAAAGGAGATCAGCTCTCTCTCAGGAAATTGCATTGAAATAATAGGTCCCGAATGTCACAGCGTATGCCAGTTAATTTGACCATGGGAACACGAGTCACTGTAACTATGTAGTTTCCCTCTGTCAGTGATAGACTTGGATTGTTTGAACTATTTCAGACATATAGGGATAGTCAAGGAGTGGGTTATGCAAAACGGTTATTTGAGCAGGCAAGTAAAACAACCACAGAAATTTTTCTGAAGCTAAAGACTATATTAGCAATGACAGGTATTTTCCCTCTCCTCTTAAGTGCCTGAATTCTAGTTATATTTCTTCCATATTTTACAGCTATGCAATAAACAGAGAATTTTGCCATCAGTACACTGTGAAAAAGGGTGCACAATATATTTCTATGAGATACAATATCCTTGGAGTTTAGCTTAAGAGAACCTGCATGCAGAGAGGATCAGAGAGGTGAGGAATTCTTTTCTTGGCCTTATTAAAGTCAATATAAATCAATATAAACACTGTGTGAGTTGGTGTTATAAATAGGTATACAAAAACAATAAAAGGTTGGGGTAGATCTCTGAATAAACCCATATTAACATCAGCTGTGCTTACAATATATGGATCCATTCTCTGTGGCACCAGACAGTACTGTAGACATCAAATGAAGTTATGAATTCCAATCATATTCTAAATTTCTTTCACAGAATTGGAAAATGACATTCACCACTTCATCCTATGGCAACTTTAGGATGTAACCATGCAGTCAACCTCTCCTTAAGGTAAGCACACAGAGAGGGATTGAAGAACTGAGTAACACTTTCAAAACAAAACTGAGAGCTTTCAAGATTTTTTTTGCATGTTTTGAAGTTTTCTTATAAATTATAATTTTCTTATAAATTGTACCTTAAAGTATTTTACTATGTGCACTGAGATAAATTACGTATACCTGTAGGACACTGTGTGGTTTGGGACAGAAATCAGCTGAGTTTAAGTGGTTGAAACTGGCTTTTTCTGGTTTGCTTCAATTTGAAGCAATTTTTGCTTTGCCTTTTTTCCTATTTTGCTTCTGTTACAATACTGACTGTCTGAAATACTCAGAAGCCTGTACATAAAAAGACGCTGCAGCACAGCAGGCTATGGTTGACTGATGTTTGTTTAGTTATGATGAACTAATGGCTTTTCTGTAGATCTTTCAAGTGGTCTTGCTCAATTAAGTTAATCCCCATATCAAATGAAAGTAGTGGAGATTACTTCCATTTTCTGTTTGCTGTCTACTTAGCCTGTTGGATATTTGTTGCAATATAATGGTTATCACATCGTCAGTGATGGCAAAATGAAGCCTGAATTTTGAATGGGGCCTGCAAACAACACTGCTACAACTTGCTGTGTATATTTTAAGTGAGGGACACCTTGTCATCTACAGTCTGAGATATCCTTGGGTAAAGGAGTTTTAGTCAAATTGGTCAGGTAGGATCTGCTCCTTTGTATCAAGCCCTGTTGGTCCTGGCACTGTCTAAGCAGTATCTTGAACATTTACAGGCATCAGAAACTACCACAAAGAAGACGTCTTGTATAGAGAAATCTCTACTTTCTTAATGCTGCTGGTGAAGGCCTGCCTGCAGCTGCAGCTCTGCCATACTATACTCTGAAGTGCCTTTCCTCCCCGTCTGCAGCTTTCCCAGCTTTTCCTCTGCTTCTCCCCTTTCCCAGCTACCCAACTGAAAGGATCAGATGGGATGGAGAGCAGAAGGGGTTGCTGCAGAAAGGGGAGGCATGGTAGGGTTAAATTCTGACATTCTTCCTATCAAATTAAAATCAAGTGCTGTTATTTAAAGATACCCTCCTGCCAGGTGTAGATTAGCCCAGGACTGAGCTGCTGAGAGTGTTGGGGACAATTTAAAAATTTACTTCAATCCTACCGAAATTTAAATTCAAACCATCTTTGCTTTGTCTATAGATGACCATAATAGCATCATTAGCAGCAGCTGTGCAGCCTGTGGGCAAAGTTCTGCTGTTTGCATGTCTGTGCCAGGAAAATGCTCCTTAGCCTGAGAGGAGGCACTAGGCTGTGGCTGTGCAGAGCTCTCCATAGAGCCCCCTTGGCCCTGTATGTATGGACCAAGAACAGCTGTGAGCTGCTGACTCAGTGCATGAGAGGGCTCTAAAGAGATAGCCATATGTGAAACTATTTCACAATCATAACTGTTTTGTGAAGTGTTTAATCATTCTACCACACATGATATATGGAATTAATAACTTCATGTGATGTCCTTTACACCTGAGCAGCTAAGCAGGCTTTTTTTGGAATAATGTATTAAATACACATCATATGATCTTGTATCACCTAGATGTCACACTGAAGCTTTACAGTTAAAATTTACAAGAAATATCTTGGAAAACACAGGCATTATTTTAGAAACATTAGGCACCCAATTCTGTGTTCCTAGTACAGTGTTAACTGGATGTTTACAGTCAGGTGCTGTTAACCGATCCAGATATTTTACAGTATGGGAAACACTCACTATTTGAAACTCTCTGTTTTCGTATAATGTGCAGATTATAATTTCAGGAACAAGTCAGTGCCTATCAATTCTTCATGTTAGATAAATGAACCTCAACATCCAAGGCAATGCAGATCTTGTTTTCACAGTTTGATATGATCTTACGTATTATTTTTTACTTTTACTTTGCACACATATAGATCTTTCCCTATTAGGAAGCAAAGAGATACAGGCACTATCTTTTGCGGCTAGTGGTGCATAATAATTATGAGAAACTGAACTCCAGCAACAGTGTTATCAAGTCCATTTTGTTAGCGGATGTATAAGTGTGCTTTGTTACTTCTTAAAATATATATGCTTGTATACTTATATAAAAATAGTCTCTATTAATTATTGCAGAAATAGATAAGTTGCTGTTACTGTCAATACTTCATGGATATTGTGGTAACAGCTGATTTTAGAGCACTGATGGTGGCAAAACAGTTCCACATTGAACCAAAATTACACGTATTCTCAGGATACCAGTGTGGAATTGCACTGAACTCGTAGAGTTCTTAGTCCTCTAGTTCCCAGAGAGGACCAGGGTAGGTAATGGAAGCAACTTTGTAAAGCAAGGGATTTCTGAAAAGAAAGTCACTCTGTAGCTGACTGCTGAAGTACTCAAGATTCTGGCATCTCTTGCGTGTTACAGTTGGGTGGTTGGCATATTGCTCATAGTAGGGGACAAACAGTAGCGTTTGTGCCCTCTTTCCCTCTTGACACGTGATGCCACAATGACATCTACTTACGAGAACATTTGCTGATTGGACATGAGTTGTGATAAGCATTTGCAACCTGAGGGGGATGGATGATAAAACCATACGTTTGTGCGCCAAAGATACGATAGGAAAGACACAGTCTATTCTCACGTATGAATTGTGATTGGCCTGTTGCAATGGAATAGCCTTTAACAAAAAATAATAAAGCTATTTACCTTCTGAATGGATTTTACATAGTTGCACAAAAGGGAAAAGAAATAAGAAGAGAGAAAAGAATAGAAAAGAAGAGAAAGGTTCCCACCAGCTCTTCCCCTCCATAATTAGCATTAGCATTGGTGAAGTCACACACAAAGGAAAGTCTCACTTTCTTTGTGCATCTCACAATGACATTAACATGCATGGCTATGAGATGACAAGAGAATACCTCACTCACAATGAGTAACAAATTATAACTTTTTTCAAAGTAAAAAAATGATAACACAAGACCATCATAGGTATATGCTAGCTCTTTCAAAGCATGTCTTTTTTACTAGATGTCAATTAAAATCACTTGACTGGTGATCTGTTCGACCTTATACAAGAGGGGGATATTCTGAATAAGCTGAAGAATGTCTACTATGCAACTTGACTGGAACATCTGCCAAAAATTAAGTGGGCTTTGTTTTCAACATGATTATCTACTTTAAATTACTCCATAGAATAAATAGTTGTATTCCATGGGTAGAGGTAGATTATGGGGTTTAAATAATCAAATTGGAGCCCCGTAATTTCATGTGCTATAGGAGGATTCTCATAAAACTGAGATATTCCCATAATTAACCACTAGCCATGGGATATTATAATATATTCCATGGTGACTAGTATTTTTTCCATTTCCCTGCCCCCCTCCCAGTAGAATTAGTATGATTAATTTTGCTCTGGTTTCACCTATTGCTAACATGAGTCAATGTAATTAAAACCAAGAATACCATATTATGAGGCACTCACTGTTCAGGCCAGACTGGCCGGTAATGACCAGTCAGACCTTTTCCAGTTGGCCTTTGCTGTTAGAAGGAGCAGTTGTGTGCTAAAAGGTTGAAGGAGCTGTAACTCACCAACCCACACTTGCAAAAGGAGCATGTTTTAGAAAATGTGGTTCAAAGCTTTTCATAGTTCAAAATGCTAAATTCTAGTGGAATATTATAGAATAGATTGATTTGCATGCCATGGAATAAACATCCTTACATCTAGTCTTGTCTCAGAGTGAGTCATTTTGCATTAGTGTCAAGAATTTGAGCTGTTGTTCTACTTTGCAGTTAATCATCAGAAAGAGACGGGATTGTCTCATGAATATGCATGATGGTATGGTTGTCCCTTCAACTTACTAGGCACCTAGTTTCTGTAATGAGATGTACAATATCTGCCATTTAAAACAGCTGAAAGGTCCCAAATGGGAACAAATGAAAAAGCATTAGGCTGTTTTGAATTCCAGCCCTGTTTTGTCAGAGAACTCTAATTGCTGAGTACTTGGCTCCTACTCTGCCCTATGAAGCATTCAGCTCTCAGGAGCCTCTGAGATGCATTACACAGTCCAGCAACATAGCTGTAGAACTCTCAAAATTCTTCCACTAGAAGCTTTTCAAAGTATCTTGAGACTTGTATGCCCTTAACCAGGACCAAAGTTTGGGCTCCTAGAGCATGCTCTCATCCTTAGTTTTGCTGATCAGCCTCCACTGTACCATTTGTCCCTGCAACCTAGACTTCACACATATTATTCACTGTGTGATGGTGGGACTAGAATGGATAAATGTGCTACCCATTGCTCTAAGAAAGCAGTCTGGCTGAATCTTAAATCACTACGCGGGATGGAGATTAACGGTCAGATGGACATTCCTCTAAGAGGTTTCCTACCTGCTCTGTTAATTTCTAAAATTTCTTCTTGGGCCAGTGGGCAAGTGTCGCTCTGAGTACTGTGGTGTGGAGAGTTTACGACAGATTTACAATAATTGGGGGATCCCAGCTGGGGTGGCCTCGGGATATGCTTCTTTTTTTTCTTTGGTAGCTTCTGCTTAGCCATAGCTAAGGAGTAATACATTCCGAAATTGTTCACAATGACAGGGACAGGCATGGCAATGGTCAGCACACCGGCGAGAGCACAGAGGGCCCCCACCAGCATGCCTGACCAAGTCTGAGGATACATGTCTCCGTAGCCCAGGGTCGTCATGGTGACAACAGCCCACCAAAAGCCGATGGGGATATTTTTAAAGTGTGTGTGTTCACTGGCACTAGGGTCATTTGGTTTAGCACCTATTCTCTCGGCATAATAGATCATCGTGGCAAAGATTAAGACTCCCAATGCCAAAAATATGATGAGCAGCAAGAATTCATTTGTGCTGGCACGGAGGGTGTGTCCCAAGACCCGCAACCCGACGAAGTGGCGGGTCAGCTTGAAAATTCGCAGGATTCGCACAAAACGGACTACGCGGAGGAAGCCCAGGACATCCTTAGCAGCTTTGGAAGACAGGCCACTGAGTCCAACCTCTAGATAGAAAGGCAGTATGGCCACAAAGTCAATGATGTTCAAAGAGTTTTTGATAAATTCCACCTTGTTTGGGCAGAAAGTGACTCTCATCAAGAACTCAAATGTAAACCAGACCACACAGACACCTTCAATGTAGGTGAGAAAGGCTTCAGTTTCTGCTTCCCTGTAGTGCCGCACCTGTGTGTCATTCCCGATGAATTCAGTTTCTGTCTTGTTCACAATGGGGTTAAATCTCTCATGGGTCTCGAGGCAGAAGGTGGTTATGGAGACCAGAATGAAGAAGAGGGAGGCAAATGCCACATACTGTGGAAAGAAAGGAGAGAAATGTTAAGCAGTAGTTTAAGTACGGGGGCTTTGATTCTGAAACACCAACAAGAGACAAGAGCTGTATTAAAACTAAACATAATGCCAACCCTTCTTCCTTTGGGCTTCAGATGCCAGATCTCAGCTGCAAAGACAGCCTAGCATTCAAACTTGGAGGGAGAGCAGTATATAAGCACACGCTAAAATCCATTCCTATACTGGTAGTGGTTTATTGTGTGTGTAAATTTAAGCAAGCATTTAAATCTTGCTTAAATCTTGTCCCTTGGATTTAAGGTTAAGGGCATACTGAGATTCTACCCTCCTGAACTTGGTCTTCTGTTACTTCCTGGTCTTTAATAATAGAGTACATCTTCTAGGACAATTGTCATGCAAGAGCCTTTTTGCAGTACTGTGTCAGTGGTATAATGGCTGCCTCCTGCTTCCAGGTCAGTGAAAATTATGGTATTTCAGATCTCAGTAAGGTGCTAGTAAATACTAATGACAGTCTCAGGTGGGCTTTACAACAGCAGAGTCTTGGCATCACCAGGCTTTCTTGCCAAATCCAAGGGACAGATTGAGGAACAGTCACATATCAAACCAAGCTCTCCTAGAGTAAGTGTCTCTGTTCTCAGGTCCCTTCTCCAGATCTTTTGGGATTGAGGGACAGGGAGGGGAAGAGAGAGGTTTCAAGTAAGCCTGTCAGCTGAGCTGAAAAGAGACAGATCTATTGGGTTTTACCAGACAAGGTTTTCTGTAAGAGAGTCCGTTGTGGTTTAAGCCCAGCTGTAAATCAGCCACACAGTTGTTAGCTCCCCCATTCCTTCCTCCCTCCGCTCCTAGAGGGATGGGGAGGAGAATCGAAAGAATGTAACTCCCGCAGGTTGAGATAAGAACAGTTCAGTAACTAAGGTATAACACAAACCACTGCTGCTGCCACCAATGTTAATAATGACAAGGGAAACAACAAGGGAAAAGAATACAACCGCTCACCACCCACCGACCTATACCCAGCCTGACCCAGCAGTGATCTAACCTTTCTGGGTCCCTGCCCCCAGTTTATATAGTGGGCAGGACGTGCTGTGGTATGGAATACCTCTTTGGTTATTTTGGGTCAGGTGTCCTGTCTCTTCTTCCTCCCGGCTTCCCCTCCTCCCTGGCAGAGCATGAGACTCAGAAAGTCCTTGGTCAGAGTAAACATTACTGAGCAGCAACTGAAAACATCGGTGTTATCAGCGCTGTTCCCAGGCCAAAAGTCAAAAACACAGCACTGCACCAGCTACTAAGAAGGAGAAAAATGACTGCTACTGCTGAACCCAGGACAGATTCTCATTACAATGTAAGACTTCTACCTACTGTAGCAGGTCCTGCTAAAATGTCTGTCCCCATCTTTCTTATAAGCCCCTGTTAAGCACTGAAAGTTTGCAATAATGTCTCCCTGGAGCCTTCTCTTCTCCAGGCTGAACAACTCAAACTCTGTCAGCTTTTCTCAGACTTTCCTCAGCCTAAAGGAGATCTCTTGGTTGTATTCCAGGATAATTGAGGGATACAGTCAGGCTCTTGCAATCACATTTCCTCTGCTCAATCCTCCTTTAATCAATTAAGTAGTTTGCATGAATCAAAGAGGTCTCTGTGTGTTGGAGGGGTACAGAAATGCTAAAACCTCTTTCCATTCCACTCCCTACCTCTGTTATCTTCCTGTTTGTCTTGTGTATCACCTTGGCAAGAAACATCACATAAAATACTATTTTACTGTCTTCATGAGCAACTGTGGTAATTAAAATATTAGTCAAATATTCTTATGCTGCCCTGCTATTCATGATGTTCCTTTTTCAGCAGTGTAGCCAAAATAGGGGTTTAAAAGACCAAATTTCTTCTAATTATCCGTTGCCAGTAAATGCAGTGCAATAATCTAAACACAATTGCTGCCAAAGGAATAGACCAGTTAAAAATAACCTGTGCTTCAAGCTACCTGTCTTGTAATCAAGATGTCCTTCTTGTCTGCTGTCATAGGTAGACCTAGTGCAGAATTACACTTTACCTTCCATGTTGGCAAACAAAGACAGAAACAAGGATTTGCCACAGTTTGGGGTGAGCCATGTACCAAAATACAGAGAAACTGACAGAGAATAAAATCACAGAATCATTTAGTTTGGAAGGGCCCTCTGGAGGTTGTTTGGTACAGCTTCAAAGTTGGATCATGTTGATCAGGGTCTTGTCTGGTCCAGGTCTGAATATCCCCAAAATCCTACAGCCTCTCTGGACAGCCTGTGCCGGTATTTGGCCAGTAAGGGCAAATAAGCTGGGAAGGATACAGAAGCAAACTAGCTCTTCTGCTTTTCAAATTCAACTTTCTTGCCAAAGAGATCAGAACTTAGCCATTGTCACAGATTTAAAAAAATACAAACAGTTCCTCTCCCTAAATGATTCACGTTAGCATAGCCTTGTTATGTGATGATGTAATATGTGTGCTGATATGTGCTAAAATCAATGTCTGATATAAAATAGTTGTCTGGAAGATAAACAATCTGGAGGTTAGGGAAATTGAGAAGCAGGACTGTGGGTATTCTTTTTGTGAGATTCTCCTTTTAAACAGGGAAATTTCTCCATGCACAGTTTCTCCGTCTGTAAAATAGGTCAAAAACACCCCCGCTGGTGTTTGTCATGTGCTTTGTGATCCTACTTGATGTGTACAGGTTCTATATGCTTTCATTTTAATGTTACTGACTTAGTAATGTCAATTATATATATAATTATACTGATATCAACAGGCTCCCTGAAAAATAAGCTGAGGAGACTTTTAAGTGGTCAGTTTGTGTATGATATTGTTAACACTCAGCGCTTAAGTAGAGGTTAATATCCCAACTGTCTGGGTAAAACAAGAAACAAAATGCATCTCGCAGTAAGAGCTCAGAAAACATTCCTAGCAGCCTCAGCATGTCTGCTCTGTTTCAGCCTAGAGAAGATTTTTACTGTAGAGTCATGGAACCTTGAGAGTTGAAGCTGCAGAAGGAAATGCTGACACCTTGTTAAGTCAGGTAGTGCTCACAGATGAGAAGCAGAGAGGGAAATGAAACTCTGTCAATGAAAGCATTTTGCATTTTAAGGTGTCTGTGAAGAAGGCCCGTTTCTTTATGCTGGGTCAAAATGCAATTCACTTGGTGTATATGAATATCTTTCCTGAGAGAGTGGTGTTTTGCTGTATTAAAGGAAAGAAATAAGCAATTCTGACAGGGCATTTAAGTTCTCCTCAGTGGTACATGCTAGCAGTATTATCAGTAGAGAACATCACACCTATGATCTCTCTTGCTGTTAGCTCTTGTGTGTGCACACCTTAGTTTCAGAGTGGAATACAGAACTTTTAGTCCCCACTTCGGCAGAACAGGAAGCACCTGCTAACTGAGCATGAAGCGACTGCTTCCTTCCATGTGTCTTTAAAAACATCCAGAGCCCTTTCCCAGACATGTGCATGCCCTTGAATGCTTTGCAGCTTTGGAAGTGTGGGTCTGCTTTCAAGATTTCATAAAACCATCTGAGAAATGGTATTGACAGGAAGAATCCCAGTATTTCTCCTTCAAATTGTCTTTCCTTTTTTTTTTTTTTTTTTTTTAAGCTGTGTTGAATCACTGTCTAATCCTAAAACCTGTGCTCCTTGGTCACTCCATGCTTCAATATTGAAAGGCCCTTTGTTTTAGAAGAAAGTCTGCGCAGACTGAAAGGAGAAGACAGTGGGGAGCAGCCTTCTAATAAAGGTCCTGTTACAGTTTCCCAGTCCCTTGGCAAAGAAGTGCACAAATGCCTGAGGATCAGGTCTGACAGTGCATTTACTGGCATGCATCTCTGATAGATTTATCACTTGCAGCTGTTTGGAGCTCAGAAATATAGCAGCTTCTCACAAATGAAGGAATAATATATCATTGGCATAGATTTTTTCTTTTTTTTTTTTTTTTTTTTTTTTTTTTTGTTATCCTCCGTTTCTATTGCCCCCATCCTTTTTGTCTTCTGAGTATTTTTCTTGGTTAAGTATGTGCTATAAGATCTAGCAAGCTGTAAGCAAAATCCAAAAGTACGAAATTCAGAGAGTATGTTTTTCTAGGGAGAACAGCATCCATTCATGCCAAAGGGCTCAAAAAAAAGCTCTCTCTGGCTTACCGTCAGAGGCCAACAGAGATGAACCATCATAGCTAACATGATAGCTTGTCACAGCCAGAGATGCATGATGCTGGTAAAATCTAGTGAAGATTATGGGACTATATGTGTTCTAACGTCTTTGAAAATAAGGCTGTCTCTTTATTTCACTAATAATGGCCTAAACACTAATCAAACCAATAGATTGCTCTTGTATTATTTAGTAGTTCTTAATCTTCTTTCTCATTACATTTTACAACAGAATTTCTCTTCTTCCTGGGATCTGAATGGGCTGGGCCAAAAGAGTGAGGATATTATGAAGTGATGTCACATACTGTTGAGTTACATAATGGCAGCTAAAATTTTCCTTAATTAAAGAAAATACCTAGGTAAAGTGTTTGAAGTGATCAAAACTCTTACCTGCTTTTACATATGTGGATGACTCCTATTTCACTAGAGGTGCTGCTGCCATTGCTTTTTTCTGGCTCTAATGCCAACAAAGAAAAATCTCAGATTGTCCAAAACCATAGAAGCCATGAGGGAAGGCAGAGAGGAGATTTTAAAAGGGGATATTTTGATTTAAATGTAAATTATGTTAAAATGTCTTCATTCTGGAGTGAGAAGAAATTACACTTCTGCATAATTTCTGTTAATAGCAGATATATTGAATAAGATTATTTCAAAAGAGTCTAAAAGATGTCTTGTCCAGAAGTGGAGAATTTCATCATGTAATTCACATTGCCTCTGATTCTATCTATCTTATCTGTCTTATCTATCTCTCCGTCTATCAGGCTGCCATCTCCCTGCTTCTCCATTGTCCTATGTCCAACCTAGCCATTTTTGCCAGTGCAGTGTGAAGTGCCAGTTAATTTGTAATAATAGTTTTTCACATCAGCTTTGCATAGCTGTAAAAGAAGCAAGGTAGCGGGATCAGATCTAGCCTGTCATGGATAATGAGCCAGTATCTTTCCACTTAGCATGTATGTTTGGAGTGGGGACCTGGGAAGGGAGACCTTGGCTGAGCCTTTGGTAACAGGGACACTACTCTTGGACAACAAGAAAAGTGGGTGGCAGCAGTAAAAGCTGCATGGCTTTTGCAAGTCAAGTTTCAGTAACTTCAGAGTTTGTTTTCTAGTTAATAGCGGTCTACACAACACACCATTCATAATTCATTCCTGCTTATGCGTTCAGAGTGAGTTATTAGAAGCTGCATGCCACAAACAGGTGCTCTTCTCCCCTGATACTGCTCAGAATCAGTTAACAATCCTGACTCAAGCTAGATGGGAGAAAAGAAATAGATCACCCTCAGAGATTTGTCAGCCTCTCCCTTTGCAGCTACTAACAGAAGTATCTAAAAAGTGTTTCTTAATCCTTATCCTTTTATAGGGAAATTCAGGAAATTCTACCCTTCCCTGAAACTCTGGGTGAAAGGCAAAGGAAGATGGCATTTTGTTTGAACTACAGCTGTTGAAGGATCAGGAAATTTTCTATAGAAGTGGCACCATCTCCTTATATGGATCTATTCAAGTGAGATTTGGTTTCAATGACAAAAATATTTACATCACTACCTCATAACTCTCCTGGTCCCGTTGAACCAACAAAGCACAGGAGCTAAGCAGCTGTCATCTTAGCTTGCATAAGTAAGGCCTCTGATAAGCATGAGATTTGCTGCTTCTCCATAGGTGAACTCAGGACTTGCCAGTACTGAAGTGGGAGATGAGAACACTCTCACCTTTGTCTCCGAAGGAGAAATAATGGAGCTATTAGTGCTGTGGGGCTTCCAGAAAGTGTATTATGATTAGTGAGATCCAGCATGTTGACGTTGGGGTTTTTTTTTTTTTGTTTTATTGGGGGAGAAAAGGGAGGGGATTCAGGGAGCAGGTGGGGAGAATAATAAAAAAATCCCAAGTCTAGTAATTTTTCAGGAAGTCTATGACCAGTAAATGCTCTATATCTTGCAGGAACAAGCTAAGCTCAGAAGAGTTTCAGATCAGTGCTGGCAACCAAAGAGTTGGTTGTCTACAAAATATCAGTAGCTGAAGTATACCCAGAGCCCCATGCTTTTTGCTAGCCTGCATAAACCCCCATGATTTCCATTCACAAGGCATCTCTTAAGATACTTTACTCACTTTCTTTTACAGTACTCCATCTGCTTGAGGTTTGTCTCTGAAAACTATTACACCTGCCTGAAGCTGCCAATATTTTCTAGCTGTGATTGGAATCACAAAGCTTTGCTTAGTTTTTATTTTAGTCTGAAAGCTGTACTTTAACCAGTCTTCACTTAAAACTCAGTCTGTGTATCACCAAAATGTTAACAATAGGGATCTAACAATCTTTTTGCTGCAGTTCAGCTGAAGTATGGGTTAAATGAAAGCTGCTTTAAAATATTTAGCTGTAAAACCACTTTATTATCTGTCAAGGCTGATTTTTCCAGGCTTTCTTAGAGATATGGACCCTGATTCAAACAAATGACTCATTCTGAATGTGCAAGTAATTCTGCTGAATTGTTGAAAGAAATATTGAATCTGTATGACTGATCGAATGACTAAATGTAGGCACATGATACTAGCAACCAGACAATGCTGTGGAAGTGAGCAAGAGCTAGGACTCTGTCAAAAAGCAAGCTCTGTAATATTCCATTAAGAATCCTAATGTAAGATGCTTCAAGATCCTTTGAGCAATGATTATGAAATTGAAATTATTTGCAAAGGGAAAAAAACAGTTCTGCTTTTGTAGGTGTGATTAAGTATATGGAGGCACACTCAGATGTAACCACCAAGCTCTTCTGTGAAAGGGGAAATGATTATCTTGGCAGTCTGTCTTCTTTCAGTGAGATGATAAGACAATCAATAGAGAAGCTCACATCAGCAAACATACTGGTTCACTCACAAGACTATTCTGATTCATGTTTCTTGGCTAAGACAAATGGAAGAAGTAGACTTGCAGACAAACAAAGCTTGCTCCAAAGCCAGAGAAAAAGTCCACTAGCAGCTGATGGTTGAAATTGTTATATAATGCCAAAAAATATATGACAGCTTGCAAAAAAATTTTGGAATGCTTAGTGGCACACAGACATGAAACAGCGTGTTAAAAAAAATGTGCAGTCATCTGTGGAAAATATGCTTAAGTTATTCGGTGTTGACATTGCAATAAATAAATTAGAAGCAGATCTCTCAAATGTTAGTCCTAGCAGGCAGCCATGTGCTTTGACAAGGTAGTTACTGGGATAAGAAAGACTGCATCAGAACTGGAAGTATGGTACGTACAGTATTTCTCAGTGACCACATGGCCGGCCAGCTGGACACCAGGGAAAGGTTGGAATGCTTCTTCACAAGCAGATTTTCCAGTTTCATCTTGGATAGATTAAATCTTGTGATTTAATAGGAATATTGTCACAGAAGAGATGTGAATTTATTTTGCAAGCTTCCTTGCTACTCCCTAGTCTGACTGGTAGTGAGAACTATATGGAGACAGTATGGAGGAAGTAAGAAATATTTCATGTTGCTCAGCAACAACTCAAAGGGAAATTCTTAACATGCGTAGAGTCCTGATCCAAAAGGACCCCAAGACTTGTGCAGGTAGGTAGGTATACGGGTCACTGCAGAAAGAGCTGTAAGTGTGAAAGTAATCCTCACATCTCTTTGAGGGACTGCGGAAATGTTCATTTGGTAGGGATCTCCAAGTGTCATTCCCCTGTCCCAAAACACAGTCTTTGATCATTCCTGAAAGACAGCTATATTGACTGTTATTACAGACCTCCAATGGTGAATATTGTAGAAATCCTGCAGGAAAGGTATCCCAGTGCTTCACCACATTTTATCTGTTGGTTTGGGTTTTTTTAATGCCTAACCTAAATCATCTTTGTTACATCTTACGCTTACTCATTTTTGTCATACTCATCACAGACAGCTAAGCATTTAGAAATTTGCAATGTTTTCCTTCTTTTGTAAGCTAATAACCACTAAACATTCAAACGTTCTGTGAGCCGTAGACTCCTGTTTTTTGTATGTTCATGCTTTTGCTGCATAAATTCAGTATAGTTATTATTCTCATTTTCAGATGATGCCACACACTTTTCTGCTGACAGTTCTGTCAAATGCCCTAGAATTAAAGAAACTGAGAAAGTCAGGTAACAGCTCACACCAGAACATAAACTAACATGACAAATGAAACCAGGGGACTTGTCTATTATTACTAGTTTTTTCAGTCTTTTTCTGTTAGGCACTAGGTAACCTTTTTTAGGACTTTGCATACGTTCTGTTTTAAACTGAAAAGGAGGGTTTTGTAGCAATGACTGGTGGCAGTGTCATGTGTTAGGATTTTCAGGATCTCACCTCACCACCTTTGTTCTGGATGCTGTTTTACCTCCTGAGAAAATCACACTTCCTTCCTCTTTAACTTGCTGCCAGTCTACTTTTTTCCCCTTTTTGTTACAGCTTCTGCACCGTGGCTTGCCCAGAGGTGGCTCAGTTCACATGCTCATGCTTATACAGAGTACAGCCTCTCTCAAACATACTTTTAGAGTGGTGCTAGAAGCCTTTCACAGAGCAGGAGACACATTTCTGTGGGCTTTCATGGCCCACCCTCAGTGCAGTTAGATTCGCCAGCCTCAGCTGTGCCCTAGGGCCCAAAGAGTAAAACTCTTATGGGCATGAATCATAGAATCATAGAATCATAGAATAGTTAGGGTTGGAAAGGACCTCAAGATCATCTAGTTCCAACCCCCCTGCCATGGGCAGGGACACCTCCCACTAAACCATGCCATCCAAGGCTATGTCCAACCCCACCTTGAACGCCGCCAGGGATGAAGCATCCACAACCTCCCTGGGCAACCCATTCCAGGGCCCCGCCACCCTCACAGTAAAGAATTTCTTCCTCAGATCCAATCTAAACCTCCCCTGTTTAAGTTTAAACCCATTACCCCTTGTCCTCTCACCACAGTCCCTAATGAAGAGTCCCTCCCCAGCATCCCTATAGGCCCCCTTCAGGTATTGGAAGGCTGCTATGAGGTCTCCACGCAGCCTTCTCTTCTCCAGGCTGAACAGCCCCAATTTTCTCAGCCTATCTTCATACAGGAGGTGCTCCAGTCCCCTGATCATTTTCGTGGCCCTCCTCTGCACTTGTTCTAACACTTCCATGTCCTTTCTATGTTGAGGACACCAGAACTGCACTCAATACTCCAAGTGAGGTCTCACAAGAGCAGAGTAAAGGGGCAGGATCACCTCCCTTGACCTGCTGGTCACACTCCTTTTGATGCAGCCCAGGATATGGTTGGCTTTCTGGGCTGCAAGCGCACACTGCCGGCTCATGTTCATTTTTTCATCAACCAACACCCCCAAGTCCTTCTCCGCAGGGCTGCTCTGAATCTCCTCCCCACCCAGCCTGCAGCTGTGCCTGGCATTGCTCCGACCCAGGTGTAGGACTTTGCACTTGGCATGGTTAAACTTCATCAGGTTGGCATCAGCCCACCTCACAAGCATGTCAAGGTCCCTCTGGATGGCATTCCTTCCCTCCAACGTATCAACCGAACCACACAGCTTGGTGTCATCGGCAAACTTGCTGAGGGTGCACTCAATCCCACTGTCCATGTCACCCACAAAGATGTTGAACAAGACCGGTCCCAACACCGATCCCTGGGGGACACCACTCGTTACTGGTCTCCAGCTGGACGTTGAGCCATTGAGCACTACTCTTTGTGTGCGGCCATCCAGCCAGTTCTTTATCCACCCAGTGGTCCACCTATCAAATTGATGTCTCTCCAACTTAGAGAGAAGGATGTCATGTGAAACAGTGTCAAACACTTTGCACAAGTCCAGGTAGATGACATCAACTGCTCTGCCCCTGTCCATGAAGCAGACAGAGGGTACTTGGTGGTCTCCAGCTCCATTAGAAAGAGTGTGCCCAACTTAAATATTTTTTTGCAAGAGGAAACACTCTAATATGTGAAGGTATTGAGTACAAAACTTCACAAGGAAACACCAGAAATATGCAGCAAAGCTTTGTCCTGAATACAGAACTCCCTAACCTAACATACAAGGCTGACTTTTCTCCTGTGATTTTTAAGCCAAAGTATTTGGAGTGAGTTCCAGATCGTGTTTGTATTCAGACAATAATGCTACTGCTTCAAGACAAATTAAAATAAGCGTCTGTCAAATCTCTAGTGGCTTAAAATGTGGGCAGGCTGGCTACATAACCACCCTTGGGCAGCATGTGAAATCTATCTGCACATCCTCCATGTGCACTCACCAACAGCTGGTAGGGTGTGTCAGTCAAGATGGTGGCTGCTCCTATGTAGGACTAAGGGGAAGATCCAGATCGCAACAGCCCCCAGAGGTGAGCAGTTTGTGTCTGCAGTGGCTGCAGTGGTGGAGTCCTTAATCCAGTTTCTCTCCAAAAGCAATACTGTAGCAAAAGTAATTGTGATAGAACTCCTCTTTGGAGACGCAGACCAACCTTTTCGTATTTGACGCTGGATTTTTGAAACCTCATTTTCTAACCCCTCCATGAGAGATGTTCTAAAGATCTTTGAATTCTGGGAGCAGCTGAGTGCTTACCCTCTGATAGTTGAGCTGAGCGCCTCAGAAATGAGACACTCAAAATAACACTGAAAAACTGGGTGCCTGGGATCCCTTTGGCATCACTAAATGTTGAGCTCAGGATTTCCTGCTTTTACTGCAGATCATGTAGATGGATGCCACAGATGGTGTAGTCCCTGAAAAGCCAGGCTTCTTAACAAGGTGGCTGAAAATGAGGTGTTAAACCCCAGGCAAGGCATTTTGATGACTGCTTCAGTTTAGGTGATTTCACATTACTCAGTGAAAACCTTTTTTCATTAACTTTTTGTTTTACAGATTGTGACTACCAGTGTATTGTAGACACTTTCTCTCCCACAGTAATTCATTTAGCTTAAGCCTATCTATCAGTTTGTGCTTTTAAAGCATTATGGCCACAATTCTTTCCTTAACACTGCAGTGTGTAGCAGAAAATACCTGTTAATCTCCTAGGTAGCCTAAATATGTTTAAAAAATATTAACATCTTTTGTTCCTTTGTTCTACAAAACCTAAATACCAAATATCTAAATTATCTGGTACTATCCCTTTATTAATTTGTTATAAAACATTAAGAAACTCCAACAACTATTACAGCATATGAGAAAATATTTGGGAAAGCAAAAAATATTTTCATTCCGAGTTAGGCAGAGTCTATTGCACAGATTAATTTGTGCAGGGGTAATGCACTGGATGGTAGCATCCTCACTCATACAAAATCTCTACTGACAACATTTGCCAGTACTCAGTTTTGACTGGCTATAAGCCATTTTAGATATATGAATTCATGAAAAAATAACTTAGAAAACTGTGTTGGTAGCTTTTTTGAGGCAACTTCCAAAATAATCTTTGTCATATATCCTGTCTTATCTTAGACCAACAAGATTGAAGGTACTGGACCCAGTGAGTGCTGACTGTTTTTAATCAAGAGCAAGTTCTCAGTAAGGTGTTATGTTGCTTGCATCACAGGATCGAGGAATGGTAATGTATATATTCATGGTAATGCCCCAAAATATAGAATACTTCCCCAGTGCTAGTCCCCACAAGCAGCTGAAGAGTTTCAGAATTCACTTGCTGTGGCAGTGTCTGCAAATTTCTACTCAGTAATAAAATCCTAAGTGTATATGAAGATGTGTGTCACTGATGGTAGAATAAAAAGAATCTTTTTGTATATACATATGTATAGAATAAGATTAAGGTATAAATTCTAAACACATATGTATTTGCATGCATACTAGTTATACTACACTTTATTACAATACTACATGGTATATATGTTACATACAATGTCCTGCATAACATTTATAATATAAATACAGTAATACATCATAGAATCATAGAATAGTTAGGGTTGGAAAGGACCTTAAGATCATCTAGTTCCAACGCCCCTGCCATGGGCAGGGACACCTCACACTAAACCATGCCACTCAAAGCTCTGTCCAACCCCACCTGGAACACTGCCAGGGATGGAGCATTCACAACTTCCCTGGGCAACCCATTCCAGGGCCTCACCACCCTCACAGTAAAGAATTTCTTCCTCGTATCCAATCTAAACTTCCCCTGTTTAAGTTTGAACCCGTAACCCCTTGTCCTATCACTACAGTCCATAATGAAGAGTCCATCCCCAGCATCCTTATAGCCCCCCTTTCAGATACTGAAAGGCTGCTATGAGGTCTCCACGCAGCCTTCTCTTATCCAGGCTGAACAGCCCCATCATACTAATATATAACTTATATAAAACCCATAATATGCCAAATTACACCTAGAAATATGTTAAATATGCACACGTTTATATATTAGGTATCTAATATTTGGTCTCAAGGACTGTGGGGGTGCCTGGCTGTAAATGTAATATTTAGGGAAAGTTGTTTTTTCCTCAGTAGTGAGCACCTTAGTCTGTTTTAACTATCCTAGTGTGTCTCTTTAATCTCTTTGAATGCTGTTTATATCTTTAAGAATTATTGCTCCCATATATGAAAAATAAGAAAAATGTCCTTTTGCTATGGCATTTGATAATGCTAGTTAGATTTCCTCTTTTCCAGGATGTTCTAGTAACTCTTTAACTTAGGCAGCATTTTTCATTTCAAAGATGCTTTCCAGAATTTGAGTTTCCCTACATAAAATTAATCACTTTAGGCTTGGCACAGAGGCTCTAGTTAGTTCTTTCTTTGTCCATGAAGTTGTCTCTGAGATACTGTGGCAAATCATGTGCCTGTTCAGGACTTCAAGTAATTACAAGGCACACTGTGACCATAGAAAACCTCAGGAAGAGGTAGGACAGCTCCAACTGAAACTGCAGGAAGGCACCTGCCATCCCATGAGCACCTATCATAATATTCACTATAGGGTAGTTAGTGCGTGTTCCCATTCCCCTCACTGACAGCACTATCCTGATTTAAAGGGTAGGGATCATCCTTTCTTTCCCTGGTAAAATATTTTCTCCTACTGTGTATATTCGCTGTACCCAATCTAGCCACATTAGTGCATACTTACAGACAGGCAAAAACTCTGTGCTTACATGCAGGAGAACAATTGAAAACAAACCTGACCTCATTGTTATGTTTTTAAGGCTAAATTAATGAGTCACATATAGGCCCTGTGATACTAACCCTCTATCAGTTATGTAGCGACCACCTCTCCAATAAACCAGGTTGATGTTAGCAACTGTGAAGGTCTTGCAGAGATTGGATCTCCAGGAGTACTGCTGCAGGGCTGGTTGCACAGCATTGTCATCTTGCTCACAGCAGTTCAAAAGTGCTCCTGCAGCCCTTTGCGAGTAGCTACTGGGAGAGCTGCTATCCTATCTGGTGCTGGGCAGCTGCACTAACTATCTCTCTCTGTTAACCCCTCTTAGTTGGGGCTGTAAAAAGCTCAGCACTACTGAGACAAGGAGACTTTCAAATATCTACAGTGAGGTGCATAAACAACAAGCAAATACTTACAAAAACAACCTCTTGTGCAGTCAAGGTTGAAAAAAAGATGGAAGGAAAAGGAACCAAGGTAAGTCATAGCTTAAACCTAGAGGAAAATTGTTTTCTACATAAGATGAAAGCAATTTACAATATTTAAGAGGTTCACTAGCAATATTATGCTACTGTGTTTAGCTTGCATCCTGCAGTACACTCAACATCTTGTGGGATAATAGGATCCTCTCATCTTTTATTGTTTGCTGTATTCTGGCTGTACCACATACAGCACAGATGGTGCTGTATTTGCATTTCTCTAGTTTATTCTAGTGCACAAAAAGGTACGGTGTGAACCGCGGTTGAGGAGCCAACTTCTGTCGTCCAATAAAAAGGAAGTATCCTTCATTTGAAGTAGCTTTATTTGAATATTATTCACCTACCTGTGTTGCAAAGAACCTGAACTATTGCATAGCGTTTAACAGTGTGAAGCTCTTTATCCCTCAAAAGTGCTGTTAAAATGTTGGCATATCAGTATCAATCTCTGCAGCTGTTTTGTAAGGCAAAACAAGTAGATACTATTCCATAGATGAGGTGGCTGTGAGGCTGAAATGTTAGAGCCTCTGTTTCTCAAGTGTGTTGTTTTAACTTTGACTACACAACTACCAGTGTCGAGGTCTTAGACTGGGGCTAAATTTGGAGCTGTCATTCAAAATGTGTCTTAATAACCAGACTTCCACAAGGATGGATAAGACTGTCAGATTCTGAGCGCTGAGCTGTTTTTAGGATACTGTGTCTGGTAGCCAAGATACAGTCCCCCAGAACTTGTGTTTGCAGAAATCAAAGCCATCCAGTAGAGAAATGCCAGCTCAGTCTTTCAGCCATGCTCTTCCTTTTAACCTTGCAGTGCAGTGAGTCCCAACATGTAGCAAACGTGGAGGGTGGGGGTATAAAGGATGGGGGGCAGAGCTGTAGATTTATGTAGGCTCTCAGAGTTTTGTTCTTCTTGTGCAAATCTACTACACCAGTAACTCTAGAAATGGCCACTCTGGGTTAGAGAAGGGTGAGAACTTTTCAACTACACTTTCTAGTGACTTCAGTAGTTTGTCATGAGACTCTGAATTCCTTAACACTATGATTTCTTATCATATGTTTTAACAGGATCAGACTGACAGCTTATAAAAATCTGACCTGTAAGGAGATTTTGGGTTGGAGATTCATTAACTTTGAATCACCAGAAATCACTAATCACTTTTGGAATTCTTCTCTAGAATTCCCTAGCAATTCTTCCCTATTGTTCTTCCCTACAGTAGGCACAAAACTGCATTAAAAATTAAGGGAAAATGGGTGAAGTGAACTGACATTGGACATGCATTGATTCCAAGAACGTAATTTTTCTCTGGGAACATCTGGATGAGTTTAATTTCTCTCTTGAATGTGAGACAGCCTGCTGTCCCATGTCCCTTCTGTAGCATGCCTTTCTTTGCTTAAAGAAGAGCTTGGGCAAACTATTACATACAAAAGTCTATTTAGAAATAAGGTCTTCAAAACCAAGGAGTGGTCCGGAATGCTGACTTGTTTGAAAAAAGTAATTCACAGACTTGTGGGTAGTAAGATAAATACAGTCAGCTACAGGAAACAAAGAAGTGGGGGAGAGGGTCCTGGGTGTGAAGTCAACGGAGGAGAAAGCCGGAACTTGCATTCAAGCAAGATACTGTGTTAGCTGGCAAGGATGGAAAATAGCATTCACCCCAGAAGGGTTGTTTTTACCCATTCCTTTTGTGATTCTTGAGTGGTTTGTGGCAACTGTGTGTTGCCACAGGCCTACAGGCCTGCTTAGGGCATGGACAATGTGTGAGCAAATGTCTAGGAGAGCACAAGAAACTACTTCCCAGGCAGAAAATGTTAAAGATTATTTTGAAGCATAGAACTAGTTGGGTAATTAAAAGGTGCCAAAATCAAAGTTTATGATTATTTTTTTAAAAAAATTTGTTTATTTCTCCATCAGAGCTTGAAGTATTTTTATATTTAATTTGCAGTATAACCTCAATGAGGAGAAAGAGGAAGCTTCCCTTTGTGAAGTCTTCCTTGAATGCCCTGTGCTTTGGGAAAGGTGCACAATTTTCCAGAAAGGTGGAAAAGCCCTTTTCTCATCTTGATATATTAGGTGCAAACAAGTTCCATAAACACCTTACTTGCAACTTGGCAATATAAATGCTCCTCCAACCTCAGGATAATTCAGAGCACACCAGTTTGAGTGCAATAAATTGTTCCCTGCATAAAGCTGTCCCTTCTGGATTGTATAGGAAAATAATCTTGGGTACTGACTGGAGTCAGTGGACGTGAATGCACTCCTGTTGCCACCTCCTTTGCCTAAGAAACAAGAACCCAGCATATCTTTCCCCCCCTCCCCTATGTTTCATTAATCAATCCAGGAAGCTGCCCTGTTGTGGAGAACCTTGATACACAGAGAAGTTGCAGTGTGGTAGGAGTCCCTTTATGCACTTTCTTCCAGTGAGCAGTAGAGATGGTTTTTGATGTGAACTGTTGTGCTAAGTATGTGGTGATCAAGTTCTTCATGACGTAGTCTCTCTGAGAGCTGAAGATTTGCAACAGAAAAATTAGCTTATTCTTAACCTGGCCTTGTGGGCTGAGAAAATTTGCATTTTACAGACCTTTTGTCTCAATGCAGGTGTTTACATAGTACTAGGATTTTTTTCCCCTCTTCAAAATAGTCACAAAAGTTGGGGCGTGAGGAATTGCCAACCGTATTTTAAAGGAGCTGTAGCCATGGTAACTGAGGTACCTTCAGTTACCAAGGTAACAGATGCAGCTGACTGCCTTGCTGTAAAGCCAGACAAATCTACTCATGATCTGTTGATTTTAAAATGCCTTATAAATTGTTGATCTATTTCAGGCACTTAAATCCATAAATCAAAATGTCTGTTAAAATGACCAATGCACTCTACTACTTATGAATTATTCACTCCATTTTTATTTCACCAACTGGACTTTTTCCCCCTATCAATGTATCTAAGCTTTTCCTGCTCCTAGTTTTTCTTATTTATTGTGTACAAAATGTTTTGTGTTCTTTTTTTTTTTTTGTTTGTTTGTTTTTTTCTATCTGAAACATATTATTCGTATTTTTGCTGGTTTTAAGTCTTACTTATTGGAGAAATCCTAGTTCCCTCCCAATACCCCCTGCTCCAGTCCTGCAGTCTCTAAATGGAGCTTTCTGTACTTCTGTCCTGAAACCACAAAATGTGTTTCACTAAAAATTTGCTAATGAATTAAATCAATACAATTTGGAATGAGTTCCATCTCAAACAATCAATACAGGCCCAGTGATGTAGAAGAGGCAGGCAGGTAAATTCATATAAATAAATTTACAATTGATTTTACTTTTAAAAACAAATTAGGACATTTGTAGTCTTACCCAATAAGATTAACTGCAACTTATGCAAACAAGTGTATTCCTAGGTTTGTCTTCTCTAATACTAGTAGTGGACTTGTTACTGTTTATACCTCAGTAACTTTTATTCCTGGGATAATATGTGTAATATCTTGGCTCAGAGGCATGGTTTGCCTATTATTGAAACAGGTCATGTTTATTCAGGATTTCCCCTTATGAGCTGGTTTTGATAATTATTTGTGGTAGCCTCTGCTTGTTAATGAGCACTGAAGGATCGCATAATTCAGTGTGAATTATGCAATGGGCTAACACGCTTGTGTCCTGATATGCATGTGCAGTGAAGAACAGGACCTATCCTTCTGACCTTGCCTCTGACATCATTGCTAGCTTAGGTGGGTGCACCAGCACCACATGCCTTTGCTTTCCTCTCCCCTGTCTGTACTCGCCACTCTGCAGATTTTGCCACTGGCTTATGTGCACAAGGAGAAAAGTATAGGAGAACACAATTTTGTCCAAGTGGAGCAGTATGCTGAGACTCTGACCTGCTTGACTCTGGAAGGAGGGTGTGCTGGGATATGCAGTCCAAGGTCATCAGAGCTGCATGAGCATAGACAGCTTGGATCTGGAAGGAGCGTAGCCCTGACATTATGTCCAAATCTCTATGATCTGCCATTCCTAATCTGCTAATTTTGAGGTATTTCCCCTGCACAGATGACTCACTCAGGGACATGCAGTGGGCATAGCACTAGGAGGCGAGCAATATCTAGCTCTTTGGATATATGCAGTGGCTGCTGCATTCCTTTCTTGTGTTTATAGCTGTGTTGTTTCAATAGTTATGCCAAATCTTACAGTCTAAAACCAAGTAAAATTCTGAATTACTGAAAAGGTGAGTTGTAGAAGGTTCCCTCAGATCTGTTTATTTTGAGGATTGGTGTCAGCAGTGCTGTAAGACTGGCAAGGCTAAGAACCTGATGTTAAAAAAACATAGATATTTAGGCAGATGTCATGGAATTTAACACAGACATTGGATTTTGAAGGTGCTTGGTTTATTTTCTCTGACCAACATGTGCTTGCTCATGAGCATGTCATAACGGTCTTCTTGGTGTTCTTGTGTAATGACCACTAGCATGAGTCATTCTTGCTCAGAAAATCCTATTCATTCTTCATGTGCATCAACTCCCATTAGATGAGCGAATCTGGTAATAGGTGTTGCTTTAATCCTAGCTTTTTCGCATCTCAGATGAGACATCATTCTTAGAAATCTTGGAAGTGAGAAACTCCAAAGGGTATATCCTGCACATCCTGCTGCAACTGGGCGGCCTTTCCAGGGTTATTCAGGGGATTGCAGCAGATGAGCCTTATCATGCTCTTTCATCCCATTATTTATATTTACAAGATTTATTTTTTGTTTGCTTAGCTTTTCCCTCCAAGATCAAAGTGCCTTTCATATCATTGCAAACTACTTTTAAACCTCTTTGGTCAGTTTCTTAACAGAAATGGATATATTGACTTGGTTCAATCTGTCATCTTAGTTTCAGTTATTCCAGGCTGCCAAGGTATTTTTTGGTTTTAGTGATGGTTGCCTGAAAAATAAGGATGGGGAATGCTAGGAGCTTTTCAAAGCTCAGTTTAGGTTGAAATATCTTTAATTTGAGTGTTAACACTTTCCCTGGTATTCAGTTGAAGCTTAAATGTTATTGTTGTTATTGGTAATTTGTTATCATGCACAGACATGTTTAAATTGATAGCATGTTATAAGGATTTTACTTTTCAATACCACAGTTTAAAAAATCTAATTAGTCTGCCGGTTTGTCTGCCTTTCAAACCTACTCAACAAGCAGCTCAAGTACAAGATGTTCTTGTCTGATGAAACTGACAGATACGCTGCACTTACACAGCCCTCCTCATCGCTTGCCAGACAGGGAACTGTATCAAGATAGCTGAGCTGCCTGAACATAAAGAATATCTAAACTGATTTGGTGGCTCATGAATGCAAGCAGTATCACTCAGTGTGTTTATTACAGTGTCATGCTCTTGTAAGTGGACTTGGAATTCAAGGATCACCTGCTGCAAGCTCAGGAGCAATACATCCGAACTAGAAAGAAGTGCTGCAGGAGGGCCAGGAGACCTCCTTGGATGGATAAGGAGCTGCTGAAGAAAATTCGAAGGAAGAAAGAGGCTTCTAAAAGGTGGAAGCAAGGACAGGTGGCCTGGGAAGAATACAGGGATGTTGTTATAGAATCACAGAATAGTTAGGGTTGGAAAGGACCTTAAGATCATCTAGTTCCAATCCCCCTGCCATGGGCAGGGGCACCTCCCACTAAACCATGCCATCCAAGGCTATGTCCAACCCAGCCTTGAACACCGCCAGCGATGGAGCATTCACAACTTCCCTGGGCAACCCATTCCAGTGGTTCACCACCCTTACAGTAAAGAATTTCTTCCTCAGATCCAATCTAAACTTCCCCTGTTTAAGTTTAAACCCATTACCCCTTGTCCTCTCACTACAGTCCCTAATGAAGAGTCCCTCCCCAGCACCCCTATAGGCGAGGAAGCTAGGGACCAGGTTAGGAAAGCTAAGGCCCACTTAGAATTAAATTTGGCTAGGGATGTTAAGGATAGCAGGAAGGGATTCTATAGGTACATTGCAAATAAAACACAGGTTAGGGACAACGTGGGCCCTCTCCAGAAGCTATCAGGAGAACTGGCTACCCTGGATTTAGAGATGGCTGAGGTTCTTAATGACTTCTTTGCCTCAGTCTTCACTGGCAAATGCTCTGACCACACCACCCAAGTCTTGGAAAGCAGACGCAGGGACTGTGAGAATGAAGAGCCTGGGCCCACTGTAGGAGAGGATCTGGTTCGAGACCACCTTAGGAACCTGAACGTATACAAGTCCATGGGACCTGATGAAATCCATCCGCGGGTCCTGAAGGAGCGGGCAAATGAAGTTGCTAAGCCACTGTCCATCATATTTGAAAAATCATGGCAGTCAGGTGAAGTTCCCCATGACTGGAAAAAGGGAAATATAACCCCCATTTTCAAGAAGGGGAAAATGGATGAGCCGGGGAATTACAGACCAGTCAGTCTCACCTCTGTGCCTGGCAAAATCTTGGAGCAGATTCTCCTGGAAGGCATGCTAAGGTACATGAAAAACAACAAGATGCTTGGTGACAGCCAGCATGGCTTCACTAAGGGGAAATTGTGCCAGACCAATCTGGTGGCCTTCTATGAAGGGGCTATGGAACTGTTGGACAGGGGTAGAGCAGTTGATGTCATCTGGACTTGTGCAAAGCGTTTGACACTGTCTCACATGACATCCTTGTCTCTAAGTTGGAGAGACATCAATTTGATAGGTGGACCACTCGGTGGATAAAGAACTGGCTGGATGGCCGCATGCAAAGAGTAGTGCTCAGTGGCTCAATGTCCAGCTGGAGACCAGTAACGAGTGGTGTCCCCCAGGGATCGGTGTTGGGACCGGTCTTGTTCAACATCTTTGTGGGTGACATGGACAGTGGGATTGAGTGCGCCCTCAGCAAGTTTGCCAATGACACCAAGCTGTGTGGTTCGGTTGATACATTGGAGGGAAGGAATGCCATCCAGAGGGACCTTGACATGCTTGTGAGGTGGGCTGATGCCAACCTGATGAAGTTTAACCATGCCAAGTGCAAGGTCCTCCACCTGGGTCGGAGCAATCCCAGGCACAGCTGCAGGCTGGGTGGGGAGGAGATTGAGAGCAGCCCTGCGGAGAAGGACTTGGGGGTGTGGGTTGATGAAAAAATGAACATGAGCCGGCAGTGTGCACTTGCAGCCCAGAAGGCCAACCGTATCCTGCGCTGCATCAAAAGGAGCGTGACCAGCAGGTCAAGGGAGGTGATCCTGCCCCTCTACTCTGCTCTCGTGAGACCTCACTTGGAGTATTGTGTGCAGTTCTGGTGTCCTCAACATAAAAAGGACATGGAACTGTTGGAGCAAGTCCAAAGGAGGGCTGTGAGGATGATCAGGGGACTGGAGCACCTCCTGTATGTAGATAGACTGAGAAAGTTGGGGCTGTTCAGCCTGGAGAAGAGAAGGCTGTGTGGAGACCTCATAGCAGCCTTCCAGTATCTGAAGGGGGCCTATAGGGATGCTGGGGAGGGACTCTTCATTAGGGACTGTAGTGAGAGGACAAGGGGTAATGGGTTCAAACTTAAACAGGGGAAGTTTAGATTGGATCTGAGGAAGAAATTCTTTACTGTGAGGGTGGTGAGCCCCTGGAATGGGTTGCCCAGGGAAGTTGTGAATGCTCCATCGCTGGCAGTGTTCAAGGTGGGGTTGGACATAGCCTTGGATGGCATGGTTTAGTGGGAGGTGCCCCTGCCCATGGCGGGGGGGTTGGAACTAGATGCTCTTAAAGTCCTTTCCAACCCTAACTATTCTATGATTTTAAGATTCTATGACTTGCTTTCTGGGATAAAGTATTTCCAATGTTGACTAGAGGATTTCTATTCCCAGCTCTCATTTAGGTTTAATGGTAGCCACATGGCTGAACTTTCTACTCTAGGCTTTGAAATGCCAACTGGAGTTGTTCCTTGGGAGATGTTTGGGAAGTGGCCTGGTTTCATTAATCCTGAGGGCCAGGGACTCTGGATGGGATGTGGTCGTTAAGGCTAAAGCTAAAATAGAAGGTAATTGGGTCATACATGAGGAAGCAGAGAACAGAGAGGCGTTACTTTGTTTACACCTGCCTTTGTATTTTTCCAAAAAAGCTCATGTAGTGGAATATGCTATGTCAGGAATCATGAAAAAGAGAGGGTAACTGCTGATCTTCCCCCGAGAGGCAACACTGGAGTTCCCTTCCATTCCTAACACAGTGAGTTTCATAGCTGTTGATTTTTCTGTTATAAATGGGTGTTGGGTTGACCTTTTAGCCACAGTCTTGTAAGCAGAAATTCAGATACAGCCTCTGGTTTGTCGCATCTTTCTTGCATTTTGGGAAAAGTGCTAGTGGTCAAAAACAACACACAGAACTAGAGCCTATTGGCTAATGGTACAGAATGGTGGCCATAGGAGCTGAAAAACCAACTTCTTTGCTGTGCTGTAACTAGATGATCTCGCTCTCCGGTGCAGTCAGTCTCTGCTTGGCATTGCCATGGCTGCCTTATTTTGACCCTCTAAACCCATTCTGTATTTGATTTGTATGTGCAGACAGCTTCTGCATTCTGGGATCCCTTTCCCATCTGTGTGTGTGTGTATGAAATGGGAGGAGTATTTGCTCTTAGGTCCTTCTGCTACTTCATATACAGAAATAGACTGGAGCCTTCTGAGAAAGCAGTAAATTCTTCTTACAATACCAGGGACATGTATCGCTGGGTAAAAAAAGGAGTGCTGGTGCTAGTATTTTGAAGACAAAATCTTTTTGTCCCCCACCACTCTGAAAAATATATCTATTGTGAGGAAGCAATGAAATATGAAATGGGGAGAAGGTGGCATGTCTAAATAGGATATAATGAGTAGCTTTAAAATAAGGCATCTCTTTCGTTCTAGCAAATGAATTGACAGAAGCTGCTGTTAGTTTTTTTCTGACAGCTTTTTGTCCTATGTGCACTGCAGCACAAATATTAAATTTTCTAAATTGCCCTCAACAGGAGCTTCCCCAGTACTGCAGTGACTGTACATCCTGTGGGAATACCCGTTGTAGCTTTCAGCTGGCTGGTTTGGTAGGTGGGTTAGCAGCACAGCCCAAGCCTGCCAGCTGCTTGGCTAGAGGTGTTAATGTGTGCTCTGTGGTCAGAGCTTAAGGGGTGATTTTTACTAATAATAGCAAGTGCTTTGACGGAGGATGTTCCTATAGGTTGCATGCAAGACTGTGCTCTCAATTCTTTTGTTCCTTGTAGCCAATTTCCCTTTCTCTTTATTCTGGGATTTCATCCTCTACAGCTGAATTGAGGAACAGTGTGCATGTAAGTGGGAAGGAGCAAGTGATGAAAACAAGGAAACATGACATTGCACTAATTAGCTCTCTGCTGCTTGGCAACAACTAAATACTACTTGGGAGCAATAGGAGTAGGACTGAAAGGAAAAGCGGGAGGCTGAACTGACTTAGGATTTGACATATTATTTATTTAATTATTTATTTTATTCTATCCTTTTCTCCTTTTTTTTTTTTTTTTTTTATTTTTTCAACTCATAAATAGGAAAATAAGGTCAAGGCTGAGATCATTCCCTATCCTGGCACTTTTTCTTTAACAACATATAATGTCCAAATAGTATATTCTCATTAGTATACTAAGTCTTGTGCAATGAGCAAGGACTGCACAGAGGTGGAAGTGTGATGAGATGTGGTTTTCCTTTCCAGAATGATGGAGATGTCTAGATATGGATTACTTTAGCATGATAGAGGTTTACAGATTACTTTAGCACGATAGAGGTTTGCTTGCCTTTGGCTGCCCAACCTTATTTGTTTGCTTGGTTTGTTTTCATTTTTCCAGTAAAGCTTACTAGGTAAATCTGTATTCTTATGCACCTTGCTCAGAGAGAGATCTCTACAGAGCTTTCAGCTAAGAAAAAAATGCCATATTTCTTTCCCAGAAATCACCAAGGTCAGGCTAGAAATAACCAGGTGCTCTGTGGCATTGGGAAAAGAACGGGAAATTAAATATAATTATTTTGGATATAACCTGCTTGAAAAGAGAGATCATCAAAGTAGAGAGCATATTAAAAACAAACCTTCACCTCCATTTCACATAATTGTCTAGAACATGCCATTGAGACTTGCAGAGGACTGTAGTCTCCCTGTGTCCAGGTTTGTGCTTGACGGCATCTGCATCACTTGGTGGAATGCCCTGAGCTGATCCTCAGCCATGTCCCCCATGATGCCCCAGTGAGGATGCAGCTGGCTCTCCCTTCACACCCCTCACCTGCTCCAGTTGTTCCTTGCACCATGGAATTAGATTAGGCAGTTTTATGCCTTTATTATTTGCAAGTGACACTTTAATTTTCAGTCTGCTAAAAACCTACTGCACAAAGTATCTGATAGGTTTTGGTATCAGTGCTTTGTAGAATCTCAAATGTGTGAGCCTGTCCACCAGATGTCAGAAAATAATGGCCTTTTTCATCCATTCTGATGGGCTTTGTTGCTTTAAATAAAAGAAAAATAATGTGTGCAGGACAGGAGTACGTTTGCATGAAAAGAACATCAGATGCAACCAAACTATACTGAAGTTATAGAAAAACTTCGTGGTTGGAAAATAAAGCACTCCTGAAAGCTTTTTAGACCAGTGTTAGGTTTTGTGTTCAGTGATCTACAGAAATCTGTTTTTCAGTTGTAAGGCCTTCTTCAGATTTGTTTGCCTATTAACTGTTACTCGGGATTCTCAGGTTTGTAGTGCCAGTTTGGTAGTACATGCATTTTATGTCTTTACTGCAACATTCACTATGTGCAATATAAGTGTGGTGGCATGGTTTTGTCTGAAAGCATGAAAAGTTAGAAATACCAGAATGTACTTAACTCCGTAAGCTGAAGTAGGAGAGGATAGAAGCATTGAAGTAAATGTATTTTTACAAAACCCATAGATTTTCAATTATTTTTCCATAAAGCTGTACTGTGTTACCTTCTGTGTGATGAAGCCACCAAGAAATGTTATTCTGTTTTGCCTTACTTAGGTTTTATTCAACTTGAACAGAACAGTGAATGTCTGCTGTGTTGGAGTGTGGGGGCACATGCAGCTCAGCAAGGAGAGCCCCTTTTCATTTATTACTGTTAGACTGTTGCTAATCCTACCTCTTCTGTTTGCACCTTGCTTCCCAGCAGCTCAGAATTGTACATCTAGTGTAATTGCTGGGGCCACTGTATTACATGGTTCATACAGTTACTTCTTTGCACTTTCTCCCCTCCTTTACCCACTGTGTCTGTTTTGTACAATTAGATTAGAAATGCTTTAACCATGTTTACGTAGTATCCAATACGCTGTATCATGTGCCCCGATATATTCTTAGATGGTGTCTGCAAAATGAGATGAATGATAAATGACGATTGTAAAAGTCTGACTGAAGGTAAACACCAAAAGGAAAGAGAATCTATTTAAGTGAAAAGTTAAGTTTGGCACAACAATCAGTGAACTAGTCTTTAAGGCTTCAGCATATTTTTTAAATACAACAGAATATTTGGTGCCAAATGCTTTCAGCAAATGGCATTGCATGGTATTACCTTTTTGTCACAAAGCAACAATGCATGCCAAAGTGTGGCTGCTGTTGCATATTTGAATAATGACCACTGTGGTTGCTGTTATGGCTATATGGTCAGTGCTGTAGGGTAAATGGATGTAAATAGAACTTGGTTTTCTTTATCCATTCTGAATTTCAATGTTCATCTACAAGTTTTCCATTCTCCCCTTTGAGGTACAGAACAATGGGAATGTTGCAGTCAAAATCCATGAGGCACTTTTGGAGTTTGAACTAATGGGCAATTTGCTTCTGAATTTCTCTCATGGCTACTAGGAATATGTGGTGTAATTCTTCAGTTGCTTTGTTGGAATGAAAGCATTGTGGACAGAGCCTTGGGTAGCATGGTTTAGTGGGAGGTGTCCCTGCCCATGGCAGGGGGTTGGAACTAGATGATCTTAAGGTCCTTTCCAACCCTAACTATTCTATGATTCTATGATTAGCAGCATGTGTAGTGGAAGCAACTCTACTGTATTTGATGCTTACAGACCCTTTTCCTACAGTGAAGGTCATGCTTTTGCAGTTGGTTTCTGTACCAGGAGCAAAGTGTAATGAGGCATCAGGATTCCTAAGTAAAAGCCCAACTTGAGACACTGTCTCAAAGTTTGGTAGTAGTGCATACTGATTTATATTAATGAGGCCTATTTATCTTGTCTCACGTATTAGTTGTGTTCCGATCTGCTCACAAAAACCTCAGTCCAGTGGAACTTATTTCTGCAGTGGTGAATCAAATTGCAGAACTGGCCTCTCAGTGTCAACTAATAACTTTTTGCACGTTACTACTTTGTAGGTTTTTAACGTAAGGGGGAGAAAAGCAGGTGGAAAGGAGAGAAGAAAAAGACAGTGTTCTGTTCCTTCTTCCCTAGAAATCAGTGGTGAAGATTAATAGTTTTGTGTTAAATGGCTTTTCCCATGAGAATATCTCAAAATGTTTTACAAAACCTCATATGCTAGCATTAATTCTCCTTTTGTGGAAGGGGAGGATTAAGCTGCAAATATTAAATTGTTTTTGTTCACTAGTGAAGTATATATGCTTCTAGGAAATAAATAAATACAACCCAGAACTTTGTGTGGAATGTAGATATGGCAAAATGTCCCTTGAGAGCAGGTATTGCTTTTAAACTATGATGTCAGTGAGCATTCTGGCATAACTAAACATGATTCATTAAGTCAGTTTCTTTGAAAATTCTGTTAAGATAGAAGTAAATGGGGCAGAAGCCAGCCAGCTTCTCAGTAGTAGAGCACTGTGGCTTATGATGCTTCTATTCATTTGCTGTATTAATGGTACAGCTTAATGGAAGTCGGAGAAAATGCAAACATCAGTCTTTAGTAGATTCAGCCTGTTAGGCATGTTTTGAATTTAGGGCCATTCAGAAAACAAAGTTCTGTAGTCCATTTCATGCTGTTTTTAAATTAGAACAAGAACGCTCTTATCTACCTCCAAGGATGTTTTGTCTTCAGAAAAGGATAGGGCTTGTTGGCTTATTTTTCCCTGACTCATTATTTAAAGAACTGCTGAGATTGGTAAAAGATACAGGCTTCATACTGCAATTTCATTTGTAGGCTTGTAATTTATTTAAAAGAACATAGTTGTCCAATTAAATTGGTCAAGGCATAGCTTTGGTTTTTATCCTTGTTATGATTCTAAATCTAGCAGATTTCAGGAAAGCACTTTGTTGTGTTTAAGGACACATTTAGGGTGCAGCTCTCAACTGTGGGCTTAAAATTATGTACAGTGTGTATGTTTTATCTCCCCAATGTCCACATCAGACCAAATTATGGTAACAAATGAGGTTGGAAAGATAACAAGAATATCACAAATGAAGGTAATTTAGCCCCACAGGAAATCAATTCCCAAGTAGCTATTAGTGAGTGATGAGATTGGTGTTAGAGCAAGGACAAACTGTATGTGCATATGCTGCATTTGTGAGTCTGCTCACTGGTTTTATTCTGGGAAAATTCAAGTTTTACTAGTGTTCAGAATATTAAAATTATGGCAATAGTTAAAGACTTTGCAAACTGGATGATCACCATTTTTCTAGGCAGGCTGTCCTTTTAACTTGGGCATCAACATATTCATAATAGACTTCTTTGTCATAGAGGGTTATATTTTCAAAACAGTGTGCACTTCTTTCCCCCCAACCTGAGAAGTACCTTCTTCCAACCAAAAATGCCAAAGAAAAAACATTATGGAATTTGTCTGCTCATTGCACAGGGAGTATTGTGAGCAGTTCTGGTGTCCTCAACATAAATAGGACATGGAACTGTTGGAGCAAGTCCAAAGGAGGGCTGTGAGGATGATCAGGGGACTGGAGCACCTCCCGTATGAAGACAGGATGAGAAAGTTGGGACTGTTCAGCCTGGAGAAGAGAAGGCTGCGTGGAGACCTCATAGCAGCCTTCCAATATCTCAAGGAGGCCTATAGGGATGCTGGGGAGGGACTCTTCATTAGGGACTGTAGTGAGAGGACAAGGGGTAATGGGTTCAAACTTAAACAGGGCACGTTTAGATTGGCTATGAGGAAGAAATTCTTTACTGTAAGGGTAGTCAGGCCCTGGAATGGGTTGCCCAGGGAAGTTGTGAATGCTTCATCCGTGGCGGTGTTCAAGGTGGGGTTGGACATAGCCTTGGATGGCATGGTTTAGTGGGAGGTGTCCCTGCCCATGGCAGGGGGGTTGGAACTAGATGATCTTAAGGTCCTTTCCAACCCTAACTATTCTATGATTCTATGATTCTATGACTACGTGGTTAGAAGCACAAAGACAATTTGAGGAATGCTTGCTTTTATTCCTATTCAGTTGGGGAAATAAGAAACCCATGTATATCATTACTTTTGCAATTTATAAGTATATAGTATTTAGAATTGCATCCCAGGGGGGATGACTTTAGTCTGAAGTGACTTGCCTGGCTGAATTAAGAAGCTTCTTGCAGAGTTAGAAGCTACATACGAGTCCTTGGAGTTCAGTACTTGAGCTGCAACACTGCTATTCTTACACAAAAAACATCCACCTAGGCCAAAATTATGCTGCTGTTGAAATCAGTAGGCATTCTGTGGCTTGTTTCAGTGTGTAGAAAATTCAGCTTCTGATGTCCATGGAACAGTTAGCGTCCTCTGTTCAAAGCTGTTTGCAGTCACTGGAGCAGTTGTGAACTTTTCATTATTGAGCCAGACGCACTCATAAAAACTCAGTCTACAGCTCTTCCGTGTTTCAGTTTCTTGTTGCCATGTTGATTTTGCAGTGCACGGAAAGTTTATCCTTTCCACCTGTAAACAATTTACTACATTTTGTAGCAGCTGATGAAGTGATACCAAAAATGTTTCTGGAGAGACACCTTTGTGTAATGCATTGGGTGCATGTTGGTGATATGTGAAAAGGCTGGGATTAACCTGTGTTCTGCAATAGAGCTAAAGCTCTTGCATCTGCAAATGTAGCAGGGGATCTGTTAAAATGGAAACTTGGTATCCTATGAGAACAGAACTAGTGAATGCCATTCATCATTCTTTTGGGTAGGCTAGAAAAAGATTATAGAGATGTCCTTCAGGATCACTACCCAAACCTAGCAGTTTGGTCAGATCCCTCACTTCTGAAGGGTATCTGTTAAATATTTGGTTTTACCAGCCCTAAGGACTAGAACATCAAATGAATCCTGGTTTCATCCCTTCTTCACTGCCTTATTTTGCCAGGGAATATACACTCAAATATATATATCCAGACAAATATTGGCCCTTAATGGTAGGGGAATGCCTGTCCTTTTAAAATAACTTCCTGACTCTCATGCTGTGGGTCTCCTGAGGGCAGAACAGAGAATCATAGAATAGTTAGGGTTGGAAAGGACCTTAAGATCATCGAGTTCCAACCACCCTGCCATGGGCAGGGACACCTCCCATTAAACCATGCCACCCAAGGCTCTGTCCAACCCGACCTTGAACACCGCCAGCGATGGAGCATTCACAACTTCCCTGGGCAACCCATTCCAGGGGCTCACCACCCTTACAGTAAAGAATTTCTTCCTCAGATCCAATCTAAACTTCCCCTGTTTAAGTTTGAACCCGTTACCCCTTGTCCTCTCACTACAGTCCCTAATGAAGAGTCCCTCCCCAGCATCCTTATAGGCCCCCTTCAGATACTGAAAGGCTGCTATGAGGTCTCCACGCAGCCTTCTCTCCTCCAGGCTGAACAGCCCCAACTTCCTCAGCCTATCTTCATACGGGAGGTGCTCCAGTCCCCTGATCATCCTCGTAAGCATGATGTCCCATATTTATGAGGGACTGCCAACAAGTCGCGTCAGTGAGGCAGGCAGTGAAATTCCTGGGCACGGTCAGGACTTGGTAATGCCAGTAATGGAGGAAAGTGGCCAGGTCCTGGTGGGAGGGAGGTGGGAGTTGGCAGTTGTTGACTTTTGCAGGGGAAAAGAGAGGCAGAGTTAAAGCAAAGATATGTATGCAGTACATGCTAACCAGTTCCCACTTCACAATTCACATAGCAAGTTGGCATTGTTGGCTTCAGCTTCAAAATACTGAATTTTATGTATTTGTAGGTCTGTGCAACAAAGGTACTGGTATCTTCCTCTGTTGTCCTCCATTTTATGTTGAACTATACACCCTTGAGAGAACAAATGCTGCAGCAGCAGGTTTGTAGTGTCATTTGGGCAGGTGTTGGTTATGCATGCGAAGTCCAAAGCCTTTTTATTAGGCTACAGCTGGCATTAGTTTTTCACTACCCAAACTAGGGCATTTGACAGCAGGTAGCAGAAGGCATAAACTTCAAAGCAAATACTTTGCCTGTATATTGAGCATCTCAGTAAGCTAGGAGAAATATCTAAGCTTAATAGCTCTACCTGAGCTCATGTATCCTTTTTCACTAATGACGCATCTGAACAACAGCCTGCACTGATCTTTCACCTCATCTGAGGCAAGTCAGCTTTCCTAGCTGTTATCTGCAGAAGTCCCGTGTTTTCCCAGCATGCTGTAGCCTTTTTAATCCTTGTTAAATTGGAATTGGTGATGATGTAGGGAGGAGGGGTCAGTGAAACAGGACCAGAACTGCTGCAATTGTATGCACAAAAATGAATGTTTGACAGTGAAGGAGAAGCCCTTCAGCAGTCCTCAGACCTCCTGGACCCCATCTCTCCACACAGAGGTTCAACCAAATACCCCAGATCCACAACTTCTCATTTCGAATGCCTTCTGCCTGACAGCATCGGGGCTGTTCAGCCTGGAGAAGAGAAGGCTGCGTGGAGACCTCATAGCAGCCTTCCAATACCTGAAGGGGGCCTATAGGGATGCTGGGGAGGGACTCTTCATTAGGGACTGTGGTGAGAGGACAAGGGGTAATGGGTTTAAACTTAAACAGGGGAGGTTTAGATTGGATCTGAGGAAGAAGTTCTATACTGTGAGGGTGGTGGGGCCCTGGAATGGGTTGCCCAGGGAAGTTGTGAATGCTTCATCCCTGGCGGCGTTCAAGGTGGGGTTGGACATAGCCTTGGATGGCATGGTTTAGTGTGAGGTGTCCCTGCCCATGGCGGGGGGGTTGGAACTCGATGATCTTGAGGTCCTTTCCAGCCCTTACTATTCTGTGATTCTGTGATTCTCCCAACATCCTGCATATTTGCAGATACTATCATAGCAAATTGATGTCATGCAGTGATGTGGGAAGTTCTGCACTGGATAAATTGTTGTGTGACTCCATTTGACAAAAATGTTCTCCCCTTAATTTTCCTTGAAGGCACAACAGAATTTCTACCAATGTGGAATTCGGCATGGGAGTGACTAAAAGCTAGAGGGGATCACTGTGGAATTGAAGTGGTGATTTCTATGCAGTGGAAGAGGAGCAGAAGAAAAACCTGGGCTCTCTGTGAATGTACTCAGAGGCAGTGGGTATACAGAAGTGAATCTGAGTGTAAGTGGTGGGACATATCCCATTTGCTTTCTTGTTTTTATTACAGCTAGAAAAGCTGCATTATCTTTTTATGTGAATCTTGTGTTTGTTCTCAGTTCAGCTTCCTGACAGGAAAACAAACTGTGGCTGGATTGTGTTTTGCTCAGGGCTGTGTAATTCTAAACAATGACACATTCAAGCACTGTGGTACGTACACCTGGCAGCCTCTGTAGCATGCTTGCATTGTTCTTTGAAACGCAGTTCTCTGCTGCTAAGCTATAGTGTGTCTAGAAATAAAAAACAGCAAACCCTCTTTATGTGTAATAAAGCAGTGAGCAGAGCAATTAAAATGGGAAGTAAGCTCACCAAATAGTGGAGTGAAAAAAATCCAGCTTGCTGTAGAAATCTACAGCAAAGAAACAGACACTGATAACTCTGGACAGAGGTCTTCTATGTATATACTAGTTTTCTTTTCACTTTCCTGTGTTTGTGATGGGAACATGCACAGCAGACCATGTATGTGCTGTGGAGAGGTTAGTTTTACTTGCAGATGTTTAGGGATAGAGACTTTATTTTTCCAAGAACTTCTGTGTGTTATGTTAGGTGGAAACAATCCTTACACAGCCCATGTAAAAAACAAACAATAAAACCCAAACACAAAACCCAAGAAACCTAAGTCAAAACAACCAACAACAAAAGCAAACAAAACAACAGAGCTTTCATCCTTTCTGCATCTTTATATATTGGTGAGACAATTATAAGGATCTAATTTGGTATCACAGCAGAGAAGCTGCTGAGCATCTTAGTGCTTCCTAAGCTCAAAGCAATTTACATGGTTTTAAGTGAGTGGTGACAAACCGGTCCTTACAATTTGTTCTGAGATTGCTAGATAAGACCTATTGCCTTATGTAGCAAGTCAGGAAAAAGAAACAAGTGAAGGGAACACTGAACCCTGGATTAAGCAGAAAACAAAAGAATCCAGTTTATCTTCTGTTGCTTCAGACAACCTTGCATTTCATTTTAGTTCCTGGCTTTAACACCTCAGAGCTGCACTTAGAGTCTAAGCACAGAAAGCCAGTTACTAGTAAAACATCTTTGGTCCAGCTAAAATCACAGGAAAATAGAAAAACAGGCTCTCAGAGAAAGTAAACATCCCCCAAAAAATTGCAGAAAGTCACAAATCTGTATGCTTTGCAGGGTTTGCAATAAAAACCACTCTGAACTTTGTATTAATGTCATGACCTGTGAAACTGGAAGATGCTTTGAAAGATCCACAACAGGCATTTTGTGGCCTGGCCTGCACAAGTTGCACTGTCTTTATAATTACAGTGTTTCTCCCTCCAGATTGGGCACTTGGAACATGTATTAACTGTGCTGCCGAAGTGTAAACTGTGACCTGTTTGTAAGTTATTTTCTGGCTTGCTAAAGGAGTCATCTTAGCAGGAGCTTGTAAGTGTTGCTTATCCTGTTGAGATTCCATTTCCTGGACCCTTACAGTTGGAATTGCTTTTTCAAACCAGCCATTTTCCTCAGCTAGCACTGCTGCATTATTAATGTGCTTGCCTTGCTCCAGGAAGATATTTTTTCTAGTGTAAGATGCTTAGGTGACAGGCTTTCATGACTTTTTCCCCACTCTAAGCTGCTGCTACTAGCTGGCATTTTAAGCTTTTATTTTTCATCATTAAATTTGCATCATCTGCTAGAACTTAAGTCTTGATGGATGGGCTACTGCAATTACTCTATTGGCAAGGCTGCTCAAGCATGTTATCACCTACATACATACTGTTCAGTGCTGCACTGCCCATGTGCCTCCCTGGATGTAAATGAAACTTGCCCTCAGTTGTTATTATCCCAGAAAAGCAATGAAGACAAAGTGTATTAAGACTACTGCTAACAACAACAGCAAATTTCCGTTGTTATTGATGAAATAACTACTACTACTTAGTAAATGCACATGGTGGCAAATCCTGACAGGAAGAACATCTCTAGAGGGACTAGGTGGAAGAGAAGCCCTGGAAATGTGAAAAGATGTGCTGTGCTCATTCAGCAGGAGGTTAATGGCAGAACCTGCTGGTCTTCTTACCTAGCAGGACAAGAAACTTGGATGTCTGGAATGGATTCAGTTAACAGAAATTATACTTTTTATTTTTTAACTTTACGGTCATTAAAACAAGATTTAATGTGAGGTAATGTGGCTTTTTGTGAAGAAAGGAGGGAGAGTTATAAATTACAATTTCTTAATTATACTGCACCTTCTCTCCATGGATATTGAAACACTTGACAGGTTAATTAAGACACGGACCCATAGAGCGTCAGAAGTTCTTGAGTTACCAAAACCCTAATGTCTTTTGCATCTGAACAGCTCTAGGTGACTGGGAGCACCTTTAACCCACTGCAAATGCAAAGAAGGGTTCACTGGTATAAATCCACTTGAGTATGTTTAAGTCATAAAGTTGGTTAGTAATGACTTCACTCGCAAGCTGCGGTAAACGATGGTTTGGAGACATGTTCACATAATCACACTGCAACAAGTGTCCTTTCCCAGAGGCAAATGACAGATGCCAAACAACTAACGGCCGTATTCTGAAATGAGATTGTCTCTGGTTTCATAGTCTGGCCTGGTTTTAAGATTGCACCCAGAACACTAGGGGGTACTCTTAGCTTTTCTCCTGCAATGGAAGTTGAGTTTTTGCCGCTCCCTGTTGTTAGAGATGAGTCATTCAGAAAATTCTGTCTTTGTCCAAATTTACAGGTGGTGACAGCCCCAGAAATAGAATAAAAGAATTGAGGGTGTTAGCTGCAGGAGCTGGGATTTTTGTAAGTGAACGAAAGTGGATTAGGAACCCAGAACTCTTCCCACCTAAATGGGATGGGGCGTGTGATTTCTGAAGATTCCTCACAAAATCTGACTCGGTATAACTTTGCAAAATGCAAATGCATGCATTCAGGTGTTTTGAAGTAATGACTGGAATGTAATCTGAGAAGCCAGTCATGAATTTTATTCCTCCATAGCTGCACTTGCCTTCTGTGTCAGACTATGAAAAGCTACTGCTTGGATGTAATTTTCTAAAGATTCTGTGAGAAAACTGGGCCAGGAATAGCATGAACAGATAGGAATACCAGACATCCTCTCCAGCATGTAGTGGAAGTGAGCTATTTACCAACATGGGATTCCATTTTCCCATGAAAGGATACCTGCTGTGGACCGAAAAAAAAAGAAAGGCGGTGGTGGTGGTGAGGTCAGTTTGCCTGGGTAGCTGATGATCAGCATGACTGGGAGTTTGTGCGTGCAGTAGAAGGAGAGCGTGTCCTTAGGTCTCCAGAGCTGTCACGAAGGAAGTGTCAGGGTGCCCAGGCAAGCAGAATACACAGAAGGGGATCTGCAGGGTTGCCGCTCTGGCATAACGGTTGACTTGAGTTGTCAGCTTGGGATAATGTGATGTATGCACTTAACAAAGGAAAAAAAAAAGCCACAACAAAACAGTTGACCCCCCCTGTCAGCAGCAAACACTTTTTTTTAAGCCTTGTACACAATATCCAGCACAACTATTTGTATTTTTAATATCAGCATGTCATCCCTGTCCCCCACCCCCCACTCATGCGCTCATGCATCCTTCTTTCCTGTCCCCTTGGCTGTGTCCATGGAGAACAGCACTCCCAACAGGCTTGCATCTGTCAGATTTTCCTGTCCTGGGCAACCCCTTCTCTTTCTGCCATTTGTTTGAGTTTCGATCCAGGGCAGTTGGAAGCCTTGCCCCTCACATGCCATTTCAAAGTGCCAACGACATAAGATATGCTGCAGGCTTAGGGTATGATCCAAAGCCACTTGGGCTTTTGGATCAAATCTTTCCGTCTTAAAAACTGGCAGTAAGGCTGGGGACTCTGTGCTGAGTATGGCTTCAGGTCACTGATTTCTTTGTTTTTATGAAGTACTAGCCCATGTAGCTGTGATGACAGTAATCTGTTGCAGAGAGGAGAAAAAATCAGTATCCAAATTACAGCCAGGCCAGTATGGTTGCTTTTGAAGGATGAAGAAAATAAGGAACAAGAGCCAGGAGCCCTGGGGCTCCGAAACTTCTGAGAGCTCCCTCTGCGCTTGCTGTTCCCTTGTCTTCCTCCAGGCCCTTCCTTATCGCAGTCCTCTTTTCTTCTAAAGTCCTTATACCTTTGCTTATTAGGAGATGCTTCTTGCTTCTAAAATATGGCCAGTGACCTTTCTCAGCTTTTCTAGGCCCTTCCCAAAGAGGAAAGGTTTCAGTGCTGGGCTGTGGGAAGCCAAAACCCAGAGCTCACGTTAGCGGCCTCTGAGGCAGACTGCGTGTCCTCGTCCTTTTGGATGGGATTGAGCACACTTAATTTCTGTCCCCCTTCCCAGCCCTACTGGGGTGGCATGGCAGAAGCTCACTAATATCCTTAGAGGATAAGTTTACATTAACGGGATTTCAAGCATCCCCTATATGCTTTAGCAGAGCTATAGCAATGTGCTGTGGGGACCCTGGCGTTGGCCACGTTTTTGAAAAAGCTCTGAGAGCATCCTAGCTATTGTAAAGCAGCAGGATCCATCTGTGGTGCCATTCCCTCTTGTCCCCCAGTCCAAGCAGCTGCTACGGTTCATGCTGCATCTTCAGGATAGTCAGAAGAGCCTCTTTCTTATTAATTACATTTAATCAATGTAAGAAAAAACAAAGTAGGCAGGATAGCCTCTGGCTGGGCTTGGGAATTGTGCAGCTGGGCTCTCTGCTGCACTTCTCCTGCCCCTTCTTACAAATCTATCTCCATTATGACATGCAACATGCAGTATTTTCTCCTCCTCTGACTTTTGTATAGGTTGCCTATGGTAGCAGATTTTTCAGTACTTCAGAAAAACATCTTTCCTCCCTTTTCCTTCCCACCCCTGTCTTTTTTATTCCAATAACTAGCTTAACAAAGACCTCCAAATCTGGGGCTCCTGAAGGAGTATTGAAGCCAGTTATATTTTTTGCTTACATAGTAAGGTTGTTTTTTTCATTAGCTGAAGCCCCCAAACAGACCAAATAATTTAAAATAAATATCTTAAATCACATCATAAGCAAAGTATCATGGATAGCTATTTGGTATAGGCTATGCACATCAAAGATAACGAATCAGAACAAAGAGGAGAAAGTAATTTGTCTGTGCTATTCATATGAATGTCACAGATTAATACATTTTACAGGGTTTGGAAGGCAATCAAAAGTCAGTATTGCAGTGGGATCATCCCTATAGCAATATCTCAAAACAGCTGTTACTAGAGAGTGGATGAGTAACGTGAAACATGTTTTCTAATTAACTCCAAGTTTATCTCTGTTCTACCTAACCACCTCTGATACTCCATCTCAGCATTAAATGCTTCCTCAAATTGCTAAGGGCAGAAGAATTGAGCAATTGCTTATCTCCTGAACATATTTTGGACTTATCACTTTTCTTCTCTCCTATATTTTTAGTAACTCTTTTCACATAATTAGCAGACCTGTTTTATTTTAGGAGTGGATTTTAATATTCAGTTGCCTAAAGCTCTTACAGGGGAATATGAACATTCAGTTGCTTTCCCAAAACTGACGTTGGCGCAGGCAATGCAGGGATCTGAATGTTCAGCTATCTTTTTGCATTCTCAGCTCCCAGGCAAGCAAAGATATTATTTTTACATGTAAAGATGAGTCTGGTGTATTAAGACAATAAAGACACATTAAAGCTAAGCACTAAAACCTACATTCTTGTCTTCAAAAGATGTTCTTGCCACCTATATGGATGTTATTGAAAATTGACCAGTAATGTTACATGACAGCCCCTTCTACTTCCAACAAAATGATCATGAAGTAGAAACCCATTTATAAAACTGCTGCAGTACACATGAAAGACCAAGACCTGTGCACTGGATTTTACATACAGCAAGATAAGGCACCTACCTGACAGAAGGAATAGACATGATACTTGCAAAAATTTCAGGTTCACCCCACTTTGGATTGTCGTCTTCAGCATACACAATGAATAAGGACTTTTGCAGCTTTTGGCCAAAATGTTTCTATTACTAATAAGGCAGAAAAATTGCATTTCATTTCAGTATGTAAATTGGAAACCAGTGAAAGTAATTTTAGATCTAATTACTTTTTAGTGCATGTTTAAATTAGCGTTTCATACTGTGAAGTTATCCTCCCTGGTAATGTGATGTCTACCTTCATGATACTCATAAATGCATAGATAAATTCTAGAGTATTAAACCAAGAGTAGATTTTTGTTTTTTTTAAAAGCAGATTCCAGTTTAAATATTCAAAGTTCTTCAGTAACTTCATTAAACTTTTTCTAAAATTGAAACATATGAAAAGTGTGTTACATAGAAAATAAGGATGGTTCTTTAGCTATGAAACCAAATGCAGGAAAGTTGGCATTTATTTTTGTAGGGTTTTTTTTCCTGATGAAAGCTGCTGCTGGTATGTTTTCCTAGTTTTCAAGCTGTCTTGAATGGCAATCTTAACACTGACAGAGTGCATGGGGCACCTGTAAGTTACACCCATGTATCCTCATAATGAAATTGCTCAGACAGACAAGATTTTGGAATGGATCTGAGGAGTTCATAATCTAAAATGGGGTAAGGAAAGTGCTTGGAGTGGGTTATTTGTGGTGGTTTGAGGGTTTTGTGTGTGCATGGAGCTCCACTGCATTGACTTACATTGGCTGACAATCTGATTTAGTACATTTGAAGATTTACTTCTGATGAAATCTCTTCCTCAGTCAAGCTCTCCTATTTTTGCAGTGTCCAGTGAGTAGGGTAGAAATTATTGTTTCCCCACTGCTTCTGCTTCTTATGCAAACATTTGGAATTTTGCTAAATATATAGTGGTCAGTGTATATTACCCTGTATTTGTTATCCTCCTTCCTTATGCTTTCTTGGATTCCCTCAGGTCTTTTGTGCTAGTCACCTGGGTCTGCTAATCGGTGTTGCTCTCCCTCAGTGTTCCCAGTCAGACTTCCCTGCCTTCTGCCTTCCTTGTGGAAGGACTGCTGCTTAATACAAGGTTCAGTGGTGCTTTGATTTCACCTGGCTTTCAACACCTACTTAAGGCTGCTAAACATTTCAGGACATGTAATGCGAAACTGGTGCTAGAAGTCAGGTGCTACATTTAGCAGTCTATGTGACAATAGAGAATGAGTTTGAAAGTAAATATATAGTCTTCAAATTTTGGATGTCATGTATTCTATAGGAATATTAAGAACTCAAGCTATTGTTGATAGCTTTCATCTTAACTGGCAAGTTTAATTCTTATGGTTTAAAATATATTTTAAATTCTTTACATGGATGTTGCTAGTATACTTAGTAGTAGGCTGTGTTTTGAAAAGTTATTGATGTAAAGCCGTTTTGCTAAGCTGAGGACACAAATTCAATTACATGTTTTGTCTCCAGAATGACTGCAATGACCAAAGGTCATGAATCTTCCTAGAACAATGGAAATCAGTTCTTTAAACAAGGAAACAAACTTGAAGTCATCCTTCCCCTTCTTCCCATTAATTATTTGGCTAATCAAGGAAGAAAATGAAGCACAATGAAAGTACCATTTCCAGAAGCTGTATTTTAAATATTGAAAGTCTAAAGACAGCTGTTCAGCCTGGAGAAGAGAAGGCTGCATGAAGACCTCATAGCAGCCTTCCAATATCTGAAGGGGGTCTACAAGGATGCTGGGAAGGGACTATTCATTAGGGACTGTAGTGATAGAAAAGGGGTTTAAACTTAAACAGGGAAGTTCAGGTTAGATATAAGGAAGAAGTTCTTTATAGTGAGGGTGGTGAGGCACTGGAATGGGTTGCCCAAAGAGGTGGTAAATGCTCCATCCCTGGCGGTGTTCAAGGCCATGTTGGACAGAGCCTTGGGTGGCATGGTCTAGAGTTAGGCATCCCTGCCCATGGCAGGGGGGTTGGAACTAAATGACCTTAAGGTCCTTTCCAACCCTAACCATTCTATGATTCTGTGAATGTGGTCCACTTATTTAGAGATGCTGAAGTGTCAGATTAAGTGGAAGTAAAAAAGGAGTTTCTGATTCTTGGCCTTGTGATTTAACGACAAGATCTTTTTTTCCTTGAAGTAGGTAGTTTTAGTTATATTTATGTCTGCACATCTGCTTCTGTGTACCTTAGAAACAAAGATATATTCCAAATGCAACCATATCTAGAATGTGAACCTGTGCCACTGCATTGGGGTCATCCTAAGTATGAAAAATGCTTGAGACACCCAAATCACTGTGGCTTTTTAAAAAAACCCTCTTCATCCATTCATATACATGAGATGTGTTTTGCAATGGATAGAACCCAGTCTGTTACTGAGCTGTCCTGTTCAGAGGAACTCTTAGGGCTGTGACTGGCTGCTGTATACCTTTAAATTTCCTTGAGTACTATCATTAATATCTTCTTGTTATTCTTTGTATGTACTCCTGTGCAAAGTTCCCTGAACAACAACAACAAAAAAAGCCCAAATCACAAAAACTTCTGGTTAGGTAATGCTGTTGTAAATTGCCTTAGCTTAGGGACCAAGAAGCAGTGCAAAATGTCCTCTTCCATGCTACCCTCTTCCTCACTTTAAGATCCTTCTCCCCGCAAAAGCCTCTAATGGAGTAAGCACAGAGTCAGTCAAAGTGCTGGACTAAGACTCAAATGATGTAAAGGATTTTTCATAGCTCTGCAACAAACTTCCTCTGGCAGCATCTTGGTTGTTTGAAAATGACCTTAGTACTTACTGGTACTGACTGGTACTTACTGGTAAAGCGTGTTTCATACTACATTTGTTTTTCTTACCTCTTGACAGGCCTAAACAGACTTTAAACTCTACGTACAGTCCATGTCTCACTATTTCTTGCTGTGCCTAAAACTGCATCTATCATCTGTCTGGAGAAGGCGTTGTCAATAATAAGGACAGAAGCTAATGCTATTGCTATTGCAAAAAACGTCTCAGTCCTGTTGGCAGAGGGATAGGTTCGTGTCATAAGTGGGTTGATGGCAAAGGAGGAAGAAGCAGGCAAAGAGCTAGGGAAGGATGCTGCTATTGCAGATGGAAGTGAATTATATACCAAGTTGTTTACATCTTGTCCTGGGTTCAGCAGCAGCAGTCATTTTTCTCCTTCTTGGTAGCTGGCGCAGCTCTGTGTTTTTGATTTGGGCCTGGGAACAGTGCTGATAACACCAGTGTTTTCAGTTACTGCTTGGTGATGTTTAGGCTGGCCAAGGACTTCGTGAGCCTCATGCTCTGCCAGGGAGGAGGGGAAGCAGGGAGGAAGGAGAGACAGGACACCTGACCCAGACTAACCAAAGGGATTATTCCATACCACAGCACGTCATGTCCAGGATGTAAAGACGGAGGGCAGAGACCCGGAAGGGTGAGGGGTGCACTGGTGGGGGTGCACTGCGTGGTCGGGCTTGATATTGGATGGTGAGAAACTGTATTCTTTTCCCTTGTATTTTCTCTTGTCATTATTATTATTGGTGGTAGCAGTAGTGATTTGTGTTATACCTTAGTTACTAAACTGTTCTTATCTCAACCTGTGGGAGTTGCATTCTTTTGATTCTCCTTCCCATCCCTCCAGGAGCAGAGGGAAGAAAGAGTGGGGAGTGAGTGAGAGAGCGGCTGCGTGAGTTTGAGGGGTTTAAACCACGACACATCTGAAGCTTTTTATTATACTTTCATCACACGTTATCATCAGCCCTCAAAAATACAGCCCAGACTTTTCTAGCCTTCAGTGCTTTGAGCTTTTAGGACAGATGCTCTTGCAAATTAACCAGACGAAGCTTAGGTCTGCTCTTGGCAACAGGGTTTCAGAAAGAACTCAAGCGCTCCTTCTAGCAGAAAGGAAATTATGGCTAAGGCTTGCAACTGTGTGGTCATCAGTTTTTATATCCGGACAGTTTCTACCATAGGCATTGTTCCTTCCCATTTACCATAGAGGAAAATCAGTAATAATTTATATCTGTTAGTGTTTGCAAGCATTTTAAGGTTTTTAGCACATTGAATGTTGTAACAAAAAATAACAAACATCACCAGAAAACTGCCCATGTTTCTTGGACCGCTTTTAGGAGTTCTGTATTTAAAAAGAAAAAAACAAACCAAAACCAAAACCAACAAAAAAACCCCCACCCCAATAGCACAATGTGTGTGACAGTGTGACGGTTTTATGAAGTTGTCTATGAGAAGTAGATCCAACAGAAGTCATAAACGTGGTGACACTCCCTTAAAGAACAACTACATTGGTCTTTAGCATAGGCTTTGTACACTCTTCCCTCCTTCATGTCCTTTCCTTTGGCTCTATATCGTATGGTTTTGAATAGATTGTTTTCTTTGGAAGGTCAGGCAAACAGCTATTGTTTTTGCTGAGTGTTTGTAGACTGCAGTAAAGACAGAAGGCTAGGTTCCCACATTCTACAAGTCAACCTGGTTTCACTTTCTTCAATCACAATAATTTTAACAACAGCAAGTAGCTTTTTCTCCTTAATTTCTGTCATGAGAGCTACTGAATACTGAAATACACTGCCTTCCTGAAGACTAAGCTCCTTATTTGGTTCTTGAAGTAACAAATCTAATGATTTCAAGGAGGGGGAAATATATCTTGTATAGTGTAATGTCTTGGTCTTTCTTTTTCACCCATGACTGTAAACAGATAATTTTTGCTCCTAATTAAATAAAACAGAGGGGAGTGTAGAGAGAGAAGGAAAAGACCAAGAATAAAACTCAAAAAGTTAAGAGAGTGGGAGAAGTGAGGGTAGGATACAGAAGAACAAAACCGAAAATACATAACATAGCACAGTTAATGAAATAGAGGTAGAAACTTTAGAGTTGCACATCTTTTCCAGGTGTAATCATCTTCATATATACGTGAGTTGGCAAGGTACAAAATTATTGTAAATGGTTCTGAAGTGTTGTTATCTTGACAGACTGATTATACTTGATTGTGTTGATTATGGCTATTAAAATAATTTGTCTCTGAAAAAATATATCCTCATAGTTTAATTGCAAGTATCCAAGCCATAAATTTAACAAATTGTATATGACTTCTACTTAAAAGTTCCCTTTTAAGTGTGTGTGGTGGGATGTTGTGTGGAACAAACAGATGCAAAAATGTAATTATTTGTTATAGGGTGCTTTTAAGGAGCTCTTTTTTTTTTAATGGAGAACTTGTGTTCTTCCTTGTTCATCTCTGAAGTGTAGAGTAGACCATATATCATGCAGAGGAAATGTTCTGCTGTCATTTTGAATTAAATGCTTAAGTGGTTCAGGTGAGCCTTTTAAGTAACCAGGAAAAAAAAATGCTGTGGAATGTCTCATCTGAAAAGTGATTAGGGAAATATTTAATATCTCATGTGAGAAATCTGGGGCTGTTTGGTCTGGAGGTATGCTGAGCTGCACCAAAAGAAGTGTAACCAGCAAGTCAAGGGACGTGATTCTCCCCCTCTACTCTGCTCACGTGAGACCTCACCTGGAGTACTGTGTTGAGCTCTGGAATCTCCAAAACAAGTCAGACACAGACCTGTTCAAAGAAGAGGGCCAGAAAAATGATAGGGGGCTGGTGCACCTCCCCTATGAGGACAGGCTGAGAGAATTGGGGTTGTTCAGCCTGTTAAAGAGAAGACTCTGGGAAGACCTTAGAGCAGCCTTCCGGTACCTAAAAGGGGCCTACAGAAAAGCTGGGGAGGGACTCTCTGTCAGGGAATGTAGGGATTGGACAAGGGTAACAGTTTCAAACTGAAAGATTTAGATTAGATATTAGGAAAAAATTCTTCCCCATGAGGGTGGTGAGACACTGCAGCAAGTTGCCCAGAGAAGCTGTGGCTGCTTCATCAGTGGAAGTGTTCAAGGCCAGGCTGGATGCAGCTTTGAGCAGCCTGGTCTAGTGGAAGGTGTCCCTGCCCATGGTAGGGGCATTGGAACAAGATGATCTTAAGGTCCTTTTCAACCCAAACCATTCTACAATTCTATGATTCTGATTCCTGAAGTGCAAGTTTGGTCAGAGAGACCAAATGAAATACTTATTATAAAGCATTCAATATAATTAAATGTACTTTTTTAAAACAAAATAAAATATTAATTGTAAAACAATGCACACAGGTAGTGATCAGCTAAGGAGCCATTAATTAGTATCTTGTACCAGATCTGGAGCTTTGCCATACCTTCAACTGTGTTTACAAAAGCACTACACTTACTTAATTTTTAAATGTAAAAACACATAGACCTCTATGTGGAGATTCCAGAATCAGAATCCTTAAATCAGTCCTAACTGACTGAATATAGAATAAACTAAATATAGAATAAATAAATATAGAAATTATGAATAAATTCTATATTCAGTCAGAAAAAATACAGTAGAGTTCAGTTACCATTCACAGAGGAATTTTTCACACAGATCACTGCAATTTTTCTCTATGGACCAAAAGCTTTGAGTTTTATGAAGGTAATCCTTGATGGAAGCTACTACCTTCTATCTTTTTCTCCCAAGCTTATTATTTTCTATCAGCAAATGTGCATTTTTTTTATTTAACAGCTTCTTTTTTTTTTTTTTTTGATGTGAAGCTGCCTGGGACTGTATCCAGATTAAGGAAGTGTCTGTGGTTTGTCGTGGGACTGGGATTGGTGTTGTGAATGTCCTGAGTTCTTAGACTGCAAGCAAATTAATCTTTTTCAAAAAGTTTGAAAATCAGTGCCATTTTGCAGTGGTATCCAGTGCATTCATTCAGACTGAGCTGCACATCTGTCACTTTTAAAGGCTGGTTGACTTCGAAGCCACTTGTATAAAATAAAAGATTCTTTCATTTTATATAGGTGTGCCTTAGTGCTGGAAATCATGTTGGCAGTTCATTTGGAGGTACTTCTAAAATTTGTACCCTTTATGTTTCCTCAGTGGACTGCTTTGGAAGGGTAATTGGAGATGAAGTTCTCATGCAAATTTCACAGCAGATGAAATATTGGGAAAGGGAGAGGGAAGAGAAAGGAGTCACAGCTGAGTGTCTAAAGTCTAGTACCAAGCCTCAAGAAGCTTCTGTCATTTCCAGCTCTGTTAACTCTGACCAGCTACTGGAGTCAGCTTTTGTGCCTAGCACCCATGCAAGTCATCCATACTGCAGATGGTCTGACTTTGTCCCTTGGCTTTGAAAGTCTTTTTCTTTTCATGGGAAGAGTTAAAAGGATTAAAAATGAGGAAAAAAAGCGGAAAAAGAAAAGGCAGAGAAAATGACAACTTAAAAGAAATGAAAGTTGGGACAGGTATTTCTTTTGAAAGATAAATAAATGACTAAAGAATGAAAACATAGAACATTTTTGTAGATTAGATACTACATGACAATGTTGACAGGAGGTGAGAGAGAGAGACAGAATTCCTGAATGTTTCTGTAATTCCTCATTCATGAATGTTTCTCCCTGTGGCTTTGAAAGACTACAGTATTCTGTGTATCCAGGTTTAAAATGTTAAGTATGCCCAAGTGACTTAGGAATCTAAGAGCAATTTCAAGAATTAGGTGTATTTCTCTAAATGTCTATGGGATTAGAGGTCTTCCAACTTCTGATAATTGGACTTTGACTCTTCCATTATTTCAATGTTCTAGAAAACATTCTAAGTCTTTACAGAACTATTTACATTTCTGTTTACCAAACTTCCATCATTTCCCCACAGATTTCTTGAAGAAAATGAAATAAAGGTTTTCTCCAAATATGATTGGAATTTTCCACGACCTTCATGCTATTCATGCTATTTTTTGCTTAGTTGTTACACTATGTGAGGTGAGAGGTTGAAGGGCACCATGAATACCTTTATAGATCCATGTTAGTTTGCATAGTGTCAGTTTACTGAGGACAATTGATATACCAGTCTCGTTTTTTAATAAGTAAGGTGCTGTCAGTGAGGGTTGCAGGCAACAAGGGAAATTGTCCAAGCTCCTAAACAATTAGGACTTCCAGGGCAACTAACTCCCTCCCACAAATTAAACAGACCTAAAGATGAATCCTAATTAGGAGAAAGTATGTGCCAGACACTCAGCTGGTGGAAAAGGAAATCATTCTCTTCCCTGCCGTGCTGCCAGGTTCACTTACATCAAATGAGAGTCTGACCAAATGTCCTGGAAGACAGTGCAATGCATAAAGAAGATCAGTATAGGAAAGCCTAAACCTTGGGACCATAAGCAAGTACGAAATCTGGCAGGAAAACTGCTTTCAGAACTTCATCAGAAATGTCTTTATCACTGTAATGATGTATCTAAACCATCCAGGACACATCACTGTGTGCAATAAATGACTGTAATCAGTAGCAGTAGCAAGGGAGAAGTAATTAGTGGTGCTGAGTATATGGTTAAAAAGCTTTTTCTTTTCTCCTCTACCTATTGGTTCAAGTTAATATTGTATGTGTATTTTCTAACATCAAATTACCTGAACTAATAGGCAACATTTTCCCGATGAGCATTCATGAGCAGACTGTTGTTCTAAGTCAGACCTGAGACCATCAAATGTTTGCTAATAGAAAAGTTAATTTTGGAATGAAGTGTAGGTGTTTGTAACATCTGTGCGTTCCCCTGACTAATGTCTTGTTGTCAGCTGATTCTCTATAGACTTTGCCAATCATATTTGTACCCTAAAGAATTGGCTAAGCAGACATACCCCAGCAGAAAACAGAACCTGGCTGCCTATTTTGCAATTTCTCTTTCATGGTATCGAAGTATCTTTTGGAGGAAATCACTGTGTATGTCATCTTGTTCTCCTTACACTGGAATTCTGTGCCATCAACAGAGTGAAGGAATTCTGTCACTTCAGTCAATGAGATGTAAATCCTATAGCATTTTTGCCTGAGAGAAGTTCCCATTGATTCAAGGATTCACTTTGAAACACTGTGGCTTACTAAACCATTTCAAACACCACAAGCTACCCCTTTGCAGTGTAGAAAACATTGAGCTTTACGGCTTGTTACCAGCTGTGGGGAGCTTTATATCTGTAGATCATGCTGGTCCTCTTTTTGTACCTAGATTTGTGTGCTTGAGTACAGAAGTCCACTTAGAAATAGCTGGTATACAATATGAAGAACTATTGCAGGCAACTTAGATCTAGATTGCTATTATTTCACTGGGTTTCTGACTATATATAAAGTGGTCATTTTCATACCTTCCACTAGATATTTTATGTAAGGGATGGAATTAAAGATTGTCGGCTTTGGGCATTGCTGGGTGGATTCTAATCCTTCGGGTTTGTGTCTTTTACCAGTTGTTTATGCAATTAAGCAGTGTTGTCATTTCGCTTCTGCACTTTTCAGTAGTGAAATCTACTTTCTTTCTAGTACGTTCCCTTCCAATAGATCAGTCAATAATTTAATGGAAAATTTTGCTGCATTACAGTGGAGAAATCAGTACTGCATAGCAGTACTGATACAACCAGCAGTCTAGTTCTGATGCGTTTCCTCTGGGCTTTATGTGTGTGACTTACTGACATCCACAAGACTACTTTTCTTTTGCAGGCACATACTGTTAATCCTGGAGACAGAAGTGGTTTGGGCTGCAAAGTACTCTGGTGGGATGGCATTAAGAAATGGCTTTAAATCAAGGAGTTAAAGCTTCCTTCTTATTCCTCTTCTTTTCCTTTTCAAGTCTCTCCTGCAGTGGTCTCAGACATTTGGAGATGTATCAGTCCCTGATGGGCTATGTGATGTGCTCAGAAGCGCTCACTTCTGCACCTATTTTAGGGAGAGACAACGCATTCAGCCATCGGTGGGGCAGTGGGAGAGCTCCCCTCTGCTCTGCTGTATGCGCTGTGATACCCATGACAGCAGGCAGTACGGATGAGCTGTTTACTTCCTGCCTGCTTGCAGAAACTGCAGTCACTGCTGAATTATGAGTTGAATGGTTCCCAGGGAAGAAACTTTTGGTCCCAGCTGGGATCTTAGTGTTTACTGGTGTTTCTCTTAAGACTGCAAAGCTTAATAGTCAGCTTTTCTACGAAATCATTGCTTTACATTGTCTGAAAGCTGTAGTACTGGAGGTACCACACTATTAAACAGCTTTACAATTGCAAGATAATAGTGCTGTCCAGCAGTGCATGTGTTTGGGTGTATCACCTGCCCTAGAATGAATGTTTTAAGGGAAAACTGTCATGGCTAAAGTAAAACAAAACAAAACAAAGCAAACAACCCAACCAAAACAAAAAAATAAAAACCAAACAAAAAACCCTAAAAACCAAAAAGAAACAAACACTAACACACACGCACAAAAACCCACCAAAAAATGAAAAAAAAAAAAAAAAAAGAAAAAAAAAGTAAACTTTAAGAATTTTTGTAAGTCCTCTCTTTTTACGCATTTTCGTGAACAGTAAATACAGTATATATAGATTCAGGTTTGGTGAGTTTACTCAAAAGACTCTGTACAATTAAGTGTTGGTCAGGGATTCGAAAGCAAGCCTGGCCTGAACTCTTTGAGGGGTTGCAGGCTTTGGTTCATGTGCTTTCCACTGAAAATAATGTAAGGTGATTATATTCCTTTCTGTGCTTTGAAAACCTGGCCTAGAAATTCTGCCCCCGAGTGATATAAAAGCTTTCAGACAGCAGAGAGCCTGAATTTGCCATCTATATGCCACTGGCTATTGAAGAGTGTGGAAAATATTTTGCCTGGGTATAGTGGCAATCCATAGTCAATAGGGAATTTGGAAACAGGTGGTAAGACTTCACAAAAAGGCTTTGATGTAGAAAATTCAGTGGTGATTCTTTGCTTTTGTTTCAATTGGTGTTGAAAGCACTTCATGCACACACATGATTTCAGAAAATGCAGAAATGACATGAGCCTACCTGAGGGGTAAATTTGGCCTGTTAAAAGTTGGTGGTGTTGCCGGAGGGGGTGATGGGAGCAGCTTCTTTAATTCCTCACTGGTCTGGTCCGATGGGTCATTTCTGTTCTGCTCCACTTCTTGTCTTTGGTCTGTCAGTTTACAAACACGATGACTGCTGGTAATGACCACCTCTAGCTAGTACTCAAGCAGAGCCTGTCATAAAGGGTTGCCAACCTTGCTTCTGGCTCCTGTAGACGTTTCTATGCTGAAAATAATAGTCTTGACATTTTTCTCATTCTGGGAAGTTGCATTTATGCATTATAAAGACTCCAATTGTCTTTCCTTTTTTAATGAGCTTTTACTTCATGACTGCCAATAATGGTACCCTGTGTGTATGAGTATTTTATACTATGAAGAGTACACTAAACTGTAAAACTTATCTCTGCAGAAAGGTGTGCCTAATTTGGAGTGTCTACTCTAAAAAGCGGCTTAATGTGGAAGTCATTTATCAGGCAAGTCTCTGAGATGTGTAGACCCTAATGCTGTGAAGGGCATGTGGAGAGAACTGTATTTAGACTTTCTAGGTGGGATTCCATCCAAATCTTAATCAAATAATGAATTCCACTAAAACTTAAAAATACTCACTTTGAAATAAAAGGAATGCAGTGAGAATATATCTCTTTCTTCTCCCAGCTTTCAGAGCTTCTAAAGACAGTAACACTTTAAAAATATTTGCATTTGCAAATATTGTGTATAATGAACTCTGGGATTTCATGCTATCACGCCATTAGAGGAAACAATACAGCAGTAATACATGACGTCCCCTTGTGTTTTGGCATGGATTGGTTAGGCCACAGGTTCATACAAGCTCTTTTCCAAAAAGGTTTGTACAGTCTTATGGTCTTGAGAGAATAAAAGAATGTTTCTGAATGGAAGACACTGATACCAGTGCCTAAGACATGGACCAGAGTAACCTCAAAGAAGATGAGAATCTGCTGAGGAAAGGCTACTTTGTGGGAAATAGAGGCCTCCACAGTTTAATTAATCATGAGAACTCTGCTTTTTTCCTCAACCGAGATACTAGAAGTCTACCTTTTACATAACATGAATGTTCCCAAATGTAGTTTACTATTGGCTTTCGTATGGCTTTGCTATGGCACTTTTTATACAGCTTTGCTTTTGCTGAAGGGATTATTTTATCTAGATTTTAAACTCGCATGGCAGCAAAGTGGGGTTGTGTTTACTCTGTGTTAAATATCCTTATTTAAATGTAGAGAAAGAATCGGAAAGCTTTTTAAAAAATCCACACACTTAGTAGTTCTAGCGCTACAGTATTTAAAGCAAACCCAGACATTACTGCAGAGTGATGAGTTCTGAAAATACAAGTCTTAGATTTGTAAGCCCAAAGTTAAGAAATAGAATGAAACTTTGGTTTCCTTCTCTCCATCCAAAGCTCTTGAATACAGCAGTTCTCACTGAAGCCATTTAAAAATGTTTCCACTCATTCACTGGGTGATTCAGAATATCAGGACAGTTCCTTAGGTTTCCTATACAGATTTAGGATCCTGAATATATAAGCATATTATTTTGTCATGGTTTAACCCCAGCTGTCAGCTAAGTACCATGCAGCTGCTCACTTACTCTCCTGCCCTCTTTCCCCTACACCAGGATGGGGAGGAGAATCAGAATAAGGTAAAACTTGTCATTTGAGATAAAACCAGTTAAATAATAATAATAAAAAAAAAAAAAAAACAAAACAAAAATATTAATAATAATAATAGTAATTTTAATGAAAAGCAGAGAGAGGAATAAACCCCAAGAAATCCAAGGGATGCACAATTGCTCTCTACCTGCTGACCAAAGCCCACCTGGTCCCCAGGCAGTGATCAGCCCCTTCCTGCCAACTCCCCTCAGTTTATATACTGGGAATGATGTGCTGTGGTATGGAATACCGCTTTGGCTAGATCATGTCAGCTGTCCTGGCTGCGCTGCCTCACAGCTTCTTGTGCACCAACTCACTTGCAGAGCATAAGAGACTGAACAGTCCTTGACTTAGGGTAAGCACTACTTAGCAACAGCTAAATCATTGGTGTGTTATCAACATTATTCTCAGACTAAATCCAAACCACAGCACTGTAACAGCTACTAAAAAGAAAGCTACTTTTATCCTAGCCAAAACCAGGACATATTCAAAAAGAAATCGTCTTTTCTTTGTATAGATTCTGAAGCTACAATCAGATCCACTTGTTTTATTCTATTTCCAGGTCTTATGGAGGTCAACAACAATTGTGTTTAGTTCCTGTTTTATACATAAAAATTAACCTTCCTTGCAGGTGAGTAGGTATGATTCTGTAAGTCACTGGTTACTTGCCTTTCTTTATTAATGTAACAGGCTATTTTTCTTCACTCCTAGCAATCTAGGAAGACTACTCAAATTTCCTCAGCTCTGCTTACGTGCAGAAAGCTATACCTTCCTTCCATAAGATCAAAGCTTACCAAGGTCCTTCCTCCAGGCTTTTTCTTCCTAGAATGCCCTAAGAGGTGGTATGCATCTCTTACCCTTCCATTCAAGTTACCTTAATGAAACCCAAAGTTTACCATCAGGATTGACAGCCCCTTTTTACCACTCCAAAAGCATCTCTCTGCTTTGTCTCTATCCCAGCTCCAAACCCAGGCCTCTACTGGGGCTGATGCTGAGCCCAGGAACGCCAGGGATGGTTCAAAGGAAAAAAATTCCCCAAGAAAATGTTTTTGGCATCCTACCTGCCCTGTGGTCAGCCCCTTTCCAGCCCCACTTCTACTGCAGCCCTTGGCTTTGTCTCTTTGATTCATAATTGAAAAGAAAATTGCAGTTGCCACAAGGTGTGATATACCTCCAGCAGTTTATTTTAATTCTTGAAGTACCTCTATTTACTCTTGGGTGAGTCCCCAGGGAGAGCTCTGTCCTAAATAGACAAAGTGACTGTGAATAGCACAGTAGGCTCTGAAAAAAATATGCAGAGAATATGTAGTTAATAATATACTTAATCTCTAGCCCTTACTATTAAAGCAGTGTTTTCTCCTGAATTGCTTTCACATCACCGAATTTTTTCTTTCACATAGGAGGGCTAAAACAGAGACTAATAAGAATGCCTGGCTTTTCTGTACCACCTCTTATCCTAAAGCTTCTATCTGCATGAATTCTTTTGCCATAAATCAGAGCATCTCTAAACCTACTCTGGTTTATCTCAACTGAGAATCCTACCCTGATAAATATAAACCCCATACACAATGTATGTGTATAAAGCACATATACAAGTGAGTTTTCTCACCTCTGGAATCAAAGGGAGTGAAGATGCCATTTATTTAGCCGCTGTAATTAAGGACTGAAAATTTTAAGTATGCTCCACGTTTGAACAGACCTGCTGGAAGAGCCGAAGTGAGTGTGGTGTAGTTACAGCTACCCTATAGGAATCTGGCATAAGTGCAGACACTGTGCTCTGAGCCTTTGAAAGTATCCGAGTCAAATAGCTGGGTGCTAATGGCCATCTGGGAATTCAGTTGGCAAAAAGGAGTAATGCGCTGGCACAGAGGTATTGGAGCTGTTTACTGCACTAGCTGTCCCACTGCTTTTCTGTGTACAGGACAGTGAGGGTGCATGCAGTGATAATCCTCTGTCAGTGTAGAGTGCATGCTGTAGATCTCCTTTCATGCTGGAGAAGCTTCTCCTGAGAGCGACCATCCCTCAGGAGGCACACAAGTCCCTCTCCCCTGTGACAGCAGGAGGGCCAATGCAGCTGCACTAAGAAAGCTACCATAAGGTCTTTATCAATGGCAAATGTCTCTTTCCTCCCTCAGTGGTTCCAAAACAGAGCACTTTGTAGAGAGGCAAGCTCCAAACTGAATGAACTCTAGCTCAAGGCTGCGTGTGAAGTTGAGTCTCTGGAAGACAGAGTTCACTGGCAAAGTAGTGCTGTGAAATCTATCACTGTGCCAAACTTCCGATAATTAAAATTTCATTGTAATGTACCACTGATTCCATCTCTTAATCTTCCAAATAGGACGTATCTTAAAAAAAATTTAATTTCTCTCCTTGCTGTCTGTTGCGTAAGTGGGTCTGTAAGATTTAAAACAAAATTAATCATTTTCAAATTGTTGAACTCACTGAGTGCAAGTCAGCAGCTTCCCTTTAACTGTTTTATAGAGACATATGCCTCTTGGGATCACTTAGCAAGGAAATACTTCATTTTTTTTAAGGTTTGCTCAAGGCGAATTTTTCCCAAGCATTGAATCTATCCAGCTGTAACTCCAAAAAGAACTGATTTCCTTACTGCCAGCTTACAGTACTTCAACTAATGCATGTAGAAAAGAGGGGATCGGTATTTACCAAAAACTAGGGGTCCATTTCTTCAATTATGTGTGCATGCCTGTCTGTTGTTTTCATGAGACAACTTCTGGTTTCCATTAGTGAGAGGAAAAGAAAAGCTGGAATCAATGAGTCAGATCTGTAATCACTATAAATTGCTACAGCATCCTTTTTTTTGTTTTTTAAATTTTCAGCAGGCTGTGCTGTATTGACCTCAGCCCCAGGCATCTTAACTGCCAGGTACAGAGGTGATTTGTAAAGCTTTAAGCTTGTATTTCAGTCCCTATTTGCTCCACTCCAGCAAGGGGAAGGGAGGCTTGGTTTCTAAGGGGAATGTTGATGTTTCATTTCAGTTAGTTTAAAAACAAAGCTGGTTTCCTGAAGTGGGGGAATCCACAACTTAAAGGTGAAATCACATTTGTCATGCAGTCTTGAAAGAGAACGCATTGTCTGACTCACACTATTCCTACTAATGGAGGAATTAAAATGGTATTTTTGGTAGGGAGAATATTAGCAGTCTTAGAAGTAGGGATTTGTTGTTGCTTAGTACTGTCAATTGGGAGTTAGCTGACTAAATTCCTGCTCCACTGTCCTATCCTGAGATATGGTGTCAGAGGGGGGAAGAAAGTTTTGGATTTCTGCAGCCGAGCCCTGGGAAGCGGAAGGGAGAGCTTGACAGGGACTCTTGTTTCCTGCTCCCCTGTTCATAACATGTAGCTGTTAATGTGAAGCTCAATAGTGGCAGATTTCTGTCTGTCCTTCCATACTAGGTAGCAACACTTAGGAATTTTCCATTAAAAAAGATTTCAGTTAATTAAATTTGCATGTTCTGGAAAATCTGTTTTTTATTCCCCATCATATTATTCCAGAAAATTTAAATTCCATTGAAATATATTAATCTTTTCTCAGAGAAACAGCAATTGAAGTATAGCACTTCTGTTCAAAATGAATTAGATTTTGTATCGTAGAAGTTCAGTGCTTGGTGGGAATTGCACTGGTACTTCCTTTGACTGTTGCTACTTAGAGAGCTCACGTAGTCTCCCACGGTACACAACAGTCCCTCTTTAACCAAGCTGTTCCATGAGCTGCTGTAACCCATTGAATCATAGAATAGTTAGGGTTGGAAAGGACCTTAAGATCATCTAGTTCCAGCCCCCCTGCCAGAGGCAGGGACACCTCACACTAAACCATGTCACCTAAGGCTCTGTCCAACCTGGCCTTGAATACTGCCAGGGATGGAGCATTTACCACCTTTTTGGGCAACCTCTTCCAGTGCCTTACCACCCTCACAGTAAAGAACTTCCTTATATCTAACCTAAACTTTGCCTGTTGAAGTTTAAAGCCATTACCCCTTGTCCTATCTGTACAGTCACTGATGAAAAGTCCCTCTCCAGCATCCCTGCAGGCCCCCTTCAGATATTATTAGTACATGCTGTCTGTTAGGGGCAGTTTAAAATGTTTGTGTTCCAGCTTTTCCAGGCCTCTCCTTTTTGGATTCTGGGAGAGTAGGACATGCCTCAAACCCTCCCATGTTTCCTGGTGTGTACCTTCATTTACACCTTAAGCATCAGAATAATGAATACATCTACGTGTCTTCCTCTCTCAGGGCAAGAGTAGAAATAACCCAAGAATGCCTTTCTGGTTGTAGTTTGCCTTATGTTGCCTTGCATTCATTTTTACCATTTTGCCGTAGCACCCCTGGAGAGCAGATGGAGAACTGAATACTGATGAAAACAAGGAAGCAGAAAGGAGCATTGAGAGCGGGAATGTTTTGCTGCCAGAGGTATTTTCTTCCTCTGGCTTTTTATTCAGTGCTGCATAATGATGCCCTTTGTACTGGCAGAGGTGGTGGTGGCAGATGGACTGGTGATGGCAGCACACAAACTACAGCTGTTGGTACGTGGCAAGCAGATTCGCTGTCATGCATTATGACACAGCCAACAACCAGCTTGCAAATAGTTGGAGGCTGAGATTCTGTACAGCCGTTGTGAAGAAAAGATAGCATGTAAAACTTTAAAGTAGGTAATTAGTGATGAAATTATATTAAAAAGATCTGTAGAATTATTTCTGTGGTATTTTAATGTTACTTTCAAGCGGCAGTTATCCATTATTTACACTCTTTTTTCCACTTTTCTCTTTGCTGTGTTTAGTTCTGTTTATGTTCCCAGCTTGAGCCACAACGTGGGTATTGCAGAAGGCACTGAGAATGAATTTGACCCACTCGGCTGGCATCAAGAAAATTCAGGTAAAACCCAGCATTAAACTTAACAGCATGCAATATATCCCACAGCTTCCCAATAAAGGGTGCCTCCTAAAATCCTTAAATAGCTGCATTTTATTGGGTTAGAAGCTCCATTAATGTCCCCCAAATCCAGCAGCTTCAGTATTCTTATGGTGCTCACAATGCAGGAGCTGAGCTGCAGAAGTGTCACTGTAAATTCAGGACTTAAACCATTTCCCAGGACTAGAGAATGTATCTATTTCCCCTGTAAATGTCTGCCTTTTTCCCTTGGATAAGTGTATAACTTCTCACCTTACTATTATTTCTTTCACCTTGATGCCTTTTCCCCTGTCCTTGTTTTGCTACATGGTGAACTTTTGCAACTCACATTGATCAAGATGGGCCCCAAACATTTGACTGATAAACCTTGTTCTTGATTGTAACCACAGGATTTTAGTCACAGGCCATTCTTAACAGCACATAGACTGTGCTGTTCTGGTGGTGTAAAGATCTTGTAAATACAGTGAAAGTTCCACTCCAGAATGAAATTTTTAACTTTTAGGCCAAAGATTTGTAATTCCTATGAGGGATATCTCATTACGGGAGAAAATGAGAATGTGGGATATTCTTCCCTAGACCTTAAAGGTAAAAATTGCACCATGACTTAGAAATTATCTGATCTGAAGAGTGGAATGTGAATAGCTCCTGGACATTTCTCATATCCCAAAAGAAGATTAAAGCCAAATGTTGTTTTCAAACCGGTGATTTTTATCAGCTCTCCTGTTCCAAAGAGAGGTTCTTCCTCTAGTCTCAACCCTGCCATTGAGTTTCAACCAAGCTGTATAGTCCCTTTAGTAAAATTGGTGTAATATCTCTTACTAGTTTCACAGGCTCTTATAATTTATTTAAATGTTTGAAAACAATTGAATTTCAGCTGAATAATTTTACATAAATTGAGTTTTTTCAAAAATTGTGTTCACACAACCAATACTTCTTTCTCTCTCTTCCCCCTCTCTTTTTACAGCACTAGCATTTTTAAAGTATAAGAAGTCACAGTGAAAGTATCTAAATGAAAAAAAATCACTTGCGTAAGGCCCAGTTAAACAAAATCACAAAGGAAATGAGTTGTCTGCCCTGATCTTTCTTCCCCTCAGTTTGTGTTTCTAACCCAAGTTAGCCTGTCCAATGCAACTCCATCTAGATCTGTTTGAAAGCTACGTTGTATTCAAGGTGGGGTTGGACATAGCCTTGGATGGCATGGTTTAGTGGGAGGTGTCCCTGCCCGTGGCAGGGGGGCTGGAACTAGATGATCTTGAGGTCCTTTCCAACCCTAACTATTCTATGATGCTATGATTCTATGATTCTCCTCCTTTGTAGTGTTTGACCTATGTATTCCTTTTGCGTGTTAAAAATGCACAAGTTTATGATGTTGTTAATGAGAAGTGCTCTGTGCAGGGTATATCTATAAGTATTGTCTTTCAAAAGATCTTTTCCCTTGTATCAGAAACTCTGACACCTATCTTCCACCCCTGCCCCCCCTCCCCCACCTTTTTTTGGTAAAGAATTATTTCCAGTTGGAGCATGGCTCTATATGTTAGATGAAAGGAGGAGCTGCTTGAAGGACAAAGTAAGCCATTTTTTCCTTCACATTTATTAAGGAACAATTATCAAACGCTCTTCTCCATTACAAATTTGTGTCATAAGAAACCAAATTAGGATAGTCATAGCAATTGTATTAGATTCTTTGAAATGATGATATTCCACAGCAACTTCACAACCTAGCACAGTCTAGCTGCAGTAGCATTGATCTGTCAGAAATGACTAGCTCTAATTCAACACGGATCTCCACTCAGAGAGGATCAATGATGTTAAGAACAGCACAAAATATACCCAACTTTCTTATCTTGATCTCTTTCTCAATGCAGGGCACTGAGGAAGCAATTGTCTTTCAAGATCAGTAGTATTTGTGGAGGAAAAGTAGCTTTGATCATTTGATCATGTTAATTTGAAGCTCATTTATTACCATACAAATGAGGAAAAAAATGTTCTCTATGGCAGAATTCTGTTCTTTGTAAACAGCCTGGAGACCGTGCAGCTGCATCTCCCTGAGCAGAGCTGAGAAAGAAACTGATGCTTAGAGGCTCGTTTTCTATAAAGCCACACTCTGCCCATGTTCTCCCACTCTATCTTAGTTGTCTAAATAAAAATAAGAAAAAAACCAAACACCCTAGACTTTCAGATTTCCAAACAGCTGAAGCTAGGTACATTGGTAAGACAGTGCATCTTCAAAATAGCGAACTATCAAGCCAAAGCTACATTTCAACTATATAACCATGCAGAAGAACTACCTACTGCTTTCTTTGACTATTAGTTACAAATCTTTATGCCAACTTGTTTGTACTGTCCTTCTTGCTGTGTTTATATGTGGGGCGATACTGACATGTCCTTGTCCTCACACGTGAATGTCAAGATGAAGAAAGCAGGGAGGAACTTCTCTATTACTCTTGTGTCTGTTCCAGCATATTGGACTGGTCCATTATTTTCTGAATTTAATGAGACTGGAACTCAGCCCAGACTCAGTCGCTGCAGTGAATTCAGATGATTTTCCTTTCCTGCACATATTTTATTTTCTGTAACGCAGGAAAATAGTTTAAATCACATCCAGTCATGCAACAGAATAATTTTATCCATGTGAAAACTTTCTCAGTTAGAGGTGGGTGTGGAGACACCATATCTAATTTATCATTCTTTCCATTTAGATCTTTAAGAAAGGAGATTTGGTTTGTGTTGTGTTTTCAACCAGCATTTTCAGGTGTCTTCAGCAAACAGAGAAGGTACATAGTTTTTCCAGAAAATACTTGTCATTAATGCACACATCCAGCAGAGCTCTTCTGATATTTAAAGACTGCCCTTGATTCCAGCAAGCTTCATATCAGTTCCTGAATGCAGTTAAATCAGGCCAACTACTCTGTGAAATCGCAAGCCCAGTAATCTGGCTTCTGCTTTCTTTTGTATTTCTTTTTTTCCCCTTTCTGTCTTAAAATCACACAATCCGTGAATTCTTGGCTGAGCAGGACATTGTAACTTGTCCTGCTCATTCTCTTGAAATTAGAAGGAAGACCATGTATATTCTTTATATATATATAAAAAATTACAATAATTTATAAATTTAGTTACTATATATAATTATAGCTATAATTATAATACATTACATATAATTATATAATTACTATTAATAAATATTATAAATAAATGTATAATATGTATAATATAGAATATTATTATATACAATAATATATATTATGGCTGATAAGTAGCTGACATTAAGATTAATGGAAGATTAGAGTTAGTCTCACTCCACTCATGTTTAATAAATTGAGACTTTTTATATTTTACAGCATAGCATAGCATAGTTAGGGTTGGAAAGGACCTTAAGATCATCTAGTTCCAACCCTCCTGCCATGGAGAGGGGAATGACTGAAGTATTTAAATTTTTTATTTCTGTACATCTACCATTGATAGAGGCTTAGGGTACAGACATCTGAACTGTATACCTTTGCCTCTCCTTATAAACAGACATGTAGACTATATTCATATGCAAAAATTATGAGGACCTGGCTTGACCACTAGCCCATGGCTGACTGACAGACATCCACACTGTCAAAAGTTTCCAATAAAAACTTTGGCTTTCACAGAGCCAATTTGAGTGATCTGGTCCAAAAATGTCGAGTAAATTTGTAATTAAGTAATATATGGTTGGCCAGAGGTCTGGTTTAAGCTCTTTCTGTGGTCCCCATCTACATAACAGGTTACATGCAAATAGAAAATAGTGCACTATCCAGTTGGTAGCTTTCCTCTGGTTTAAAAATCAGATTTTTTTTTTCCTGTAGCTTTTGTTCAGCAATTTTTGATGTTAATAATCCTGAAATGTTTCATTCTATTCCACTGGAGACTACTGTTGTGGACAGTGTTGAGAAAGTTTTTGAGAATCCAGGTATGAACTGAGAATTTATCCTTAGGCTCACTGACTTAACAAATTTCTGAGGTACAACTTTCTCCCACAGGATCTACATTAACTCTTTTCAAAATAGCAGTAATAAAAAGCTGTTACTTATCACTTAAATTTTATTTGTCCATAAATGCATAGCATATTGATCACTTATAACATTTATTTTTTTTTTTTTGCCTAAACCCCTTTGTATTTAACTTGCTAAGAACATATTGATTCTATAAGGTTAGCTAAGTTGGCAGTTCTAATTGTTCCTGTATTCAGGGAGCACTGCCTAAGATGACATGACAATAAATATACAACTAAAATTGATTGATTTTGTAGCATTTTGCTTGAAGATTTACATACGGTAACTGCAAAACTGAAATTACATAGCAGTATTTGGAAGTAACAGGTTTTGTGGTTTTCACGAAAGAGATAAAATAATCATAGGTAATAAAATGTCACTTGTGAGTTAGAACCTGCAAGAATGATTTTCAGTGGGTTTAGATTAATTGCGCCTTTTTCATGATAATTTGAAAGCAGATTTTTCAAGTAGAGTGGCTATAAACCCTAGTGTAGTATTTAATAATATGTAACTGCTGTCTGTTGCTTCTTTACATTCTCCTTTCATTCAAAAGATCTTTTACATAAAAAAGACAGTCTTTTTATAATATACTAATACTCTCATCTCAATTTTTACTGACCCAAGCCTTTTGCAAATCTAGCGGATACAAGTGCTACAATGTATTAAGATATGAGAAACAGAAATTATTATCTGCTTTATTAAATTTTTTAAGTTAGATAATTTATCTCTTCCTCCCTCCACTCCCCAGCTCTGACAGGTTCTCAGCTCTCAGGTTCTGGTCCTCTCCTCTGCCTAAATTCTTATGGCTCTCAATAGTGCTATTTACTACGAAAGGACTTTTTAGACAATTATGTTAAGCATGTGTTTAAAGGAATTGTTGGTTTAAGATGAAAATGGTCAGCAGCTGTCAGAAACAAGTCCTTAAGCCTTTATTAGAATGCATAATTAATCTTCAAACTTAATGAGAAGGGAAATATTAATTGGGTTTTTCTGCCAGGTCTTAAGTGGCTTCATTTTGTCTGAATCAAAGTAATTAAAAGAGACTAAAAATGTAAAGCTTATGCAGTAGAGAACTGCATCTAGGCAATTCTGGTCTGCCAAATGAATGGATTTCAAGCAGGAAGACCATTCTCTTGGACAGCCAAGAAAATATTACTGGTGGGATATTATCCTAATCTTTTTGGAATTGAGAAAGGGTTTTTTTCTTACCTTGGAATGGCAAGTTTTTCAAGTTTCGTACCAGATGCTATTATTAATTTTAGAGTCCTGATTGGGATCAAAGTAGGTCCTTATACTGGTGCTAGATCAGGCTGGAAGGACATTCTGCACTTTGAGTTTATAGAAATTAAAATCCTGCCAGCTATGTTTTGTGTGTTAGGGCTCTGCGTAAATAAGCATAAATCTCAGATTCTTCAATAAAAGTAGGTATGCTTCCTTGCAGCTTTAAATGTGGAACCTGGAGGCAAATTATATTGGTTATGGATCTGAACGTGGAAGAAAAAAGTCAAGCTTCTTTGAAAGTTAAATGATTTAGATTTGAGGTTCTCATCCTTTTCTATTAAAGTGAAAAAGCAAAAAAAAAAATCCCAAAAAAGATAGGCCAATCCAGCTAATGCACTGTTACTATAACATTAGAATTAATATAACACTGTGGATTCTTGTAGACCCCAGTCCTCACCTCTTCCCTCCTCTGGGAGTATCTAGAAGATCTCTGGCTATCCTTAAGGCACATCATCTTCTTCAATAACAGCCTTGGCTCCAAGTCCTTAACATTAAGTGAAAAGGATTGCTTGGGAAGTAATTGACTAAAGATACGAAGTAATGATGGTGTATTAAAACATGTATCATGTTTAAATAGCACTTGTATGACTCCAAAGGGAAAGAATGGAGATGTAGAGTCGTTCAAAGCCTATCTAGGGTTTATGATATCCTGTTCACTGTTTAAAAAGGTTTATATCTAATGGTTTGGCAAGGTAGCAGCATTTCGCAAATAACACTTTGTGGAGTGAGGGTTGGCTTTCTCCCAAAACTGATGGAGGGAAACAAAGCTAACATTTTAGTTTTTATAGTTGGTTAAAAGCAATTGCGACAGTATTATTGCATTTCAGTGATTTTTACGGTGTTGTAATGTATTGAAATAATCTCATAAGCACAGCCAGTAACACTGATATTCCTGTGAACTCGTAAGAACAAGCAAATAAGTGGAGTTGATCATACTTTTGGGCCATTTCCAGCCACTTGCTAAGGTGAGTGTCTCGAGAGGGGATGCCTGCAGCGCCTGATCAGGGGGAGGCTCGGCGTCCAGGAGCTTCACCTCGGAGCAGCAACAGGCACCGAGGGAGCCTCAAGTCCTCGGCAAGGCCTGCCCAGGAGCCGGTATCTCAGCGGACGCGAGCAGCTGACTCACAGGGGGCGGCGCCAGGAGGAGCGGCACCAGCCCTGAGTGGTTAAAAACCTGCCCCGGGGAGCGCGGCGAACGGGGGGGGCTCGAGGCAATTCGCGCGGGCAGGCGAGGGGGTGGTGAGCACTCGGCGTATGAGCAGTGCCCGCTCTGGGAGCTCTGCTCTGGCTGCCCTGGCAGTGGCCAGTGCAGGCACCCAGACAGAGCCAATGGGAAGGGAGGCTGCAGTGCAGAGCTCGGGGTGTAGAGAGCGCCTGCACTGCTGTCCTGAGAGGAGGGTGCACAGTGGGCAGGGCTGCACTCCGTGCTCCCCGGTGGAGGTCCTCCTGCAGCAGGTGGCTGAGCTGCGGGACGCTGTTACTAGCCTGAAAGGTGTCAGGGAAGCTGAGAGGAAGCAGCACTGCTTGCTCCAGGACCAGACTGTGCAGGGGCCTCAAGTGTCTACTGTCGCTCATGCAGGAAAGGAGGCTGCTAACCCAGGAAGCTGGGAAACAGTAACAGAAAAAAACAAAAAAAGGAGGAAGAGGACAATTAAAAGCAAGGGGCTTCCTCCTAAAATTGTTGTCCCCACCCAGAACCACTTTGCTGTCCTGCAGGGGGCTGATGAGGAACCACACTCCCACCATGAACAACCGGCTGATGCACTGGTAAAGAAGATCTCTACTGGTGCTGCCAGGAAAAAGCGGCAGAACGTAGTAGTAGGGGACTGTACTCTGAAAGGCACAGAGGCACCCATCTGTCGGCCTGACCCAGGCTCAAGGGAGGTGTGTTGCCTACCAGGGGCTCGGATCAGGGATGTTGCAGGGAAGCTGCCTGCTCGAGTCTGTCCCACTATTACCCGCTTCTAGTGATCCATGTGGGTGCTACTGATATAGATGGCAGTAGGCCGGAGACCATAAAGAAGGACTACAGAGCTCTGAGAGAGGTGGTTAGGGGCTCTGGAGCTCAGATTGTCTTTTTGTCAGTTCTCCAGGATACAGGGCAGGACCTTAAAAAGGCTAGGAGGATTGGCCAGGTCAATAAATGGTTAGAAGGGTGGTGCTATAGTCAGGGGTTTGGGTACCTTGAACATGGGACTCAGTATAGTAGGCCAGGTCTGCTGAGGGCTGATGGAGCTGGTCTGACAAAGAAAGGGAAGAGTGGATTTGGTAGGAGGCTTGCCAGACTGGTCAAGGATGCTTTAAACTAGATGTGTTGGGGGAGGGGGGCAGCATTCCATCCCAACACACCCAGTCACTTGCCAGCACCTATAATAAATGCTTGGAGCAATGTAGAGATATTGCAGCTGCTCCAGCCAATGAGCCAGCTTCAATTGGATCTCAGCTCAGATGCCTCTATACAAATGCCCGTAGCATGGGGAATAAACAAGAGGAATTAGAGATGTGTGCACGTCTACGGGGGTATGATATCATAGGCATCACAGAAACATGGTGGGATGGCTCCTATGACTGGAGTGTTGGAATGGAAGGTTACAGGCTCTTTAGGGAAGACAGGCCCAGTAGGCAGGGAGGGGGAGTTGCTATTTATGTTAGGGATAGGCTGGAGAGTATGGAACTCTGTCTGGGGACAGGTGATCAGTCAATAGAGAGTTTGTGGGTCAGGGTTAAAGGGAGAACAGCAATGGGAGACATTATTGTGGGGATCTGTTACAGACCGCCTGACCAAGGGGACTTGGTGGATGAAGCGCTCTATAGACAGATAGGAACAGCCTCACACTCGCAGGCCCTTGTTCTCATGGGGGGACTTCAACCACCCTGATATCTGTTGGAGGGATGGTACAGCCTGGCACAAGCAATCCAGGAAGTTCCTTGATTGTGTGGAAGACAACTTCCTTCTGCAAATAATAGAGGAGCCGACAAGGAGAGGTGCCATGCTTGACCTCTTGCTCACCAACAGGGAAATGGAAATGTGGTTGGAAATGTGATGCTCCAGGGCAGCCTTGATTGCAGCGATCATGAGATCATCAAATTTGAGATCCTCAGGACAGTGAGAAGAGCGTGCAGTAAGCTCACTGCCCTGGACTTCAAGAGAGCAGGCTTTGGCCTCTTCAGGAAGCTGCTCAGTAAGATTCCATAGGATATAGCCCTAGAGGGCAGGGGGGCCCAAGACTGTTGGTTGATATTCAAGGATCACCTGCTGCAAGCTCAGGAGCGATGCATCCCAACTAGAAGGAAGTGCTGCAGAAGGGCCAGGGGACCTCCTTGTATGGATAAGGAGCTGCTGAGGAAAATTCAAAGGAAGAAAGAGGCTTCTAAAAGGTGGAAGCAAGGTCAGGTGGCCTGGGAAGAATACAGGGATGTTGTCTGGGAAGCTTGGGACCAGGTTAGGAAAGCTAAGGCCCAGTTGGAATTAAACTTGGCTAGGGATGTTAAGAATAACAGGAAGGGATTCTATAGGTACCTTGCAAATAAAAGGCAGGCTAGGGACAACGTGGGCCATCTCCAGAAGCTATCAGGAGAACTGGCTACACTGGATTTGGAGAAGGCTGAGGTTCTTAACGACTTCTTTGCCTCAGTCTTCACCGGCAAATGCTCTGACCACACCACCCAAGTCTTGGAAGGCAGACACAGGGACAGTGAGAATGAAGAGCCTGGGCCCACTGTAGGAGAGGATGTGGTTCGAGACCATCTTTGGAACCTGAGCATATACAAGTCCATGGGACTTGATGAAATCCATCCGTGGGTCCTGAAGGAGCTGGCAAATGAAGTTGCTAAGCCACTGTCCATCATATTTGAAAAATCATGGCAGTCAGGTGAAGTTCCCGATGACTGGAAAAAGGAAAATATAACCCCCATTTTCAAGAAGGGGAAAATGGATGACCCAGGGAATTACAGACCAGTCAGTCTCACCTCTGTGCCTGGCAAAATCTTGGAGCAGATTCTCCTGGAAGGCATGCTGAGGCACATGAAAAACAACAAGATGCTTGGTGACAGCCAGCATGGCTTTTCTAAGGGGAAATTGTGCCAGACCAATCTGGTGGCCTTCTATGATGGGGCTATGGAACTGGTGGACAGGGGCAGAGCAGTTGATGTCATCTGCCTGGACTTGTGCAAAGCGTTTGACACTGTTTCACATTACATCCTTGTCTCTACATTGGAGAGACATCAATTTGATAGGTGGACCACTTGGTGGATAAAGAACTGGCTGTATGGCTGCATGCAAAGAGTAGTGCTCAATGGCTCAATGTCCAGCTGGAGACCAGTAACGAGTGGTGTCCCCCAGGGATCAGTGTTGGGACCGGTCTTGTTCAACATCTTTGTGGGTGACATGAACAGTGGGATTGAGTGCGCCCTCAGCAAGTTTGCCGATGACACCAAGCTGTGTGGTTCGGTTGATATGTTGGAGGGAAGGAATGCCATCCAGAGGGACCTTGACACGCTTGTGAGGTGGGCTGATGCCAACCTGATGAAGTTTAACCTTGCCAAGTGCAAGGTCCTACACCTGGTTTGGAGCAATCCCAGGCACAGCTACAGGTTGGGCAGGGAAGAGATTCAGAGCAGCCCTGCGGAGAAGGACTTGGGGGTGTTGGTCGATGAGAAAATGAACATGAGCCGTCCGCAGTGTGTGCTCGCAGCCCAGAAGGCCAACCGTATCCTGCGCTGCATCAAAAGGAGCATGACCAGCAGGTCGAGGGAGGTGCTCCTGCCTCTCTACTCTGCTCTCATGAGACCTCACTTGGAGTATTATGTGCAGTTCTGGTGTCCTCGACATAAAGAGGACATGGAACTGTTGGAACAAATGCAGAGGAGGGCCACGAGGATGATCAGGGGACTGGAGCACCTCCCGTATGAAGACAGGCTGAGAAAGTTGGGGCTGTTCAGCCTGGAGAAGAGAAGGCTGTGTGGAGACCTCCTAGCAGCCTTCCAATACCTGAAGGGGGCCTATAGGGATGCTGGGGAGGGACTCTTCATTAGGGACTGTGGTGATAGGACAAGGCGTAACGGGTTCAAACTTAAACAGGGGTAGTTTAGATTGGATATGAGGAAGAAATTCTTTACTGTAAGGGTGGTGAGGCCCTGGAATGTGTTGCCCAGGGAAGTTGTGAATGCTCCATCCCTGGTGGTGTTCAAGGCGGGGTTGGACATAGCCTTGGATGGCATGGTTTAGTGGGAGGTGCCCCTGCCCATGGCAGGGGTGGTGGAACTAGATGATCTTAAGGTCCTTTCCAACCCTTACTATTTTATATTTCTGTGATTCTAGAGGTGAGAATGAAGGCTGCATCTTGTATGAAAAATATTGACGAGGGCACAACCAGTTTCAGGCCTATCACTGAATTTACACATTCTTACAAAGGAGTCACACCATCATGCAATCCTAATGCGTGTTTAGAAATTAGTCTCAAGACAAGAGGTGAATTGAAATACTGACCCAGCCTCAACTCATTTAGTGCTGTCATTGATTTCAGTGAAAGCTGTCTTTCACTGTAGGCCTTCTGAAGGGAGAAAAATGGTGAATAAAATCAACATAGTGTGAAAAATCCTCTCGTAACTGCCAAATGATAAAGGAGTATAGTGAACTACAGGATCTTGAATACCTGCGTTTGAAATCAAGAGTGCAGAATAGGATGCCACTTCAGGGACTGTTTCCTTTAATTTGGCTTTTAGGACTCTTTGGGGTGGAAGCTGGTATCTATGTAAAAATGGACCTCTTTTCAAAACTGTTGAGTATCTTCACTTCTTACTGGGATCAGCAAATCATCTTAAATGCTTAACACTGGCAATTTAATGGGGAGAAAGGCCCCATGCCAGGCTTCTGCCCTTTAACTAAAGTTATGGTGCCTGAGGAGAACAGCCGTATCTTTCAGAAACTACAGAAAAGGTTAGGTGTATTAGAAAAGAATTTCAGTGAACAGGTTGTGTTCCTGTGAGCCTGGAGAGACAGGTGAGCACAGCTGGGCAGACCCCTCTGTGGGGTGCAGGTAGGAGAGTAAAGCAGGGAGGACAGATGCCCTCAGGCAGGTGTGGTGCACTCCTGGCAGGGGCAGGCTAAAAGACTTCCGAGTTTGTCTGACTGTCAGTGAGGGACAGGCTAATGGCTTGAAACAGTCTTGGCTCTTGGGAGGGTGGAGGCAGATGCTGAGTCTGCAGTGCCATGTGGCACCCAGCACCTAGGCCATCTATGATGGCACATATCCGGCATATTGTTTTGTACTATGGGTCTAAAAGTGGGCAGACTGAGAATTGCAGAACTTAAAGGCTGTTTTCAAAGAACTGAGGGTTATTCCTTACTTGGATCCCCAACATACAGTTAAAGCAGCTTTCAAAATGAAAGGGAGAGATGTGTTTTGTCTCCTATTTCTGGGCCTTTGTCCAGCTAAGCAAGAAATGCATGTTTAATTCTGAAGAAAGAACAACTTTGATGTCCAACTCCTATGGATTTAAGTCATTTGATCCCTTTGCTAGATTGGGGTCACTTTTTTTTTTTTTTCTTTTTTTTACCTCTCTCTCTAATTAGGGCAACTGCTCAGCAAAGATATTTCCCATGACTTACTGGTAAGCTGCCACTTTATATTTCCCTTTTAATATTTCCACACTGATGTCTTTTCAAAGATCACTACCAATTAGCGCTAATCTTCCTGTGGACATTGGCAGACTTTCAGTGCTTTCTGATGCTTATGGACTACATTGAATTTAAGTTAGTTTTAGAACTGCAAGACAAGGGGCACAGGGTTGGGGTTGGGTTTTTCTGTAACATCACAGTTATGTATCTTTAATAATGATTCTCTGGTACTGAAGACATTTCATAGGGTCAGAGAGCTCCAGTTATTTCATTAGAATGAAATAGAGAGTACAGATAAGTCATTAAGTAGCCTGTAAATCCCCACACTTGCATGGAGATATTTTCTGCAGTGTTTTATACTAAGCTTAGAATAATCCCTTTAGAACTTTAAGTACACTAAACAAGACCAATTTTCACGTCACACTAGAGCTTTGAAATGGAACTTAGCAGAATTATGGTAGGGCTAAATCTGACCAGCTCTGTTATGGATTTTCTGGCAATAAGATATAAGAAGGGAAGGAGCTGGGAGATCAATGGCTTGCTTTTGATCTCTTGGGACTCCCTGTAAATCAGTAAGGCAACCATCTAAAATTAATGCAGTGACCATGGTAATAGTAGTGTGAGAACATACTTGGATCCATTAACTCATAATTCCAGTCACTATAGAAGGGCTGAGACTGTAGTGTTTGCTGAAGACACTGAAATGCATTGTTGCATTTTCAGTTGTGGTTCATACCTAGCTGGTCCAGCCCACACTATTAATACTCACTCCTCCATACTTGTCTGCTCACCTGGCTTTCCACTTGCTTTAAGCATTCAGAGGATCCATGCAATACTGCAGTGGTAATTGTAAAATAAAGATGATAAGCTGGTGGCAGTGGAATTGCTTTCTACATTTTTATTCCTGAAACATTATTTCCTGTTAGAGTCAAATGAAGAGAATTCTTGTTCCTAATTAATTTCTTCTCCCTTTGTGTCAAAAAGTTACCACTAATGTGTTTTCAGGATTTTGCCCTTTCACAGAGCAAGCTCTGAAAAAAGCATTATTCTATGATCTCTGTGGCAAAATGATTAACACTGAACCCAGTAGGACTGCCCCGATTTAACTGTTCTCTACAACACATGCAGAAGGACTCAAATGTTTTGTTGCTGCTATTTTTTGTTAGATGATCCTAGTGAGAATTAATCTGAGTTTAGCATCCTGTTTATTCTTGTGGCTGGAAAATATAGTATCATGTTTTTCCATCCTGTCCCAGGAATATAGTTGTTCTGGGGAGACAGACATGTTAGAAGTGCCAAAGATGGTAGAAAAGCTGTACTGGGGGGAGCACAGAGAAGGGGCAGAAGGGAAGTCTTTCTTCCGTTACAGCTAATAATTTTATTCTTACTAGTTTAGAAGTCCTTTTAGCTTTCTGCCTTAGCATGGAAAACCATCAAGGACTGTAATTTCCTGTCAGCTGGAGCCAGCCAGGAGCTGTTGGGTGAGTAAACCCTAACCATGTGGGAATGAAACAACCATGAGTAACCCTCGCTCCTGGTTATCAGGGCACTCATCCAGCGTAGGGTGTGATCTGTCAGCTCCGTAGCTGGAAAACTGCGCCCACTTGTATTGGTTGCCTCATGTCCGCTTCTGCAGTGCAGTTGTCCACCACTAGCTTACGTCTGTGTCTTCTGAACCTCTCTTTTCCGTGGTCCCAGGTGTTTGCTAGACTCATCTTTTGTGTTTATATTCATCTGCCCTTCTGTATGTCTGCCACACCCAGGATCTGTAGCCCCTCAGTGACTGATAAAAGGAGACTTGATGGCTTTCCATTATACTTTAGTTCCTGATATTTTAGAGATGTTTTAGGAGAGGAAAAGCTACCTTACTGTGTGTGCAGCATTTCCATCCCCCAGCCAGGAGGGTCAGGAACATGATTTCCATGTTGCAGGAATGTGCTTTTCATTTTATATCTTGGGGGATGATCAGCAGAGTTTAGAGTATCTCCAAAACTCTGTGATACAGCATTTCTGGACCATTTGACTGTCCATCCCCCTCATTTGGCATGTGCTGGATGCTAAATGACTACCTCCACATCAGGCAGTCCCTGAGCTTCCAGTGTCTCTTTACATCTGCAACAAAAGCTGTGATATCCCAATATGCGAAAAACCTTTTCCTCTCTCTGCTTCTCTACCTTTCCCCCCAAGCTGAGTTGCAGGGGCTATCTGCAATGAAGCTGATACAAGTGTGATCTTACTGAAGAGTCTTTGCCTCTGAAGGCATTAGTGATTTTGAGGCCTGAGGGACAGGCCCAAGGCAGGAGGACTTTGTGGCGATGTTCCAGGTTAGCATTCCCTTAAAAGCACTTGGCCTAGAAAGGAATATCCTAAGAGGTGAGAGACTGCAACACTCTTCCATTCCTCTCATGTTATTCAGAGGAGATTTGTGTGAACGAATTGGTTTACACCAATCGTTTACACAAATTGTAATGAAGCAGCAAGGTTGCACTGTTTCTCTCTGGTTTTGTTTTTTCCTAAGGAAGTTGAGTAGCTGAAACAAAACAGCCTCATTAAATCAGAATGAGATTAAACTAGCCTGGGTCATTCTGACTACATGATATTTGCTAGCTATTTCTTCATTTTGTTTGTGTGCACTGTGTTTTTCTAGCATTATTTTTGTTTGGTGAAAGGGCAAGAAGGAGGGAAAATGAACTCCCACTGCAAATATTTAGAAGGAAGGAAAACAGGCTGTGTGAGAGAGGGAAATATTTGCACTATGTGCTTTTGAATGTTGCTGTAATATCTGGCTGTGTTTTACCTTACATACAACAACACAAGAGACACCTGTTAGGATTCTCCTCACTGGTAAATAAAAGGTTTCCTGCTTCCCTACATGCTACCTCATTTTCTCCCAGCAGTTCATAAAGTTGTGGCATGTCAGAAAAAGCCCTTGATGTATTGACTTGATATTCCGTTAAAAATTCATTGCTGCTTGTTTGATAAATGGTGATAAATAATGACCTTTGAAGTGTGTTGTAGTCTCAAGTATACTTGGAGCTCTTGCCCTTTGGTTGAATGAACTTTGCGGGTATCTACAAGCTATGGCTTCACACAGGTGACACAGGGAAGAGAGCTTGCTGTTGTAAAGCACCACAGAGAAGTTAACAGTCTAGCTGGTAACTCTTAGCTGTAAGTTTGAGTGACTTTAGCTAACAGGTTGTGTATACAAAAGCACCATTGTTGTCCTACTTGAGTCAGTGTCATGTCAAGATCTGCCATCTGTTTAATTTCCTACCACCCTAGAAAATCTGAATTCAATGTTTATTGAAAAAAAAAACCAACCAAAAAACCCCAAACCGCCCCCCCCCCCCCCCCAACAAACCAACAAACCAAAATAAAAAATCGCATGCCTAGCCCAGACATTATCCTGTGGGCAAATGAAACCACTGCCGAACCAATTTCATTCAGTTAATTAGGGGAGCACGCATGTGTGACTTGAACACAAAACTGAAAAATTTGCAGGTAACACTTGGGCATGCTCTTCCATGCCCACCCTGCTTTAAAGAACAGGCTCATGGTTTCCTATTACTGTCAACTGCAGTAAAATCACAAAAAAAAACCCAAAAAAACCCCAACAAAACAAACAACCAACCAAAAAAACCCCCAACACCCCCAAATCAGTTATGTTCTTTTTTATATATATTTGGCATGTTGCAAATTCTCATGATTTACTCCAACCTGTCCAGCAAATCCTGTCTATGTCTTTTCTGCTTGTCCTAAAATGGACTTAAGGCTTAACCCTTCCACATCATTCATTGCTATCAGCTCCTGCAGCTCCTGTAATTTGTATCCTCTTGTGTATTTACTTTACTGATTTTTGATTTCAGATTGCATTTGAACCAATACTTATGTTGAATTTATATCTCTTTGTACGCCTTTTCAATCTCCTTGCTTTTTAGTATTTTTTAAACAATGCAAAGCACTTTAGAAAACATCGAAGACTACATGCAAAACAAATTTATTTATTTTCTTAACTGGGTAATGTGCTCAAAAGGCAAGAAACTCTACTTTGTTAACCAGTTTTGCATTTCTCAGTTCAGTTCTCCCTGACAAGCTTCTTTTTAGTGTCACTGAAAGCTCTGCATGCAGATGATGCAGAGAATGAAAATGGGGAGTGTGGTGTTACCCCTAAGAAGTCAATTGTCTTAAAGTGTCACAGTGGTAATGTCTCCCCCGCCTTAATTTCTCGTGTCTGTACGGCATTCAAGAGAGTCAAAGCTCTTCTGTCTGAAAGCAGAGCAGCAACTTTTATGTAGAGAAACTGCCTGGTGGATCCCTGTGCAATTTTCGGTTAGACTGCTGGGTTGTGTGTGTGTGAGGGCGGAGGGTAGACAGCGGAAAATCTGCATGTAGCGCATCAAATTATTAGTTAAGCAGTTCTGGCAGAATTTGTCAAGGAAAGTACGATAAATCAGGATGAAGGCAAAACCAATTGTGTAAGGTGGTTTATAAAAAGCAGTTGCCATTATAAATAATAAAGCAAAAAGGCATCCTTTGGAAACTTTCCAATTCGTTTTTACCAGTTCTGCCTTAAATAACCTACAATTTTGTAGTACTTCATGTTCTCAACTCATTGCTCTTTGCTTGCTATGGGAATCTCCACAAGTACTCTTGGCTTCTTGATTTGGACCATAAATCTTAATCTTTGTTTCTTGCTCTTGTTTGTTTTTGTTTTGCATCCCACATCCTAGGACCTAATCACTAAGGCTGTGTTCTTTATATAGATATCTTGGCATCCAAGGCTTGCTTCTAGCCAAAACCCTCTCAGCTAAACAGAAACACAAAACCTTGGCCATTAATATGCTGTTCCATTGAACATCTTTGTTCCCAGAAGGAAACAGTTACCTAAGCCAGAAGCACAGGGTAAGACAGTGCTCTGACCAGTGTTCATCCACATGGACAGAAAAAGTAGATTACATGTCTTTATTACACCTGAGGTGTTTGTTTATCACTGACCTCCCCACAAGAGCATGGGGTGTCCTGGAGTGCTCTGGCATTACTCCATGATTGAATGTGGTCAGCAGCAACCTGAAACAGTCTCCTGTTTTGATGGTGACTTCTGATCACATAAGAAACGTACTGTCAGCTAAACAGATTGTGACAGTTGTGGCAGCAGTCTGTTCCTCATTGGTCTGAGGACCTTTCTTCCCTGATGATATGAAAGAGGGGAGGCCACAGACATTGTCTTGAAAGACTTTGGGGATCTTATGCTGATGACATGCTGTCAACTTCATAAATTACAGGAAACTGTTAAGAACATCTGCATCTTAAGGAGAAGCCAGACTGCTAAGGGATTCTGAACAAGACCATGAGAAAACATTGTCATTCAGTTTAGGAGCATGCAAATTATTAATACAGGCTTTAAAATCTTGGGCAAAATACTCAAGAAAATAATCCATCCTGTCAGGAGTAGTTACAGAAATGTTTTCTCTGATGGCCTAAATTCATTTGGCCAGACAAAATGCTGCAAATTGCTCTATTTAGCATCAGTGCAGCATGAAAGTTCTGCTATCCCAGACATCTGCCAATACTAGATGAATTGTTTAGTTAAGTATGGAGAACAGAATACAGGTGAGGTTCTGTTCCCACTGCAGTCAATAATGAAATGCTTGCCATTCTCCAAGAGCAGTATAATTAATATCTGGGGTAAAGTTTAAACCCATGGCATCTTCAAGTATTAATTAGTATCTTGAAATGCCTCATTGCTTTGCACATACCTTGCTTCTCCTTCCTGCTTGCACTGGGATAAGGGTCTGAGTATTTAAGTCTGAGGAATAGCATAGGTATTGTCACTTTTTTAATCCTAGGATAAATATTAACCAATCATAATTTTAAAACATTTATCTCCTAAATGAAAGGGTAGGTGATAGTTTACGTACCCCAAAACAGGATAAAAACAGGGAGTGGTGTTTCTCTTGATATAGTGTAATGCTAGCCAAATAATTAGCAAATTTGTAGTTAACCTGCAAATTACATTAATTTCTATTTGAAAAATTATGTTAACTTTAATGGAAGGAGAGTTAGCAATTCATAAAAGAATTGATATTAATCTCACTCCTTTGTTTAGAAAATATCAACTAGTAAAGTTGTTATACAATTAAAAAACATAACCAGCAGATCATTTCTCAAAAGGAAAATCTGTAATGAGATTTGTTAATTTAGGTGCCAATTCCTCTTGAAATAATTCTTTCTTATTTAAATTTGGAAAACTTCAGCACTGAGTGCTTTCAGGGCGCTTTAAAACTCTCCTTCAGTATCCATCAGGCGCCTTAAGCACTGCCTTTCAGCATGCACCAGGTAACTCATTTTAAGGAAAATGACTGACTGAACTTAGTGCTGAATTCTTCATTCAAGATCAGTCTTCTGGATAGTGAAATTGCTGACCATCCTTTTCCCAGGATGTGAATTGGATCCTAGTTGCCTTCAAACACGAGTTTGTCTAAAAATCCTGAGTAGGAACAAGGCCAAACTGAGTGGATTGGGTCCAGATTTGTCCCTCTGAACTGAGATTTGATGATAGTACTGAGTCACAAAGGAGAAGCTGCAGTGAGGAGAAATGAAGGCTCTGTTGACACATGGCAGATGTGTAGTTTCAATTGGTTAAAACAAAGCTAATCATAGGGGACAACTTTAGTGTGGTCTTCAGGATTTTGCTTTTTTCCTCCTTCTTGCCTACACCATAGTACTGGGCAGCCTCAGTGCCTCTGGTGTGAGAGTAGCTCTGGATGACTTGAGGCTGTCACCAGCACAGCAGGGGTTTAGCTGGAAGAGGAGGGCTGCTGCTTGCCTTTCAAGGGCCATCTTCCCCACTGCAAAGCAGAGCTGACTGCAATATGCCTGTAGCTCTGTAGCTGTCCTGATGGCGACAGCTTGATATGATGGACAGCAATGACAAACAGCCAGCAGGTGATGGGAATAGCTGTTGCCTGTTGTGACAGGAAATGCTAAAAGCCAAAGAGCAGCACTGCCTAGCAGGATTCCCCTCTGAAAAGCAACCCGAGGTCCACCTTCACTCGGAAACTGAAGTAATGTAATATTAAAGAATGTGCTGTACCACCTGGAAATGCAGTTGTAGCATCACTGAGTCTGAGTGCTCCAGGACAAGCTGGAAACCTCCATTACCCTGGCTAATGGGTACCACAGCTGAGTGAAGTCAGCTTTGCCATGGTCAAATCTAACAGCAGAACAACTGGGGTTGTTTTTTTTTCAGCCGTGTAACCAATACATCAAGTGACATCCATCAATAACAAAATCTTGCTTCTGCTAGCATAAATCAGTTACTGACTGCAGTAGGATTTGGGCTGCAAAGTGGTTGATATATGCCAACATTTTTCTGTGGGATGTTTGGTATCACCATTACCCTTTAGGTAAGAAAGCAATTTAGTTGATGCTGTGGTTACCACAGCATTGAATCTCTGTGTTAAAGAGCATTCTTCAGACCTGGACTGACAGAAATGAATGACTGTGCCCCATTTTTTTAAGCAGCTAGTCCTGTCTCCTAGCCAACCCAAACACATTTCATAAAACATATGTGCATTGTGAAAAGCTGGTAGAAAACTAGTTGAGGAGTTTCCATCCTTGCAACTTGTTTGCCTTCCATTCTTCTGTTATTTTCATGACTAAACAAATCGGTCTGGATGCCTTAGTTTCTACTCAATGAAACTTCAATAGTCTGCAGGAATTCAGTAAACCAGAAACACAGCTTGGTGCTTGAGAAGTTGCTTCCATTTTGAGAATGTGTTTCTGGAGAAGTAGGGTGTGAGTAGATGTGGGTAGTGAAAGAAATGGCACCAATCATTGCAGTCTTTATTTCTGAAGGCATTTCCTGAGATAATTTTAAAGGTTTTACGTATAGTTACTAAAATGAATATGAACTATCTTTTTAAATGAAAGCTTTTAAGCCTGGTACTCTCCATTGCTTTGTCTCACTCACTTGAAGTGCTCATGCAGTTTTGGTGTTCTGATCTGTTTGCTTCCTGAGATTAACACACATCAACTTCTTCCGTGAAAGTGGAATAGAAAAAAGGCTTTACTGGCTCTTATCTTTCACATCATGTAATCTTCAATTTGCTTTGTTTTGCTTGTATGTATGTATATATATATTTTATAGTCTATGCTTTTATATTTTCTATTTTGTGATTTTCATTGAGCGAGCTTACATCTCATTTCCTAGGCTGGACTAAAGAATGAGTTTTTCCTGTTTGGACAAAAATCAAATGGGTTTTATCCCAAATTAGAAGTTGCATTTATGTATTGGCAAAGTATGGCATATAAAGTACGTCATGTAGGACATCTACTCAGTGGTTTCCAAAATATAAGTAATAAATATTGTAGACTTTAATAATTACCTTCCAGGAACTGATCATAAACCCAGTCAAAGAAAGTATGGACATAAACCAGACCCCAAGGTAGCCATTGTTTACACGCTGACAATTTACACTGACTTCTGTGCCGCCACTGCTTTTTCTATGCAGTCAGTTGTTACCACAGAAACTGCAACAACACATGGCACTGGGAGAGATAAAGCTCCTTCATTAAGAAGGACAATCACTAGCATAAAAATTTTCTTCATCTTATCCCTGCTGTTTGAAGGGTGTATAACACTGGTATGTCACAGTCTCATTGCAAATAACGTCAATTGAGACTTTCATAGGGAAATGCTTTTAATTGTGCCCATTTGAACACCTTGGAAAATGCAGGTTTTACTGAAAGCTTGTCTTTATGCTGCTGTTGGATTGGCAACAGCCCCATAATGTGGAGCTTGAACGGAGCATGGAAGAACTGGGACAGAATTAGCCACCACCTGCAGATATTATTTTATGAATTAAGGGGAACATATTTTGGTTTTTTCCACAAGAGCTAAATAAATATGCATTCAGAAGTTCTTCTGCAGGTCACTCCTGAACAGAGAGTTTGAAACTGTCTGGACTCAGTTTCCGTGAGAGTGCTGTAGGGGTGAAAAGGACCTAATTGGCCTTTATCTTTTTCCTTAAGGCAGAACAATAGGTTGGCTGCAGACTGAAAGCTCTTTGGGTTTGAGGGAATTTGTGGGTGCAGAGGTTGTAGTCAGGTTGTGTCTTCAGGGCAGTACAAGGGTGGACAGGGACTCTTCTGCCATTGTTTCCCTAGAACCAGCTGGGCTTAAGGAATGGAGAAGAAAAGTGGGCACAAATTATTAACCTCACATGCTTAAGGCCCTTAAGAAAGGAAAGGAACAAACCTTCCTGTTTGTTCCAAACTCAGTACAGCCCCTTTTTCCTTTACATGAAACCCTGCCTTTAGACTTCCAACTGGAGACTCATCAAGAATGGACTTTCTCCAGTGTTCATTTTGGGATCCAATCTGTCCTTCTGGGAACTCTGAGCAGGAATGCCATGAAGAAATAGAGGGGAGAAAGCTTTCCCAAGCTTTAATTATTGGTATTAATGTTGTGGGACCATTTTTTACAGGAACATCTCTTTATTTCCATCTGTGCTTTTGGTGCTTGCTGGCTTCCCTTATCTGCAGCAAATGATGGATGCCAAATTTGCCTCAAAGGGTCTGTCTGATTCCCACTCTTATGATATGCAGGACAGAGTTGTGACACCAAGCATGAGCAGTGTTGGGGTGCGTACGTGCTTATTGTCAGACAGCACCAGCTTTGCTGCCTAGGCATTAGAGGTCACAGTTAAAATACAGGTATTTTCGAGAAGCCTGTATTCTTTTTGGTTACCATTAAGTAGTAGGAAAGCAAATTCTCGCTGTCGAGAGAGAAATGATAATTCTCAGTGTAATCTCACTCTTAAGTATCCTGTGAAATGCTGATGCTTTTTGCTTTAAGAAATGGGTTTAAGATATCTCTTTTTTTTTTGTTTTTTTTTTTTTTTTTTTTTCTTTCAGGTAAATGATTTAGTAGATTGTGTAAGCCACAGTTTGGCATTATAAACTTGCATGGATACCAACACATTTAGGCAGACCTCTACTGAGCTGCTGTAGACCTCTGTCTGGTGGTGTTGTATGGCTTTCAATGAAGATATTGCCATCAATCAGCCTGTCACCTACCTCGCTACCCACTTGAGTGATTTACCCAATAAATGATTTCACTATCAGCTAAGATGGAGCACACCAGTGAGTGGCATATTATAAGCATCTAGAGAGATTAGATACTGAAATTAGATGGATAACAGCCAGGCTGCTGTTCTGGATCTCTGGTCTCCCAGTATTTTGGTTGCCAGTGTGTCCTGCTTCAGTCAGGCAAAGCCTAGAGCTGGTCTTCCTCATTTGTTTCCCTTAACAGAGGGTGCAAACTAGAGGTGTGTCTCCTGACAAAGTCACAATGTGTGCACTGTATAAGCAACATAGCATCTAATTCTTCTATACAAATAGTGTAGCACATTATAGTATGCCTGAATTCATCAGCTGCCTTAGCAAACTGTAACCCCTTATGTGTTCAGTTTCTTAAACCAGTAGCTTCTCAATCTGTTTTTCCTTGGGGTGGTCCTTGAAAAAAAAAAGATTATTTTAAAAAATAACAATTGGAGTATCAGTAAAAACTGCTCAGCTAAGAAATCTGAAAGCTGATGAGACCCAAGACGACAGCCATCCCTGGGAAAAGTATCTTTCTCCCTGGGAAACTGATTGTATTATTTTGGAGTAGCATAGGATTTAAAATTGGACACATGGACATTAATGTACTGCCCTAGTTCCTGTCACCTTGTGACAGGAATCATCCTGATGAAAAAAAGCGACAGTATATAGGCAGGAGAAGAAAATACAACTGCAGGTATTAAGAGAAACAGCATTTAAATGACGGTTTCCACTGGTGTTATCCTTTTCTTACAGAGGGGCACAAATTTAGCAATATGCAAAGGGAAGACTAGATTGATGGACAGAGGAGGTCAAAGGTCTTACCACAAATGGCTGTCTGTGGGATATGTTAGACAACTATTTTATGAATGCTTTAGAAATATTCAGAAACATGGAGATTATTTATTCAGAAGTCACACCTATCGAAACAAATAAATAGCCTGCTATCAGTTCATGTTTTCAGGGCTCAAGAGTATGAAAACTTATTAAAAATCCCAGTAATTTTTCTAACTTTAAAAATGTAATGACTTAAGATCCCAGAGGTCAATTCTGGGAGAGGATGTCTGCTCTATTTTCTGTAGAAAAATGTATTTTCCAGTTTTCAGCTAGGCTCCACATTTGTAGAAAAGAAGGACATGTTTCTCAGAGTTTAAATATATGTGTGTATGTATGTATCTATATAATTAAGGTTCTTTTGCCCATAGTAATTACTACTAAAATCAATATCAGTATCCCCTAGTTAAAAGAGCTAGTATAGTATGGCCTTGTTCTTTACTGGAGCCTCTGAGTGTTCCTTCAAGAAACACTGAGTAACATTCAGGATGATAAAGTAATAAACGCTGTAGTATGCTTTTTAAGTTTTTCTTTTTTTCTTTTTTTTTTTTTTTTGTGGGAATCTTCTGTGAATTTTTCAGGGTAGAAAAGTTATTTTTGGAACTCTCTGTATCTGTCTATTCCTGAGCAGCAGCATTTGGCAGTCTTGAGACAGAATTTAGATTTATGCTGATGGTGCCCTCAGTTTCTGTGTTATCTTAAAATCATTCTCTGTGATTTGTGTTACAAAAGAGTGGGAAAATAAAATTCTTCTTTCTTTGTGTTCTCTTTTATTTGGGAGGAAAGTGAAAATCATTGCAAAATAAAAATTTCATCTCCCACAAGATCACAGAGAAGAATTTCAGCTCAACTATAAGAGCAAGTACAGGGTGGCAGGGGTCAACTACCAAACAAAATACAACTACTCAAGAACTCCAGGACAGAGCTGAGCAGGACTTTACTTGAGAGACATACCTCAGGAGTTTATGGTAGTCAGAAGTTAAGTGCCCAGACTTCTGTTTAGCAAGGAGCCTTTACTTTAATGCTCCATATAGGATAGCTGATCTCGACTGATTAACTGAAGTATTGCTATAAGAAGAAATGGAAATGTGAAGGGATAAATTCCACACGTGTGGGTTTTAAAATGGGATCCTTAGGCAATCCCATGCACAGGCTGCTGAAGGAAGGTGAAGGAATGCTGATACTATTTAGTATCCTTTGTTATGGGGTAGGAGATGTCTGACTGTGATGGAAGTTCTGCTGAGCACCCCTGAGGTTCAGAGTAGAAATGAGAATTTCAGTTTATTGGTGATAGTTTCAAACTGAGCAGCTTGTGAGCCAGTGTGGCCAAGTCACTAATGGCAGTATCTGCAGAGGATGGCAAAGAGGAAGGTGGGAGGGGCAGCTGCTGTGTTGCTGCCACAGAAAGGAGTGAAATGCTGAAAGGATTAAGTCATTTTTGTGAAGTATTTTGGATTTCTGGAAAAAATGATGTTATGGACAAGAAAAATTTTAGTTTCTTTATATAAATAAGTGTAGAAGTTGAACAGTGATACCTAAGATAATCTAAAAATCATCTTAAACATTTATAAATCCTCCTCTTTTTTTGGCTGTTCTTACAGGTCCTATTTTTGCTCGCTCTCAGCAACTTGTAGGCAACTCACTGGAATTTAGGGATGCTCAGCCCTGTGCCAATTTTTTTATCACAATTCAGAATATTTTCTTTGAGCTCCGTGTAGAAGGCCAAGTTCTCAACTGGAATAAGCGCAGGTAGCTCTGTTCAGCTGAACATCTCTATGCCTATTTATATTAGCTAAAGCTCATGTCCATATTCTGATGTATAAATGCCTCAGTTTGCAGTGTGAAAGCATTGATTTCTATTTTTCCCAGTAATAAAGATACTGCAGAAGAAATAGGCTTAAAAATCCTGATGGTCAACTGTAAGATGGTGTAGAGTTCATCCTGTTATGCTAATATATGGTATTTGTAGTGCAGGATCCAGTGAGAAAAATATTAACAGGAATAAACTGGAACAATCTCATAGTTGCCAACTTCAGCAGAGGCAACTGGATGCTACTGCTGGGTTTACCTGGTATTATTTCAGAATAAAATCCTTGGTTTAGGCTTTAATTCCTGCTGACTCTCAGAAGTGCAGCTGCTGTGCTGCTGAACTACCTGAAAAATCCCATCACATGGATAATTTTGGGCTGTTGGCAGTAAAAACAATAGCATGCAAGGAGACTACAAAGAATGGGTTAAATAACAGACTTCTTACCTCTGGTATTCCTGGATAATAATCCGCCTACAGTGACTCTATACTGTGGGTAGAAAATGCCTACCTCTTTTTAAACATAATTTATGCACTCTTTTGCCTTTTGAAAAGGATAGACACCAGCCAGGTAGAAGACTGCTGCATTAGGGCTCAAAATTAACCAGCAAAACGTATGCCTGATGTGTAAGTCAATCTGCCTCGTCGTAAGTATTACAAACAGACATTTGATTACAGTGTGTATTTTTAAAGTATGCTTTTTGGCTGTGTAGCTTCAGTAAATAACATTTATTCCAGTATGCACTAAAAGGACAGGGATACATATACTGTTAACATGGTGCAATACGAAATCTGATTTCCCTGGAGTTTTTATTCCTGCAAGGGCTGTGTGCTATGAGGCAGTGTCTCCCAGATGATTCAAAGTGCCCTTGACTTGATCTGCAGTAAGCAGGAAGGAAGGTGCCTGATAGTGATGCAGTGGTAGTGTCTGAGGAGGCTGAAAGTGTGAAGGAGACTTAAAAGGAAGCTTATTTCTCTCCCCCCACCCTTCCCAAGAAAAAGTTATTTGGCTTGGACCTGAAGGAGCTGGTTGGTGAGAAGTTTATGCTTTTGAAGTGGAATTCAGACCTAGAAAATTCTATGGTGATTGCATAAATACTGAAATTACAGTATTGCTAAAAGCATGAAAAGCAAGCAAATGACTGGGGAACATACTTCTAATGTAATTGCTTTCTGACCTTATTTTGTTTTGCTTTGAGTTTTGATGAACTTCATATTCATTATAATCAGTGAACACTGAGGAATAAAGAAGAGTTTTGTTAAAATTACAGCAGCTTTCCCTTGTTCTTCTGTTTGGAAGAGGAATATGCTACTTTGGGAATTACTCAAAAAAACCCAAAACACCAGTGAGGCCAAATTTGATATGCCTGACCCCTTGAATTAGACAACTAGGATATAAGCAATTTCAGACCATCACTGTATGCCATAAGGAAACAAAACCATGGTAAACATGTGTTAGAATTCATTCTTCAAAAACAGTGCATTTTTTTGAGGAACACAATTGCTCCAGAGCAGTATCACAGGCACCTACCTATTTTCTGCTCATCTACAGCAAGAATTACAAGACTATTAGAGAGGAAGAAGGCACCAGCAAAAGTGGGTCTTGTGCTGTTCACACATCTCCAATACACTCTGTGGTCTGCATCCTAGTCAAAAGGTTATTTCCAAAGAGATTGGCATCTATACAGCAGATATGCAACTCTTGTATCTTCTGCCTTGCTCCTTGATTTTCTGGGGGAATAACTAAGCTAATCTCTGTCCCAACATACTGCCAGTGACAGAAGAGGTCCAAGTGTCATTCTGCTGTGTCTCCCCTGACTTCTTTGCCTCTCATCCTGCTCTGTCATGGAACCTCTGCCACTTCTGGCTGAATGTTTCCTCAGGAAGAAAAGAGCTTATCTTCAATACCTGTCTGATGCCTTTGTGTCAGAGGTCTCATAATAAAAAGATGATCCTGGAGATAAAGCCAACACAGCTGAGAAAAATGCGACTGCTCCCAGTGTGCTCTGTGCATTTCTGCTATTGCTCAGGAAGCTTCAGGGTATGTCGGGCGTCAGCATATACAGCATCTGCTCTGGCATCTTACTCTGTAGGGTGTTTGTCCTCTTGGAAGAGACCCACTTTGCCAGACACAGCTCTCAGCTCATACTTAGTCTGCCTGTTCTGGAAAGGCAGAACATGTTTTCTGACAACAAAAGAAATAAAAACCAAGAGTTCATTCTATTGCCACTTCAGGGCTGATGCATAACTTGCTCTTTCAATTTGAAATCTCTATTCAGAATACACAGATTATGGAGAAAATGGGTTAATTCATTTAGGCTCTTTTCTGGTTTTATGAGGTTGCTGCAAACTGGGGCCAGTTAAAATACAGGGTATAATTAAGTCTGCTAGTGCTTTAATTTTGTACGTTTTGTTTTTGTTCCATTTTTAAGCTGTCATTAATTAAAAGTTATTTAGTAGATCTGTCAGTCTGTTATGCTCATTCTACTGTGTACGTCTTATTTTTTCTTCTGAAAGAGCAAAAGGAATCTTTTGAATTTGCAACTGCTGTTTAGAAAGGTTTTGTGGATAGTGTTAAATGTTCCTAAATTTTACTTCCCTGATCAGTGGAAGCTTTGCTTTCTCATTTCCTGTCAATCTTATTAAGGAATGCTGAATAATCAGAATGAAGCAAAGATAAGATTGCCTTCTGATGCCTCTGATTTATTTTGAGAACAACTTTCTATGTTGAAAAGATGTCCTCACATCACCTGCTGAAAGCAAACATGATACTGGAATTTCATCCAGCATCTCCAATTTCTCTCCAAATTACTGTGCAAACATTAATTAGTCTCCACAATACCCAGAAGATGTAGATAAATAATGTTCTATTGTCCTGATTATAGGTTTAAACCACTGTCAAGGAGTTGCAACTTGCCAGAGGTCACACCTGAAGTCAGATCAAGAGCTGGTGCTTACCATGCAAGATCGTACCACTCTGTCTACTACCTTATCTCTCCTTGTTGCTTCAACTCCATTGCTTTATCTGCCACTGAATCTTAAACACATATTCATATTGGAGTCATCAGTGAACAGAATACATTAACAAGCCACATCTTTTCCTTAGAGAGCATATATTCTCAAATATTGCCCATTTATTCTAGACTTTTTTTTTTTTAATTAATGTGATCAGCAATGGTGAAGGCATGCTAATTGTCCCATGGACTGAACATACAATCAGAATCGTCCCCAGAATAATGCCTATGGGGACTGCTGCCAAAACTTGTGTGGTGTCTGACAGAGCAAAAGCCTGTGGCTCCTTCTCATTTCTGTAAGCGCCCTGTACATTTATTAGGTCAGTCATTTTCTCCTGAAATCCCAATTAGTCTTGGATTGGAGCTGAAAGGAATCTGTGTGCATGATGAAGGCCATAATTCTTGTGCAGGACTCCTAAGCAAAAAAGCTGGTGTGGCTGGGTTGAAATGCTGAAGTCCTGGAGCTCTTAAAGAGATAAAGTTGGCCTCTTTTTTTCCCTGTCAAGCTCTTGTGCCAGCTGTCATGGTGTTTGACCTTCACAGGCCACCAGAAAAACTGAATGCATCACAACATGGTGTCCAAAGTCCTCAAATGTCCTTACAGCAAAGGCTTCTCCAGTGCTAGCACTGGTTTTAATACATGAGGCTTTTTGCTATGGAGCCTAACCCTTTTTTTATTCTGTGGCAAGCTCACAACAGCAAAATGTGACCACAAAATCTATTACTGCAAATTCCCTTCTTCCTGAGCTCTTGCAAGGGCTGCTTTCTTGCTTGCAGCACATGCAGAATGTACTGGCATGTTGCTAACTCATTTGAATTACTCTGATGAGGTTGTTCTCACCTTGCTGGAAAAGGATTTCCTGTAAGTTGCCACAGTCTGAGAATTCAACCTCTTAACAGTCTTGTTTCTCTACTATTAGGCTTATTATTTGTCACCCTACATTCCTTTTCCAGGGTCCCAACACTATTTGTTCTTCAATGTCCAGTGAACATTGAGGGGTGGGACTTCCCTCTCTTCACAGTGATTTATTCTTCTAATTCTGAAGCTTCCTTCCATCTCCTATTTACTGTTGATACATCTTACTCCAGGCATTTTCCTTCTCATTGCTGACATAGGAGCCACTATTTTCTGTAGTTCCTCTTCAGGAGAGTGTCCTTCTAATGTCTGATGATGACTGCAGTTCCTCCACTGCATAGCATCCCATGCTCTGTGAGCAGAGGATCAGTTGTCCAACAACAATTAAAATGATGTTTAAAAACCAGAGTTGGTGCCATAGCCTCTGAGTGAGAAAAGAACAATCAGAAGGACAAGATGATGTTGATTCTTCTGGAAGGAAGAGTGGCTGCATGTCCGTAAAAGGCTAGAGAAATACAGAGCCAGGCTGAGAATCATTTGAAGAAGATTCATACGAAATCCTTTTTTTCCCTTGAAAACATTTAACAAAATTTGTTGTATTTGTTCTGCAGACTTCAAACTGGCAAGGCTCCCTAAACATCATCTGCAAAGTTTCCAAAACCACAAAGTCCCCCAAAACTCATCAACCTTTTCCCTCCCTTGAGACCCTCACAAATAGCTAAATTTGGAAGATAAATAAGGCCGTGGAATAAATGTTGAAGAGGGGCTTGTGGCATGCACAGTGACTTTACTTTTGGCTCATCTCTGTATGTGTGTGTTTAAAAAATAAAATCACTGCCTCAGCATAAAGGAGATTCAAATCCATGATTGACTATTTAGTGTCTTTATGAAGGCAGGTGTATTTTAAGGGGGAAAAAAGTATTCTGCCCTAAGGTGCAAGTGTGGTGTGAGTTCTATTAACTAGAATAATTCATAATTTGGGCTAGTGAGTTGGCTTAAGAGCGTTTTTGTGGCCTGTGAGCATTTTAATAGCAGGACTGTGGTGAGCACTTGCAGTGAGCACTAGCAGGAATTACACAGCTTCATAGTTTTGTGTCATATTGAAGTTTTTCTTTATTATAGCTAGTATCATATGCAGTGCAAGTAGTGAATGAAAGATTTTTTTTTTTCCATCTGTATCCAAATCTTTATTGATATGCCTCTCAAAATACAGCTTCTGGTCTCTCAATAAACACGGCACAGGGCTTGTGAGCATAGTTTCCACACACAACTTGTCTACTGTGTTTTTCTGAGTGTGTTTCTGAGCCCTTTGCCATCTGTGTATATTACAAGCTCTTGTAGGAAGATCTTTAGACCAAACTACTGCTGTATCTGGACAGTCATGTACAAGCTTATAATAGAAATATCTTTTTGTTTGTTATTTGTTTTGTTCTGCTAGAGTTAGCAAAGTAAGGAGCACGGGATGCCTCAAAAAGGGATTTCTACTTTAAGTTCTGCAGTTACTAGATTTAACGATGTGCCCACAGCTACCATAAGTGGAAATCACAGCTGTTAGACTGGCACTGCTAAATAAAACCTGGTTGGCTATTAGGATGAACAATGCCATCTGATGTCCTTGTGGTGAAAAAAAAAAATAAAAGAAAAAAAGGACTGTTGTTCCTAACATTCCCATCTAGGACCTCTCCTTAAATTTACCATAATTCTTGCATCTGCAAACATATACTTCTTACTTCTAAAATACGTTTAGGACAATCAGGATAAAAAGACTGGAGGAAATTTCTCATTCATCTGAATTAGACTGTGCTGCTGAAGTAAAGAGCAGGAAAAGCTTGTATTTGCAAGAAATGCCATAAAAACAGAGCAGTTGTGTGTGTTCTTGGCAGATACACAGCTACTTTGAAATCCCACCTGGATGAAAAGAGTACAAAAATGCACTTCACATTTTTGCTTATAAAAATGGTACTCAGATATGCAGTCCCCCTATGCAGTATTCCATAACCACGCAGATACAGGGAAGAGAGTAGATGCCTACTTCACTCAATTTTAATTCCTGTCCGATGGAGGTTGTGTAATGTGAGTCTTTGCATAACGGAACAAATAGCTTAACTGCTGCCTAGCTGAGTTCTCCACCTCCTAGCAGAAAGAAAATAAGGATGACCTCCCTAAATTCCTACACGTGGACGATAATTTTCCCCTATTCGCAAGAACCCAGCATAAGCACTGTGGATGTGCCCCCTTCTTAAAGTTAGCTTGTAAGAATTTTCTTACAAAGTGATTTTAATCCTAATTGTCTTCAGTATTTTGCTCTTCAACATTGAATATTTTTTTTCATAATTCTAATAATATTTTGTTTATATCTTGTCCTTTTTGTAGAAGTTTTTAAAGTGTTTTTATAAATGCTTAAGACTCACAGAACCTCTTGATGCAGGGAGATATTCGTGCTGGCAGTCTCCTTATTAAATGATGATAAAGAGACACACAAAGCTATTGTAACTGACATTTTAAAAAGTTATTAACATTAGAACCTTTGGGGATCAACTTAAAGAGACCATCTGCAGCTGTCACTGACTTCAAAGGGGGCTATGAAAGTCAGGATCTGATGCTGAAATCCCTGTTGTGACCTTCTTTGTGAGATCATCATTTATATCTAAAGTGTTTTTTGCTACTGCAGGATGTCTAAGGCTTAGCGAGACCACTGACACAAGGGTTAGCCCAATGTCTGAAACCTGCTTGTGATTAGCTTGTTTTCAGCCCATTTTCTGATGCCGTATGTTTTGGATGCCAAACATAGAGTGTTAAAAACACTATTCCTCTTGTTGCAAGACAGTAGTTAAACACCCATACATATTTAATTACGAAACAGGCTGGAATGGTTTTAATGTAGACCATACAGAGAACAAGAAGCCTAGAAACACAGCTCTAAACTTCATAGCTTTTGCTCATATTTCTGCCACAGTTCCCAGTAAGATTTCTCTGTAATCTACATTTGCCGTAGTTCCTTCTTCCTTTCTAATAATTTAAGAGACAAGATGACAGAACAGATTAGAAAAATACCTATAAATAATAACGTACGTAAAGAGGCACTTACCCACTGAGTCTTAAGGCTCATTCCTTGATTTGGTTCTATTTTTATAAGCCTCATCTTACTTGACACTGACAGTGATTCATATAAATATTAAGTATTCATTTTTGGTCCATTGCACATAAGTGAAGCTAAACTGTTGTGTTCTTTGGAGTTTTTACCCCTGCATGGTAAAAAGGACCTGCAGTCCTTACCTAGGATGGAAAGAGGAATAGCAGGATTCAGTTCCTGAGTTCTCTACAGTTTGGTCCTGTGGTCCTATATTAGGTAGCACAGATCTATCATTTGTAAAATATTCAGTGATATTCATATTTCAAAGGGGATTTTTGTTTTGTGGTGGGTTTGTTTTGTGGTTTATTTATTTGTTTCCTTCTGCAGGATGTAAAAAAGGACACGTTACCCTGAATTCAAATCTAAATCTGAAGGCTGTGGAATATTACATGATTTCTTATTTATACTTCATTGTGTCACGGTTATGGAGCAAAATTCTATTCTTTTGCTGGATCTTGAGTATTAATTAAATATGTTTTTTAAATGTTTTGTTTATTGTTGAAACACTTTGTTCCTTAGACTGCAGAGGAAAGCTATTGAAGCAATGAAAGGAAAGATTTTTTTCAATCTTTGTCACTTCTGAATTGTAATAAAATTGTGGTTCTGTTACAGCAGGAGTAGATGTAATAACAGATGGTAAAACTGCAAAACTGCCTCTGCTTCATTACAGCCCCTGGCAAGACTCCTATATAAGGTAAATTACAGTAGAGAGGGATATTTAATAATATATCCTTCACCGTTTCCACTCTGATTTTGAACTAGTATTACGTGTATCATAAAGGCAGTGAATGTAATGGCTAGAATGTTTATTGATCACTTCTGTGTTGGTTGTTCATACCAGAGCTAAAGCATACATGCTGTAAAAGGTCCTCACCTTGCAAAGACTTCTTATAGTGCTTTTCCAGGTTAAATTTATCCTGGCAATAGTTTAATTGAGACCACTTACCTTTAATGGTGATAATGCACTTTTATTAAAAAGTAATAAAATGTAAGTGATTGATTTCCATTTCAATTAAAGAATGTTTATGTTAAAATATTGATGAAAAGGCAGCCTTCAAGAATGCTTGTATTTATATGGCATGAGTGAAAGGCAACAGATTGATAGCCCTGGGAAACGTAGGTCTTTTCAAAACAAATTATGTGATGTGTCCTTACTCTGACTTGGGAGCTTGCTTTTCAGTGTGGCAGAACCACTCAGACTCTGGGGTGTAAAAGTTCTCTCTGCTTCTGCATATCATCTCATACTTTCTTGTATGTTTTGTACATTGCTTCTTCATAGGGGCTACGCAGAGATCACTGAATCTTTGCACATGGCTCAGCCCGGAGTCAACCGCATGATGATGACGTACAGTTATTTCCTAATAGGAAGTGGCTTCAAAGTAGTGAGTGAAAATAAAAAACTAGCCCTGCCACACGGTAAAGTAATGCTGTTTCTGACAATATCACTACATATATCTGTTTTCTGCTATTAGTCTTGCTGAATTCATTAGCCCAGAATTACCACACAGTAACAGCTTCTTGGTTCCACATTACTAGGAAATGCTGTTTTGAAACGTACCCAGTATATCGGTTTGTGAATTCTTCATGCTGTACAAACTAGATTAACTTCACCAACTGCCTAGATTATGCAGCTGTCTGAAGTTGAGAAGTCTCTTGAGCAGAGACAGATGAAAACGTGAAATCCTGCAGTTGGAGGAAGATATTGAGCCTGAAATTTCACATTCCAAGCAAAAAAAAGAAAAAAAAAAACCACAAAAAAAACCCCATAAGGTAGCATGGTTTTGAAAACAGCTTCTATTCAGTGTGTATGCAGCAAGACTGTGCCTGTTAGCAAAGAAAAACTATGGGCATTAACAAGGCTTTGATATAAGGCAGTTGCCAACAATACTAAACCAGTTCTGAGCACAGACAGAAACAATACTGTAGGCACTGGGAAATTGTAATATGCATTTAAAAAATTATATCTCCAGGATTAGTGTTTTGGGAATTGTAAGTTTGAAAACCTGAAACTTCTTATTTGGCTGTGTCCTTTCATGAGTCTGGCCTCAGAAGTGAAGATGTAGGAATCAGCCGGTAGATGATGTGATGGAAGGATGGCGGGTGCCCAGCCCTGCTGTCTTTGCACTGGCTGGCACAGCCTCTGTGCATACTGCACCTCTTGCAGGATCATAGCTTTGGGTGATATACTCCAGTGAAGGTTGGTTTGGTAAACACTATATCTGAGTATAGTGTAAGTTCTTCACAGAGATAATTACTGTTAACTTGCTGGTTTTATGGCAATAGAATTCAGGAATCATCAGCAGAGATTCCTAAAACACGGTTGTGCCAGTTACTGCAATAAACATTTACTAAGGGGGAGGTGAAAAAATGTAAAGCAAGTAACCTGAGAGAAGTGTTTTCCTATTTTGAAAATGACATATTAAGATTAAATGTCTTATATGATTCCCCACAGAGTAAAATTCATAGAAAATGGGAAGGACTGAAGCAGACCCAAATAATGTGTCTGAATGAGCTAATAGAACGTGGTGTTCGTGTGCTTGTGCCGTTATATTCATTTGTTCATGCCCTGCCTTTGTAGAACTGGCATTCTGTAGACGCTAGCTTAAAACCCCTGGGAGGATTTTTCAGAGCTAACATATGTAAGCAAGTAGGGCGCACAATTAATGACTTTAGTCAGATCTGCTGACAAATGCTCACTTGATAAACTGTATTAATTCAGTTGTTTGCAATCATCTGTCCAAATCTCATGTTTTTGGGTTTTTTTTAGGGTTTGGATTTTTTTTGCTTTCTAGTAAATTCATACTGTGTAAGTCTGTGTAATATGTTTACGGATATGTGTGGACTGTTCCAAATGAATGTTAAATATCGCCGAATAAGAACAAAGGCTTACCCTGCTGTCCTAGCCAAGATACCCTTTCAGGACAGAAAATGGTCAGGTCTAGAAGTTGCTGTAGCTGATGTGAAGATTTGTGGTTTGGAGTTGAAGATGCTATAGAATTGCTATTGAATTTCAAACTTTGCCTTCAGTCCATGTCAGTGACACTTACAAGATAAACTGAGCTTCTTTTCTTAGCAGGACAGGTTCTCCAAAAGATGTTTTCTTTAGAACAGTGAATGCACTTTTGCACTATTGATTTCCTGCTGTTGAGACATAACTAACATTTCAAGCAATCTATACAGTTTTGAAATTTACATTAGGTCTTTTAATAAATCACTAGTACCTTTGGGACTTCTTGGTAGGACGAACACTGAACTCCTATCAGCCAAACACTAAATTTCTATGTTGCTTAAGCAAAATTCAGATCTATGATGATGTGCTAGCACCCCATAAAAAGAAAACCAGACATCCCCCCAGTCCCCAGCAATTGAGTGAGTCTGGTATTGGTTGAGGTATCATAGCACGGTTAGGTTGTTCTTGGTTTGTCCTTACAAGTGCTTTACTTGAAAAAGCCTGAGTTAAAATCAGTTCTGTATTTTGTGGAACACATTCCCTGGAAGTGCTAAGATGTACTGTCACTAGATTTCTTGCAAAACTCCACACTAGAAGCAATGGGGAGATCCACTTAAAAAAAACCCAAAACCTAACAAAACCAAAAAAACCCAGGAACAGCACAATGTGGCCAATACCATGTTGCCTTGTTTTTAGAGTAGAGATGAGAGGCAAGCCCTTTTGCATTGAGTGCTCTGGCAATTACACAGTTGTCCTTGTCCTGGAAAAAATTGCCTGAAATAGGTCTGCAGTGGTCTCTGACTGGATCCCACTGAAATCAGTGATAGCTGTGGCAGTGGCCCTACGGGGTCCTGGGGTGGGATTTTACTGATGTTGTCTTAACTGCTTGCTCATGTCCTTTTCTGGTACAAGACATGACCTCCCTTCTCTGGAGGTTGTAGGTGCTCCGTGGTTTTAGGGATTTCTCCCTATTAATTTTTTAAAATTCCGTTCTCAAATTAGAAGCATTCTGATTGAAGGTTTTCTTTTAGTTAATAAGTGGATAAACCACAAAACTGGCCTCCCTCACCTATACCTGTCGATTAATCTGGCATACTGAAGACTGCAAGAATCCAAACTGAAAACTAGAACAAGGTTATTGGAGTAAATTTTGAAAGTGAAATCTGCGGCTGCATTTCTGATGCATGTCAAATAATAAGCAATCTGAGCTGACCAAATCTTTCCGTATTTGTACAGGGAAATACAGGTAATGTTTTAAACGTGGGATTGGGGTTTATTTTGAGGGAAAACATGGGCAGGAATAGGGATTCTGCTGCATTTGAAACAAGGAGCTACTATCCTGTTGGTGCATTTCTGTGTACATTTTTAGTTTTTTTGCTGATGCTGATTATATGATCCAGAAAATTAAGGGAAGAAGATGCATTCAGTGTGGTTGTTCAGACCCAAATAAGTGATCATTTTAACTTGTAGTTGGCTCTGGAAAATATAAAACTTGGTAAGAATAGGTTTTGCCTTTGTCATTTAAAACCAAATAATCCCTCTTGCTGCTTCTTAAAAGGGGCATTCTTTCGCAGGTTTTCAAGTGAAAAGCTGGTAGGATATTTTAAACCATCTAATGTGGTCACAACACCACAATGTTCTTGATCAAACGTTTTCTCAAAGTAAATCTAGCAGTGCTAAGATTTACTGCTGCTCCTGAAGTATCAACAGAATTATGTAAGCGTGTGCCAGCAGTGTATGCCTGTGTTGGTAGCTCATGTGCAGCAGCACACACATTGCTGGCTGTCCACAGCACACTGAAATCCGAGATTTATTGCATTTACAAAGGGCCATTACCAATGCGATTTTAACTCACTGTCATTAAAGGGTCTTACATCATAAGCAATCACTGCAATAAGCCTTGGACTGAGATTTATTCATAATTTTTATAGCATGATTTATTAGACCCCCATTATATCTTATAAATCATATCTGAAAGAAATGGAAGTCAGTTAGGGCCTGGCCCTTTCACCTGTACCCGTGTTGGGTAGTACCTTGTTCTCAGTCCAAAGGAAATGGGGATATTCCTGGAGTATCACTACAAGAGTAGGAGTAAAGATAGCAAAAATCTGGGTCCTTACTGAGCACAGGAGATGTAAAAATTATTCTAGAAATGACAGCATGCAGTTTATATTCCAGGGGAGGGGGTGGTTCTCCTTAGATTTCTCTTATTTCATCCGATCCTAACACTTCTGTGTACCATTTGGAGTGAATCACATATTTATGTAATGCAATATTCAGTAGAGGAAAGCCTAGTCAGCCTTCTAATACTGTTCTTTCCTCAGATCAAATTCATCATATAGTAACTGAGAAGCTAAGTGTAATACAATTACAAAGATCTCAAAATGGCTGTTCTATTAGTCTTACCCCCAAGAATGCACTGAAATTTCATAAAATCAAGCTTATACAAAATGGAAACTCAGTTTTGCCATCTGTTTTCGCATGAGAAAGAATTACACACTTGATTATCAATTAGGGCCCCATTTTTCAATCTGAATATCCCTGCTAGCCCTTTTTATCATGAAATGCAGTGCTTGGATATGATTTGGTTGAACACTAATTTAAGTCATGTGGTTTGAATGGGGATGTATTCTATAGTCCTTTGCAGTAAAAAATGCCAGTAAGATCATGAAGAGCTTTGTCAGTATTAGAGCTCTATTTTTTGATGCAATGTGCTAGAGATGCTCATGTCTATAAACGATTATGAAAATATATGTTTGAATGTGCATGTTCCTAATAAATTGCTAAGATCTATTGCACTTCAGTGCTTTGGAATGGAAATATGCAATGTCCCTATTAAAAAAAGCAGTACACTGCAATTAATTTGTTATCCTGAACCATACTGCAGGAAAATTCATTTCTATCCTTGAAGTTGGTGGTAATTTTGGCATAGAATTTCAATAACACTAAGGCTGGGTCCTCTGTTGCTTATTTGCTAATATCTCTCCTTATGTTTAAAGAAAAGCAGTATGTATAGACTTTACTAAAGTACTACTATAAATATATACAGATCAGTCACGTATTTTTGCAAATGAGAAAGCTGAGTACCATTGAATACTAGATGGCACAGCAGAAGGAAAAACAAGATGGAAAAACAGTTTTTCTAGGTATAGTCTAACATATCACCTTTTTGTGAGCCGTGCCAAAATAGAAATTTTATGGTTGATCCACAGATCTTTTGTGCTTTGTCTCATGATAAACCAACAGAGAATACCAGTATTTTGTTGCCTTTTTTTCCTAACCAAAATAGCCAATGTCGGGAGAAGGGCAAAGATAATAACTGAAGGCACATAGGGATGGATTAGAGAGAAGGAACCAAGTATCAACTGAAACCAGTCACTAAATTCATATTGATTTCAGTGGCACCACGGTTACATTTTCAGAAGTATTTTGGGATGGTTTAATTTTTAAGTCCTTCCTCATATGGAAATCCCACTCAGCCTTGTAGGAGGTGGCAGTGATAGGAAGGTATATATATGTGTATGCATATGATGGTATGATCCATAGAATCGCAGCCTGAGCTAAAACAAGTAAATTTTGTAACCTAGAAGCATTAAAATTAAGATTTAAAAAAATAAATTAAAATGGCAACAGATGCTGTTCTTTTTTTGAGGTTTCAGAATAATAGAAATAAAAATGGAAATAGGCAAATGGATTAAAAAAGGCCTTCCTTGAATTGAAACTGCTAAGTCTGTACTAGCCAGCCATATATTTGTCAGGTGGATAACATCACCCCTCTCATCTCCCTCTGAGGTTGTGACTTCAAAGAGATTGTAAGATGTTCTGGGCAGGCATATCTTCCTGTGTGTTTCTGAACAACTCTAACCAATGAAGTCATGATTCTGCATGGCTGTTACGATCCTTTTCCTTTTTTTTTTCCTTTTATGATAGTTTAAAAATGTATTACTTCTCAAGTCAGAGGGGTAATTCTCAGTAGTTATTTGTGTGTGCACCTGCTTCCACCTTGGCTAGTTCGATAGGGGCTGAATATGGGACTTGGTGTGAGCGTTGAACATTTTCTAGCTGGCATTGCAAAGGCTTCTTCAGACAGGATGCAGAGAAGATTATACCATGCTTACTAATGGGTTATATAAGGATTTGCTGTAACATGTCCCTTGATGGGAGAAAATAGGAAAAAAAATGGGATTTTAGGAACTATATTAATAATGAATGATAGAGTGGTAGTTAATAGATGTCTAGCTGTAATTCCATTATACTACAAGTGCAGAGGAAACTTCATTTAATGTGGATTCTCATTTGTCCAGAGCTGTAATGCAGCATGCAGTTAAAATTAGGCTGTCTTGTTAATTGTGAAAGTGTATGATGAGAATTACTGCAGCCAGCTTCAGTGCAGGATTAGGTATGCCTCTGCAGGGGAGACCTTGCAGAAAGGCCCAAGGTGGGAGAGCTCCAGCAGGGCCCCTTTGAGTCAATCTCTTCCTGGTGAGAGGGGTGCCTGTAGGTAAGGGAAAGCTGTGGGGCAGCTCTCCTCCTTTCTCTCCCTATCTTGTCACGCTCAGTGGGACCCCCTGGAACACTGGCCATGGAACACTCCTATGTGGTGCGTCCCACCTCAGATGGCTGCAGAACAAGCTCCCCTTGTAAAGGGTCATGAGTATCTATTCCCACTCCTTGATACTTTCCTCAGTTCCAGAGTTCAGCTGCACTAGGGCAGGGTAAAGGTACACCCCAGCCGCTAAGCCTCCAGGCAATATGGTTATTCAGGAACTAGGATCCCCTAAGCCATCTTATACCTACAGGATGTAGTTTATAAGGAGAAAAATCAGTTTAAATGAACATAGCAAGATTGAAATGCTCTTGAACGTACAAAAGAAAGCTGGAAGAAATCCCTGGGGAATAACTTTTTCTTATCTCTTCCCCACTATTCTTTTTCCTGTCTGCTTCTCAGTGTCGGAAACTTGTCCTTCAAAAATCACCCTACTGAGGAAAGCAGATTGTTCTGCAGGACGTGAAGGGAGACTATGAGGAAAGGGTAAGTGAGAGATTTGCCTTTCCTCTTCCAGATTAGAGCTGTATAGCATATGCTAGGATGTCAAGTAAAGCTGTTGAGGACTCTCCGTAGGACCCCCACCAGCTTTTATTTAAAAACAGTAAAAATGTTTATTTAGAATGACTACAAAAGGTCTCCCGATGAAGCTTAAATGTCCAATTTTAATGTGAACACTAGTGCAGAATCTCAGCTGAAAGCTCTTGGTTCCCAAACACTGACTAACCTAACTGAATTAACACAAATACAACCTTATCCTGCTGGGGAGGAGGAGGAAGGGGTCAAAGATATTAGATACCTGCAGGACAAACTCCAGGAAGTCAGTGGGAGCTTTGCTAGTGCAAAACCAGCGTAACAGACTTGAATATAAATGAGAGAGGATGCTAAGAAATATTTTTCACACATTTGTGAACTGAGGGACCTATGAAGTCTAGTGAGTGCAGAAAGCAGGAGCTCTATTACAACGTAACTGTCAGATATGCTGTTTTAGTGTATCTGTGTAGTTTGCTGTGCGACTCTTTCCCCCTTTGCATCTACTTACAGAAAATAAATTTACAAAGTTCCCTCATGAAGCAAAAACGACAGTTCTAAGCTTTACAGAAACATCTCGCCAGTTTAGGTACACAATATCCATTGACATGCAGTGATATTTAGCTGCCCGATCAGGTGCTTTTGAAAATCCACCTGGATGCCTGTCTATTTACACATGCACCCAGTATCTCTGCAAATCTGCATCACCTGCTCTGTTACACTGTTCAGACCTCCAGATACCAGACTTTGCCTCCATTTATCCAAATGTGGATCCTTTCAGTTACAGAGAAGTGTGACACCCGTTTATCTTACTAAGGTAAATGTCTAAGGCAATCTTGTGATTTGAAACAAGTTACTTTTTCTATTAGACTTAGAAGACAATGCAGTCTTTTAAAGTGCCTCATCTTTTTAGAAAAGAACTACCTTATTTAAGAAATTAGTGTTTAGAAAAATAGAATTTGATTAAAATCAGCCACTATTGTTTCAACAAGAGACTGTTGACTATGTTGCATCTAAAGACAACCAACTAGTGACTGGGAGCTTATGCTTTATCAAAGTAAGTTTAGAAACAGACAAAATTTGCAGAGTTTGCTGATTTTGCCTGAAATACAAATGCTTTTCTAGTCTTCTCTGGCCATCTACAATGAGATCGGATGTAATTTAGCATGGGTTAGGTGCTAGTGAAGCAAAACAGTCAAAGGTACTTGTATTTGTAAGCAGTGTCCATCAGAACACTCCAAGAATTACTAGACTTGATTAAATGTTGAGCTTTCCACAGACGGTTCCTAAGCATTCACTGAAACAGTGTATGAGACATGGTCCAGAGAAATCTTGCTTTATTCAGGTATGCAGATCTTCATCTCATCTTAATATTCATATATTGTATTCCTTTTACTTGCCCAAGAGTAACAGTATGATGGTTATGTAAACTGATGCTTATATGAAGATGTTACCTTGACATGCAGTTTGGTGCTATATGTAGACAGCAAACATGTATACAATACCCACCATTAGGTCAAGTCTCAGATACAATTAGGATGACAAATTTTTGTGATTTTTTTTGACAAAATGGCAATGTGAATTTAAATTTTTGTATGACCGAAATACAGTTTGTAACTGTAGACAATTAAAAGTGAGATAACAGGGATTCTACTTATGATTGCTTTAATTTACCATGCACTTATTAACGATACTATCAATTATTTTACTGTAAATTAGGTACTTTGAGTTTGAGGTCTTTTTGCAATGTCTGTGTTAGGTTACAGGAGCATAAATCAACCTCCCATCTCTTTTTATATCCATAACCATAATATATGGCTTTTATTAGAAAATGTTAAGCATCTTGTAATGTCTTCTTAATGGACAGTATATGCATGTGTTGATGATGAAAGCCATCTTCCTTCATGCAAAATATTAATGCATATAGGCCTATGTCTCCATAGATACAAGTTAAAGAATCATATTTAAGCCATGCAATATTCAGTATACACTTCAACTTTGACCAGAATTCATATTTCTCTAATTTAATGATACTTTAAGGAAAGAACAAGTTAAAGGTGAATCAAGGGTTGAATTCTACCAGGTGCACACATGTAATTGTGAATAAACGGTGTAACATCCACTGCAAGAAAAAAAAAACAACAAACCAAATCACTTTATAAAATGCCTCCTCCTAAATGAAAATACCCATAAACAATTAGAAAATGGATTTTATACCTGCTAGAATTCCAGCTTGTACATCACAAAGACTTAATATTGGTTATAAATTTTATCCTCCAACCTAAAATTCCACAGTGCTTCCAAGCAGAAGGGTTTTTTAGCCTCTGTATTCTTTTCATTGGCACAACATTATCACTTTGCTGTTTGGACCATTTCAGAAAATCCTGGACAAGCACACTGCTTTGACTTGAAATGTGTTTTACCAACAGATTCCTGGACACCAGAGATCTGCTATTCAAATCAATGCCTGCTAACATTGGGCTTGATTAAAGGAAGGTAACTAAGCCTTTTGAAGGATATCCTCCAGCCTTCCCTCAGTTTCCATGTTCCCTTGGCAGAAATCAGGGATTTGAAAGCTGCAATTCAACAGCATCATCCTTTCATCTCATGGTAAATATTTTATTATTCTTTTATCCTCTATGCTGTTTAAAGGAATTCATTTAAAATATTAACTTCTTTGTTCAGGGAGGAAGTCTCCAAAGGGTACGCAAACAAGAATCTGTAGAAATGCACCAAGATATAACTCCAGGCTCTGCTCCAGCTTTCCCCATTCATTCAGTGTGCAGACCTAGCGGCTCCTGGCTGAAGATCTCTGCTCAGATCTCAAATCTCCAGCAGTGCTGTTCCACCACCCATTCATACACAACACCCTCCCCTGTCCTAGCTCTTTGCATTTCCACTTCTCTTTCCTCTGTCCATCCAATTTGCTCCCTAATCTGATCTCACTTCTTTGATCTTCCTCAGGAACACTGATCATCCTCCCCCACAGAAGCATCACTCATCCCTACTGAGGTCTGGCAGCGGTTATGCCGTAACAAAGGTATGTTTAAAAGAGGAGTAAAATCTACACAAGCCAATTTCTTTGCAAAGGCACTATCCTATCTGTTTTCTTGCTTATCAATATGGTTATCTTGGAGGTGAATCCTGCTGCTGTTCCTGAAGTAAAGGTTTTCTTTACTTTAGACTTCAGAAGCAGAATCAGGCCCTAATTAATGTAATTATCCTCATATGTAATAGCATGACAGGTACCTACTTAGAGAAGCCAGGTGACTGTTAAAGACCATCTTTATCCACAGCTATGCTGTGAACTGCACCAGTGTGCATTCACTTTCCAAAACAACTGCAGGCTCAGGAGGGGAGGAGTTGTCCTTCAGTAGCCAGGCAAGAAACCTGTCAAACACAGTGTCCCTTCTACATGAATGAACCTCCTCCTCTGATTAATACTTTGCATTTCCCACAAGGGAAAAGACAGAGTGAGGAGGAAAGTGAGCAACTGAATTACCCATTCTCAGAGAAGCATGATCATAAATATTTAACTTGGTATGTATGAGAAAAGAGAAAGGAACAGACTCCCTTTCCAGCCTAGGCTGACAAACTCTCCAAATCCCCTGGTTGCCCAGGGACTGCCTGCTCCCATGATCCTTTCTCCATCTTGAAAAGGGGAGACAGCTGTTAGCTCATATGAGGGCTGGACAAGGTGTCCGTCTTTACTGGGGGACGACTGACTGTAAAAATCTGCACAGGGAGGGAAATTCTCTGGTATAATGGAGATTTCCCTAGCCTGTGAATGGGACCCTGCCCCAGGCTTTTTGGGTTTTTACGAGCCTGTTAGAAAATAAGGCCCTCCTGAAGCCCACATATGAGTACAATGAGCTCATGCCTTGGTGTCCACTTGTGCCCCATGCATGGGGCCTGCTTGAGAGCATGGGTTATGTCCCCATAGCCCATGCCTGATTTTTATATGGCCACACACATGGATGGCTGCTCAGCTGTGACAGCAGAGATAACGCTGATGATGCTGGGAGGAAGTGAGGCTGAAGGGAGGTTTGAGTGTTTTGATGAGTGTGCTGATTGCATAGCTTACCCTTGCATATCTGGAGGAGTAAGGATCCTCAAAGAGTGCCCAAATGCGGGGCTGCCACCGTCTCCAGAAGCCCCCAGACCTGCCATCTGGGGAGTCACTAAGTGCTAGGCGTTTTGTCATCTCCAGCTCCTCTTCACCATCACCAGAGTCTCCCGTGCCATCTATGTCTCCGTCCTCAGCACTGCTATCCAGGGGTGCCCCACCAAAGCTGTCCAGAGCCTCTTCGGCGTCACGGTGCTGCCGGTAGGTCATCCAACAGCAGGGCTCCACATCGGTCTCATCAATGCCCCAGAAGGCCAGCTCCTCCTCATACAGGGGCCCGCACACGTCGGCGGGGCAGTGCAGCTTGCCAGTGCGGTAGTAATTCAGGATGTGGGCAAAGACGCCTGGGTGCCGGTCAAAGAAAAACTCATCCGTGCGGGGGTCATAGTCGAAGTGGCTGTGGGCATCGGGTTCAGCGATCCAGGCCAGCCGCGTGCCGGGCAGGGTGCGTAGGGTGCTGCGGTAGGTCTGGTGCCTAGTCCCTCCCACGTTGATCACAATGCGGTCGCTCTCGTCGCCCTGGCCCATCTCGTCTCTTATTAGGCATGTCGCAGAATCATCCAAGCAAGCACGGCAGGCAGCAAGCCCGTAAGGGGACGGCTGCTCGGCGGCAGTCGGTGCCTTAAGCCGAGCCTCGATCCAGGCCCGCGGGGATGAGGGGCGCCGGCTCCGCTCGTCTCTCCTGTGGCCGCTCCGAGGGGCAGCCGCTAACGGCGGCTCCCGGCGCTGCACCGCCTTCGTCTGAAGTCAGGCGCTCGGGGGCCGCGGTAGCTGCAGCAGCCGCGGCCGAGGGGCAGGGGCAGGGGGGGCCATGCTCCGGGAGCGCGGGCGCTGCGGTGCCGGGGCGCGGGGACGTGCCGGAGGGGGAGGGCCCTTCCCTGGTTGGACGTGGCCAACAGCACAGGGGGATAAAAATCGGAAAAATAAAAAGGGAGGAAAATCGCGGCGTCGGCGCTGCCCGCAGGTGCTCGGGGCGCCGGTGCCGCTGCAGCCGCCGCGGGGGTACGGCGGGGCTGTGCCCGCGCCCTCCCGGGCGGTGCGGGGCGGAACGGGGCGGGAGCGCCCGACGGTGCTGAACGGACAGCGCCGCGCACCGCCCTCCCGCTGTGCCGCCTCCGCCCCTGCGGCCGGGTGGAGCGCGCTGCCGGCGGGGACCCGCGGCGCGCCCGCTGCTCCTCCCGCTGCCGCCGCCGCTGCCGCCGGGCGGCTCGGTGCAGCTCGCCCGCTCGCCGGGCAGCGCCGCGCAGGCGCGCTGCTCCCGCCCCGCCGCCGCTCCACAGGTCCTAGCGCCGGCCGCGCCGCCTCCACGACCCGAGCGGCCTCTGGGCCGCCACCTCGGGTAATTCCGTACCGGTGCCGGGACAGAGCTCCCTGCTCCGGTACCCCCGGGTGGAAGAAGGGCGCCCTCCGCTCACGTCCCGAGTAACCGGCCTCTTCCTCTCAGCGGCGCGATGGTCGCACTGAGTTAGAATCCCCGTCGGGAAGTGCTGCGTTTGCCCGTGGTACTCTGCACTGGGCTCGGCGCAACCCTGGCTGGCACTGTGGAAGTCAGTCATGGCTGTTGTTCTTCCTGAACTGGATGCACTGAAGGGCAAAACTCAGCATCTCCCCAGACATAAATTCCTCCCATCATGAGCAGGGATGGGGTTTGAATGTCCTACTGCATCGTGCTTTTACATGGTCCTACACACCTGCACTATTTATCCATCTCTTTTTGCATGTTTCCTACTGTTCACTTGTTTCTTCCCTAAAACCTGGCTTGGTAGGAGGTTGTGATTTGTGTTCATGTTGTTTATTCTTTTTTATTTTCATTAGTTCACAAAGAATGCCAAGAGCAGTTTCACATCTACAGAAAACCTGTTCCTGCCTTGCAAGTAGCTTGAGGAACAGCAGGGAGATGGTGGTGTGGAAGGGAAGTAACAGAGGTATGTAGACATGTTCTGTGTTTTATTTGCTGACACCATCTGAGGAGGAGTGAGCTTATGAAGGAGACTGGAAAGCTGAGCCATTATAGATGAATCATGGGAGGCTGTGTCACCATAAGCAGATGAGGTGGAGAGATGATTGAAGGGTATGTGGTTGAGAAATACTGCTGGAGTGTAGAAGTGATGGGGACTACACAGATCTCAACAGAAGAGGGGTAGACTGGGGGCATGCAGTTAGGTTGGGCCTTGAAGTGGGATAATAGGTGAAAAACAAGTGAAGGGCTGCTAAGGAGTAAGTGATGTGGTCAGGTTCGTGAGAGGTGTTTGATCATCCACAAGGAGCATTTTATGTTTGGAGTATAGAGAACTTTGCAGTAGTTGTGGTAGGGTATACCAAAGAGGCCTAACCAGCAGATTTGTCTATAAAAATGATAACAGATTGGTCTTGAAGATGGAGGGGTAGAAGGAAGGCCCAGGATCTGTGTGTGACTCATGGGAAAGGGAGCGGGGATAGTCGAAATGGGATATGTTATTGCTGTCAGTAGTGAAGGAGAAAAGGGAAAGTGAAGCTAACCAGCACAACCTTGTACCTCAGCAAGCATAAACTGATGACAAAATCTCCAGGAAGAGATGCCAGGCAGAGGCAGAAAGGTTGATGACAGAGGGGGAAATATGAGAATCACAAGCACAGAAATGCTATCTAAAATCCTTGAGAATTGCCAGACAGAGGGCACGAAGGGAAGTGAGGGCAGGTCTGTGAACTCAAGCCTGGTATTAAAAAAGGAAAAGAGAATGATGACTCATTGACAGAAATAACACAAGTGATAATTGTTTTGTAATCATATTAAGTACTACTTCTGATAATAACAGATCTAAGGATCAATAGGAAAGCACTGTGGGGTAGGTTCTGAGAGTTACAAAGGCTGCGGAAGGCAGGTGACCCAGGAAAGAAGTTTAAGGACTTGTGAATCCTAGGCCAATGTGTCCTTTGTGTCATATCCACAACTGTAGAGGCTCTTTCCCAGGTCATTAGCTCCTGCCTTCTGTGTTGCCTTATCCCACATCAGAGACTTATCCAGGCATAATACAGGACCTTAGAAGTCATCTGAAAGTATATGTTAAAACCAGAAAGCTCGTTTAAAGATAGTTTTCACAGGCTTGGGTGAGGAGGCCACGCTTAAGTGACCTATGAAGTTTCTTTGAACATACTAAGGCTGTAATTGATAAAGAAGCAGTTGGTAGGCATGGAAGAGTTGGATAGTTCAAAACACATGTGAGAGGGCCTCGGATCAGAGATTGATCATCAAGCTGGAACTGAGATCCAGAGCAAGACATCTGCTAAAATGGGAAGCTGTCTTAGAAATATAAATTGAAATATGAAATTCATACATTATTTTGATGTGGAAAATGAGAGATAACTTCATGTTTGAAGCTTACCTTGAGGTTTGAGAGAGGAAAGTATTAGAAAAATAATATATTTATTAAACAAGGATCGTGACACAACATAACTGCATATGAAGATACAAAGACTCTGCTTTGCACTGTAGATGACAGCATGATTTGCATTCATTTAATTAGTTAGTGGTAGTTGATACAACCAGATAGGCAGTTCCTGATTTATACATAATGAATATTTTAAGTCAGCCCAGCAGGTGCTGTGTATCAACAAAGTTTTGCTTTAAGCCTGCCATGCAGTGACATAAAATTCTAGTTTAGTTAAAAAAAATAAAAGTCCATAATTGGTTATGTTTGTACTATGGTAGACAAAACACACCAAATAACTTTCAAAGATCTAATTTATGGGTAAAAAGTTTCCACAGAAGTTTGGTTAATCCCAAGCTGTATAGTGGTACTTCTACTCCCTTAGTCCTATGGAAAAATGACAACTATTCTTTTTCTGGTTTATAGTTGACATTTTGAAAGATTCTTTTTGGTTGCAGAATAACTGCTTAAGCAGATTTGATATCTCCAGCTATAAGCTTCCATCTTCATGTGCTGGGATGTCAAAGGATCTCTCCTCACTCTGCAAAGAATTCCAAGGCTATAATGGGATACATACTCCCCTATGTACTTGAGCTGAATGTACAAATTAGCTTGCCCCGGTCAGCCATAACCCATGTTCAGTCTTTTTGGTTTCAGCATAGCTGTGTGTCTCCTCTATGCTTTTAGAATTATCTTAGACACAATACAATAACTTGAAGAGGCAAGACCATGCTTTTGATCACTCATGCAATGCCATTGACTTCAGTGGAGTTAATGAATGAAATTAAAGAATGAGTAAAAGTTTAGATCCCTTATCAATGAACTGAGAGCAGTCTTTTCTATACTTCACTGATGAGTGTCTTCTCTACATTGGGAAGAGAAGTTAAGCAGGGAGGACTTACTTAATGCAAAGGTGGATGTATAAGTCCAGGAGCTATCTTTTTTCTGTGATATTTATTGTCATTTTAAGTTATGAAGGCTGAGGAAAGCAGGTGACCTAGGAAAGAGATTTAAGGACATGTAAATCCTAGGCCAGTGGATCTTTCTGGCCACATCCACAACTGTAGAAGCTCTAAGCTTACTAAGTTTTACTTGCTAAAGGAATTAAACCAGCTTCAGTAGTGCTTGGAGAGCTCTGTGGGAGGCATGGAGTTGGTAAGTTGTTCAGATAGATCACAGTCTGAAAAAGGATTCTGGTGCAGCAACAGCAAGTAATGTTATCAGAAATTCTTAAATGCATTGGAAAACATTAGTCTTGGAATTACATCTTGTCTCCTAAGCTGATTCTTACAACTGGTGAGGGATTTTGATGATCATCTACTTTGAGCGGGGCCGACCAAAACCTGGCACAAGCTGTAGAGTTTAGAAAGGCCTTTCTAAAGGCCTCCTTTGTGGGAGCCTTCAGAGAGGCCAGAGTTGCACAGCTACTACCCAGGGGAGTATATATGCACTTTTCTGGTCCCGTTAAGGTCATTGGGTCTACTTATAACCTTAGCTGTTCTTCTAAATCAACACTTTTAATGATGACAGTGAAAGAATAGCTTTAAGCCATAGATCTATTTTAGTTTCTAAAGTACTGTGTAGCAGAAAAACAGTGAGTCCCCTTACTGATTTTATCAGTCATGTTAGGTCACTCCACTCTCTCCTGTGTTCTGATGACACAGGAAGAGTAAGTCCTTCTTTCACCTCTGTATCTGGTTTCCTGGGATCACCTTTGTTGCCCTATGCTTCAGAGTAATAATATACAATGAAAGGTAGGTTGCCTTTCACACAGAAGTCTAAATTATGTCTGCAAAGAAAAAAATAGCTTGTGGGTTCACATGCTATTCATTTGTTAATCCCACTGCTCTCTGCTTACTGCTTTAGCTAAGAACTGCAGTGATTTCTAATCTAACTCCCAAGCTTTCTTCTCAGTGTGGGAGATGACTGAGTGTATATTCCCTAATATTCCTAAACTTAGTAGCTCGTAACTTTGGAGTGATTTTTTTTTTTTTTCCTATGAAGATGTTTTACCACTTATGGAAGATGCTGGATTAATAGATCAAAATCACAGACTGTTGTATAGGCACAGAAAGCACATAGGGAAGCTTTGTTGTATGCTTTGAGGCTTCACTAGTATACCAAGATTATTTCATTCTGCACACCACTTTAGCCTTTCATTTATTGAGGTTCCTAGTGAGGATACCAATGAAGGTGACAGCTAATGAACCATTCACTCCTGAAATTTAAGCCTAGGTCTAAGTTCATCAGCCAGTTTATATTCAAAGAAAAGGGTTATTATGTAAAACTTGTTGCTCAATCCTAACAAATGCAACAATATAAAGAGAGAAAAGAGATGTTCGGAGAACCTGTGACTTTGCATGCAACTGGGGAGCACATTCAAAATGTTTTAAGCTATAGGAAGCTGAGAGGGAGAGATTTATTTGTAAGAGTTCTAATCTGAAAACAAAAGCCAGCTAGGGCTGGAACACCACTTTTGCAATGCTTGAATGCTAGAATTCAGCCTGTGCTCTCTTGTATCAAATTCATGACAACAGTATTTCAGTGCAGTTCCTCATCAGTTTTAGATTACATCATGCTGTGAATTGCTCTATCTGTTAATATTGTTCCCCGTGAATCATTTGGTTTGAGCTCTTCAAATGGGAAGTTGAGATGCATTTCAGTGTGCAAAGTACTCATTTTGTCCTTCAAAATCATTTAGGAAAAAAGCAAGCTGCAGTTGCATAGATTATATTACTTTTCTGAAAGGTTAGATTTACCCCTTTGAACTGTCAATAGTGGGACAAAAGCCTTCCATTGGAAGAATGAGAATGGAGAAGAGAATGGTTGGTACTTAAAGCTGATTGAGGGAGTCACAGAAGTGCTGCAGGTCTCGAGGGCTGTGTAGCCCAAAGCCTGATTCAAAAAAGTCATGCTGTTTTTAATGAGAGTAGCTAGAGCAGCAGAAGTTATAACTGAATTCTAGTTCAGGAACTTTAATCAAGATCTAGCTAGGGTTTTTTTTCTTAATTACCTAAGTTTTGCTTGAGTATGTACTTCATTTTTATGTATGTTCTTCAACTGTTGCATGGCTTTGCTGTGAGCTGAGAAACATTTACTATGCTCTGCCTGCTGGGTTGCATTTTGTTCTGCATCCATTTGTACTGGGCTAACATTTGTTTGTGAGTGAAGGTTCTTTCTGTTTTGCAAATCCCTTTAGGATCCCTCAGGAAGAGAGCTGGTGTAGAAACATCAGTGTTACACAGATGCATATCCAACTGTGATAAATGGAAGTTGCACTGGAAAAAAATTGAAGTAATATTGCAATACGTTAGTGATTATCATTGGTCTTTACTCCATTAACTAAGAAACTCTCACCTGAATGTGTTTGGTTTTGCTGAAACTTTATGGGAGTTGGAGCTGAGTAAATATGATGACTGGATTGGTGCACCTGAGCAAGGCAAGGTGTTGGCAGAATTGCTGTGCTGCTTGCTAAAGGACCACGGGGGTTTCCTGTAGGCAAACTGTCTTGCCTGTACGGAAAGAGAAGATTGCTCCTTCCTGGCAAGAGGGACAGTAAGCACTGCAAACAGCTGTTGAGCTATCTGTCTTTCACCCAGCACCTGCTTGAATCCAGCACATAGCTGGTCTGGGTCCTGCTTCTTTTGGAGTACCTACACTGATCAGAAACAGTGTGAGTTTCTGGACGTACAGAAATGGTATTCTAGTCAAGGTTGTAGTAAAGTGTCAGGATTTGTCTTTGATGAGGCATTCCCCAAAACAGAAATAATTGTCCCTCAAGAAATTATGGGGCTAAATCACAGAAAAATCTACTTCAAGTAACTGAAATTAAGCATACACCTTGGTTAATGTACCAGTTTGTTACAATCTGTAGTTACAGGAAGGGTATAGATTTGTGTCTTGTCACCTTTGTGCTGACCTAGGTGTGATCCAGCACAACAAGCAGCTGCTGACAAGGAAAATTCAGTTTAGACTCTTGGAAGATTCATGTCAACGCATAACAAAAAAACATGCTTAGGGAAGCTGCTAAATATATGTTACTATGAGCTAATTGCAGTCATTCTGAAGCCTCTAAATCTACGTTTGTAAGAGAGTAAAGGAGCACACACAGCTCTGACCTATTTAACTCCTCCCATGTGCTCTAGAGTTTCAGAAATGACTAATGATTTGGCTTTATTTTATTAGATTATTTGTTTGGGGGAGTCCTAAAATGTCCTTGACTTTCTGAGAGTGGCCTAGTCAGCTTTTCCTGAAAACAAAGCTCTGCTAATGCTGTCCCTGTGTTTTTAAAGTCTCAGCCAATTTACAGGTGCATGAACGTAGCAACAGACACAAACATGTAGATGCAGACATATGCATTTCACATATACTATATACAGAATACAGAACAGGAGGTGCTAGTCTTTTCTTGAACAAGGGATGCAGTTCTCAGTGCCTCAAGTATCTCTTTTTCATTTAACCACATAAAAAATAATTAAAACATTTCCTACAAAAAAATAATTAGAACTTTCTTTTCTCTCTCTCTTATTTTTTTTTAAACTGAAATGAGAACTTTATTCTTGTTGAATGATTCACTTTCCACAGCTGTTATTACTTCTCCAGCCTACTCTGAGTTTGCACTAGTGACTGAAATGTTCCCAGACAAGCAGATGGGAAAATAGCCTGTAAATCATTATTGTTATAAATGGTTTGTAAAACTTTGCATGTTGAAAGGTAAGAGTAGTTCAAATAAGTCTCAATAATGCAGACTCAAAGGTTTAAAGCATTGCTTAAATCCCTCGATTAACCCAGCTTCTCAATATATGACATGAATCAGTAACTCTAAGGTGTCTTTGGTGTTCTCTAGCTTTGTAAATATTTATGCTGCCAGTCCCATGAAATATGACATTTAATCCTGTTGAAGTAATTATTAGTATGCGCCATGTGAAGAGATGTAAAGTATAATAGTTCCAGTGATGTTAGTTTAATAATTACCACTAAGGATGAAATCTGCTACCTTTCTTTTGTCAATAATCAGGATTTATGCAATGTAAGTGTGAATGAATGGAAACCAGAATCCACTTTCTGATGCAAATCTTGGGCCAGCTACTGGGAACTCAGATTTCTTGATTCTGGCTTGTACCTGGGCCCGTGGCTCAATAATAACAGCAGCCTTTTATTCCATTTAAATGAGGTGTTGAGTGCTACATCCAGGCAAATACTGAAAGAATAGCACCGCTATTAGCTTGTCCTCAGCCTTTCATTTCTGAGATACAAGGAATGGTCTGTGCTCTCCAGGGAATAGGAAGATGCTCTACCCAGAGTTTCCAGCACCTGGGAAAGCCTTCTGCACAAAAGTGTACCTGCCTTCCAGATTGTGGCTGGGAATGCTGCTAACATGCAGGATTTGCAGTGCATTTGTATTTAAATGGTATAGCTTAAGAAACACAGTGATATACTTGTTCTTAAGACCCTGAGCTTTTAGTCATTGTTTACTGATTCAGTCTGATTCATCTGTGGTTTCTGCCAGGTTTTGCAGTTGTATTTCTTGCCTCTAGGTATTCCAGAAGTAGAAGGGGTTGGGAAATAATGAGGAAGCAGAGAAAGACTGCAGTAGCACAAGATGCTCAGAGTTGGCCAAGAAAAAATCATAAGTGTATCTTACTTCAGGTATGTTCTTTTCTCTTGCACAATTGGACTTTTCTGTGCTTCTCAGATGGATTCCTACCCTATAAGAGAGCCCCCAATAGCACATTTATTGTCTTTCCTATGAAGAGATGAGAGAAGAAGGGTGCCCAGCTCTCAAAACCATAATAAAGGCCTTCTTTCTATGGAATTTTTCAGACCACAATAAAATCTGAAATACACTTCTACAGGTTCTTTTAAAATTACTCTCTAGCCCATAGGCATCCTGCCTGTTAAAAAGCAGAGAAAAAGATTGCATTCTCTTTATATAGTTAGAAGTATTTTAGCTTCTTATTTGCTTTATCAGGCCAAAGCCCTTAAGAACCTTCAGGATATGACAAGGTCCCTATTCAGAAGTACTACAGTGATGCTGTGCTTCTGTAGCCCAGTTTGATCACTCCATAGTCCAGGCAGAGAGATGTATTCTCAAAAGGACAGTGCACCACAGAAAAGGTGATGTGGGAAGTCAATGAAAGTACTGTCAGTTTTCCTGAATGTATGCTTAAGAGGTGGTTTTGCCTATATATCCACAAATATATATAATTCTAGTTAGGAAGAAATACAGATGGTTACGTTTGGATTGATAATGGATTCTTCCTCAGCTTTGTTTCAATGTTATGTTATACTGCTTGTTTTACTGACTATTTCTCCCCTCCTCAAGCTAAAACTGAGGCGGATCTGCAGAATGGTGCTTGTATTTAGGGATGTACTTTGATGTGCTTTGGAAGGAGAAAAAAACATTTTCATTTTCAGCCACATGTGTTTGAAGGCCTAACAGATTTGAAGAGGATTTGGTCCAGTTAGAAATCAGGCTAGAGATGATATATCAAAATGTGAATTAGAATTTTCAGAGCTGAAAATATAAAACTAATCATCTTGGTTAAGAAGAAGTAAAATCTTTTAACTCTTTCTGGTCAGTTAATGTTAGTCTTTCGATAGCAAGTTAACAAGTACATAGAACACAATGGGACAGATCAGTAGAGGAGCCGTATGTGTGTAGACACTTGCTCAGTCACCCAAAGTTCCTAAAGGTTCAGCTGCAAGTCAGGGAATGTAAGCGCTGGTGTCTAAAAGAGAAGACATGGAAGTAGATGTTGGTTTTGATTTTCTTTCTCTTTCTACATGGAGTGGTTTACCACAAACAAACAAACAAACAAACAAACAAAGCCCCCAGGTAATGGTTGAGGTTCTGGAGGGCTTGAAGGGCATATGCCTTCAGTCACCACCAAGCAAACACGTAACAAAGGATATGTGGCTTCAGCTACAACACATGCATGCAGGAATCACTACATACATAGCAGCTGTAAGGATTAAGCGAACAGGTAATTCTTTTCCACATCTCTTTTTAATAACAATTATTTGTACTTCAAAGAAGGAATAATATTTCATCATCCACATCTGAGGAATAGCTTTTTTTTTTTTTTTTTTTTTTTTTTTTTTAATACACAGCAGCACTCAGAATTCTTACTGCAGAAAAAAAGGCCACAGAGCAGACAAGGTGAAATGACAGATTCAGGTTTAACATGAGCAGCCAGATCCCAACAAGCAAGTTCAGTGTGTGACAATCTTCCTGCTCTTCCCTAGGGACTAAGAACCATTCAAGAAGGAGCAGACGGAAACTGCTGCCAGCAGATGAGTACTGGGAAGGATTCAAGCCACAGTACTTGCTGGAACTGGCGAGTTTGTGGTGGCCTGAGCTAACCCAATGACAAGTATTTAAGATTTGGAACCAGACAGCTATCACTCAGTTCCTAGCTATGAGGGCAAAAAACCTGTCATGGAACAAAAGCCATGTTCAGGGCATTCTCTGAACAAGCCACCAGAACTTGTTTGTCAGAGAAGGCCTATGGTGAGAGGAATCTTCAAGCTGAGGTTGTTCAGAGTACTAAAGATGAAAGAAAACTGCTGATGTATTTTTGTGAATGTGTCTGCCCCATAATTCGTTCACTCAAAGTAGTGGTCTCTCTTGACCTTGAGCTAAGATTTAACAGGTGGGGAAAAGATAAATTTAGGAAATCCAGTGATGCAATGCTGATACTTTTATGTCTTCTTGCATATTTTCTAGCATACCATGAAGAATATTAAATGGCAAAAGCTGAAGTGTCCTTGTCAAACAAACAAAATAGCACCCTGCAATTTTTTTACCTTTGCTTCCCCTCACCACATGCACTTTTTACTCCCACGGAGCTGGAAATATTAACCCAGCATGTTAATTTATTTCTTCCAGAGCTGCTCTGGCCATTGGCTTTAACATCTCTCTTGGAAGTACTTCAAACCAAATGGCTGGCTCTATCTCTAGCTTTGTTAATTAGGCACATTACTTTGTTGCTTTTTTCATATCATTTAATGTAACTGGCATTTGTGGAGCTTTCGAAAGGCATGTTTGGGGCTACATTTTGTGCAGCTGGCTTTAAACTGCAGACTGCTTCAAGTGTCTAGTTCTGTAGAGGACAGCCTTTGAGAGCGCAAAGCATGTGTGCTCAGCACATACAGTACTTCCCCTCCAAAAGGAATGAAGTGACCAGTACAAGACATGTTCCTCCCTGCATATTTTTGTATTTCTATGGTATTGTATCTGTAGTATGAGCATTACACGCCCTGTTTGAAGAACAGGACTCCCTCTACAAACTGTTGTATAAATGCTTACTATAAGATAGCCTTCATCCTGACCAACTTTAGGGAACTTATAACTTACACCTTGCCATATAGGCACAAAAGCCTGTGGGTTTTTTCATGTCGAAGTACATCTTTATAAGCCAGGAATTTGGACTTGCTGTGCTAATTCCGACAGATAATTGTACCAATATTGTGCCGACAGCCAATAAGAATGATGAATTTACACTAAGTAGAAATTCAACTCTTTCATTTCAGTTGTCTTGGTATGAAATGATACTCTGTACCTGAATGGAGGAAGACATGGATGTAAAAGTTTAGGGAAAAAAGAAACCAACCCACACATACGCTCCACAGGAATTATGTCCTTGTCCTCTTTTTTATAGAAATGCTGCCCTCCAGTGGTCTGGAAAAAAAACAATCCATACATATTGCTTATTGATTGCAATAATGTGGTTTCCACTTACACTGCAGCAAGTAGCAATAAAATGTACCTCTTAGTTTCATAGGCACATGGATTGTCTAGGCTTCAGCCTCAAGAAACCCACAGGTGGCATAAGACCAAGTAAAGACATTTGTAACAGAAAGGTATTGCTTTACGAGTACAGGCCCAGGGACTCTTTTCTGCATGCAACTGACTAAAATTAAACTCTTGAAAATGGCAGGATTGTACTAGTCTGCCTTACAGTGACAGTAGAAACCCCTGACTTGAAAACGAATCACATGTGAGAAAATGGCCATGATTTAGATGAATGGGTCTTGCAGGACATTTGTTCCCAAATGTGATGGATTGTCACTGAAAAACATGGCCTGGCCCAACAGTCAGACACAGAGTTCTGCACACAGTGGCTGTCATTGAACCATGAGGATCCTTCTGTCCTCACAGAGCATGAATCCCAAGCCACAGATAAAATACAAGTTCTCCAGGTTTTGTCTTTCAGTCAGTCAAGTGCATTTGTTTTAGGATTGCATCAATGTGAAAGAAAGGAATGCTTTATGGCCAAAGTATAAGCAAGATGATCTTTAGGTATGTTGCCTCTATGCTTGCTTACTTCTCCCTTGCATGCCTCCAAAGGGTCTTGCCAAATATGCAAGACTGTTTCTCAGCTTGTTCTTTCTACACCTGCATGCTAGGTGGGAATTACCTTGCATGCCAAGATGATTTGCACCATACTGAGGGACTTGGCCACCAGAGAATCGCATAATTGTCCCACTGTCATCATCTGTTCCCATGCATCTGTGCCACCTGCCTTCTGGTAAGAAACTCATCTCCCCTAGGAACATTGCTCACAGCACAGGTCATACAATGCCTCCAAAGACCTTCCACTTTCTCTCACATTTTGTCTTTCTTTCTTACTTAAAGCAAAGAAAAATAAAGTGGTACCCCAAAATTTTTGCAGTAATAAACCCCCCCATATTATTCCTACAATTTTCAATCTGTTTCTGTAGAAGGCTCTTGGTGGGGAAGAACTTGGCTTTTCCCACATATTTTTCCTACTGTTCCTATTATATGGGGCTTTAGGTGCTGCCTGAAGACCGTGAATATTTTTGCTGTTTCCCCACCAACAGATTTTCCATAATAGAAAGATGAGAATACAAAACGTTGAATTCACCAGGAGAGCATTTCAGAAAGAGCTGCAATTTACGTCTTACCCAGCAGATGTTGCTGTTGGACCAAAAAACCGGCTCAAGGTCAGTTCAGCTGGGTTAGAGAGGTCAGTTTTTCAGAGGATTTCAACAGTTCCATGATTTTATCCAGCATATCCAGATCTGGTCCCTTGAGACCCCCTTTTACAACCACGGACATGCAACACTAGGTGACTGTGCTGAGACACAGACCTCTGAGTGGATCTGACTCCAAGCAAAAAAACAACACCCGACCACAATCCCAATCTCCTCAATCTTCTCATTAAGTGGATTATTGTCTGTCAGAGCTTTTAGTGTTTTGTTTTTTTTTTTTTTAATAAATGGTGGAAAGCTTCACTTCATATGCAGTATTTTCTTCCCTATTGATGAATGTGGGGTTATACATTGAGTCTTATGTAAAATAGCGCTCTTGTTGTAAGATGTGTATAGAAGGTAAAATTTATTGAGGTTTTAGAAAGGAAACGTGAGTTCAATGCCATGCTGACTGTATTACTGGGAAAACATGGAGGTTTTCTATTGCCCTTTGGTTACAGGATAGGTTAGTTTTCACTATTAAACTTACAATTTTAAGGTCTTTATTCACAAGCGCCTCTGTAGGTAAAAGGTAGATTTCTGGGTTGACAGGGAAATTTCTGGGTTCCTTCTACTGGCCCAAATGGCTTTATGCCAAGCTTCATTCCCAATTCCTGGTGGGACCTGGGTGAGAAAGGACTATCTGGAGGCTCTTCTGTATTATACTAGGGACTGTCCTCTCCTTCATTAGTCCTGAAATCTCAAACATTGAAAGGAGAGACATTGGTCTCCACTTAATGACATTCCCAGTTGTGCAACGGACCTTTTGAGAAGGGAGCATGTTGCATAGATCAAGGAGAGAAAGTCATGACTGTTCAACAGTTTTACTGGAAAGCAAGTGATTTGAAAGGCTGAGAGAGGTCAAGCTGAGAAGCATTAGTAAATGGTGTTAATGAGGTACTCCGATACGCCTCATGACATGATCTCTGGGACGTTTTGCATGTGTGCCTATTAGCTCCATCCCCCACTCACACACGCTGAATGTAGATCGTGTTGTCAAAGATTTGCACTCTGACTGTAAGAAGACCATTTTACCCACTGTTGGCAAAGCCAAGATTGCCATATGCAAGTTATGCACAATGACCTTCATACCATCTCCTGCTGCCACCGGCTCCATGTCAGACACGTATTTTGGAAATGTTGTACACTTTCAGAGTTATTACGGGGATAGTTCCTGGTTTGTATTTTTGAGATCAGGTTAGCAGTGAAGCCTGCAAGCTTGTTCAGTGTCGTGCTCAGGGGATCAGCATATCCAAAGGCTCTGATAGTAATGGGTCAGTGAGCAGAGCACAAGCAAAGGGGCACAGCAAGGAGTTTGTCATGGCTTTGCACTGCTATGTGAACGCTATCCCAGGCAGTATTACATACAGTACCTTGAAACTATTCCCACTGAAGTTGGAAGTTTTGCCACTGATTTCAAGGAACAAATTAAAAATTTTTAAACAAAAGGGAATATTAATTTCTTCTCATTAACATTCAGGTGGTGGTGCTTGTCTGTTCACTTTTGGATGTAGTTCTGAAGATGGTAATACCATTTTTATGAGCAAAATGAGTTTGACCCTTTCAAGTGTCTCTGCAAGATACCAGCTGTAAAATGAAAATTATTTTTCTTTCCCCTTTCAGTGGGTTTTTTATCTTGTGTATAAAAGAGCAGCATCTGGTGCAAAGCAACTGCCAGCTTAATAACTTTTCAATATCTTTAGATACAGGGGTGAAAATTCTCAAAAGGAAAAAATACACCAAGAATAGTTCCTATATTTCTCTTACCTCAAATTGAATTTTCAGCATGTGAAAAAATTCTGTAACAGCTTCAATGAAAATGTGGGAAATGGTGTATAACGTTAATTTTAAAAACCAGCAACTTGCACTTTTTTGTTGTGGAATACTGAAAGTGGGGAAAGGTTCTTCTTCATTCTCAGATTTGCAAATGACCTGTTGAAATTTAAAATCAAAGCACTTAGCATATATAAGTGAGGTATAAATTTATTCCTCTTCACTTTTTCCATAGCAATACTTTGAATAAGATAAACTGATAATACTGGGTTTGTTATGCAGGCCCAGTAGGGCTTTCTTAAGTTACCAAATAAAATCAAACCAAGTTCCTAAGATACACACTTATCTTCATGCTCAAAGACAGCTACTTTCTTTTTCTTTTTCCTCGTAGCTGTATGATTTTTCCCTTTGGAAGTACTGTTCCATAGGAAACATCAGACAATCCTAACACTGTTAGTGTAAAGCTCCAAGCCCATGTTGAGGCAGGCTCTGTATTGTCCTGCTGAGGCAGCTCGGGGAAAGGATCCATCTGGTTTGCAGTCATCCCCAGCTTCTCCCAGGCTCTGCCTGTCAATCTGTGGGATTCACAATCTTTTTAAATCAGGTGGTGTTTCTTTAGGTGCAGAATACTGAACTGGAACCTGTGTGGTATAAACCAATGATTTCAGGCTACTGGTGTATGTTTGTAGCTCACGCTGGAGTGCTTCTCTAGACCAAGCTGGACTGCAGTTTGTCTTGTAGGACCAGCCCTAGATACCTAAACACATCTTCAGGAGCCAAATTTAAGAAGCAAAGTTTGCAAATGTTGTATCAGTCTTGTACCTGTTCCTAAGTTCTGCTTATGTTCTCTACCACTGTTGGAATTAAACTGAAGCTCTGAACCCAAATATTTCAAAATATTTGCCCATAGACTGGGATATACTTTTATCGGTAACATGCCGTCCTCTTGATACACAGGGGAGTAGAGTAACTCCAGGCATTTGTTTTAAATATATTACCTTAGAAATAGACAGGAAGAAATTGCACAGGGAACATATTTTCATTATTTAAGTTAAAAAATTAATACAGTTGTAACTTAAACATGTATTTATCAGCAGAGACACTCTTTGGCCTTACTCTAGTGGACTTTTCTCATTGACATGAGTGGGGGAAAGGTGGGATCTGCATAGGAAATCTGTGAATATTTTTTCTTCTTCATCCATCCATCTATTTTGGGATGTGCTAAATGCTTGTTCTCTGTTGTAACATTAACATCAGTATGTGGAAACTTGGGTTGCTAAAATAAATCAGTGAAATGCAATATACATGACTTCACACGGAACTGCATGTACATGGTTGAGTGCAAGTGCCCCATGTCCACTCTGCCATGTCAGCTTTACAGCCAGGTACACCCTATTGTGTCCCACAGAAATGGGGCGCTGCAGTAAGGCAGGCATGAAGTCTGTGCTACCAGTATGTAGAGTCTCTGTAGTTCCTGAGCTGGCGAAAGATTTCTTGGTTGCCATTTACATGACAGTAATATAGATATTTTATAGGTTATATAGATATAAATATAGGTTCGTAGTATTTCACAAAAGCGTCTTTTAGTGTTTCACACTGTAGGCCTGAGTGTGTGCTGGAGGCAGTGAAAATTTTACTGTTGATGTACAAGACATTGATTTGTGAGGCAACTGTGTCTCTTCAGTTTTTGTAAGTTAGTGATATAGGCTTCAAACTAATCTGGGGCATTTTTTTAACTGCAATAGAGACCCTCCAGATTCATTCTAGTATGAATTAACACATTCTTAAGTTCATTTAAATTTTGTTTTTAATGAAAAAATGAAAGGGGTAAGCTTGATCTTTATAGGCTGGACTGTTTTCTGCCCACAGTGAAATCAATGGGAGACCATTAGAAAGCTGGACTTCAATGAAGATGTTGAGGGGCCACTCCTGCCTGAGAGTCCCCTCCAATCCATGGAAACATGGTCTGTTCCACAGAGTGTACTTGTGCCTCAACACTGACTCACCATCCACCATGGTCACAAGAACTCAGATGAGGACTGAATCCCCCTGGCTGCTACCTGCCCTGCCCCTTTGGCTTTGGATGAGACAGCAGGCTCAGAACATGCCTCTGCCTCAGGAGGAAGGAGAAGCAAGTGTATTGTTGCTCTCCTCATGACACACAGCCACTCACTCTTCTCCATGGAGCATTGACCTTTAAGGCCCCCACAGCTAAAGGAGTGTGAGACATTCCCATAGAATTAGCTGTTCCCCCTTTCTTTTTCCTGCTTAAGAGGTAAGAGCTGCACAAATTCCTTCTTTAATAGTCACCTAAGAGAGAATACAATGGCTGATCTGTCATAAAGTATTTAGAGCTGATGACAATAGCAAAGTCAGCTTTCAGGGTGTTGTGGGGTTTTTTGTTTGTTTGCTTGGGGGGGTTTCTGGTGTGGTTTTGTTTGCTTTTTTACTGTGATGTTTAATGAAAGCCATAAATGGCAGGCCTATGACAAGAAATGGATTGCCTGACTATGGCTGTAGCTGCTGGTTATACTTGTCCAAATGTACAGAAATGCCCTGATGGTTACTTACCAATGACACTCTGCTCAGGGCTTAACATTTTTCAGTTTTATGGCAAGCTTGCAAGGTTACACATACACACTGAATGAAACATAGCCCACCGGTTATTTTTAGAGAGGCTCTGAAGAAGCAAATCCCTGGAGTAGTGCTGCCAGCAATGTGTAAAGTTCAAATCCAAATTAAAACTGCCTATCTTTGGCCTAAATTCCAACCTGAACTTGAGGAAAACTCTGATCTGTCCCTTGAACTTTATGACAAAAATCCTTTGCAATTAGTTTCTAATGCCTGAGAATGTAAGAATGTGGTACAAACACTTCAAAATTAGAACTTCAGTGAAAAATCTGATTTTTTGCCCAAGAATGTTGTACCTGGTCTTGTGAGATACTGTTGTATAACTTTTAAGTTTCGGTAGCTGCACTGGAATTTGGAGAGCCTAATTTATTGTGATTCTTAGTTCTAACACATCTTTGTAAGATCAAGTTCTACAGTATAATTGTAAACTTTGGGGAGAGGAAAAGAAACATGCTTATTTACCTTACAGATCTCTTTAAGGTGATGTGCAAGACTCAGTTTACAAATCACTAGGATATAACATGAAGAAAGTAGACCCCTTTTCTGCAACTTATTTATGCAAAGTAGTTGGAAGTAGTGCAACTGAAGCATGTTCTTGGTTTCTTTGCTGAATCAGAGCTCGTATCTTCTTCCTGCCAGGGCAGCGATCTTAGTATCACTCCTAAATGCACAAGTAATTCTAGAAGTCCTAATGAAAGTCAAGATAACATCACAGATTTTATAAATAAGGGTCTTTATTTAGAATACTGTTGAAAACATTCTTGGCAACCACATTGTATAAATATATAAAGTTTGACACAACAAACCAAGCAATATTAAATATTTTTTGCATTTTTTTCCCTTTTTCATGTTTGCTTTTGTTTCTTTTTTCTTTTTTTTTTTTTTAATTTTTTTTGCAAAGCAACTCTTATTTACAATTATACAAAAAATTTTATAAAAAATGGTCCACAACCTTATTTTGGCCAGAAGAAGAGTAATAGGAAGGATCTGTCATGCCACTACTGTTATATTCTCCTCTGCATTCAAGAACCAGGTTCCTATTCCCCAAAGCCCAGATTAAACACTGGCCATTTCATGGTATACAATTTCATCTCTAGACATATTAAATAACTTTAGTTTAACAACCAATAAATATCTTTGTGTATTTTGAAGTAATATAGGTTTGAAAAGTTATATACTTGAAGGAATTTTTAGTAGTATTTTGAAACTGGAACAAGTCTTAACTCTTTTCAGTCTTAGGTCTCGGAGTGTGGCTGAGCGGAGCAGTGTGTTTTCAGCACAATCCCGTTGGACCTGCCTTTATAACACTTGGTAGATAGGGTTGCTGCTGCTGTTATCCTGGGGAAGTGGGGTGCAGTTGGTGGGAGAAGGAATCTGGACTCCGCTGTCATTCAGGCTCGTGCCTTCTAGGGGGGAACAAGGACTCCCTTCAGCAACAGTTTCCACTGGAGGCAGTATAGGACATGTGGAGTTATCTGTGGAAATCCTCTCTACAATGCTCGAGAGGCAATCAAGGCTGGAAACAACAGAACTCTTCCCATGCTTTGGATCTAAAAAACAGGCAAAAAAGATGCTCAGTTTATCCAATGTGTACTTAACGTCAGTAGGATGTAGTTCTTTCATAAACCCCCAGTGAGACTGGCTGACAGTATGCATCTGTGGCCATGTAAAGATTCAGAGGAAATTAATATTGGGGAAGGAAACCAAATATTAGAAAATAAGAGATGGTAACTGCAAAATGGAAGAAAGATCCAACCAAAGTGCTACTTTTGGGGCAAGATGGATCCAGGGCTTCACTTAAGTCCATAGAAAGGGAAGGGAGCATTTGGAATCAATTGCCAGTTACTCCAGTTTGGATCAATGATAGGTAGTTAGAAAAGTCTTCATGAAACACATTATTAAACACTTAAAATTAGTTGCAGGGAAGAATATACTTGCATCCAGATATTATATTTGCAAAACAGGAAATGCAGCTATAACATACCCCCGTATTTGCAAATACATCTAGAGGAAATACAGTGCTTCTACTAGCATCAACAGCTCACTAGCTGAAAAGGCAGGTTCCTCTTTCAGCCCAGCTGGGGTCAGCTAAACTGACAGGCCTGTCTCCATGTTCCATGCAGCCGTTACAGCATGTACTCACCATTTGGTGATTCTGTGTAGTAGCTGCTGTCATAGCTGTTTCTTCTGCGGGAGTTGCAAGGAGGCCCGCTGTACTCCATCTGGAAAGGAGAGCAACCGGGGTGAGGTCACTGCCTGGGGACAGCCTTTACTGAAATCCCAGTAACCATCCCATTTTGCCTTTCAGCCCCTAGTCCACACCATCACTCCAGTCCTGGCTGAAATGCCATCAAGATGTAGTTTCTTTGAATAGGCAAAACTTAATTTGGCTAAAAGGGGATTCACCCCAGAATATTTCACGTGGCACAGCTGTTCCAAAGGAAAATTACCACTGCTGTTGCATCAAATGCTGTAGCTTTACAAGTAAGATGAGGTTTTCCAGCATTCTGATCAGATACTGCCCTACATTTATCTTCAATTTACAACAGGGAGACCAAAAGGGGAATGCACCTTTTTTTCATTTAATTTTTGAAGGTTTTTCCAAACATAAGTTAAAAAAGGCTCTGTCTACCTTTGTCACTTTATATTTCTTCAGTTTCTTTTCCCACTTCCATTTTATACAGAAAAAGCATCAAAACATTGACCGATATATTTGTTTCCAGTACCTTAATCCACAATAACATTTCTCTTTCTGACAAAAGAAAAAGGCTGTATTTTGAAGAGGGATCCTATCCATAAGTCTTCTCTTCAATCTGCCAACTATCTCATAATGGCAGATATTCAACTCAGTAATGATGATCACCGCCAGAGCACAGAAAATAAATCTCGTCTTAAAGTGCTGTCGATATCCCACCTCAGAAGCTCTCCTGCACTCCAGCCACCCCATCCCACCACCCCCGAGTCAGAGTCCAAGCCTATAGTTGCAGTGAGAAGATGTGGCAATGAGACACCTTACATGGCACCCACCCTTCTGCTTCCCTCCCCGTAACATACGAACATGACTGAAAGCCTGGGGTCTCCTTCCTGTTTCTGGTATATGTCAATGGAGGGGATGAAGTGAGAGGAGAAATAGAAAACCTTTTTTTTTTTTTTTTTTTTTTTTTTTGTAAGGGTCAAGAAAAACAACTCTGGTTGCTTTAGACCCTCCTCCTGTTATCATGCTGAATGGCAGAAAACAACTCAGGCACTTATCAGTTCCCCTGTAACTACCAGGACCAAGGGCACCTTCCTCTCTGCTGTCTTTAGAGGATTCAAAGCAAAGGATGGAAACAGAGATGCCACAGGAGCTACAGGAGCACAGGCAGGGCTGCTGAGCTCCCCTTGTCCCCATCCCAGGCAGCTTCCCATGGTGCTCCCCCAGCAGCTCTACTCTGGCTCCCCCAGGACACAGCAGGACCTAACTTCTCATCCCAGGGAAAAAAGGATGTAAGACATTTTTCTTCTTTCTCAGAGATCCTGGTATGTGTGGACCTCCACCTCCCTTTGCTGCTGGAGCTCAAGACAAAAGAAAGCACTTTGTCTTATGCCTGGAGAGGTATGGAAGGTAGCTGCTATAGGAAAGGTGGGAGAAGGCAACTCGCCCTGCAGAGGTTTGGACCAACCGTGTCTGGGGCACCTCGGTGGCAGGGTGTCCCCCCAGGGGCACTCACCATGCCATCAGAGCAGCTGGAGCGAGGACTGGAGGCATCCGATTCCCCACTGTAGTGCTCCAGCACTGGGTAGTAAGCATCCTCCTGCTCCCGCAGCAGTGCCTGCAGGCTCTCAATGTAGCGGATGGCGTTGCGCAGGATCTCCACCTTGGGCAGGCGCTGGTTGGGGTTGGTGGAGGTGCAACGCTTGAGGGTCTCAAAGGCCTCGTTGACCTTGCTGAGCCGCCGCCGCTCCCTCATGGTGGCAGCCTTACGGCGGTCAGCATTAGTGGTCTTCCTCTTGCAAGCCTTGCAGGCCCACAGCAGGCAGCGGCCGGCCTGGTGGTGCCCGCTGGGTGCCCGGACGTGCTCCTCCTCATGTGGGTGAGCGTGGTGATGCCCGTGGTGGTGTGGGTGCTCCTCGGGCTTCAGCAGACCCCCCACATGCACCAGCCGGGGGTCCAGGTCCTCAAAGAAGTGCATGTCCGATGTGTTGAAGCACGGGTCATCATAGAAGTCATCAGCGGCTGCGAAGGAGCAGAGGGAGCCCTCAGTCATTTCCATGGGGCCCAGTAAGTCCATGGGGGCGGCAGCAGAGACAGTGGTTGTGCCAGAGGGGGTGCGTGAGGGGATCAGAAGAGAGGAGGCTTCGACCGGGACGTTCAGCGACAGCCACCGGCCAGGAGGGTGCTGCAGAGCAGGGATCCTCACACCCTCTCCCAGGCGAGGCCACCAGCGACAGCAACTGCTGCCGCTGAGCCCCTCCCCAGCTGCGCAGGTCAGGGAGTGCCACTCGAGGCCGCATTTATGCCAGAGCCCCTCCGCCCCCCGTCGAGGCGGGTCGGGACGAGGCGGGGCGCGAAGGGGGCCGCTGCCAGCGGAGCCCCTGGAGCAGCGGGGGGGGGGAAGGGGGACGCGGTGTTCCTCGGCTGCGGGGAGCCGGTGGGCGGCTGCTGAGGGCCGTGGGGCTGTTGCAGAGCTAACGGCCGCCGCTGCCGGCGCTCGGCTGCACGTTCATTTTCTCTTCAATACTTTTTTTTCCCCCCGCTTTTAAGCAGCCCGCCCTGCCCTGCGCAGCCCGTCAGGAAAAGCCATGCTCCCCGCTGCCCGAAGGTGCCAGCAGGCGCTAACCCGGCTCTCCGGGGGGCTGGCGGCGCTCCCGCTATTCCCGCACACATCGGCGGGTCTGAGACGTTTTGCAACGCGTCTCCCTGCCCGTCCCGGCCAGTGGGCGGCAGCGGCTCCGCTGGTTTCTGCAGGGAAGAAACCCCCAGCCCCGCGATGGGTTTCTCGGCGCCGGCCCCTGCCCTGCAGCTCTGCGGCCACAGGGTAACTACTCCGGGGGCGTTCGTGAGGGCGGACGGTGTGGGCGGCACGCCGGCGCCGGGCCAGGGACGCCGCGGAGAGCCGGGGCCGTTCCCGCGCTGCGGGCGCAGAGGGTGTGAGGGGAGAAGCAGGGCGGGAAAGGTCGTGGCTGAGGGGAGCCGGCGGGCGACCGCGTTCAAAATGGCGGCCGCGTGGTGGCGCTGCGCTCGGCGGCAGGCGGCGGCTTGACATGGCCGCCTCTAGGTGGGGGTAGCAGGCCGCCGCGGTGCGCCGCCTGGACTGATCGTCCCCGCCGTCACCTCCGCGCCGTAAGCGGGGCCGCGGCTGCGGCAGGAGGAGGGTGGGGGGTCGCCAGGCCTCCCTGACCGGGCGGTGAGGGAGGAAGTGGACGCACCCGTCCCGGAGAGCAGTTTCTCTGGAGCCATGGTTTTCTGCTCTCCGCCGGGGGGTGGGCGGAGGTGGAATTCCCAGCAGAAAAAGCGTGTGTGCCTGGGGTCTTTTTTTGGGAATCAGGGTGTCCCTGCCCACGTGCGACCCAGGTACAGTTCAAAAATACCAAGGATGGAACAGGATTCCAGCACTGTTAACTGAAACTGTTTGACCTCAGAGCAAAATCAGGTTGTGTGGGAGGGTGAGGTCTGGAGTGGCTGAGACACCAGATGATGCCTGAGCAAGTTGTAGCCATATTTATCACAGGAAGTACTTGATTCCTCCAAATAAGCAATGTGGTAATGGCTTAGTAATGATGTACTGGATAGCTGAGGCCTGCGTTACGTTCAGCCATCACTTCAGCAAATGACTCATTTCACATGAGCTATGATGTATAAATTTGCATTTCAGGTACCTCTTTCAACTCAAGCCTCTGTTTACCTTTATTCTGAAATCTTTGAAGATTCACCTTGTGAAGTAGCATTTTGCTACATATGTAGTTGTGCTGGACCTGGATTGCTTGTGCAACAGGAATTTGTTGTTTCAGGTAACTAGCAGTGGCAGGGTTTGGACCTTGGAGAAGTGGGCTGGTTTTTGGTAACATCTCTCAAGGGTGCCAGACCTTTTACTCTGGTTTTGGAATATCCTTTGAGATGAGGAATTCGGTTCTTTTTCCAATACAGAAGCACTTCAGCAGTTGAACTGAGTGATTTCATTGACTTCATGATTGAAATAGTTATTGGTATTTTTAGTGTGCCATAAGATAAAATTAATTTCTATTCTGCAGTTACAACTGTTGGTAAAATTGAAACTCAGGCAAAATCAAAAGCAAAGCTCAGCCTTTTGCAAGGCAAAGGGCTGGCTGAGAGGTTCTGAAAAGTTAAAAGACATCCACCAATGAACTAGTCCCCAGTCCCTGTGCCTATGACTTCCCAGAGGAGCTATGGTGACTTCTTTTGTTGTTATGTGATCTGTTTTTTGCAAAAGTTCCTAATCTGCAGTCCCAATTTTCTACTTAAATGTCTTTGACTAGAATTAAAGGTAGGACTGTTAGTTGCATTCTGTCATTATCTTCAAAAGATAATATTTTTATTTAAGCTGTATGTTTTAGACTCTGTACAAACTTACTCTTTCAGTGTGTCCAATGCTGAAAAGTGATATGTCCCAAGGAGATCAGCTATTGATCACTTTTACACATTTACAAGTGTATGTCCCAGCTGTTTCCAAGAGGCAGAGTAGCAAACTTGTGGAAACACTTCACTGTTATTACAGAGGTTCTTTGATCCAGAAGGAATGAGCAGATTTTGGGTTTGGTTTGTTTGTTTGTTAGGGTTGGTGTTGGCTTTTAAGTAAAAATAATTCATATTCAAACACAGTGCTAGGTAGACAATAATGCATAATAAGTATAAATGAGAAATAGTTGCATGTTGTAACAACTAAACATGTAAATTGGGATATCAAGGCTTGGTGCTGGCTGTGTGACCCACTCAAGACACTTAAACTTTCGCTAGATCATTGGTTTCATTTGTAGAAAAGGTAATTTTATCTAATATTTGGTCAGTGTTGTAGTGTATTCTATCACTGTGTGCTTCTACGTTATATTTGACCCTAGGAAATGGCATTCTGGGACTTGTGTGCATAGTGGTCACCTTGGGCAAAATGGTAACAAATGGAACTTGGATAAGGAGTACAAGGAGACTGCCAGTAATTGTCCATGAATGAGCTCAAGTGCATGAACTGATCTAAGTGAAATAATCATGAGAAAGTCATGACCAGATGGTGAATTCTGCTCAGAGTGATCTTCCAGTGGAGATGCCTTTGAGGACGCCTTTCCTGCTGCTGTGACCAGAACTAACATTCACTTTCCAGTATTATTCACAAAGATGGGTTTGTCCAGAAAGATATTCCCTTGTATGGTGGGGACTGAAAAAACAGTCCATGCAAAGAGCAGATCCTGAGGTGCTCTGCTCAATTTTGTGTGGTCATAGTAGAGGATGAAGGACAGCATGATCTCCACATAGAGACTGCAAGTGAATTCCTCACTCTGAGAGTAGGCACCCATAAGCAGTGCTTGTGGCAAGCATTTAGAACTATGCTATTGGTAATACCTGTTTGGAGCATCTGTGGCTGTAACTCATAATTCCAGTAAAGATTAAGTCTCTCCAGAGCTTCCCGTTTGGATGCTGTATTTAGGGCACTGGTGCTGCTATTCTGAGCTGCCCCAGACTGCATGTGTGGATGGTTTGGGCATTGCTTTGGAGGTACAGATACAGAGTGTGTATATGAACAAGTATTTAGCAGAGAAAGAGAATTTTAAACTTCTCTGTAAGAGTTGTTGCTCTTATACCTGTTCCACATTCATCCTTCGTCTCCTTTTTTTGCAGGGTGCTATAGAAAAGGAAGCTGAGAAGGCAGGGACAGGTTGTACTTCCTGTGCTGAGAAGCATGGACAGACTCATCGTATGTGCAATAAACAGGTATTGTTAACACAGTTCGAGATTATATTCATGAGCATGTGTGCCCTCTTAGCATGTCGACAAGAGGAGCTTGCTATCTACAGTAACTACTTGATTTCTCTTTCCTTTTTCATGGGACAGAGACTGGGAAAATAGCTGACTGTGAGCTTATGGAAAATTTACAGAATTGTCTCTTCAGGCAGAGGGCCCAGAATGTGTTTTGGAAAAGAGAGAGAGAGAAAGACCTGAAATCTGAGAATATGTGGATATGTATGGCTAGAAAGATGAATAATGAGAAGAGAAACAGACATGGTAGTATTTCAGGGAAAAACGAATCATGTCCTGCTTAAAAAAAAACAAAAACAAAAACAAAAAAAAAAATATTGGGTTGTTATGTTGGAATTCATTTAAGGTAAAAGACAGTCTTAAGTGCTGGAAACCATGGAGGAAGCTGTACCTCCATTTCAGAAGGTCACCAGCTCTTAAAGAAGACTGTTGCAGAAGTAGGTCACACATTACCTACTTCTGGAGTATTTGGAGTGGGTTTATCTGGGTCTAGTTTGTAATTCAGTGAGTGGCTTTGCTCTGTTCATACTTAGTGAGCTGTATTTTAATACTGAGAGGGATGGATTCCATTGCTCATATTCAAGTTGAGTTGCAGTCAGTGGAACTAATTGTTGAATAAGGTATGCTCAGCATGAGGATGGGTGATGGAATCTAGCCCAGATGGAAATATCTTTTAAAACACTGCTATATTAAGAGAGCAGCCATTTTAATACAGGCAAATCTAGCATGTTGATGAAAGTGCTTCAAGCCATTCTTGTGGCACACTGTAGTATTTTTACAGATAAATGCCGGGGTTGTTTTAAAGTGATCCTCTCCCCCACTCCCAAGGTTGAATCATATTAACAGAAAGATTGGGAAAACATTTGCATTGTTGTCTGTCCTGTGTTAAAACACCAACAGAAAGTAGGTGGGATAATGCAGTTTTGCAGAAATCACTACTTAACTGCAGCTGTGTATAAAAGTCAGTTTAGTGAAAATGTTTTGTTGTACAGTGTTCTTAATGCAGTTTTCTGATTGTGATTCTGTGGTCTTCATCTCTTGCAACTTTCTTAGTAGAAACATATTGGTGCAGTTTTGTATACACATGCAAAACTGTCTTGGAGAAGAATACTAGCATGCCTATGCGGTAAATTGAGGAATATAGAATAGATGCAAATTGCCATTTCTGAACTGAATTTATTGTCAAGCGTAACAAAAGTATCACAGTATTACATAAAAGTGTGAGACAATCTGTCAATGAGGCGAACTCCAGGTATGCAAAACGTAATGTATACAGATACGAAAAAGCTAGCTGCAGGCAGCTGATCTAACCAGTTGCTCTTCTTAGGTGACCTTGGTAGACAGTTTACAGAGAGGCTGTCCTGCAGGAGATGAACAGAAGGAATCTGGACAGCTCTGAACATTACCCAAGCTGGCTAAAGCAAAGGCCTTAGGCATGGTGGTGCTAATAGCCTCCTTAACTGAACACTGCCCTAACTGAAATGCAAAACTGGACACTCTAGGATGCAATTCTAGTTAATCGTGCTGTATTTTCACTAGGATCTTACTCCTCTACTGAGTACCATGATAAATACAAGAAATAGCAGTAATGTCATAGTAATACCATAATTTAGCTAGCTGAAAGAGGGGTCTGTATGGTAATTAAAACATCCACCCTAGGTTAAGTCTGAACAGAGCCCTAGAGCTAGAGTCTTCAGTAACACTTGCAAAATATGCATGAGAACGTGTAAAGATCACATCTAATAAGAACCCATAATGTATCTCCTCTGCTTTATGAGGATGAGAAAAGCCAACTAGGCAAATAACTGTAGAGAATACCAGCACATTATCTTACTCCCGCTGTTAAGAAAACGTTTGCATCCTTCATCCTGGAGAACTACACCACTAGAAATTGCTTGGTGATAAGTAAATGAATTAGACTACTCATTTAAATAGTTACTATTCTAGAAATAAGAAAACCTTGTTTTAAAACAGTCTTTTTTAAAGAAGTTCATTTTGTTAGTATACTTGTTAGTAATGTAAAACATGAGTAACATAAAATACTTAATATTATAAAATTAAATCTTTGGATTTTCTGCCATATAGAAATTTCCGTATACTAAAGTTGCTTTTTTATTTTTAATAAAAGTTTACATATACTGTTAGAAATAATTTTCACTAACTAATCATTTAAGATAGAAAAAGAGTTTAAAAGCTTCTAGGAAGAATTACATGTATAAAAGTGTGATTAATGCAAACAATCTAGGTAACTAGCAACCTTGCTCTCATTTAAACACAATAATGATATGGACTAGATTTTGAGCTGTCACTCAACAGAGGACAGTGTAAGGCAGGAGGAGCAATACAGCATCATGCCTCCTGAGTCCTGGTCTCAAGTCCACCCTCTGTACAGATCTGCCTTACGAGCTGCCTTGTAGCTGCAACAGCCACAGCGTTAAAGGCCCTCCCTGCCCTGCTTCACTTTTGCTCCTGCCCCATCATTACACTGTGGCAGCGTGGTAGCGCAGTGTATGGTTGCACATATTGGCCCTATGCCATTTCTGTGCTGGGAAGATTCTCTCCTGGGTTGCTTCAGACCCTCTGCAGCTCCTGTACACTGCTGCAGAGGCAGGCAGGGCTCTATACCTGTTCTGAACTCTTCCTGCAACCGGTCCATAAAGTAATCCCCAAGACTATTTCTGCCATCCTGGGAACAGTCAAGCCTGCGAGCATTGGTCAGCAGATCTCCCATCAGCTTGATCTTCCGGATTTTGGGCCCGATAAATTGTTTCTTGATAGTGCTTGCGCTATGAGGGTCGGCATTTTCAATACTCAGGGCATAAAGCTCTTCAAAATACCGTACCATAGTTTTCCACTGTACCATTGCTAGCTCCAGGGCTTTCATCAGACCAACTGCATACTCACAGTTTGGTTTCTAAAAACAAAGACAGAATTACATTTATTTAGAAGAACTCATCTTACTGTATTCATTGATGGTTTCCTGCAACTTACCTGGTGCTATAAACAAGATGGGCTAGGATTTTGCAACAGCTCCTTCTAGTTGGGAGCATCTGCTGTTTTTTTGCAGAGTTGGATGGCTGTAAACATAGAAATGGCAGAACCCATGCACTTTTTCAAGGAACAGATATAGATGGCAGCAGTTATGCTTTAGGACCGTTCTTAATCCAGGAAAACTTACCAGAGCATCAGAATGGTTTGGGTTGGAAGGGACCTTAAAGATCATCTTCTTCCATCTCCCTGCCATGGGCAGGGACACCTTCCACTAGACAAGGTTGCTCAAAGCCCCATCCACCCTGGCCTAAAACACTACCAGGGATGGGGCAGCCACAGCTTCTCTGGGCAACCTGTGCCACGGCCTCACCACCCTCACAGGGAAGAACTTTTTTGTTATATCTAATCTTTTTTTTTTCAGTTTAAAACTTACCCCTTACCCTGTCATTACACTCCCTGATAAAGAGTCCTTCCCCATTTTTCCTGTAGGCACCTGTTAAATACTGTAAGGCCATTATAAGGTCTTCCCTGATTGAAACTGAATATTTAGAAGTTTTTCAAGATGGCCTTTATATTTTCACTTTCTTCAGTTTAACAACTGCTGTGAGGCCAATGAAGAGCATTCTGTATTAAGTATTTACAGAATATTGATTTGGTTGAGGAGAATCAGCTACTTGGTCTTTAACAGATGTGGTGGGGATTTTTTTCCCTGATGGCTTTGAGTTATTCCTTTGTGCCTATGCAAGCCTGAGTCAGATCTTCAGGTCAAATTTTATCTTGAGGTGTGCACCAGCAGGACAACTACTGCCCCAAGCTGGATGTTTCTCCCACCTACTTCTTTACTACCTTTCATAAGTGCTAATAGATTCTAGGCTTCCGTTTAGTTCCAGTGTGAAGGAGACAAGTTGGCTGTTTCAGTCTCATAATCCATTACAACATGCTGGAAACAGCAGCTGAATAAAAGAAAAAGGGGACCACTGTTCATATTCTTTTGTGCTAGAAAGCAACCACATAGTTAGGGCTGTATGTCTCACAGTTTCTAGGCATCACAATCAAGAATAAACCCATGACCGCTAATATGACAAGGAAATTATATCTGGAAATCTAATAGTGGATAAATACAGACATATGAAGTACCAGCAATATAATGCAAGAAGTTAGAATAATTACTGAGGATTGCAACTGCTGGAGAACTTATTAGCTACTACCCACCTGAATGGTTTTAGAACAGTAATGGCCACCTCTTTCTTGTTGATACTTCATCAAAGCCTCTGCGGCTTTTCTCTCTTCCAGAGCTTGATGCAAGAAGAACTTTGAAACATTTGGTAGAGCCACATGTGCCTGATCAAAATATTCACCCTAAGCACACAAAACATGATTATTAAGATTTGCTGGAGATGGGACTCGCTTGCAGGAGAACATGGCTTTATGAAAACTTGGGAGAGCCTTCCAATGGAAGCTGTTCTACCAGCACAATCACTTTGAAGACCTAATCCAAGTTTCTGCAATAAATGAAGTAGTTATGGTCTTAAATGAAAAAAAAAAAAAAATCTACTGGAACTCCTTCTGTCCTTTAATACTGGACAGGTAACTGGTAGTGATGTTCTGTCTCAGCAGCAGTCAGAGACCCCCAGAATATTTATGAGTGGTTGGGGATGGATTTTGATGTTTCATGCGGGCTTTTTGTTTGGCTACTTTTTGTATTTTTTAAACATAGTCACACAAAGAACATCAAATTTATCCCTTCAGGTCAGCATTCTAGTGAAAAGTTAGCTTTCAAAAATATGAGAAAGATGAGGCAAATAAAAAAAGCATAACTTTGCATCTATTTATTAGCTTTGTTATGGATAATGTTATTCCAAAATAAAGAATACTGTTACTGAACTGTACTGTGTGCACATGTCTAGGAATGCTTAAGTATTACAACACGAAACCCACTGCAGGCCTTGTTCTGGTCTGTATGGGAAAGTAACACCTTTAACCACTGCAGTATTTTAATCATGCTAATAGATCTATCAGCTCCTACATTGGAAGAATTTTATCCATGGTAGTGCTGTCCATAAAGAGAACTTACTGGAAACAGGTAGCAAAGGAGAGCTACCAGGTTATACTGGCTTCAGCACTGGCTCTGTACAGCTCTGATGTTGAGGAAGGTAAGAGGCAGCAGCTGGAAATATGCCAAGAACCAAATTGAGGTAGTTAGTATCTTGATCTGCTGCTTCCCTAAACATGCATATGTAATGCAGCACAGCTTTTGTCTTCTGGACATGCTCTGGGTTGCAGTACTACATCTCAAGCTGTTGGTTTGTAGCCTGCCTGCAAGGGGGAAGGAACAAATATGTGCGTTTCCCAAGTTTTTCTGCTTCTTATTGTTTTCCTTGCTTTCATCTGTTACTCTGTTTAGATATTAAATACTTGTGTTTCATCTATGCTGCTCTGTTTAGAAAAAATGCAGAAGAGTTATATATATATAGTGCAAGTTTGTTCGTCTCTTGTATTTTTATGGCCATCTGGATACCCCAGACCTGTGACACACATACACATATGTGACCATAAAACCATTCAAGGGAAAACACATACTGGAATCTTTTATCAAGAACATTCATTGAAGTATTTGCATAATCCTTTTCCTGAAGTCACTCATTCTTGTTTCTGTTGACAGGAGAGTCAAGATTATAACCAGTTATAATGGTTTTATAACCAGTTCCTCAGTGCAAGCGTGCTATGTGACTTCAAGTAGAGCACAAGTTACCACACCTGCTTAACTGTTAAGGTAAATCTTTTATGTAAATCATTAACTGTTTAATATGTTCACATTTCTAGGTTTGATGTTATCTGCAGTCAATATCTAACTGAGCTTTCTCCATCCCACCCAGGTGCCAATCACTAGTATAATTCTAATCCACGTGTTTAACAAGTAGAGGTTTTACTGCATTCTTACATTTTTATTGGACTAATAGTTGACACCAGACTTGATCAAAAGATCTTGGGGATATATTGAATATAGTTTGTATTGCTTCTCAGTGGATGCTTGGCATCAGAAGGGATAGCATTGATAATTTTGTTTCTGATTTTAATTGCTTTGTTAGAATACATGTTGCCTTAATATTTGATATGAAATCAGACACAATTTTGGCATGCATGTTACATGCTATCAGAGATAATTTTGATAACTTTTTTGATTCATGTCCAACATTCCTGCATGTGGAGCAAAAAACCTAAAGGAAATAGCAGTGTTCACAAACTTACTTACTTCACCAGTTAACCACACACAGCTATTTTACATACAAAGTTTAGAGAAAAAAAAAAAAACAACAAAACCCAAACTCTGAGAAACTAATAGTCCAGATTTGTTAGTGTTCCCTGTAACAGTCCCTCTTTTCACAGGCATAACAGAAGTGCCTGCTTCATCACCCGCTAGTTCCGGACTTTCGCTGTCGTTCCACTAGCCGTGTTAGCGGCTGCCCTGGGCTAAGCGCAGCGGTAGCAGAGAGCATCCAGAGCCGACTCCGACAGCAGCACTCCTGCGCTGCCAGGTCTGGGTGCGAGAAGAGCCCCGCATCCCGCTGGTCACTTTATGGGGCAGAACCACTCTTCCATGCCTGCCCAAGTTTGAAACCCCCCTTAACCCCCGACAGCGCCGGCGGGACTGCTCCAGCCTCCGGGCACACCTCGTTACCCCACCGCCCGGCTGCTGCTCGGGCAGGGCGCGGGGGGAGCCACGCTGCGCCCTCGCCCGCCTTTCGGGATATCCTCGCCCGGTCCCGATGCGGGCCCCGTCCGGCCGCCTTACCAGCGCCTGCAGGCAGTAGGCGAGCTCCAGCAGGGCGCTGGTGACGCCGCAGAGGCCTTCCTCCACGGCGGGCGGGAAGCTCTGCCTCACGCGGCTGCCGGGCAGCGCACGGTGCGCCTGGCAGGCAGGCAGGGTCACACGGGGCCGCTTGGAGCGCGGCTCAGCCATGGCCGGCGCCGCCATCGGGCAGCCGCCCCAAAGCGTCGCCTCATATAGCGTGGGCACCTGGGACACACCTTGCCGCGCTCGGCGGCGGCGGGCCGCCCCTCCGCGCGCCCCTCCCGGCCCGTGCCGGCAGGAGGTGCCCTGTGCTGCCCGCCTTCGCCGGGGGAGGGCAGGGCCGCCGTGGTGCGCGCGCCCGTGGGCTGGTGCGGCCGTGAAAAGTCCGGAACGGTGTGGGGTTGGGACCTCCGCCCGGCCCACTTCCCCTCGGCCCGGCATCGGTCGGTAGGGTGGAAAAGGCCGCACAGTGACTCGGCCTTACTACGTAGGGCTTATTTGAGGGACAGTCGCCAAGGACGGCCACATTTAAACATCTCTGAGAGCCAGCGAGCTGGGAGAGCGCATCGCGGCCGAGTTGAGGCCGCAGCAGCTCATGGTAGCTGCGGTCAGGTGCAGTCGTGCAGAGGATGCTGTCAGTGAAAATCCTGGGAACTGAACGGTGTATATGGATGGGTCTTGGCTACAGGGTAAATCCTTACCTGTTCCAGCTTAGAGCTAGAAATGTTTGTGGCGAACTGGTCCTACCTAGGCAGATTGAGCCATCTTTAGTATTGTAACTAATAATCCTCAGTTTATAGAGTGATTTAAAGATACAAGTTTCTGATTTTTCCAGCTGATTTACTGTTGGATGGAGCTGTGCGTGTTACTGCTTGAGCATTTGTTTACCCTTAATAGACTCGAGCCAGTGGAGTGGAAATACAAGTAATCTCAACACCCTTCAAATTTGATAATTTTCTGTTCAGTGAGTTTCTGTTTAGTAAGCTTAATGTTAGGTGCTGTTCTGTGGAATATTTTTCTAGCAGATCACCCCACTGCTCCCCAAACCCAGGATGCTAAGGGCAGAATCATTATTCTGTTACACATGTTAGTTGTTATTGGATCTGACTATCTAGAGCAGAGCATGCATCCGAGAGTAGTCACATGAAGATGTCAGGAAATTGCTCATGAGAAAAAAGCTTACATACTTCTAGTTAGGTGCCTCTATCTCATCTACTGTTCAGCCCTCTTTGTTTACTATAATTGTCCGTTTTTCATTCTTCTGATTCTTTATGCTGTATTTAAATTTGAAGATCCAGCAAATAAATTGTAAAACTGTGCTAAGTTCACTTTAAAAAATCCCAAACATTTAAGCATATGCTTATTTTAAGTGCTTGAGTGAAACTGCATGTGAGGAAAGTATGCTTGTAATGTTTGCAAGGCTAAAATAAGTACCTAAATTCATGAGCTACGTTATATTCATTGACAGGAATGCCTATATGCCCTCTTTCACTGGGGCACTAGGGTCTTTTGCTGGGAAGATGTACTTCTAGCAGTTACCTTTTAGCTCCCTCCATTCCAACTGTCTTTGTTGTGGCAAGCAAAATAGTAGCAAGTGTCCAGTTTTTCCAGAATAATCCTTTGCCTCGGAAGCGGAGGAAGTGTATATGCATGTATGCATTGACATTCTAATCTGAATAGAATACTTGACCTTGTTTCTGTGGGCAGTCCAAATAATTTGAAATTGCAGTAGAAAGCAAGTTAGCTAGTGTCTGTGGAAAAGTTTAGTTATGTTTTGTTAGGTGGAGTTCATAGCAATAATATCGGAGCATATTGGCTCACAGATGCTTGCATCTGTATTGTTGAATTCTGGTTCCTTGGTAGTCAATATTAAGTTATCTGTTTTCAGTAATGGAGAGCTAAGATGCAAAGACATTTCTTTAGGGTACCTATGATGTATCAGGCTGATCTGAAAACTGACTCTAAATTTCCTTAGTCTCCATCTGTTCTTTAACCCCTCCTTTTATGAGAACACCATTCAATTTAATTTGCTTTGTGCTTCATAGAACTAAAGGCAGTACATGTCATTTGTATTGTAATAAAATGTATTGTGGAAAAATTCCATTACAAAGTAATGTAGGGATTCTTGCTACATAGCGTGAGGTGTTGTCACATGCTGGTTGTATCTCGTCTGAGAATAGTGTTATCTGTGCCAAAAATTTGTGATCTCAAGTCTTGGTTTTCAAGAAATGCTGTACTGTAGGGAACAAAAACCTTGTTCAGTTTCTTAGTTAAAACATTTCAACACAGCATAGAGTAAGTGCAGCTACCTGCTATCAGGTAGAATTGCTTTCTTCCCACCTGCCCTAAACTGAAGGGAAAGTCTTGCATATCTCTTCCAAACTGCCTGCTTTGGGTAACAATAGCTGTATATGACTTTGTTACATGTGAATCTGGGTTATATCTGTACTCGCACTAAATATTGAAGTACAAAGGTACTTTACAGATTTCCTCAATAAACTGATGTTGGGTGAAGAGGGTTGGACGCTGAGTGATCTTGGCCAAGGGAAAGCAAGAGCAGGTAGCTACGTGCAAGTCGTTGTGAAAAGGGCTGGTGACATCTGTAAATAAGGTTGCTGACAGGATTGATCCTGTTTATTCCCATAATCTGGGGTTAAATGTGTAGTGTTAGGCACTTGCCTTTATGAAACATATCTATTTGTTTTTATGATTGGGCATGACTTTGTTACAGAACATTTTGAAGAGTGTTTAAAGTGTATGGCAGAGCGGGAAGCTAAACAACCACAGTGTGGTATACAGAACTGCAATTAAAATTCCAGCAAAATATGCTTTTTTACACACACACATGCTCCTCCTCACCCTTTCTTTCTGTTCTTCAGCAGTGTCGGTGGGTTTTAGCAGTCACCTGTAAATATCCTTTCTGCTGAGACTACTTTACAAATATTTAGTTGTATCTGGCCATTTTCTACCTTGATTCGCTCTCATTTTAACCCCAGGTAGCGGGAGTTGTGGCTGTTGCTTCTCTCCAGTTGCCATCTGTTAGCTTATTTCTGGCTGTGGCAGATTTTTCATGGGCTTTGCAGATAATGTATCTTTTGCTGCCAAACTTTTTTCTTATGTGATTTTTCAGTGCCTATCAGTAGCTATGATGAAAGTGGAGGGCTATGTGAGGAAAAAAAAATAAAATGAATGAATGTATGAGATGTGTGCCTATGAATTAGCCTTATTCATTATTTTGTTTTGTAATTAAGCTTTCTGGCAGGAAATGGAGAATGATTCATACGAACACCAGTTAATTCACATGTATTCATGTACTGGACTTGAAGTCACTTAACCCATTTTTGTATGCTTTTCCATTCTCAACAGGTGCTTCATTTCACTATTTTATCTGATCCCACTCTTTTTTGTTTCTTTTTTCCATGGAGGAAAAGCCAGCAAAACCTCCGAGTTGTTTTGTTGCCTTTTTGCACTGTATGACTCATAAAGTTAAAAAAGCAACCTGAAATTTGGGAGCTTACTCCTTAAGTAAGCGTAGAAAAATAACCTTTTTTAACTGTCTCACAGCAAAAGTAGTCATCAGCAAAACATGAGATGGCCCTGGGGTGACAGTAGCAGTGTGACTGGGCTGAGAGGGGGACACTCTGGAAAATGCTTTTTGTCTGTAGTCACTGAGCAAACAGAAAGGTCCAGTTTGTTGTAGTGCTGTGCAATCACCATGTTTTAGCAGTAGAAGAGAAAGATTTCCCAAAAGTAAAAGTTAAAACGTGTTCACTTTGAAGTTAGAGTCTAGATGTTGTTGGTGTAAAACAGAGCAGACAGGAGCCTGTTTCTTGGGCTTACAGGTACTGAAAATAACTGCAGTGCTGCAGCCACACATATTTTACATATGTTAAGATTATTAAAATGAGATATCACAAATCCTGTTTGGTAAACACTTGGATTTATTTTTATTTTGGAGGTAATTTTTGAAAATGCCTTTTTTGGCACTTCCCTCACATCCTCTTAAAACTTAGTTTGCCATTGCTTTCCTTTTCTAGAGTTAAAGATTTTCTTCCTGACATTGATATTTTTGTATTTGCAAGACGTTAGTGCAGTCTGTGAAGCCTGTTGAGATATTTGAGGGTGTTCTTCAGTTTTCCTGGAAACAATCATGCCTTTTTTGCCTTCATTCAGTTTTCCACTTTGCATCTGTAGCCTGGTAAAATTGCGACACTTTGCACCTCTGGTGTAACTTACTCTGGCAGTTCAGCTCCGTAGCCTTCCTTCACACAAGTCTGCATGGCACAGATACTGAGAATTTGGCTCATCTGGCTTTCTTCTTTTGCAGCGAAGCTCTTCCTTAAGTAACCTTTGAAATGCTGAATAATATAAGACACTGTGATATATAGAGAGTTCTTTGAAACTTTACTGACTATAGTTTGTCCTTCAAACAGAATATGCGTACAGGCCGTGGGCCTATCTATGTCACGTCTGAAATGTAGAAGAAGAGCTTGTACGAGTTTCTAAAATACAAGCAAAGCTTATCTTTAACCTCGTGTCACAGTACAGGTATAGAAGGGTTTCCTAATTCATGCTATTTGCTTGTCTGCAGTGTTTAAATTAGATTATCTGTAACTAATGCTTGCCTTTACTGTGGGACCCTTCCAGTAGCGGAGAGTTTGCTTCAGCTAGTGCTGAGAGGAGACAGACGGCCTCAGCTCCTCCTTGGCAGGGCGCTGCAGAAACCCAGAGAGGCTGGTGCTGTGCAGGGCAGCCGGGAGCCTTGGTGGCCACTGCCCTGGCCCATGACTTTGCTGTTCAGGGCACATCCTGCCTGCATAAGCACCTGCCCTCACGCTCCTGCAGGTCCACAGGCACCCCTCTCATGTGCTCTCTCTCCCTGTAGGCTCTTTCCACCTGCTGCCACAACCGCAGTGCTCAGGCAGACTCATCCTCTCCCTTTGCTCCCACTCTCTCTTCTATGGACCCGCAGAAAGCGCCATGCCAACAGCAGGTTTGGGGGCTCTGTGTGTGGGCAGCCAAGAAGTTGTAACTGCATCTTGGTGAACTGCATAAGTAGACTCTTGGCTGTGACTGTTGTCCTGCCTCAACCTGCTCTTCAACCTGCTCAGCTGCCTTCATCTATCTTGTTGCATCTCAGCTCCAGCTGCATGTGGCTGTGTTTGAGTGTGTGTGAGACTGTATATATGTGCATAGACTTAATGCTGGGGCTGCAGGTTAAACTGCACCACAGCCACTACTAACTTGTGCCTAGGAGCTATATATCACTTTTCTCTGAAGCACATTATCACTCTTCACAGTGCAGTTTTAAATGTTGACAATTCACCTACACTGAGTTGTTCTCTCCTAGTCTTTTCTCATTGTATTTACAAAATAGGTGTGCTGACTAGGCTTCTCTGCACTTCTGTGTCTTTAAGAGCCCTGTGTCTGCCAGCACTCAGGAAGCCCGCGGTTTGGCTTGGGCAAACAGGCAGGAGGGAGAGCTGAAGCCATGGGGGCTGGCTGGCTCTGCTCCCTTCCTGGTGGCTGCAGGGGACGGGAAGCCAGGCTGAGCGAGCTTCAGCCTGGTCAGCAGCATTAGCCCTTCAATCTCCATTTCTTCTCTTATAAATGCACTTAAGATGTAAGTGGATTTTTAATTTCAGGTGGTACTGGCTGATACTACCCACTTGTTTTTTTAAATAGCTGTGCTTAGGGGTCAGTTAGAATAAATTATCAGGGTTCATCTGTCTCTCAGATTCTGCAATTCTTATTTGAAGCCACATTTAAAAAAAACATAGGCCAGCAAACTTAAGGCTCATCCTTGCAATCTGTGCGTGGCATATCATAAGTCCAGTCCCTTATTAGAGGTTAAAGCCTCTAGGTCCCAGCTCTGGAGCAAATGTAGAGGAATTTTGTGGAAATTCTGAAAACACTACATACCCCAGGCAACATTGCATAAGGGGGTTGTGCAGTCCCAAACTGACTAAAGCCTGGCATAATTTATATATCTTGCCTTTCTATTCTATCTTCCTTTCCATAACTGTGGGTAAAAATCTGTACTTTTGGACAAATGAGAAAATAAGACTTGGTATGTTGAAAAAGGCAGCGTCTTTTTTTGTACTGTCTGTGCCCTCTGCAATCAGTGACCGCAGGTAATGTCTTCCAGGGAGTATAAACTTCAGTAGGTGTACTCTGTGCTCCAGATGGCCCTTGAGGAGCATCAGACCTACCTGTCTGAGGTGAGCATGGGCAGATGCACTCTGTCCATACTCAGAATATTTGGGCTAGCAGAATTAAACTATGGGCAAGGGCTGAAGATCCAGAAACCATTTCTTGCCTTGCTGCTATATGCTACAGGTGGTTGGTGTTTGTAGAGTCCTTGCCTAGTATCAAGAGCACCTGTTCTGAAGTACAGGTACTCCCGACTGATGCCATTTGCTACCTGACTTGAGAGAGAAGTTAAAGCCACAGCTATGGTAAGAGATGTGTGACATGTTTGCAGGTGAAGAGGAAATGATTCTCAATGTTTCAGCTCCTGTAGTGACAAAAAAAAATAACAAATTAACCCTTTTCACAGTTTTTGTTTGAAAAAGAATCTTTTCAAAGTTTGAATGAAACTGCTTGAGAAAAAAATGTGAAAAGGTTTTTTATTTGAAACTTTAAGTGAACATTCATCAGCTGAATGTTTGGTTTAAGTTTTATATTAATATGACTAGCCAGCCGTATCCTGGGCTGCGTCAAAAGGAGCATGACCAGCACAATCCTGCCCCTCTACTCTGCTCTCATGAGGCCTCACTTGGAGTATTGTGTGCAGTTCTGGTGTCCTCAACATAAAAAGGACATGGAGCTGTTAGAGCAAGTGCAGAGGAGGCCACGAGGATGATCAGGTGACTGGAGCACCTCCCGTATGAAGACAGGCTGAGAAAGTTGGGGCTGTTCATCCTGGAGAAGAGAAGGCTGCACGGAGACCTCATAGCAGCCTTCCAATACCTGAAGGGGGCCTATAGGGATGCTGGGGAGGGACTCTTCATTAGGGACTGTAGTGATAGGACAAGGGGTAACGGGTTCAAACTTAAACAGAGGAAGTTTAGATTGGATATGAGGGAGAAGTTCTTTACTGTAAGGGTGGTGAGGCACTGGGACGGGTTGCCCAGGGAAGTTGTGAATGCTCCATCGCTGGCAGTGTTCAAGGTGGGGTTGGACATAGCCTTGGATGGCATGGTTTAGTGGGAGGTGTCCCTGCCCATGGCAGGGGGGTTGGAACTAGATGATCTTAAGGTCCTTTCCAACCCTAACTATTCTATGATTCTATGATTCTATGACTTCAGTGGTGGTGAATCAGACAAAACAGAAGTGGACAATTTCACTCAAACATCATAGACCTTAAAGGCTATGCTAAATTCTGATGAAGTAGTTTCTCTTCAAGTCACACATGAGTCTTTAGTGCTACTTCCTGCTCAAAACTCCTCTTTTAGGCCATCTACATTCTATCCTTTGTAGTGTGTTGTGATTCCCTAAAGTATCTCCTTCCCTGTTGTTTTCTGCCTAATTTATTTTTAATGGCTTTAGATACATTATTAAAAAAAATTTACAATAGTAGATGTTAGATTGTAGTCTGTGGCAGTATATCCCAGGCAAAGTCTTCTGTGCCAATTTGCAAGAATCAAACAAGTTGTTCTCAATTTCAGTGTCTTTGTGCAGAGTACTTGCTGAATTGGGCATTCTCCTGATTTCATTAGAATTATGAGGTGTAACTCAAGAGTATATTTGGTCCCTATCACTTAAGGTAGTCAGCACCATTAATTAGTATTTTGGGAAGTTGTTTATTCTGATCTTTAAGACATGGTGGCATTATGAAGGGGCTACGGAACTGATGGACAGGGGTAGAGCAGTTGATGTCATCTACCTGGACTTGTGCAAAGCGTGTGACACTGTCTCACATGACATCCTTCTCTCTAAGTTGGAGAGACATCAATTTGATAGGTGGACCACTCGGTGGATAAAGAACTGGCTGGATGGCCGCACGCAAGGAGTAGTGGTCAATGGCCCAGTGTCCAGCTAGAGACCAGTAACGAGTGGTGTCCCCCAAGGATCGGTGTTGGGACCAGTCTTGTTCAACATCTTTGTGGGTGACATGGACAGTGGGATTGAGGGCGCCCTCAGCAAGTTTGCCGATGACACCAAGCTGTGTGGTTCGGTTGATACATTGGAGGGAAGGAATGCCATCCAGAGGGACCTTGACACACTTGTGAGGTGGGCTGGTGCCAACCTAATGAAGTTTAACCATGCTAAGTGCAAGGTCCTCCACCTGGGTCGGAGCAATCCCAGGCAGAGCTACAGGTTGGGCAGAGAAGAGATTCAGAGCAGCCCTGCGGAGAAGGACTTGGGGGTGTTGGTTGATGAGAAAAAACGAACATGAGCCGGCAGTGTGCGCTTGCAGCCCAGAAAGCCAACCGTATCCTGGGCTGCCTCAAAAGGAGTGTGACCAGCAGGTTGAAGGAGGTGATCCTGCCCCTCTACTCTACTCTTGTGAGACCTCACTTGGAGTATTGTGTGCAGTTCTGGTGTCCTCAACATAAAAAGGACATGGAACTGTTGGAACAAGTCCAGAGAAGGGCCACGAGGATGATCAGGGGACTGGAGCACCTCCCATGTGAAGATAGGCTGAGAAAGTTGGGGCTGTTCAGCCTGGAGAAGAGAAGGCTGCATGGAGACCTCCTAGCAGCCTTCCAATACCTGAAGGGGGCCTATAGGGATGCTGGGGAGGGACTCTTCATTAGGGACTATAGTGATAGGACAAGGGGTAACGGGTTCACACTTAAACAGGGGAAGTTTAGATTGGATCTGAGGAAGAAATTCTTTACTGTGAGGGTGGTGAGGCAGTGGAATGGGTTGCTGAGGGAAGTTGTGAATGCTTCATCCCTGGTGGCGTTCAGGGTGGGGTTGGACATAGCCTTGGATGGCATGGTTTAGTGGGAGGTGTCCCTGCCCATGGCAAGGGGGTTGGAACTCGATGATCTTAAGGTCCTTTCCAACCCTAACTATTCTATGATTCTATGATTCTGTTACTCACAGTGATGCAGTGAAATGCTTTTCAATTTTTAAACCACTACCTCTAGCTGCTGTCTTTTTTAAAAATTAGAAATTACTGTGCTGAGCATTTACAAATTTCACAGAACATTTTGTTCTCTGATTTAAATCCTGCATACCAAGCGCCTGCCTGGGGCAAAGACAAAAAAAGTTAGCTTTGACGCTCCAAACCTGGTAGAATAAATCCTGTGCAGCTGGCCTGCATGAAATGTGCCCAGTGACAGTAAGCGGCAGAGAGGATTCAGAGGGTTAGGGAGAGCTCTGTGCCTGTCATGCTAGGAGTGTTTTATTGCTTTTGCTGAGAAGGGCAGCAGCGCAGAGTATCCATACTGCTCAGTGTGAGTGTGCAAAGTGGTGATTGCCATGTTGTTCTGTTAGGCATATATATGGACAAAACCAACGCATAAGTGTGCAGTATTGTCTTTGTATGCTGATAGTGCTTTGATGTTCTCCAACTTTGGACCTGTGGTTAAAGCCGCAAAGGGAATCTGTGAGTCTGCACCAGCTGAGAATTATGTTTCTAGCACTGGACATTCCTATGTGGTTGTGTGAATGTCTGTTCATTGGTGAAGAAATGGTGTTGGCTAGCCTGTAGTCAGTGTTTGTCAAGGGAAATTCTTGGAGACTGATTTAAATGGGCAAGCCAACACAGTACAATTTACACTTGTGTGTACTTGTGGATGCGATGCCAGTAACTGTTATGGATTGGAGACTATTTTTTCTGCCTGTGCTATCTTCACCACCAGCTCTGCTCCTTCAACCATCTCTGTTTTGCTTCTTTTTGTAATATAACCCAGCTGAGACTTGGTCCCAAGGGAAAGTGACTTAAACAAATCTTAATCTCAGAAAGTCATGAATTAAAAGATGTACAATTCAGGAAAATAAATTTGGGAGCACAAATTTATGAAGCCTGTGACCAGTTCATGTGAGCAGCTTGCAACAAAGTCATGTTTTCCTCTAATACTGCATCAACAGGAATTTGGAAAACCTACTTTTACTCATGTTGTGTGAGCTTTTGGCAGTGCTCTGTGGAGCTGCTTTTATGAATTCTCAGGTTCCAAAGAACTTGGAGGTTCTCTAGAAAGAGGTGCAAGAGTAACTGCCAGGAGTGAGACCAGATTTGCAGAACTGACCTTTGGAAATAAGAATGGCAGGACTCATGAAAGAAAAAATGTAAAGGCTTTCATTAATACAAGCATTTATCCGTAATACACTAAAAGGGACTTTAAGAAGATATTTGTATGCTTTAGGCTATAAACCAACTTCTAGCAAGGTGAGATAAGAAAATTTTCCTTGGAGCCACTTTGGCCAATGGCTGGTTTTGGCAGGGTTTTTTTTTTTTGCTCTTCCCATGTCATTTTGTAGTGGCCATACTCTGCAATAATTCACTGGGCTGTGTGGACCAATAGTTTGAGCAAGTGCATGTCAATTCTTAACAATTCCTGTCCTGAAAGACTTCTCTTAAGGGACCTTGACAGGGTTCGATTTGATTTGTTCCAGGATGGGACTGCCCTTGTTCCTGTTTGTGCATGCTCGTGAACTGGACTCCAGGACTCTTTACTCTGCTCTTGTGAGACCTCACTTGGAGTATTGTGTGCAGTTCTGGTGTCCTCAACATAAAAAGGACATGGAACTGTTGGAACAAGTCCAGAGGAGGGCCACGAGGATGATCAGGGGACTGGAGCACCTCCCGTATGAAGACAGGCTGGGAAAATTGGGGCTGTTCAGCCTGCAGAAGAGAAGGCTGCGTGGAGACCTCATAGCAGCCTTCCAATACCTGAAGGGGGCCTATAGGATGCTGGGGAGGGACTCTTCATTAGGGACTGTGGTGAGAGGACAAGGAGTAATGGGTTTAAACTTACACAGGGGAAGTTTAGATTGGATCTGAGGAAGAAATTCTTTACTGTGAGGGTGGTGGGGCCCTGGAATGGGTTGCCCAGGGAAGTTGTGAATGCTTCATCCCTGGTGGCGTTCAAGGTGGGGTTGGACATAGCCTTGGATGGCATGGTTTAGTGGGAGGTGTCCCTGCCCATGGCAAGGGGGTTGGAACTCGATGATCTTGAGGTCCTTTCCAACCCTAACTATTCTATGATTCTATGACTCAGGCAGGACTGAGGAGGATGTTGAAGTTTGGAATATGTAGCTTGTGTCTTCAACTGTTCAGTCTGGAGTGAGGAACGGGAAGGTTTTTCTTTTTCTAAAGGAAGATCAGTGCAGAGCAGAGAGAAGAGGTGATATATCTTAATGAAAACCAAAACCAGAAGAGGAGCAGCACTGAGAGTATGCCAAATCTTACTGGTGTATATGAGCATTACTCATGTAACTTCAACGGAGTACATGCTTTAACTGAGCATGTACTGCTGAAGACTTGGCCCATAATGTCCTTTATAAAGCTCTGATTCCTCCCCAAATAGTTTTTCCCTCCCTCTTCAAAGAGGCACCTGTTGTTGGTGGAGTTGGTGATGATACTGGATTAGTGCACATGCGGTCAGCCTGCTTGGCCTCGGCCCTTTGGACCCAAAATGAACTCCAGCTGCTGTTGCCCAGAGCAGGTGCTTCATCCAGCCCTAGCAGCTGTTTGAATATACACTGTCATGGCCAAGCGGAGGGGATAGGTCCCTTGAAGAAAGAGCTGATCAGCAGCAAGGAAGGAAAAGGGAGTGTGCCACAGAGACTTGACTTTTATACCTAGCATTTAACAGACAAAAGTTGTTCTAGCATTTCCTTGTGGAAATGGGAAATAGTGGCTGTCACTCTTCATCCACTGAGCCTGCAGAGCGCCGTGATGGATCATGGTTCTCAAAATGAGGCTGAGGGACCACTGAAGACCAGCGGGATCATGACAAATGATTGATCTCTAGACTGCCAAGCTTGTATTGTTTGAAGATATGATACAGGTACATGGTAGCGTGTGAGGATATTGAGGGCTGGTAGTGTTTCACAGTTGTTCAGTGTTTGGAGTTATTGGTTTAAAGCAGCAATGAGCAGCCCAGCAAATGTGAGATTAGACACACAACAGTGTTCAGGCTAGTAGTCTGGTACTTGTGGTAGCTTGGGCTTCACACACTGCAGAAGCCAGCAGCAAGGGGAGAGAGCAAAAGTAGAGATAATCTGGGGTTACAAAGCAGGCACAGGAGACAGTGTCAGGGAAATGAGGGTGAGGAAACTCTGTAGGACAGAGATGTGGATGGTTGGGAAGTAGCAGCCAGAGTTTGAGAAGGGGTAACAAATAATCCATGTCAGAGGTAAAGCAGCCGCAATCCAGTGTTAGAGTGAAGGAGGCAGGACAGGGTGTTTTGAGGGAAGGGAATCACAGCTTTCAAAGGGAAGAATGCAGTTTAGAGTAAGAGTAGATTTGCAGCAGGAGGTACTGGGGGAGTGTCTTGCGCAGCAGGGAGACTTACCATCCTCTTCCCACTTTCTTTCCAGCTTGCCTTCAACGTGTTCCCTTTGGACTCTGTCTCACAGACCAAGGAGAGGTCTCTGTGCAATCCCGTGCTCTCTGATCACTCACATGCTGCTAGTGGTGTTGCTCCTGGCCTCCCTTTCCGTGAGTGTGCACTCTTGTGGCTGTGCCTGCATATGTCACTGTCAGCATTAACACGCCACAGGGTGCTGTCCTCTTACCTATATATACTAAAGTTACCAGAGTCCTTTCAGTTTCTCTGATAAGCTGCATGTCCACTTTGTATCCCTACCCTGTGTGTGGTTTCAGTTATATCCCGTCAGCCAGGCTTTTCATTCTGTGTATCTTTGCTGATCGCTCAACCAAGTTCCCACTGGACCTCCATAAGGAGGGGTAAATGATAAGCAAGGACATTTCCTTGTGTAGCTATAAAAGGACTATTCAGGCTATATTTCAGTACATCATGGACTATGAGCAAGAGAAAATACGAATATTGGAGGCCTCTCTTTGTCAGGAAATGGGATTTCCGCAGGTGCTCAGTTGCAGATGCTCTTCATGCTTCTAAGGCTTGGCACATGTCATTGCTAAATCCTGATTCAGGATTCAAGAATGTCTCATGACCCCTGCTATGTAAACTGGTGTCTGGCCATGTTTGGAAATCAGCCGTCAATGATGACAGTAGATGAGTATGGGTGAAATGAGCAGCTTGGCTACAGCACTAAACAAGACTTGTTAAACATTGTAAATGCAGATGTCCAATTCATATTTTGAATGATGAATATTATGATCTTTTCTGTAGCAAGTGGCAAGAAGCTGGATCATCTTTCTTCATCCCCTTGCTGCCTTCTCAGGATTTGAAAGTACGATGAAGTACTTCATCCCCTTACAGGATTAGGTAAGATTGGTAACCATAGTTCTTGTATAGAATTACATAGAAATACTCTAAACAGCCAGATATATTGATTGAAGGTCACCTGTGTAGTAGCAGGCAAATTGTTTCTGTTTTGGCTTATCCACTTCTTGGGCTGGCTAGGTTATCCAGCTGACTTCAGTTGTTTGTTCTTTTAAAGATGACCACTGATGGTACAGGCTTGTACAGTTTCTGTCCGTTGTTGCTTTTCCATCAGGTATTCCTCTTATCTGTATTTCCTCTACATGAAAATTAGAGAAATGGCACCAGAAAATCTACATGAATGAAATTCTCAAGGCTGTTAAGGAAATAGCTGCTTTAGAAATAGGGAGTTTCTGTGCTTACGGCCCTTGGACTTGTCACTGTTATGCATGGAAAGAAACATTACACATGGCTATTAACAAGTGTGTGATGTGCATCTGTGTGAGAGGAAGACATCCTCTGATGTGCTCCTGGTTTCTGTCTCTATGTTTTCGTCACTTCCAGTAAATTACAGTTCACTCATGCTGCTGTGGGTCTATTACCAGTAGTTCCCCACTGCCTCCTTACCTGCCTGGTATCATGGCTGGGTGATAAACACACCCATTGCTGCTTCACTGGCGGTAGTGAAGTGGGAGGTGTTGCCTTACCTCTGTATTTCTGTACCTCAGCTTCCTTGCACAGTGGTATGACTCAAGAAAAATGGAAGCAACTTTCTACTCCTTTTAGAGTGTAAATTAAAACCCAAACAAACAAACAAATACCATTCTCAGAGTGGCCCAAGATCTGTATTTAAGTGTGGCAGCACATTTCATTTTGTTTTTCAGATTGTTAACCACCTACATGTGGAGAAGAAGTTTTTGATGAAGTGCCTGTCTTATGCTAATTTAAATGTAATTAGATACCATAGAATTTCACAGATTTAAGCCATTCCCAAAAGGTGCGTGGCAATGTCCAGTGTCCTGTCTTGTGAGGAACAAGAAAGTGAAGCACTTTGGATGTAGTAAAGTCAAAACTTACTAATTGCTGGGTTCAGGCTAAGGAAATAAATTGCTTTTTAACAGACCTCTGTGTTTGGGGGATCTGGAGAACAGAGGGGTTTACTTTGTATGAGGCCCATGTTATACTGTGCAGGAATTCCCAATTCAGGATCAAAAATACTGAAAGTGCCCTTTTATGATACAGCTGACAATTAGCTTGCTGCCAGTAGAAAAAACATCATTAAGTGGTGAGTGAAAGTAGTGTCAGAAATGGACCTTGACAGAGTGGTAACATACAGTTAGCCAGAGCAACATTCTTCACACCTGCTGTGGTGCATAACAGTAGCTGGCTGACTTAACCCATGGCACTACAAGCAGAGCATTGTGTTGTGACACAGCCTGGACAGCGATTGAATTACACACCGATTAGGTCTTTGGCTTCTCTCTGTCAGTGTGGACAATGAAGAATCAGAGAAGTGGACATGAGAGGTTTAGCAGGCCTTGTGCTCTCGAACAGAGGAGGATTAATTTGTAAATGGTAAATTGTGTTGGGGCCAAGAGTCATAAAACTGAGCTCTTGCCCTTCTGCTGCCTCAAAGGCATAGGCTTTGCAGAAAGCCCCTTCTCCCCTCCTACTGACTGCTGTGATGAGGGGAGGGGTGGACAACTGGAATCTGCTCCTTCTTTTCTCTGCCAAAGCAGGACGAAGACACTGGAACATGTGTACAAGTTTTGCCCCTCACTATCACTTAGTATCCTTTCTTAGAAAGGACATGGGATTAAATTAATCATTATTCTACCATTTCCACAGGGTACAAATTTGCCTCTCACTGAGGTGCTGCTCGCTGTTTCACTGCCTGGTAGAGGGTGTCTCTAAGACCTCATTTAACCTTGCATACCATTTTTCAGGAGGTCTGCAACAGGGAAATGAAGAACTGGAAATGTTGCATCCTTTCCCTCCTGTCATCTGCTTCCACACAACTGCAGAGCCTGCCCTGCACTCTCAGCAAAATCACCCTGAAACACCCTGTGGTGGAGGTTTGTACTAAGCTGGTGCAGAACAGACCTGGCTCTTGGTGGCAGGATCCTTGTTGCAGTGTTGTTTATAGAGAAGATGAGTTTTTACTCGCCTTTATTCCACTGAGATGAGTGTTTGGTGTGTTCTACACACCCAAAGTGGCAAATCTTCTATATCTTCTTTCAATTTTCAGTTGAAGGTCTACATGACATGAACTTCTTGGGTTGTGTTTTGTTTTGTTGGTTTTTTTTATTTTTTTTTTTTGAGAGGTAAAGCTTTTTTGGTTAAAAAACCCCAACTGTTGAACCCAAGTTGGAGAAACAGCTGCAACATGTACATGCATGATACAGTGCATGGGATACAAAGCATTCCCATTCCTTCTGATCTTGCATATCCACTCCCTGTACCTGTTGAATGTGATAGCCGTTAGGCATGAGTGTAGACCCAGAGATAGGCAGGGCTAGTTTGCCATGCAAACATTTATCTGATGGCCCCGTCCTATTTTCTTGAACCAAAGACTCAATTGTGATAAAATGGATATCTTAAATCACTGTAGGAGATAGGGGGATATAACTGCACTTGACCTGAGTTTAGTAAGGCATGTTTCATATCTTGGAGTTCGACAGCAAATAGCACAGTATATGATCAATGGAAATCTGGCTTTCTTAATCTGTAACTATAAAAAAGAAAAGGATGGTCTTGAAAGTACAACAGTCTTTCAGATCATCTTAAGACAGTGAAATTTAACTGTGTTGTTCCTGTTAATGATCTAAAAGTAGAGATATTGTTGAATACATAGAAAATTGTATCTTGTTCCAGTAATCTTTATTACTGTACTAAATGATTCTCATTTTCTTTCCCTACAGGCCGTATCCCATATGTTTGTAATGCTGGCATTTATTTTATTTTGAGCTGGGAAGCAGTGCATACCTAGGTACTGTAAGATTGTAAAAGGCTTTATAAGTATACTATTTAAAAAGAATTGCTTGTGCTCTGGTTGCTAGTTTGAACTGAGAAAAGACACTTATATTTCATACTCCTGAAAGCAGTAGTGTATATGCTATAATACACCAGTTCAGAGTGATTTACTCATTAACTATCAGTTCAAGAAAACTCTCAAATCTCTTGCACCTATTTTCTCTAATAAGTGGCAAATCCTAAGTACCTCCCAAAAATGCTCACAAGCCTGTAAGGGTATAAAGGCTTTGCTTTGGCTCTTTTTAAAAGCTCTGTAAAAAGTTATGAATGAGAGAAATTCAGCTGTTGCTCAACATAGCCACTACAGGTAACTGATAGTTCATTTTCAAAACTGGAAAATAAGAGCTATTCTAAGTAGCCTCTGTTGGTTTTAATACTGTGGAATATTTCAAATGTAAGTTTTGAAGAAAAACCCCAGTCATTCACTAGTGCTGATACAGGAATGACAGAGGTTAATACCACTGACATCATGTTGGAACTGTATAGCATTTTGTTAAGGGTTATTAATGCCCTGCTGCTGCAAGACAGACAGTGCCAGCTGCCAGTTAGTGTGGTGCCTCTCTGTGGGTGTGCCTGGTCTCTGCTTGGAGAGGAGAGGGGCACAAGGAGAGTTCATGTCCGCTCCCTGCTTCGTCATCCCTCTACTGAAACAAGAGGAGACACTGAGAGAAGGTACAGTGCCTTGCTTCTGTCTCTGCTGACTAAAGAATAGGTCTTAGAGAGTGAAGCGGGAGCAGCAAACATCTGTGGAGCCACATCCAGATGGCACTGAGAACTTGTATTCAATTTATAGAACCCTAATTAGGGTTGGAAGGGACCTTAAGATCATCTAGTTCCAACCCCCCTGCCATGAGCAGGGGCACCTTGCACTAAACCATGTCACCCAAGGCTCTGTCCAGCTTGGCCTTGAACATCACCGGGTATGGAGCATTCAACAACTTCCCTGGGCAACCCATTCCAGTGCCTCACCAACCTCACAGTAAAGAACTTCCTCCTTATATCCAATCTAAACTTCCCCTGTTTAAGTTTAAACCCATTACCCCTTGTCCTCTCACCACAGTCCCTAATGAAGAGTCCCTCCCCAGCATCCCTATAGGCCCCCTTCAGATACTGGAAGGCTGCTATGAGGTCTCCATGCAGCCTTCTCTTCTGCAGGCTGAACAGCCCCAACTTTCTCAGCCTGTCTTCATACAAGAGGTGCTCCAGTCCCCTGATCATCCTCACGGACCTCCTCTGGACTTGCTCTAACAGTTCCATGTCCTTTTGATGTTGAGGACACCAGAACTGTGCACAATACTCCAAGGGAGGTCTCATGAGAGCAGAGTAGAGGGACAGGATCACCTCCTTCAGCCTGCTGGTCACGCTCCTTTTGGTGCAGCCCAGGATATGGTTGGCTTTCTGGGCTGCGAGCACACACTGCCGGCTCGTGTTAAGCTTCTCATTGACCAACACCCCCAAGTCCTTTTCCACGGGGCTGCTTTGAGTTCAGGACTAAACTCAAGATAGACATCCTTTGGAACAAACCAGCAAGAAACTCAAACATGCATGGAAATGGTGCCAGTAGGCCTGGGGAAGAAGTCTAGGTTTATGTAAGAGAGCCTTAGAGCTTTGGACATCAGTGGAAAGAAGTCAGAAATGGTATAGAGTGAAGGAAAACAACTCTTGAGAGGAGGGGGAAGGAACTTTGTAGTGGCAGAATGATGATGGATATAGAGCAATTAATTAGCTTTGAGTACATCATATTTGTTGTACATCCAGATTTGTAGGTTTAGCTGCCTCACTTGGGGCTAGCTATTACTTCGTGTAATACCTTTGAATTTCATCCACCATAAGGGAATGAAACATACAGAAAGATGCAGTATGTCAGTGTAGTATATCAAATTGAGAATGGCATTTTTAGCAGTCTGTACTGAACACAGGTTTAAGCCAGCAGTAGATTATTCCTTAAGTGTATTGTTGTTATGACAAATCTGAAAGGAGTTAAAAGCTTTTCAGTAGATTTAAAAAGTGAGACTTTAATTTCCTTTCCCACAGCTCGGGCCCAGAATGGGACTGCCAGCCAGGTTTATGCAGCTTGGCCTTGTACTACACAAGTACCCTCTGGTGAATGTGAGTGGAATCAGTTGTGAGTCCTGCGGGAGGAACCGGCTCACCAGGCCTCTCCAAATCATTCAGCTTCTAGGTCTCCAAACACTGGGGTAATGTAACCTGAATAATACACTGAGATTGTTTAGCAAAGAAATGTCTGATGGCCCAAGGACATTTTGGTGATAACTGCTGTCTGATGTGCCACACAGACTGTTGTATGCTCTTTCTTGCTAAGAAAAAAATAGTATACCACTACTTATGTATGTTTGCTAAAAGGGAAGGTATTTGATTGCATGGAGCTCAGGTTTGGGGACACAATTTCATTTTAAAACCCATTAGTTTTGTACACCTGTTAATTAGTAGATATAAATGGAAATGTCCATGTAATATTGTACATGTACTCTCCAGTTATGTAGCCTAATAATCGAACACAATGATATATACAGACATTTTATTTTCTCTGTCCACTTTCACAGAAAGAGTTGCCTATACAAATAGTTGTCAGCCAGTTGCCTTATCTTCAGTGCCACATACTTTGCTTGGAACATTTTTTTGTCTTGAAAAGTGCTTATTTACTCTGAGAATGAAGAGAAGACTTCTTAAAATATTGAAGAAGAATTCAGAAACTCTTTATTATTTTTGAGGAGTAGGTCTTTACTCACCTTGGATTTGTCCTCAGAAGACCCCTCTCCTCATAGCTCAAAAAAAGGCTGATACTGTCCTTCACACTTGTATTACAGCTAAATCACTTTGTTGTTGGTCACTTTCACTGGAATAAAAGTGTAAAGACGTGCATGGAGGAAATTCCATCGGGCCAGTTCTGCTGCCACTCCTATTGGTAAGAATTAAAGTGTCTGAAACTTGTTTTCATTGAGAATAGGTTAACAGTTGGACTCGATGATCTTAAAGGTCTTTTCCAACTGAAATGATTCTACAGTTTTATGAATCTGAGCTCAACTAGCAGGAGCAGCAGATTATGGGAAGTGGTTATTCCCCTCTGCAGAGTATTGTGAGAGACAGCATATGAAGCATGATGTCCAGTTTTGGTCTACCCTAAACAAGAAAGACATCGTCTTACTGGAACAGAACGGAAATGAGAGGCTGCAGCCAGTGATATATTAGGAGAGAACTGGGCTGGTTCATCATGGAGACATGCTGTCTCTCACTGTCAACAGCTTCCTGCTGTGAGGGTGCATGGAAAATTGGGTCAGACATGTCTTGAATGAGATGCAAGAGGCCCAAGTTGGAGCAAGGGAAATTTCAAATTCTTGAAAAAATATTCCCAAGGAATATGATAGGCTGGGGTCTGCAGAGGAGATGCCATCTCTATCGTTGGAGATGCTCAAAATTGACCACACAAGCCCAGAGCAACTTAGTCTTGCATGGCTCTAATCACTAAACTGGAGACCACTGGAAGTTCATACCAACCAGTATGTGTCTGTGATTCTGTGGTAATACTGAGAAATTAAAAAGGTAAATGAAACTATTAGCAGAGAGTAATTTTTCCTGTGTAATTCATAGATCCTTGAATTACATGTCAGTTGAGAACTTTCTAATGGAGCTTACTTTGTAAGCAGTTGATCTGGCATGAAGTAAATTTGGGTATGTGCTGGCATGAAAAAATTGCAAAGCCGGTAAGGCAACTGCGTGTAGTTAACAGTCCTTTCATGTTTGTGCGAAGTCCTAAGCAGACTTAAAAACCCTTCGAACCCACCAAACCATGTTTGTGGTTTTTCCATTGTCTGTGGTCATTGTGCATTGTGCACAGACAAAAACAGGAAAAAAAAAAACCAACCAAAAAAAAAACAACCCCCCAAAAAAAACCAACCAAAACAAAAAATAAAAAGGCAGAAATAGTCCAGTCCTGTTCCATCATAGGGGATGGTACTTACAATTTACCCACCTAGAGATGGCTCCTTTTATTCTCCTCTCCCAAATACTTCGCAGATTAGGTTCACCTGAACCTTCCCCACCTGGAAACCATTCTGGGACTAGTTCTCCAACTTGGTGTTTCGTATCTCAGTTCTAAGTTTGAGACTGTAACTGAAGGAGGATGGATGGAACAGGAAACAGGAATTTGGTTGAGTGCTCTTTACAAAGATTTGAGACAGCTGCTCCAAGGGTTGTGTTTTGTGCATGCAGTATGAGAATGTTTTGTGCACCTGAGTGGAGCCTCAGCCTCCCTGGCCGAGCTGGCTGCAGGTGTGGGCACCTGGGCAGGATTGCTGCCACCAAGGCTAGAGGCACTGGGAGGGGGGAAAGGGAGACTTGCAGCAGTTATTTGGGAAGAGCAGTAAGGGAGGCTGAAGCTTCTGGAAGGTGCTTGAACTGAAGTAAACTCTGCTGGTGTGTGTTTCTTTATAGAGCGGCAAAGAGCCTCTAAAAGATACTTTCATCTTTAACTGATCACAAATGCAAGGTCATTTCTGAAGGATAAACTGGTGGTGAGACTGGGGTGGGGGTTATTTTGGGAGTTATGGGTTTGGGGTTTTTTTCAGTGTAAGGAGATACAGTAGCAGATTCTGATGCCTTTTATTATGCTTGTAGTGCATGTAACTGACCCTTGAAGCTTGATTTATTGTTTTGGAGTTGTAGCTGTCAAAAAGGAAGTTAAAAGTAATTTCCAAAATCTCGTCTGTAACAAATGAAGGTCTTACAGAAGGGCAGTGGGGTATGCTGTAGTGAGCGCACTGAGACTCTGGTTCTTCTGGGTCTTGTATTGGAAATCCGTTTAAAGTAGTTTATTTCTTTCAGGTTTTGGCATTTCCCTCTGAGGCTAAAGGGGTGTCTGTCTAGAAGTTCATAATCCTTTATTTGCGTAAATGTGAACTGCTTATCTGGAAACCTGGATGGAGTGGTTGAAGTCATGTGCCGCAGGCTGGTTACCCACATATGTATCTGCTATATACAGAACTGTACGTCCAGCTACTGGGCTGGGTCTTTTGGGTTTTTGAGCTGAATTTTGAGTCTGGTTACTGATGCTAATGTGTGGGGGTGGGGGGGCTCTGCCTCACATTGGAAAAGAATAATAAGACTTTTGAGTTGGTTGACAGCCACAATTAGTGAAGACTTTCTCATGATGTTTATGTCCAAGCTGCATGGTTCGGTTGATATGCTGGAGGGAAGGAATGCCACCCAGAGGGACCTCGACATGCTTGTGAGGTGGGCTGATGGCAGCCTTATGAAGTTTAACCATGCCAAGTGCAAGGTCCTACACCTGGGTCAGAGCAATGCCAGGCGCAGCTCCAGGTTGGGCAGAGAAGAGATTCAGAGCAGCCCTGTGGAGAAGGGCTTGGGGGTGTTGGTCTATGAAAAAATGAACATGAGCCGGCAGCGTGCGCTTGCAGCCCAGAAAGCCAACCGTATCCTGGGCTGCATCAAAAGGAGCGTGACCAGCAGGTCGAGGGAGGTGATCCTGCCCCTCTACTCTGCTCTTGTGAGGCCTCACTTGGAGTATCGTGTGCAGTTCTGGTGTCCTCAGCATAAGAAAAACATGGAACTGTTGGAACAAGTCCAGAGGAGGTCCATGAGGATGATCAGGGGACTAGAGCACCTCCCGTATGAAGATAGGCTGAGAAAGTTGGGGCTGTTCAGCCTGGAGAAGAGAAGGCTGCGTGGAGACCTCATAGCAGCCTTCCAGTATCTGAAGGGGGCCTGTGAGGGTGCTGGGGAGGGACTCTTCGTGAGGGACTGTAGTGATAGGACAAGGGGTAACTGGTTAAACTTAAACAGGGGAAGTTTAGATTGGATATAAGGAGGAAGTTCTTTACTGTGAGGTTGGTGATGCACTGGAATGGGTTGCCCAAGGAAGCTGGGAATGCTCCATTGCTGGCAGTGTTCAAGGCCAAGCTGGACAGAGCCTTGGGTGACATGGTTTAGTGCAAGGTGCCCCTGCCCATGGCAGGGGGGTTGGAACTAGATGATCTTAAGGTCCCTTCCAACTCTAACTGTTCTATGATTGTATGTCACTTGTATGCTCACTGTAGGGATAAGTAACTCCGTAACCTTAAACTAAGGAATTAAGGTTAAACTAAGAGCTAGCTTCTTTACTAGCTCTGCAAGAGTAGCAGCATAAAGCTCACAGTTATTAAACAGACTTCTAGGAAAAGTCGTAAGTTTCTCCTAAAAACAGGTAGTATCCTAAATGGCTTCACTTAAGTAACTCCAGGAGTTTTAGTATGAGAAATGCTGAGGAGAACTTGTTTTCCTTCTTTTTTCCCCTTCTTACGAACTGTGAAGGACTTGTACTCCTGTTATTTCATGGGAGGTGTGTTAATTCTGCATAAGCTTTGATACAAGAACAGGTTTACTGAGTTGTGTTGCCAAATTGGTAATATCAGGGGAGGGTATAACAGCATAAGGAAATAAATAAAGCCTGACATCTCAAAGATGCAAACTGCAGATGTGAACAGTCTGCAAAGGAAATGAGGGAAATTTATTTAATTGAGAGCTGAAAATGTTAAATAAGCACATTGTGTAGAAAGGGTCCAGCCAAACACTGGGTGTGGGGCTTGGGTGCTGGGGGGAGCAGGTGGTGCTTCAAGGCTTGCTTTTGCTTTCTATAGGCAAGCACACTATACAGTGTATGGGCTTATAAACATGAAAACCTGTCACATGTCTCTAAAGAACATCTCTTCAATTTGTACCCATTATAGGTCAGATTAAAAGGGGCCAAATTACTTTCTTCAAGCAATTTAAGGAGTATGTGGAAACAGTTAAGTGACTCAGATTTGTCTTATGAAAAGAATGGTGTAATATTGTAGGCTAGCATAAGCATCTGTCTCTGAATCTGCACATGTGCCATCATCCAGTTGCAGAACAGGGTTCATGAGAACAGTGCAATATTTTGGTTAGCGAGGCTTAAGGAGAAAGGCAGCTTCTTGTCTTCAGAGACTGCTCTCTCTTTGAAAACAGAGGGCTTAGTTTCCACTGCCCTGTTGTGATTGTCAGTGCTTCAGCCTGATCTGTGAACTTAAAACACAATTTGATCTGCATGATGGTGCTTACTGGCAGGTCCTGCCACTCCACCTGAATAACTATAACATGCTCATAAATCAGGGGAGAGCATTCCTCTGTGACACCATCCCAAATGCCCCACTGTGCTGAGGCCTGTGTTAGCCATCAATGCCTCTTACATAAACATGTCATACTTTAAAGTAGGCTCTTACAAAAAGCACAAAAAATATGCTGGCATAGAGGGGCCATGCAAAGTCAAGACCTGTTAAGTGGGTGGAGGAGAAAAATCTCTTGATAAATATATCTACCAGATACACGTGGAAAGAAAATAGCCAAGACTAGGTTACATTCCTTTCAAAGTGAAATAGTCAAATGCAGAAATGGTTGTCTTCTTCCGTGTAAAACTTTAAAGTCAGGACTCATAAGCAAAATAATGGTGCAGGAAACTTTGACTTCTGTTGCACTTGCTCCAGCCTGGTCAGTGACTGCCCCATGCTTCGTGTATTGCTGTTTCTTGCGTAACAAGACCTGCATGTTGGATCTTTGTGCAAGATTTATTGTTCCTCTAATCTTAAGATGGTGTAGTTAAGAAGCATGAAGGTTTTCTTTGCGACTGGAAAAAGGACCACTTGAAACTCTCACGTGCCATGAGATAGATCTTGAAGTATTGCTGTGGTTTAAGCTCAGTCAGCCAGTAACTCAGAACCACGCAGCCGTTCCCTCACTCCCCCACCCCTTCATCCCCCTACTCCTGGAGGGATGGGGAGGAGAATCAACCCACGGGTTGAGATAAGAACAGTCCAGTAACTAAGGTATAATACAAACCACTACTGCTGCCACCAATAATAATAATGACAAGGGAAATAACAAGGGAAGAGAATACAACTGCTCACCACCCGCTGACCAATTCCCAGCCTGACCGAGCAGTGATCTAACCCCTCTGACTAACTGCCCCCAGTTTATATAGTGGGCATGACGTGCTGTGGTATGGAATACCTCTTTGGCTAGTTTGGGTCAGGTGGCCTGTCTCTTCTTCCTCCCAGCTTCCCCTCCTCCCTGTCAGAGCATGAGACTCAGAAAGTCCTTGGTCAGAGTAAACACTACTGAGCAACAACTAAAAACATCGGTGTTATCAGCGCTGTTCCCAGGCTGAAAGTCAAAAACACAGCACTGCGCCAGCTACTACGAAGGAGGAAAAATGGCTGCTACTGTTGAGCCCAGGACAAGTATCTAGATCTTGAAGTAGTCTGTGTATCTGATTAGGTAGTAAAAAAAGCTGGTTTGCATTTGGTCCATTATAGGAAACTGACTGAAAGCTAAGGCATGTTCATTCAAAGCTACTTAATAAATCTTGCTTATAGTCACTTTGTCCTCTGGTGCCAACATTGTGCATGGTAGTTCCTGTCTACCTGATCTTAATCCTTGTACAAGCTGATGCCAGTTTTGGGTATGGGGAGAGAAATGTTAGGATCATCTCAGACACACCTTTGTTACAGCGCACAGCTGACTGACTTGTGAAACTCTTGTTTGTGTTGGTGCAGCCTTTGATCTGAGTCGGCAAGGGAAGTGCTCCAAACAGCAGCAGCTGGAACACACGCAGCCAAAAGTGACACTGGGTTGTAAACAGTGGCTCCAGCCACCCTTGTCAGATGTGTCACAAATTACGAGGGCTGGCAGGTGCCTGTGCTGGTGTCTTGCATGCAGGATGTGCCTCAGTGTGTGTGGAGCAGCAGGTAGGAAACGTGGTGGGTGGCCAGCTTGTGACTTCAGTACAAATAAATCACATTCTGGACTCAGGAGCAGCTTGTTGCACAACTCTGCAGAAGCAGAAATAGTTGCTTATGCTCTGACTTCAAGGTGCATTGGCAGCGCCATGTAGTTGCACTGCAGAGGAGGGGTATATTCTGTATCTTAAAGCAGAGCTGCTCAGACAGGTCCAGCAGCTTTGCTGGTTAGACTAGTGTTTTTGTGTAAGCCATAAACTGCTATCTTGCTGTTTACACCAGCACCTCCTTAAATACTTACTCATATGTAAGTGCCTTTAAACTTCTGTCACTAACTGTTCTAGCTCTGAAACAGTCATAGTAACATTAAGGTTAAGTTGTAATGTTAAGGCAAGCGCTTTTTGTGGAACATAAAACTGTATGTGCAGTTCCCTGGTTGCTCTCACTGGAATTGAGCCTTCAGCACCCAGGTTTCTTTCCCAAGGAGGGGGATTCAGCATTCAATAGAGAGGCATAAGTAGGCTTCATCCTGGAAGGACTTCAGAGTGCTTGGGCATTTCTTGGGGCTACATAATCCATCACTGGAAGTAGTTTATCCTTTTGAAATCTAGTTGGAGGAGTTGATGAGTATTACTCTAGTGTGGGAGCCTGAAACATATAGTGTTTGTAGCCTTCAAAAAAGGCATGTGGGTGACAATGACACAGTCTCTTTCCATTGCCTGCTTAGAGTTGTTTTTTACTGCCTTACCCTGTGCCTGGACAGATTGATTTCTGTGCTGTGTTTATCCTCTCACCACCTTCTTTGTATATAATTTAAGATCTTTAGGGCCTGATCCAAAGCAGTGAACCTGGAGTAGACTGCTGTTTTCATTCTAACACCTTACTCATGTTAACTGGAAGCAACTCTTGCCTTGTGTAGGCAGCGTAGCACTTCATGGCAGGTCCGTGCTTCACACCCTAGCCTTCAGTGAAGCAGGCAATTTTGTGGTCACAGTGAATAGCTTCTACAGAACTTTTTTTAGAACCACAAGGCAAAGGCTGAAGCAGCAGCTCTAAACATGCGCGGCCCTCAAGAGAGGCTCCTTGCTGCTGTGCAGCTGTTGTGAGAGCCAGGGAGGACATGGCCTCCATAGTGCAGTGCCCCATGTGCTTAGGCAGCTTTTGGCAATCAGCAATCCAGCCTCAAGTCAATTCCTATCTAGGTGGTATCTTTATTTTTTTTCCAGAGTCACTTGATAGGACGTAATCCTGTAAGATGCTCAGCAAAGGAGCCGATACAGTAAAGTATTTCTGCAGATGCTTAATTTTCAATAAGTGGTCCTTTTATGTGGGTGGGAGCACTCATGTGCTTAAAGTTAAGCATGTGCTTAAGTGCTTTCTTGGGTCAGGGCCAAAATGCTAATGTGCTGGAGGTTCCATTGCTTTCTCAAGTAACAGGCAGTGTTCAGAACCTTCATGTGGACCCCTGGGCCTGCAGGATTACTGAAATACACCCATGACTGGCAAGTATGAGACACGTTCTTAAACTTTTCATTTTCAGCAAAAACTCAAAGTTTTTGCTCTATTACGACTTTCACACTTTGTGTACGAGAATAATTCTTGATTAGGCCTGCGACAGACTTGAAGAAAAAACTATTTTCTGATTTCAAATTAGTTTTATTTAGTCAGATATTTTTTTCTGTTCAGAACAAAAAAGCTTCCTGCAGCATCTTCTGCTCTGACCTCACTGTCTTATCTTTAAACTCTTCCTGCTGCACTTCTGGAGGAAAATAAGCCTTTGACAGGCACCCCTAAGATGTTAAACTACTGGGGGTCTCTTGTGTGATGTTGCTCTTACTGATAATAGCCTGCTTTGATGACAGTACTGGTAATGAGCCTGGAGGACACGTGTCTGGGATGTGGTAGTGGTGTGCACCTGTCTCGGGCAGGGGGCACTAGGTCTTCCCCTGTGGCAGCTGCCTTGGTGGCTGTCCTGATCACCAGGAGTGACTCTTGCTATGCCCAGCAGACTGAGGAACGTAGTGGGGTGTTGTGAGTCTAAAAACACATCTGCTTCTCATGTTATAATTCAGGGGTTCAGAGGTCAACACAGTAAAAGCAGATGAAATTATGCTTTCTACCACCACCACGCCACGTCGGAAATGGTAAATTGTTATCAAAGGGTCTGTCAAGCTGTTCGCCTCTACTATAGCGAAAGCATGAAGGTTTTGGATCAGTTGTGGTACTTAAAAAATAAATGTATTTGTTTTCTAAATACCATGTGAGAGATCTCTTTCCATCCACTGTTCTTCTTTGTGTGCTGCTGGACAGAACTTCCTAGACTTTGGGGCTTGGCAGCAGGGTGTGGGGCTGGCCGTGTTGCAGGGTCTGTCTTCTCCAGCTGTGCTCTGTGTGGGCATTGCAGCCTGCGGACTGTCCCTCAGATGCTGGGTCTAAAGTTAAGCTGTGGGCAGGTGGCTGTACACATGATGAGCCATCTAGGTTAATAACCTGGGCAATGATGTTGTCAGCCATTCTGTGCATAGCTACTGCTTCTGTTTCTGTTTAGCAAATAGGGCAGATCTTTATCCTGTGCGCAGCATCCGTTCACTTTACTGTTTCCAGTCACACCTTCTGTTAATCTCTTGCCATCAGCAATGGTTTTCAAAGGAGCTGTGCAAATGTTGCTGTGCTCTCTTCCAAACTGTGGACTGCAAGACTCAGATGTTTCCTCCAGGGAAATTGGGTGATGCTCTTTGATTTGAGCCAGTGCTCTGTGTCAGGGCTCAGAGTACTTCTGAACCTCATGATCTTAAGGGTTTGTCCAAGGTGGGTCTGTTGAAGCATGTAAATTTTGGGACAGGCCTTTGCCAGGCTGATGCCTGGACCCTGTGCTCTTATTCATGTAGGAAGCCAGCACTCAGTATAAGCTCAGGCTCTCTACGTATCCCACTTGGCCCTGAGAGGAGTTTGGTGAGGAGCAAGAGGCAATACTTCTCAAGCTGTCATCCCTCATTCACCATAGGGCAGATGGGAGTAGCTGGAGGCTGTGCAAAGTGCCCAGGGTTTCCTTAAGCCCTGGGGGCGCTGAGGCTTCCCAAAGGCGGTAGTGACCACCATAAAAGCTGGTCATGAGCATGTTTCAGTAGGTGAGATAGTGATGATGACCATTTCTTCCTGGCTGGTCTATGGGGCAGTGGAGCCAGAAAAACTTTGGAATGTTCTAGAGGTGTTTACCAAGCTCTGTTTGTTTGATTGCTCTGTATTTATTGGTAGACTGAAGGGAAGACCCTCTCTGGTGCTCTTTCCACTCTGGAATTTGTACTGAACAAGCGATGGGGTTTATAAGAAACTTGTTGAGCTAAGAAATCAGCCTGGAAAAAAACCCACCAAAACATAAGAATTCAGACGTGTAGGGTATGTGATGCTTTCTCCAGCCTTGACTTTTTTTGAATTCCTTTTTATTGTGAATTGCTAGTTAGTTTTTTTTTTTTTTTAATTCTTTGACCATAACTGTGACCAAAGAGAGGAATGCATTTGACAAGTGCAATAAAGCAAATGTTCCATGTTTATGGCAAGTAGTATACTTTTATGCTATTAATTCAAATTGCCTGGATTCTTATAAAACTGGGACAGTGTAGGATTACCTACCTTGGTGGAACACAGTTGAAATGGATCGTACTACAAAGTAGTACACATCTCCCTATCAGATTTTAGAGGAAGTAGTCTTGGAGTCATAGGGTAGGCATATGTCTCTGGAACACAACTGTTTTAGATGTATTTTTGTATCCAGCAAAAGTTGGAAGTCTCTGCAGAGAAATTGCAGAAAAATGCCATTAAGTAAAAAAGAACAGTCCAGTGTAAAAAGAGCAACAGTTGCACTGCATGTGAGTTAGTGACACTCGCTAGGATAGAGATAACTTCAAAAATGCATTTTGCTGCAGTACTGTAAATAAGCAGGGAAGGCGCTGCTGGGTGACTTCAGTGGTCAGTCCTCTTTGAAGAGGGAAAATGCTGAGTGGTATGGCTCTTGTAGGATTGAGATGATGCCAGCAGTGAAGGCTACATGATGAAGCTTCCTTTAAATGGACTGCTGAAAAACAGGGGTCTGTGAATAACTGGCTCTTTTTCTCCAGTTTGGCAGCTGGACAGGCAAGGAAAAATTATTTGGGTCCATGCAAACTTTATTTAGAGAATTAAGGCATCAGTGTGTTCCAAAACCAACACACTGCTTCAATTTGGGAGATTTTTAAACCTTTTTTTCTACATAAAAGCAACAAATCTGGTTGTTGGTGGTTTTGTCGGTGTTTTATGTTGGGTTTTTTATTTTTTGGTTGGTTGTTTTTTTAGAGGGTAGGATTCAGAAGTCGCATACAGCTCCCAAGATACCTGTGGGAGTCTTCTGCGTCTTTACGTGTGGCTGGTAGGGTGACTGTGTATGTTACAAAGCTGCTGAAATTGTCCTGTGAGCCTGGCAGAGCAGAAAAAGGGTCTGAATTCCAGTTTCTGTATCCAACCCCAGTTCTGACCACTGTGCGAAGCATCTGAAGTGGGAAAAGCTAACAAGAATGACTGTAGTGAGCATGCCTGAGGTCACATGCAGGTGTAACATCAAAACACAGCATTTTCTGTAATGCTGAGGGGGAAGAACGGAGACAGGGCAGGACAGACAACCCCAGATAAGCTGAGACCGCTCTCCTAGGTAAACCTTGCACAGCACTACTTGAGTTTAAGCTCAGTTCAGATAAGTAAATACTAATTGTTGAATTGAAACACATTTATGTACGCTTACATTTTCTTTACAGCCTAGTTCTAAGATTTTGGTACAGAAAGATAAGCTGCTCTGCTGTCAGTGTCTCCTTCCAGGGAAGGACTTTATGTTATACTGTGCTTGATCTTGTGTCCCTGGCACTCTCAGTCACTTCTGGTCAATGACTGCAACCCGATAGCCAGGGCTAAATCTTCAGTCTTCTGAAGAGTCTACTGAAAAGCACAGGGCTAGTCACCATGACAAGAATAGCTTGTACTTATATTAGGATCTGAGTGGGACGAAGGCACTTGGACTTCAGAGGTGGCTGCTTGTGTGGTGAAATAGCTTTTTGTCAGCTCCTCATCTTTAAGAGGAACTTCTTTCCTTTGCTTAAGTTTCCTTGTGGTGGCTGCTGGGAGCAATCTAGGTACCTGCAGTCTAGAGTGTTTGTCTCTGCTCTTGGTACCTGCTGTGCAAATGTGGTACCTACTATGCATATGTTAGTTACTATGCAAATGTGTGGGTGGCTTCTCAAACTGCGGTATTTGAGGCTTGAGTGTCATTTGACCTTGAGGCTCATCTTGGACAGATTCTTTTTTATTGTCAGACTTCTGGAAATGCAGATGTGCTCCTTGCTGTCACCCTCACCAGTGACAAACACAAGGCAACCGAAAGGAACTTATCACTAGTCCTGCAAAATTAATTTCATAAGAGAGTTGATCACTGAACAAACAAATACAGTTGGGAAGACAGTGTTAAGATGTCCTCATGTGCTTACGGGCAACTTTTTCCTATTAACAAATACCAAATATTTTCACTTTTGATACTGTTGTTGAAGTCCTGCATTTTATACCACTATCTTAATAATCACTTCAGTGCCATGGTGTTCACTCAGGTCTTTTAAGGTGATTTTTAACATTAGTGTGGTCACCCTAGTGGTATAAAGAGCAGTCCATTGATGCTTTGTAAGTAAGAATTTGGTCTCCGTGGTACATGTCAGCATCAACCAGAGTGTGTTACTCTCTGCCTGTCATTACCTTTAATTTGTGCATGAGCAGCAGGCTTGTGTTTGAGGTTTTTATCTTACACCTGTGTTCTCTCTTCTGAAAACAATATCCCTGCTAATATTTAGCAATTCAGTTGATCTTGACAGTTCTTAAAGGAACTTTTCTTTAAAGATCTGTAAGGGTAGAACTAGAATAGTGAATCTGCTGCTTGAGCAGGCTTACTTCCGTATGAGCCTTTCTTAAGAGTCCACTGTTAGATGCACTGTGGAGCCTGGGACAAGTAGGTCATCACATGCTATACATTATTCTATAGCTATTGCCAACTGTAATTTCAAGTGCTCCACACTAATCTCTTCCCCTTATGCATTATTTCCTTGTGCAGCATTAGCAAGCCACATGCTGATCCACTGTTGCTTCATGGATTTAGAAAATAATCTACAGGTCCACAATGATGTAAAACATTAAATATTGTTGTAAGTATTGGAGGCGCCATCCTGCTTACACGGTACTTAAGGTGGGCAGCGTGCCAGCATGTTTGCTGGCATGTGGCTGAGAACTGGAGCATGCCTGCTCACACTGAACAAAGCAAAGCCCAGGACAATAAGGCAAGAATGATGACAGACAGAAAAGGGCTGGTTTACGGGCTGTGCTATTTGACCATAATATCAGTTTTGGAGACTATACTGTCTGGATGGCTAAGAGTTTCTTTCTACACTTCTGCCTTACTGCCTGCACCTGCCAATCTGAGGGCAGGCAGGAATGAAAGGACGCTTTATAGATCTTCTAGTGGCTTGTCAGTTAGTTATTGCATTGTACATTTGCACTAGCTGCCTAACACTTGTTCTCTCACTCAGCATTGCCAGATAGCGCTAGGCTCAATGTATTTCTCCTTGATTTGCTTCCCTTCTTTTTGCAATAGTAAAAAGCTGGGATGTGCATAGAGGGAGCTGGGGAAGCCTGTGTGGTGCATATGTGGCTGACACAATGGGAGTCACTGGCTGATGGGAACTGTGAGAATAAGCGTGGGAGCTGGGAATAACATTTTCACCCCATCCTGGGGAATGCTGCTTTAAAAATCCTCTCCGTGTGCAGGAAGCATAGATGGGGTAGTGTCTGCTGCATCATTTTGGGAACACTCTGTGAAGGACCTGTGTGCGGACACCTCTAAGCTGTGGCTTTTCTTTCTGCTCCAGAAAAGTCAATTGCCTCTATAGCCCTTCCTGTGGAGTAGGTCATCTTTACTCTGTGCTAGTTATTCTGGTTGGTGTGCAGGGGCTTGTGATGGGCTGCTCTTCAGCCCCTGGCTTTCAGCTATGAATCCATACCTAGGCTCACCTTTCAGACAGGACCAGCTAGAAGAGAAGAGGTGGGGTTTTTGTTTTCCTGTGTTGGCTTGGACCACAGTGGAATTAGAAACCATAGGGGTCATCCTGTTTCCATATTGAAAAGCTGCAGTTGCGTGCTGTCAGCCTAAAAGTCACAGAACCTCTGATGTTGGCAAGTGTGCTGTGGGCTATCCCTCTGAGTGCAGTCTGACCATCTACGTGCATTTGTCTGGTGTAAGCTGTCCACTGCCTTGTCCTTACCTGGTTTGCTTCAAATATTTGGAACCACTGGTCAACTTTAACTTCCTCATCTGTACATCAATTCCTGTCTGTGCTCCCAAATTCCTTGGGAGGCTGAGCACTTATCCTTTGCAAGGCAGTCTGGCACTTCTGATACTGTTGGAAGCATCTGCCTATGAACTATTTGATACACTTCAGTATATTAGCATCTGTATGGAAGAGACAGGAGAAGAGGGTTGTCCATGAGTATTATCAGTCCTAATAAGCGTGGTATTAATGCAGCCAAAGATATGTTCTATTTATGTGCCCACCCTTTAATGCATGTGAATGTGCTAATTGTGTGAGAACTTGCAAAGCCATAAGCTATATGAACTTGGATGCCGCACATTTCTTCGTGTGTTATTTCTTACTTCCTGTATGGATCCTTCTAACACCAAGTGGCCCAAGAGCTTCAAAGACATACCACAACTTAAATCTGTCTTTCAAGCTTTGACTTCCTTCAACATCTTGCTGTGCAAAGCCAGCTTGTCACTGACTCTAGATTCAGACTTTTAAATATAACTAAATTATAGTGGTTCGTGTTGCCTGGCCCAGCTGGGCTAGAAATAGGCACCTTTTCCCATTAGTGAAGCAGGCATTTTTCTTCCACTGGATGCAGACTCCTCATTAGCCTTGAAATACTTCTCTCTGCTCCCAGCCCCCAAGTAACAGCTTATTTGGCCAAATCCATTAGTCCTTATTCCCAGACACTGCTTTATCTCAGAGGGCTTCTGAGTGATTACAAGTGTGACTAATACAGGTAAGGTACCTGACCTGATTTTCATGTAATTGGCACAGATTACTTATCGAAGTTGCAGTCTCTTCTAAGAGATAAAAGCAAGCCTTGCAGAGTACTGATGCGCAGTCATGGAGCATTTATAGGACAGAGATGAGACTCCTGAATCTTTCTCCTCAGATGTTAAGTCTGTGTCTGCTTAGACTTTTTCTTTTGGAGAGTTGCTGTAACTAGTTAGGTTGGAAGACCAAATGAATAAAAAACAGAAATGCAGCTTGGCTACAAACCCTTAAGTGCAGTACTCTAATTTTTAACCTAGCTGACTGGATAACATAGAAGATATGCAAGCAACACTTTCTTCTTCTGCTGTCCCAGTGAGCTGTTCTTTCCCTTGCTGCCCAGTAGCAGGCAAGAGTCTCCTGTCATGTTCAGGTGCACAGTGGGTCTCAAACCTGAACTGTGGAGTTTGAGTGGGAGGGCACTGCAGCAGGCTGCCCAGGGAAGTTGTGGCTACCCCATCCCTGGCAGTGTTCAAGACCAGGTTGAGCAACCTGGTCTAGTGTGAGGTGTACCTGCCCATAGCAGGGGGTTGGAACTAGATGGTCTTAAGGTCCTTTCCAACCCAAACAAGTCTGTGATGTTCTGAGTGTATGCAATAAGCTTGACGAAACAGAAAGCAGAAAGAAGATACCACTATAAGGCTATATATATTGTCTGTAAATGTAGAGTCACTCACCCTCTCTCACTGAGCTGTGAGTAATCAAAAAATCCATGTTTGATTATTTCTGGAGAAAATATCCCCATATTAAACTGGCCAGTATACATTATTGTTTCAGCCTGAGCATAAGTATTTTGATTCTGATGCATTGGAAAAAAAGTGATAATGTGGAAAACTGAAAATTACATGGGAAAGACATGAAGATGCACAAAGAAAATTCCATGCATCCTGTTAAATGGACTTAGGAAATACTCATCAATATAATATAATGTGGTTTAGGGTTTTGGTTTTTGTGTTGTGGGGGGGGTTTGGTTTTGTTTTTTGTGTTGTTTTTCTGTCTTATTCACATGATAACAAGATGTTTTGTTCAACCAACAAAATGGAGCATTAACTTAGAGTACTGGATTACTCATAGCACAAACATGGCTGTTATGTGCAAACTTTCTATGTTCTGCCAAGGTCAATTTGTGGGGGTTGAGATGAAACCGTTTCCTAAACTGTGAAAGTGATCCTGGGTACCCAGCCTGCTGGAATGCCTGGAGGTTTTATGGATTCCTTCTGCTTTAAGCCTACTAGCAGGGTGTCTGCTAATGCAGGCTCTCTTTTTCTGCCTGCATGACTGTAGTAAGGCTGCCTTAAAGGAAAGAACTCCGTTGTTTTGACTCTTAATTTTGTTTACTGGCATCTTGCTTGTCTCCAGAAGGAGTGTTTACAGCAATCTTTTCTGTAGATAAGTGTGGCAGAAGGAACTTCAGGTATCAGAAGAGATTAATGTAACATTCATGTTTAGATATGACAGCAGACTCACAATAGAGTTGGATGATTTTGGGTTATATTCAAATCTCCTCTCATAACACCTAGGAAAGGTGTTACCTGCTGTCAGCAGTTCAGTGGCACTCCTGCTACTGACCTGGCTTGGCGCTGCATGTTCTGTTGCACAGGTACAGCCTAAGGGGAGATGCAATGGCGCAGAGACCAGATTTTAGGACTAACTGGCTCACATGAGTAATGACCTGAAGCCAAGCTAAGAGGCAGAGTTAAACCCAGGCAGTTTTATGTGTCTCTAATCTGGCTCCCTCCTTAGTTGAGAACCCTAATTTGGGAAGGGCTGGTGGAAGGTTTCATGTTGTTCAGGTGATGGGAACAAAAAAGTAGCAAAATAAAGTTTTGGCCTGGGGCTGAGGATCTGCAGTGGGCTTCTTCTTCTCACCAGCTTAGAAAGCGTGTGCACTTGCTGGTCTTATGAGCAGGTAGGTCTTTATGGTGCTTGAAGGTTACTGGAAAGACTACTCCTGAGGCTGCTTTCCAAAACACCAAATATGTTGCCCCTGAGTCAGGCTGACTTTGCACTCCCCCTTGGAGCCTGGGATGCTCTTAGGGTAGGACCTGAAGATTAAGGTTCTGTGTAATACAGAAAATAGGACTAAATTTCAATCAGACCTATAAAGAAATAGCAGTGAGCAGAAAGATACCCTCCCCCAGTTGAAATTGTTCCTCTTTTCAGACCTGTAAAGAGGACCTTGCTCAAACTCCTTGACCTTACTTTGAAGTATTGCTGAGATCTCAGGTAGGTCTCAGCTCTAGTGTATTTACTGTCTGAACAGAAACACTGCAGCCTCACCCTGATTTTATCTGAATCAGCTGCTACTGCTCTGGAGCAGAAGGAATCAAAACCAAAATTAATATCTGAATAAACAGCCCATTAAACTGATGATAGCGGTTGTTCTCCATTTCAGGGTCCAGCAAGCAGCTGGCACAGTGAGCTAATGAGAACACCAGAGCTGTGCACACTTGGGAAAGGTGGGGGTAGAGAAGAAAACAGAACAAACACTCTTTTTGTAGCTTAGCGCTAAGGGGATTCAGCCAAAGGTTAATTGCTTTCTACCCTAAAATGCTGTGAAGTGTTGCTACGTGGTGTCATACAGCTGCTCTGTTCCAGCATAGGGGTGTCTATTTCAGTGGTGGGTGGCATGAGCCAATATCCTCTTCTTAACCACATGAGGGTGTTGCGAGGTCTCTTGAGTTAAGGAGTTAGACTTCCAAAAATATGGTCGCGCTTGATTGGTATTCTTTAGGATGTCACTGCACCTTGGAAGCGATGAGCGAAAATGCAAATGAGCAGCCCTTTCACCTCCTTACTTCTTTCTCACTGGCAAAAATGTAGTAAATTCTTGATGGATGAGCCTTATGTAGCTGGAGGAGCTGGGGACTTGAGGAAAGGGGTGGTGTTGCGCAGTCTTGTGGCACTGACCAGGTCCTTGTCTGGACATCATCATGGTGGAAGACAATTAGAATGGGATATTTCAGTTGTAAGGAGCCTACAGTGATCATCTAGTCTGAGTCCAGCTGATACTTGTGTGATTGGGTTGAAGTAAATGAAGATATTTCTAGTCTCTGACCTGTCTGTAGAGTGGTTAAATTTCTGATTTAAGTGTTTGTAGGTGAAATCCCACTATTTCAGATAATTCTGTTAGTATCATCTCTGTGACCTGCTTGTCACTGTCTCTCCTGCCTGATCATTCTGCCCTTTCCTTGTGAACACTGATTCCTTTTACTTGTGCTTTCAACACCTATTTTAGTTTATGACCCCGTATCTTAAGTTTATGATGTACAGAGTTTAAATTCATCATCTGTTTTTCCTAGTTAGTTTTAAGACCTTCTCTAATTGGATTCTGATGACTAAGCAGTGGCTGGTCCAGACGCAGGATGGGAAAAGCTTGCAGGTTTGGTCCATGCTGAAATCTGCCTGTGGATAAAGGCAAATGTCAGAAATAATTATTTGATTGGTGAAACAAATGTTTAGAACCTAGAGCTATATGCCTGAACTTCAGTTAAGCTACAAAGCTGCATGGGTGGAGAGGATGCATTGTAGCAGCATTATAGCAGCCCTCATGTGAACACAATGCTGTCCACAGTGGTGTTTGCTGTGGCAGTTGCAAAGAGTAGCAGTAGTTCTTCCTTGGAATGGCTAAGACGCCCTTGATCTGCTGAGGCAGCACTTAGTTCCTGTCACTGTGTGCAGTGGTGGCTTTTTCCTTCAAGGAAAATGTGTGTGGAAAGCAATTTCTCTAAAAGTCAATGAAATCTTAATGTTCTCTCCTGGCTCCTGCATAGTCATGATAGCGTCACTGGAAACTGTTTTGCATGGAGCTCAGTGCAGGCATTGTTTCAGACATTCATGTTTCTGACATGAATGGTAGTCATGGACTACCATATCCAATTGTGTAGATATTGCAACCTTTAACTCTGTATTATGAGTGTGTTGTAGTAAGGGCTTGGAGTATTTATATGGCTGTTGTAACTGGCAACAGAAGTTGCCTTGAAGAGCAAGCTTTCTGCCGTGAGACTCTGCCTTGAACAAAGGGTATCATAGAGAAATTCTTCTTCAACTCTGTCTTGGTCACTGTAAACTGTGACTGTCTCTTCTCTTTGTAATATTTTCTGTTTGAAACTGGGTGTTAATATTAAAAAAAAAAACCAAACAAACCCAACCTAGCCTATTTCTGTACCACTGACTTGTGCTTGAGCAAGTGTGTGCTTGTTTAATGTTGGAGCTTGACTATTTTCAATGCCTAGCTCAGATAAGGAGGGGTTACTTCTTTGATTGTTATACTGAATGACAGGATGGTCTGAGAAAGCCCTGGAGGTTTTATTAGTGTCTCTTCCTATCTCAGTCGTGTGTGAATGGCTCACCCTACACTGCTGTGCAGGCAGTCTGGTTCTGCCCAACTGCAGCAGGGCAACGTGTAGGGTCACAGCGCTGTTCCAGATAATCAAGTTTTTTCTAGTCGTAATTCCCCTCAGTAAGGAGAAGATGAAGGCAACAAGGGGAGCTAGGCATAGCTGTGCTTTGGGCTCTCATTTGTTCTCCAAGTAGATCTGTCCCCCTCTTTTTCTGAGAGTGAAAGAATAAGCCCTGGCTGGTTCGCTTCTAGAGAATAGTTTCAAGTTGCACGGTGCTCAGCAGCTAATGACTAAATTTGGAGTGTGGACGCCCTTAGTGTTTGGCAGGCTGGATAAACTGCCACTGAGAAACTTGCTGCTCACCTGACAACAGTGTGCCTCGAAGCCAATGGTATGCCTGTCTCCTTGCAATATGTAATCCTATTAAACACTCCCAAAAGCTGCCTCGGTGAGAGTTGGCCCTTTGTGGTTGATGGGGGGAGAAAAGGCGGGGATAAGCAGGCGCTGGGCTCAGGTGGGAGTGCTCTTCTGTCCTGGGGTTAGTGCTGGGGCCAGGCTCTTGCAAGCTTTCTCACCCTCCCTACCTTGGTTTTGAAGTGGAAATAAAGTGAATAGGCTTTTAGAGTTTTGCCACATGGAGGTTGATTGAAAGACCTTTCCAACAATGTATTGATGTATTCTGCTTTTGAAGTTTCCTATTGCAGGTAGGCTGATGTACTCTCTCCTTTTGCTGGAGCTGGGTATTGCAAATAGGATGAGGCTTTCTGCATGTCAGTACAATAGAAAACTGTAAGTTGTTCTAGAAGAAGCTCGTCAGAGTCAGCAGGATTGCCTAAACTTTCAGAGAAAATCACAGCCGACACTACCAGTAGTAGAGTTGCATGGTGTCACTCCTATTTTCTTTTTCATACTTGCCTTCTGACCTAACTGAAGGTGCTGAAGCTGACTTGTTAATTTGCAAGATGGATGGTCACTAAACTGGCAAGGTGGCAAATTGGGTTTGTAATATTACTTGCACGGCTCTATTAGCAACACTTTGTATGAGTAATTTGGTGGAATAGTGTTATGAGCCATCTGCCTGCATCTGCACTTACTCAGCAGCCTGAAAGTGCCCTTTGAAGTCAGCTCTACTGGAGCTGTCCCTAGTAAGTTCTTGAATGATTTTTATTTCTAAAATATTATTTTCACACAAACTTAACATCAGGGGCTATCTTGGCATCCTGGACCTTGTTGGTAAAGCATATGGGAAGCCTAAAAGATGTTGCAGGGTCTTAGAGATCTCCAAAGTAGCTTTAGACTTTTCTGACTCTCATGGGAAACAAGTCTTTCCTTGTTTTCGTTTTTCTTCACTCAATAATAGGTTAAACTAATTTTCTGCAAGCCTGCCTTCAACTGTCTGGCTAATTTATACTGGAAGTAATTGGACACACCTAATGAAAAGCCAGGTGGAGTTTTGCTATGAACTGCTGTGTTCTTTTCAAGTCACTGGTCTCTTTCATTTGATAATTGTGATAACAGCAGTTAACCTGACTTACCCTCTTCCCTGCCAGTGATGAAAGCTAAAAATAAGTCTTCAAAACTGTAACTGTTCTCTAAAATTTACTTAACAAAATAGCATTTATTATTCCCTCAGTATCTTGCTATCTGACATAAAGCTACTGTGCAGCCTTCACAGGGCTCTCACTAGAATAGTTAACTATGGCAAGGGCTTTAGGCACTTTAGGCTACTGCTTATGTTGAGGGGTGATCCTGTTTTTTTTGGCCACAGTCATCTTCATATTCATCTATTTCAAATCCATAATACATTCATATTATGTGCTTACTTGCTCATTCCACAGTGAGATCCTGGTCCATAACTAGAACTGTAGCATTTCTGGGCAATAGCAGTACTAAATCTATTCTGGCTGCAGCTTTTCCTAGTCTACCCTAGCATAGGAAGTGCCACATATACAGTGTGTTGAGGTTTTCCCCCTCTTCTGTAGGGCTCACCAAATTCCGCCTTTGTGGTCCTCTATGAAGAGATCCCAGTCGTGTAGGCTTCTTCAGCCTTTTGCAAGGTTTTGGTGAGGTGTAAAAGTCTATGGGTGGCTTTTGAGCATAGAAGGCACAACAGAGGCAGGAGTGAGCATGTTGCGGACATCTACCAGCTAGCGCAGATAGTTCCAACTCTCTGTGGTGGGTGCTATGGGCTTTGCCCTAGCTCTGTGGGGCTCTTCTCTGCATTTGGGTCCTTCTTGTGATCTGCTTACAGAAGAAAAGTCTGTGTGGTGGCTACTTTAGCAAGGCTCACTAGCCTAAAGCATCCAAGTAGTCACCCTGGAGCTGTCTGCTGAAGCTGTGTCGAATCAACCTTTGCACTACGTCCTTCTCAAAGACCTCAGTGTCTCAAGTGTCCATCAAGTCTTTAAAGCAAATGGAAGAATCTGAAGCACCAAGGGATTGCAGCTGGGTCTAACTTGGGCTTGCCAGGCAGCAAGGCCAAGTCACTCCACCGTCTGCAAGCCTAACTGCAGTGAGTCGGGGCAAGAGCAAGAGCTGAGCAGAAGTTGTGCAGACTGCCTTACGCTGCAAACCCTTGCTATCTCCTAAACAAAAGCTTTAGGACAGACCTACCTCAAAGGGATTGCTTACAGCACCAACCCTTCAAAGACTTGGTAAGTGGCACTGCTTGTTAGTTCAGTAGTCTGTGCTGGGCCTGCATCCTTGACCCCTATGGCTGTTCTCTCTCTGCCAGAAACAGCATGAAGATAGTGTTTCCAAAGAAATGCTTGCTTTCCCTTAAGACATGTGAAGTTGGGCCTTGATATTCCTTCTCCATGTGTTTGGGTGTAACCCTGAATGGTGCAGGCATTGCTAGCTTCCCAGTTCTTGAGTCAGCTGAAGCAGGGCTGAGAGATTGGCTGACGGGGGCTTCTTGCCTCCAGAATTAAACTCTTGAAGGAAATGGATGCCTCACCTCATCTCATAATAGACGAATCGATTTTGCCTGTAGGTGCAGGAAAAAAAAAACAGTGTGGTTATAAGGTTTTTAAGCAGTCACTGTCTAGCATAACTTCTGTGGGGCAGACTTACATTTATGTTAAAGGTTCCTGTCCCAGAAGGCTTTTTAAACCAGTAAGAGGGCTGGAAGGCACTTGGGCTGCTGCGGTTGTAGCCTGCTGAGCAAGAGCTTCTGCTGCATGTTTGTTCCTGCAAGGCTCTTAGCCCATCTATGTGCAAGTAACTGTAACACTACAAATTATTTCTTGTGGAAACTTAAGGTGTTGTGCATAGTGGGTTTACATGAGCTTTTTGAGTTTGCTTTTAATGTATTTGTGTTGGTGGGGATACTGAGTGGAATTACATGCCCAGGCTTTCAGATAACTGCTGTAAATACACAGATCTAGTCTCTTACTTCACAGTAGCACCTGCTGCAGTATTACAGAAACTTCATAGCTTTGACTACGTCTTATTAGTTCAGCACACTATTAATATCCCAGCAGCTTTTTGTATTAATTTCCACACTTAATATTGGTTCTGCTTCCTTCTTCCCTGCCCCTCCTCTTCACACTCAGTGATTAAACTAAGTTCGTCTTTATGCTTTTTCGTGCAAGATGTCCTTGCTGCCCACATCGAAGAGAGGCTTCGGACTGGAAGCAGAACAATTATGCTAACAGTCACCAGGTATATTTAGTGGCAGTGTCATCTCACATGCATTTATTGCTCAGAACTAGCATCTTTTTTCTTCTATATGGAGTATTTGTAATGCTGGCAAAATCTTTCCAGAGAAACAGCTGCTGATTGGCTCCTCTCGTCTATTTGGGGAAGAATCTGTCCTTAAATACTTTGGTATTCTGCTTGCTAAAAATGTCATCAAGCACTTGGCACTATTGGAATGGACTCGAAACTTCACTGAGGTGTATTGGCTACATTGCACCAGGGCCTGGTGAATCCTTGTCTTCCCCAGAGAAATGACTGCACATGTACCAGCAGGACAGCTGCTGGGTGTAGCCATGTGTAGGTACATCTCAGGCAAGTCCCTGCATGGGACTCTGAAATGCAAATTACAGACTTCCTCTCAAGGTTTTAAACATCACATTATTATGGTTAGGTGGCTCTGTGAAAAGGCGATGGGACCCAGGTGCCATCTCAGCTGCTGTTTGTTCTTGATGTAAAGAAATCTGTCCCAAATCGCATCAGTGCCTCCTCTCTGAGATGCTGGATCTCAGTAAGGTGGAGAATACAGGTTGTTTTTTGAGTAGAGATTGAGACCCAACTCACCTCTGATAATAACCAGAAATAGGGCAGGAAAAAAGTCTCCGTCAGACATGTGACATGACTTACCCAGTCCTCAGATGAGTAAACTATCTGTGACAGCTAACTCAGAGTGAGGCACAGGTCCTAGGCTGGGCAACTCACTAGAGAGAATAAAAGTATTCTAGCTCTTTGGTTGAGGGTAAGCACTTGCCAATTGTCGTCATAGCTCACAAGGTCAGAACACCATGATATCAGGCAGCTGGCAGAGTACTGAGGGATTGGTTTTACCCCAGAGCCCATGGGGGTTTCTCACCTCTCAGCTCTGGCTATGACACCTCTCACAACTGAGAGCAGTGAGGGCATTTGTGGGGTATCACCTTGAAAACAGGCTAGCTTAGGGCAGCCTGAGGGTCTAGGACGCTGAAATACCTTCCTGCCCAAAATAGTTTGAATTAGTTGATCTGGCTGGCATGCTTCCAGCCTTCAAGAAGAAGTGGGGAGGCCTGGCTACTGGTCAGCAGGCTGGGCTGGGCAATAGGAAGTTATTAATAGCTGCCATGGAAAGAATGAGTTTGGCTTAGTTGAGATGCAAAGCTGGTAGCTGGTACAGTGAGCAAATGCTGGAAGTCTTCCTTGTTAACGTTTGAATGAGCAAGTTATGCCCTATGGAGAGCTCTGAGCCTCATGGCCTGAGATCTTTGTCCTTTGAATCTGAGCTGTATGGTCAGGCTGTACAAGGACAGGTCTGAAAAGGGGCGGTCAGCTCTTGGCGAGCCTCAGGATGTGGTGGGTGTTTCTTCTGTTCCTCAGCAAGTTTAGTTTCCCTCAAGTTCGTGTATGTTCAGTTCTTACCAGTAGGAGTCAGCTCTGGCTCTGAAGCAACTTGATTTAAGGGTAGAAAAGTTAGAAAGATGCTTTTCCACATGCGCTAAAATTTTAGTAAAGGAAGATTATCTAGAAAATGTAACCAAATATAATAAAACCAAACATGACCAGAACAAAGGGTGGAGGAGATTTGGAGAAGTAAACGAATAAGAATTCCTCTCCTGAGTGGAATGGCAATGAGGAGCTCTGTACGGAGGATAAATCCTGGATCAAAGGTTACAGTAAAGAGCACAAGTTTAATAGATCAGCTTTTCCAAGAGTCATGCATATCAGTGCAGTGTGAATGTGTTTGTCTTCTATGAATTTGCTTAACTCGCTGAAAGAATATTAAAACTTAACACCCTTCAGGGTCTGGAAAAGCTACTCTTTCTCAACTGAAATGGGAGTTCAGCTTTCAAGTTACTTTGGACATGGTTTGCATATGACTTCACTTGGAATATGATGAGGACTCTGTCCACATAAAAGTCCACCTCCACAAGTGTGCAGTCATGACAGCCTCTTGTACGGCTCTGAGGACAGCTGAAGTCAGGTGGAGGTTCCTGGTGTGTGTAGCTATGGCATGCCCTGGTCCTCTGGGATGGGACCAGCTCCCCCTGGAAGAAGAGGAGGTGGCTTAGGATTTCACAGAAGATGCTTGGTGAGTGTCTTGGTCATAAACTATACCAACAGGTTCTTTCCTTTAAATGACTTTTGGCCAAACTATAATCAGAAGTGCTCTAATGATTCAGTTGCAATATCTGTTGGGTTTGTTCTTGTGTCCTTTTGACTAGAGTTTGCCTTTTATTTTTAGTTATTTCCTCCTTTTTTGTAAGGCGAAGTCTGTTTGGTGCTATTGTCTTCAGTCTCAGGCTTCTATTTCCCTTTATGTCCTTCATAAAGTTCCCTTCAGGAACAGCTACCACTTGCAGGAAACTGATGCAAGGCTCTGGCTTAATATACAAGTGTCTCCAAGCCAAGTCCTGTTTCAAAGGGATTTGCATTATACATCCCTTGTAACAACTGGTGCTTCTTATGGGAGCTGCTGTCTCCCAGAATAACTGTATGGATCAAGTTTTGTCCCTTCTATCTGAAAGTTCATGCTTCTGATTGTCCTGCTTAGAAGGAGTTTCCAACAGAGGAGGGGCAATGAACGAGCTGATGGAATAGCCATTTTTTCCTATTAAAAATAGTTCTTGTCTCAACTCCTGTAGAGGAACTGTGTTTCCTTGGTGCTTGTTGCTGATCTGTGTTCTTACCTGTTTGATTTCCACCCTGGAAAACAGGTGTAGAGATGCTATAAGTAGCAAGAAGTCTAATGTATGCAGTTTGTTCCTTGCAGACTCTAAATTACACTTTTCCTTCCTGTGCCACAACCTCAGGTCTGTGACCTGCAACTGCAGCATATTTTCTGTGACTAACAGCTGTAATTCCCTAATTGTCATGCTCTCTTCTCCTGCTGTGCTGTAGATTTTGTTACCAAGGAAGCAAACTAAGTTTTTTCATTCCTACCCTTGCCCTCTGTACTTCCAACTGTTTTAAATCCACCGTTTGATGCAGCCCATAAAGATAAATTACTGTCTCTTGTTTCAAATATTCAAAGTCTCCAGAACATATTACCTATCTATGTGCGGGGGAAGAAGAGGGCAAAATAAGTTTTTGTGGCCTGCTTTTTAGTGAAGGCAGCTGGTCCAAAGCTATTCCTGGTTTAGCAAAAGAACCCTTATTAGCTGTAACCATCCTCTGCAGAGTGCTGGACTAAGTGGTCTCAGACAATGGGCCCAAGCCCAGGTGAATGGTACTTCTGTGAAGTGCTGACGAAACTTCTGTAAAGCCCTGGAAAATGGTGTGTGTTAAACCCCAGTTTAACACAGGCTGTATGTGTGTGGTGTAATTGGCATACAGACCTCATAGTTTGAGGGTGACTGACATGGTAATGAGGCCAATAGGTCACTTTCTTCATGCCCTCTCATCTTTGAGGTTAGGGACAAATGATTGTATGTCAGGTAGAAATGAGAAGAAACCTGTACTAATCTAAAGATTAGGGCAATACAGCCAGACTGTATTGTGACAGCTAAGCAACTGATTAAAATATCACAGGAACATGTTAAGCAGCAGGAAAACCTTCTAGTTTCTACAAAAAGCACAACTAAACATTTAACCTACTAAGTACGCAAAAGTATACTTGTTTCATGCATACACCTTAGGCTTTATTGGATGAAACCTGTCATCATCCTGAAGGATGCTTCTAGGTTAATCTAATGCTCTGTACAGTTGTCAGTTTGGACTTGATCAGTCTAACATGGCTGTGTCCAAGGCACTTGCGTAAAGCCCTTGGTGAGAGCCAGTGATACACAGGAATGCTTTCCACAGGCCCAAACTCTCATAATTAATATTTCATGTGTTTCTCCAGAAATATCATCCCAGCTGTAACGCAAATGATGTCTCCCAGGTCGCAGGATAATACTGACTCCAGAGGGATTTGCTGCTTGACTCTTCTGACCATTAAGCTAAGATGAGGGAGGATGCTCCTTTTTCTGGATCACTGGAGTTAAACCCACAGCTGCATCTAGAAAATGTAACACCCACGGAAGGCAATACAGGGAATTATCTGCTTTACCACAATCAGAAGAGAATGAAAGCTAAGTACAGCTGCCAAAGAAAAGCAGTAAGTTTAGACAATACTACAGATTGCCCTAGAAGTAAAGTTGCCTACCAGTACTTTGTCTACAAACTGGGCAAAGGGCTCTGTAAGAGTGCATTATATAGCTGGCAAGCATGGGTCAGGTATGGATGCCCATATGTCTGTGGGCCTGTTGTAGATGTTATGTGTCTGCACTGCAGAATAATGGCAGGAAGAACCAGATGGCCTCTGAAGCTTTTATTCCATTTCTGTGACTCTGGTCTTGTCCATTGTGCTTGAATGTTAAATATTAATACACCTTAGATGGTAGGTGTCAGAATATATGTAACATGGAAACTTGCTTTTAAGATGCATTAAACTCGAGGTTAGAGGTGATAGAGTCAATCTTTTGTACTTCATAAAAACTCAAGCTGTGGTGGTGGTAGCTCAGCAGATGTTTTGGCTCCGTGGTACCGTGAGGTGGCATTATGCTGTAATATCTGTGTTAGATTGCAACTGTAACAACTAACAAATCTGTGCTAGCATTCAAAGTCTGAATAAAATTTAAAGGTGTTTCTGGTGATAACTGTAGAAACCCACTGGGTTTGCAAACTTTTTTTGGGTTTGTTTTTTTTTTTTTTCCCCCAAGTATAACAAAGGATCCAAGGTGCCTTTTGCCCTTCAACATGGGCTGGGAGAAACTACCTGCTACTGCTATTTGAGTGGTGACTGTTGCTAGGGGGATATAGTTGGCAGTAGTGTTATGCAGTGGAAGTTGTACTCGTTGTGTGACAATTCTGAGTTGTTCAATGCTTCCAGGTTTCATAAATTCTGCGGGTAATGTTGTTGTCCGCCGCCATGAGCTCTCACAGATGTGCAGTTCTGATGACCTCAAGCTGTGAGTGAGCAACTTGTGGTGAATGACTGCTGGTCAGCGCTCCAGAGGGGAGAGTGTGCTCACCTGCCTCTGAATAAGTAAATAAATGAGGGAGCAGAGAGAGGGGAAATAAAAAGTGGGGGCTAGGAGGAGGAAGGGATGTTCAATTGTGAGTAACCTGATGAATGAGCCTAAGAACATAACTAATGTAGTAGCTTGTTTGGAAACTGCGTAACACAAGTTTTTATGGACCAGAATGTGTCTGATGGACTTACTTCAGTTGTCTGAGGATGTTGGAGTGCATATCCAGTTCTCCCAAAGGAGGCGAGAGGGTGAATTGATAACCAGCTTGCTTAAATGAAATACTTTACTTGGGAAGGAGGACACATAGTTGGCAAATAAAATGAAGCTCTGATCAGAGAGCTGTGACCCAAGTCATCCAAGCTAAAGCCCAGATTGCAGTGGTGTGGGTGCTGTACCATGCATGTAATGCTAAGCTAATAAAAGCTTATGGAGTTTTGTTGGTTTGGGTTGTTTTCTTCAAACAAGAGAAGCAGAGCAGCTGTGTTGGGTCACTGAAATTAACCACTGTTATGAAGTTATGAAATAGTTTTGGAGGAATGAGTGTCAGTCTGCAACTTCTACAGCCTTCTACTGCTGTGCTGACCAGCTGTATCTTTAGAGCTGTGCAGGGCTTGCTTACATGCTGGTACCACCTACAGTAGTGCCTTAAGCAATGCTCAAAAGCACATTGGGGCTGCTGAGGGTCACAGGAAAAAATCCCTTGGGAAGGTAAAAGACTGAGATGGGCAAAGAGAAAGAGATGCTGTTGTTGCTATTTGGATGTGTTGTTAAAGGTGATGGCTGGAGGAAAGGCCTGCTTTGAGTGAAGCTGGATGAATGCTGCCTTTACCCTCAGCTCTACTGCCAGAGAGTGATGTGCTTTGGTTTTGCTTCCTGTCCCTACCACCAGTGTGAGAAAGCAGGCAGGTGGGAAACCAGAACTGCAAAAACATCCACCAGTGTTCAGTGGGGTTTGGCAGGTAAGTGGCCAGTGGGGGCTGCTGTCAGGGAATGGACTAAGAGTGGCTGTACAATGTGTGGGCATGTTGTTAGAGTATCTTTCTGCTGTAATGGGTCCAGTATAATAAACGTGTCTTTAAAAAGAAAACAACAACCTGCTGTGGTTATGTTGCAAGATTTTATTGAGCCTGAATTATGGAACAGCATCTTCCTCACACAATAAGTACCTGTGGATGGGAACATGACGAGGATGGAGACAAAGGGAGGACATACATGATGACAAGGGGGACTGTGTGTGGCACAGGGGTGCTGCATGTAGGTATGTATGGTGGTGAGTGTGCAGTGGGCACGTACGGTGCATCATGTGTAGCCATGTTGCATGTGGTCAGGGACTGGTATTGTGTGATGCGAATTGTGTCATGAGCAGTGTTTGTTGGCACATACCTGTGGAATGTCCTGTGGGATGCATCGTGTGTGCAATGTCATATGTGGTATGCAGAACACATTTGTGGTGTCATGTCTGCAAGCGTGGGTGTAGTGTCATGGGTGTGCAGCACATGTGGTATGTGATGCAAGTGCAGCAGCATGGGTTGCGTGTGCAGCGCAACAGGTATCATCTGTGTGCAGCATCATACATGTGAGGTGTAATGTTTAGTATGTTACAGGTATGTGGCAGATGTGTTACAGAGGTGAGTTGTGTCCTGATGAGTAGTCCATGTGGAGTGCAGCACATGTGCAGCAGCATGGGTTGTGTTTCATGGATGCAGCAACTGTTGTGGAGCATAAGCGCAATATCTGAGTGTTTGTGGTACAATTCTGCAATACAAGTGGATGGTCAGGTGTAGGCACACAGGAGTATTGTGCACTCACAGGTGTGTTGTGGTGCAAGTCTATTCTGAGTAGCAAGCAGAGGTGGTGAGGGGCACACACCACTTTGTGAGTCACCTGTGCAGTGCATGAGCAGCATCCAGGTCCTGTCTCCCCTCTGTCATGCTATGGTTTGTATCCCAAGTGTGCAGCATGCACCTGTTCTGTTGTTCAGGTGTGAGTAATGGGTTTTGTTTCCAGGGGATAGTGTGGTTTGTCTCAGGTGTGGTGTGCACATGTGGTTGGTGTGATACATGAAGAAGTGGCACCGATGTTCCTCCACCCATCTCTGAGGGATTTCCCCCCCCCCCCCCCCCCCACTCCACATGGGTGTTGGGGGCTGCCTGCAGCTGTCTGGGGATGAAGTGTGCTGTTGGGGTGCCAGCTAGTCTGGCTGCTGTGCAGCAGGCGGCTGCCTGCAGCCCCACTGCTGTTCTCCATGGTTGGAAGGGGTTTGTGTATCCCTCACTGCGTGGCTTTGCTCTGTATGAGCTGAAGGCCTATTACAGGAGGGGGTTGTGTTTGTGGGGGCAACACTTGCTCTGTGCTGCAACTCGATGGGTTTCCACTACGGCAAGGCCCACCCTTATCAGCCACAGGCCTCAAGGTGAAGGCCAGGCAAGGCAGACTGCTCGTATTCAGCACCTCCATCACAGCAGAAGCAATGCTGAGGGCACAGGAACATGCCCCAAGTGGCACCCCTGGGGCCAAGCCTTCTGGTGTTCAGCCTCACGGCAGTGCATCTGGAAAACCTTAAATCAAAAGCAAGGTTAAGGGTTAGGGACGTTCTCTCACTGCAACACTCTGGCTGTGTACCACTTGGGCTAAGGCTAGTGTCAGTCTGCTGGGGCTGAAGTCTGGAAAGCATCTATAACAATCCACCCAGAAATGGGGCTTTGGCTCTGGAGCTGTGTGGATGCTTTGGCTGTTTACCCTGTGTTCTGATGTGGTAACAGTTGCTTCAAACACAGTGGAACATCACTTGTTTTCTGCCTTCTCACCTTAGTGCCCTGGCTCTGATTTATACCACCTCAGTAACCAGATCACTACTCTTCTCCCTTTCTGCTATTTCAGCTTAGCTGAAAAAGACCCCAAACATATACATATTGTATCATGCTAAATGTTAGAAGGTTTGTTTGTTGGTTTACAAAGCAGCTGTTTCAATTTGTTACTAGTAATGTGTATTTTAAATACAGTAATAATAAATGGGCACAATAATGAATACATGAAGCAGGGAGAAAGGGTGCTACTTGTACCTCACTTAAACAGCAAGACAAACCACATGCTAAGTTTCCTTCAAAGGTCTTCCAGTGTTTTGCCATCCATCAGAGAAGGCTGATTTGGGCTGCTGCTCGTGCAGAGGGGATTTCTTCATCAAAATGTGCAGAGAGACTGTGGGCTCAGCTGCTGCTTGAAACAAGCAACACACATTAGAAAAGCTGTAAAGCCTGGAGCCACTGGCAGCTGCATCTTCTGCACCAGTTCAAAGCACTTTCCCAACCTAGCAAGAATGAAAGACGGTTTTGTTCTTTTAATATATGCATGTACATAAATGCTACAAATATATGTATAATGTACAGACACATATTTATTTACATGTAAATACATACATAGGTAGACATTTGACATAGGGCATATGTTTGGCTAAACCACTTGGAGTGACCATTAACAGCCAAGCACATGGTTACCCAGTTCCGCCATGGGCTACATTCTTGCGCACTGCACAGGCCCACCTAGTAAGATAAAATGCAACTTTTCCCATTTCAGCCTGTGTGACAAATGGCAGAAGTGCTCTAGCTAAGGGCCGGCAGTAGGTACCCTCCCACCAACGGCTAGCCAGAGACCTGTTTCCATCTCAGCAGCTGAAACCGCATGGGGAAGAGCCCTCAGGAATGGGGAAAGGTGCATTCCCAGAGATACAATGGCCCCTGGTTGCAGACAAGAGGGTTCCAGCCCCTTCTCCACTGTGAGGATTCTGGGTGCCAGGCTCCACTGCCTCCAGGGCCATGGGTGGTGGGTCATGCTACCCAGCTGCAGCCAGGTCAGTGTCCCAGCACTTCTTCCTGTAGTTTGTCCCAGCCCTATGTCTTCCTTCTCCTGATCCAGTCTCAGGTACTCAGCTCCTGCCTGAGACACAAGCATGAGGCCGGCTGCCGTGCAGTTGTAGTTGGAAGTTTATTCAATACCTACTAAAACTGCTGCAACTCTTTATATAAATATACAAAATATTAAATTTTTCTTACTAATATAAAATACATATTGATATGTGTAGATATACAAAATATATATGAAAAAGAGAAACAATCTTTTATATCCACACTTTTTTCCTGACCCAAACAAAGACATCTGGCATAACCAACTCACCATCCAGTACTGCACAGACAATCCCGTCACCTACGACTGAGTGTGGCAGCATGTCACCCAAAACCAAGGCAACTGAAAAACCAGACACAAATGTGAGCAGGGTCCTGCACACAGGGCGGGTGCGTGCACACCACTGCTATGCCTGTTAGCCTGTTCTTTGGAAGTGAAAGTATAGGGTAAGTTACTCCATGACACGTTTTTTTCATGAGAGGAAAGCACTCTAAATTTACAAGACAATTCCATAGCTGTAACAGGAGCTTGTACTGTACGTGAGTCGTATGGCGCCTTGTTACTAGGGTCGTGCTATAGAGACCTCACTGTTATCTGCAGAAGACATTGTCTCACTGGGCATTTTTGCACCAAGCTTTGCATTCTTCCCTTTTCCCTCAACCATCCTTCCCAAACAAAGGCTCCTTTTCAGAAGAATTAAGGCACAAATCATCATATCTGTGCCAAGGGTGGAGTGTGTCAGTCTTATTTACTCCACGAGGAGCGCTGGCATTCATGGGACACCAACAGCTGGATCTGAGCATTTCCTTTAATTGAACAGGTTTGTAGTCTTTCTGTGCTGAAGCAATTCTCCACATCACACACGCCTGCATACCAGAATAAAATGAAAATTTAAGAGCGCTGGCTAACAAGACCAAGAAGCACATTGTTTAAACAAGAGGCTGATTGTCTGAGTGCTCGGGTGCTCCGTTCCTCCAGCATTAAACCCACATGAGGGACAGCAGCCTAATCCACAGCTTGCTGCCAGGTGGTATAGAAATTAATCTTCCAGTTACCCAGGCTATTAGTTGCGGTATTCATAAAGGTTTGCAACCCAGTGAGGCGAGTGCCTGAAATTTTCTTCTTGTCATGGAGGGTCATGGCAACATGGCGATATGAAATATCAGGCTCTGGGAGCATGCCCTGTGGTGAGGAAAGTGTGGACGATGTGCACTGCAGGGACACTGACAGGAATGGCCCCCAGGACCTTCTGGTTCAACACATGCAGCCCAGCCTGTCTAATCACACAGCAAATAATGTTGGAGGATAGGGGATGGACTTGGAAAGCCCAGGCTTGCCACGGACCTGAACGTAGTCCACCATAACCTGCAGTGCTGAGCAAGTTTGGCGTTTATGAGGGAGGGAACTAAATACTGATTTTTTCCACCTTTTAGCCGCACCAAAACTCTAATTTCTGGTCTCATAAGGTCCCTGGGAGTGCTGGAGACACAACACAGCAACCCTCAATAGGTGTCCTTGAAGCTCAGGAGCATGCTTCAGAGCTGCTTGCCAGGATATTTAACTACCTAACAGGGTATTAGCAGACAGAGGAGGAAAAGAAATCCAGTCCTTTATTAGACTGCTGCTCCACTAAAGGCCAAGTAAGAAAGGGAAAATACTGAGCAGCAAGCAGATGATCAAAACAATGCAAGCTGGACCACATAAATGTTTGGCAGGGTAAAGCCTTGATAGTGTATAGCATGATCTCTTACAGTTTCTATCTGGTCCCATTTCACTGCAGACCTGATTCTTTGCAGAGGACTGCCACAGTTTTTTACAAGACAAAAATACATACAGTTTGATGCAGGTAATACTTGCAAACATTACAACTGTTTTCCCCATTCTTCCCTAGTGTTTTCCAAATCCCATTTAACTATGGCTTTTCTTACTGTTCTCTCCATGACTTTCATCGCCCCAGGAACTTGCTCTTGTGCCACAGGAAGATGGCAGCCTCTTAACTTGCCTGCACAATGACTGACCTGCATGCTGTGCAAATAGAAAAGTGAATGGTCAGGGCCAAGTGCAAGTCAGTCCCTCACCATGTGCTTGCACATGATTCTGACTTGGTGCCCAGGTATGTCTCTAGGGCGTCCCAGCTCATTCCCTGTCCTGGAGAAATGCTCTGCAAAACGCAACAGCTTTTCCCGAATGGTAACACCACAGTCCTCCTTTGGTCTGTATATTCCTCCTGTCCATGTCATAGAATCATAGAATAGTTAGGGTTGGAAAGGACCTTAAGATCATCTAGTTCCAACCCCCTGCCATGGGCAGGGACACCTTCCACTAAACCATGCCACCCAAGGTTCTGCCAATCCCAGCCTTGAACACCGCCAGTGGTGGAGCATTCACAACTTCCCTGGGCAACCCATTCCAGTGCCTCCCCACCCTCACAGTAAAGAATTTCTTCCTCAGATCCAATCTAAACTTCCCCTGTTTAAGTTTGAACCCATTAGCCCTTGTCCTGTCACTACAGTCCCTAATGAAGAGTCCCTCCCCAGCATCCCTATAGGCCCCCTTCAGATACTGGAAGGCTGCTATGAGGTCTCCATGCAGCCTTCTCTTCTCCAGGCTGAACGGCCCCAACTTTCCCAGCCTATCTTTAAATGGGAGGTTCTCCAGTCCCCTGATCATCCTCCTGGCCTTCCTCTGCACTTGTTCTAACAGTTCCATGTCCTTTGGATGTTGAGGACACCAGAATTGCACACAATACTCCAAGTGAGGTCTCACGAGAGGAGAGTAGAGGGGCAGGATCACCTTGCTCGACCTGCTGGTCACGCTTCTTTTGATGCAGCCCAGGTTAAGGTTGGCTTTCTGGGCTATGAGTGCACACTGAAGCCAGCTCGCGTTCATTTTCTCATCAACCAACACCCCCAACTCCTTCTCCACAGGGCTGCTCTGAATCTCTTCTCTGCCTGTCCTGTAGCTGTGTCTGGGATTGCTCCGACCCAGGTGTAGGACCTTGCACTTAGCATGGTTAAACTTCATCAGGTTGGCATCAGCCCACCTCACAGGCGTGTCAAGGTCCCTCTGGATGGCATTCCTTCCCTCCAATGTAACAACCGAACCACACAGCTTGGTGTCATCGGCAAACTTGCTGAGGGCGCCCTCAATCCCACTGTCCATGTCAACGACAAAGATGTTGAACAAGACCGGTCCCAACACCGATCCCTGAGGGACACCACTCGTTACTGGTCTGCAGCTGGACATTGAGCCATTGAGCATTTATGCACCAACTTCTTCCATGTCTGCTATAAAATTTTCAGCCACACCAAATTCTTCCATTTCCAGAGTTTAATTAGGCTAAAGGTCCAAATTCTGCGAGGTAACAGAAGAGCCGAACAAATCTGAAAAGCTTTAAATGCAGATTTTTGTGGATCCCATGAATAGCAGCAGAGCTTGGGCTTAGAGGAATTTGAATCAGAATTATTTTTGTTCCTTGTTTGGCTTCGCTTATAAAACATACAGCCAATAATTCCACAGCCTCTGTCAAACTCCTTGCTATAAATAACAATCTACCATTGAAATGAAATGTAAAGGGTCAGAGCTGTGCTCAGAGATTCATGTATCACCCAGGAAAGGAGAATCCAAGTGAGTTGAACAGAGCCTGGAAAGTAAATTTGCTACAACAAATGGGAAGAATGAACAATGGGAAGAACTGAACAAACAATGTGTTAATTCCTTCTGGTCCCGTATTTTATTTAATCCACTGTAATCCCACCTGCAAGCGGTGCCACAGGATGAGCCACTAGACAACCACACAGGCAGACCCAGTCTCTAACCTAAACCTGAAAGGCACGGAAAAGAGCTGAAGCAAGTCTGCAGTCCCACTGCTAACCTCCATCCTTAGCTGTCACTAGATGTCTCCTTTGGAAAGTCATTCTTGAATCAACACTAGCAAACCAGTTACATGGACCAGCTGAGGTCCTGGTAGTGCTAGCTGAAAGGCTGGATCTATTTAGCAGTACAGTGTACCACTGACCAATGCTAGACATGATCAAGCATTCTCCTTTTCCTCATTCAAATTTGACTGCAGTACAAGGATCCAAGAGCTGAGCCAACAGCTTTGGCTTTCCTTTAGCTGGAATCTCCATCTCAGCACTATCCACTGCATTAATACTACAGAAGCGCTTAGTTCAATTTAGAAAAACTAAAACTTAACCCTGCTCAAAAGTGTAGTAAGTTTCTGCAGCAAGTGCCAGCTCTCATCCGACTGATGCAGGACTATGTTCCCACAATAAATGTGTATTTGAATCACTGTCCTGACAGCCATAAAGCTGGCTCCAATTCTAGTCATAACCAAAGCCACAACCAGCAGACCTAGTCACAATCATCATGGGCATTTCTGGCAAAGACTGAACAGAAATGTGTATATCTGCTAAAGCTGGCCTTCGTCTTGCAGCTGCAAACAATAAGAGATCCACTAGTTATGTAGGCTCAGCTACCTCTATTTTTATGAAACAACCCTGTTTCCCAACTTGGTTACCAGTCTGAAAATCAACGTCAGCTTTCCAGACAAGGGAGCAGCCTGTGCGTGGCACAGCTAATGTCTGCCCTTAAAAACTAGCCAAAACTGGCATAATGAGACAGATTTACGACCAGCTTTCACCTGAACCAGCCAGAAAAAGCATACTGCCCTAAGCCCTGACCCAGTGAATAGAGATGGCCCATTGTCCATGACCTGCTTTGAAAGAAAGAGGCAGCATTTAGCAGTTCCAATGCCAGTTCTAGTCAGTTTTACTGTGCCTGTTATCTAGGTCAAACAAGCTCTCCAATTCCAAACTTAATTTCATCTCCGCACTGCAATCACTAAAGTGCTGCTCTTTCAGTTCCTCCTGGCTAAAGGTGTGGGAAATATCACTCAGCTTGGCTGTTCCATCTCCCTCTGAGTAATGTGAACTGTTTCTCTGTTTCTCAGATCAGACCTAAGAAAAACTTGAACTCTAGACTTAACCTTAACAACACCAGTATCAAGCATCAATGATTACTGCTTCATAAGGTGCAAAAGGTATTACATTAAAACAATACCAGTGTTCACTCTAGAAGAATTGGTATCATCAAATACAGAAGTACACCTACTTTTTGGCTGAAAGAGAACTCTTATCCTAAACCCCAACATAAAGCAAATTCAAGACTTACCTTGAAAAAAGCTTCTCGCTTTTAGCTAATGAAAATACAGGAAAAAAATGCAACACCCCACCTTATTGCTAAACATCTCAAACCCTCTCTTTGTGACTAATTTAAATTAGGATTCACTTGAATTATAGTTAAAAACCTCACAATATGTCCCAGACGACTGCTCAAAGTCTTAGCTTGCAGTAAGACTAGCACAGACTCCCAGTTCAGCGCAGCAGTCACCTTAAGCAGGTACTCATTCCCCCACGTGAACCCCCTGTTAATCACAGTATCTATTTTTTTCCATTACTATTTTCATAGGCACTGACTACCTAGGGTAGGGTGACAGTTTTTTTGAAGTAACGGCCCCTAAATCTGTTATCATGTGAGAGGGTATCAGTATTTCTCTTATGTAGTCTACTGAAGGCTGGGGCTGCAACAAGCTGCTTCCTCCTGGAAAAGTTTGTTATGCCGTATGAGGAAACCATTGTGTTTGATACTGAACTTGAAAGTATCAGTGTTTTACAAGCACTGAGAAGTTACTTAAATTATCTCTCTCGGTTAGAAATATATAAATACTAACTAAATTTTACAGCAGGATATGTTGTCTGGTAAAAAAAAAAGTCACCTCTTCTGCTGTATTTCTCTTGAAACACATAAACAAGTTGTATTCCCACCAACGATTTCCTAATCTGTTGTTGTGGTTTAAGCCCAGCCATAAGTCAGAACCACACAGCCTCTCACTCCTCCTCTACCTCCCCCCCCTGCTTCCGGAGCGATGGGGAGGAGAATTGAAAGAATGTAACCCCCACGGGTTGAGATAAGAACAGTCCAGTAACTAAGGTGTAACACAAATCACTGCTGCTGCCACCAATAATAATGATAAGGGAAATAAGAAGGGGAGAGAATACAACTGCTCACCACCTGCCAACCGATACCCAGCCCGACCGAGCAGTGATCTCGCCCTTCCCGGTAACTGTCCCCAGTTTATATAGTGGGCATGACGTGCTGTGGTATGGAATTCCTCTTTGGTCAGTCTGGGTCAGGTGTCCTGTCTCTGCTTCCTCCCGGCTTCCCCTCCTCCCTGGCAGAGCATGAGACTCAGAAAGTCCTTGGTCAGAGTAAACATTACTGAGCAGCAACTGAGAACATCGGTGTTATCAGCGCTGTTCCCAGGCTGAAAGTCAAAAACACAGCACTGCACCAGCTACTAAGAAGGAGAAAAATGATTGCTACTGCTGAACCCAGGACACCTGTATACATAAAACGTGCTTTCTAGAGGCACTTCCAAGTATTTGTACACCTCCACCATGGTCCTTGGTTATCCATGTGATATTTTATGCAGATGGAAATTAGGGAGGAAGTATGTGCAACAGTTTACAGCAGTGACAATCTTAATGAAAAAAAGGAATTAGTCGCTTTGTGCAGTTATTGCTTTAGAATATAACTGGGCGGAAAATTATGTACTTTTTTACATACTGCATTTTTCACTTTGTGGTTGAAACGCAGCCACATAACTGCTGAAGGCATCACAACCTTAGGGAAATACTTTAAGTCAAATTCTGCCCTTTTAGATTCCCTTCTACAGGTGTGAAACTTCTGTGGCCATTTGTCCTGCACAAACCCAGCATCATTTGCTGAAGGCACTGGCTCAGCACCTTCAAAATCCCAGGCTGGAAAGCATCTCCCCTCTTTCACTCTGCTATCATCCATTCAGGGTCATTATGATATTTTTTTCATCTTCACAGCTCTCAATTTCACACAGCTCTCACCTTTGCACTGGCACTTCTGGCCCCATCTTCTAAAACAAGGATCCAGTCTTGTCAGTGCAAACTCCTGTCTATACACACTTGTTCCACATGCAATGAGTTCAGCAAGATCTCTTGACAGAGGATTACCCTGCTGCCATCCGAGCCAGAGCCTCCCCTTCTCTCCAAATCAGTTCTGAAAACAACATCATCTCCCAAGCCAGTTCTCCTCTAGCGAGGACCAATCAGAAAAACATCTCAAATTTGCGCCATCCCCTTTCTGTTTGAGGGGAACAAAGAATGGCCCACACCCCAGCAGCTGTCCCAAGACAGGAGCTCACCTGCCATTGATCCATTTATGGACTCTGCAACACACTATGCAGGAACCCAGGGCGTTAGGGCACCAGGAGATAAAGGTTGGGAGCACCGAGGAGCAGGTCCTCTACTTACCCACAGCTCAGTTCTCACTCCATAGTATGGGGCTCTTCCTTTCGGATGGGTATTCACATGTTATGCTTACAGAGTGCAAGATGCTCAGCAACTGTGAGGATCAGGGCCATACAATGCAAACACCTGCAGACCTGCCTTTACAGTTAGGGAAAAAAGGGATCAGTCGAGGGCTGGATTCACCCAGCCTGCTGCAGATCGCTGTTTTAGGAAGGTACCTTGTTATTTCCATCCACTGACTATCAAAGAGGAGCAGCTCCAATGTGAGTATCTCTTCAGTGGTTTTAGGAAAGTCCATCTACCTCTTCCCCAAATGGGAAGTGGTACTTCAGGGGGACACTTTAGCACCACAATAAGCAAGATATCTATTACTGAAAGTTGACTATCCCCAAGTACTAAGGTATCCGTGGAACTGGACACACATGAAATATTTACCACTGCTCATTCTTCATGTGAGAAAGAGGAAGCTCTTTATGGCCAGTATCTTGCGCTGCATTTCTAGGTCCATCACATTCAGTGGGGACTGCTGGGGTAAAGCAGGAGTCTTGGTTTTCTCATAACATGTATAAGTTTGGGTATACTAGAAAATAAATCAATTTTGGCAAAGCCTGTTAATTCCTATAGGAAGAAAGCACGTCATAACTGACCCATCTTTCACATTTTGCCCAACAACATACACAATGCATTTTCATGGGAATGTTACAAAGGCAACTACTAAATTGAAATGTTTTGTCATAAACTGCAAAATGGTTATAAAGGTCTCTCTGGAGAATCAGTTTGCTCATAGCTGCTCTGAGCTGCTTAAGGTACACTTTTCTGTAAAAGGAAAAAAAAAACCAAACAAAACCAAACCATCCATTTTCAGGACACTGCAAATTATAATGAGAGAAATAAACTAAAATTAAATGCACTTTGGTGCTTTGGGTTTTTCATTTTGCTTGGTTTTGTATTTTTAATTATTGTTAAAGAGTATGGATTTCTTCTTCCAGACCTTCTCCATTGCAGAATATTCTTTATGTCCTTCATCAGTCTTGTACTTGGTTACAGATGGAAAATATTAGCTCTGGTTTACAAAACATGGCCCCGTTTCCTGTAACACAGCGCAGGTTGGACAAATCTGTCATTTGAGTAGTGTGTCTATTCTGTGGCCAATTCTGTAATCTACAAGCAATGTGATCCTAAACAAGGAATCTCATGTTAGCAGCCAAGATTGGAAAACCCCTGTTTAGTGCAATTGCTGCCAAAACCATCTCACTTGCTAAGGACAAACTAATTTTTAATTTGCACTTTGGGACCTGTTGCTTTTCTTTTTTAGCTCTATTTTTTAATAAATAAAGCATACCTCACTTTCTAATATTGTACAAATGCACACTTGATTTTAGAAAGTGCACAGTGGATTTAGAAACAAGTTTTGGATGTATCAAAAATATAACACTATAGAAAAGATTATTTTTAATATAATTTTAAAAAACTTTTGCAAATTTGAAAAGTTGCATTTAACAAACAGCGATAAGCTGGTTGTGTACAAATAAGAGAACACAGAGAAAAATAAGGTGTTTTACAATACAGAGAGGACATAGATTAGGATGATCTAGACAGAGCTTTAAATTAGAACTTGACCTCAGTTTTCAAGGTGGATCAGGATATGAGATGGTCATAGCTAAGATGGAAGCAAAACTCAAGAAGTGGACACAGAAGAGAAAGGCAGGCAGAAGCAGCTACATTAAGTATTTGTAAGTTTTCCCAGTCACAGATGCTTCCAGCTGATCAAAAAGAATTCAGTGCTGTAGAGTGTTGATATTTAAAAACAGAGCTCAGAGAAATTACTCCAGAGAAGTAGATTGAAGTATTCAGTGCTTTTGAAGAAATCTTGAAGGAAAGAGGAGAGAAGCTTGATGAGACAGAGGGGAAAGCGACTGTATGACAGAGACCAACCTAACAAGTATTGTGTGTACCACCTAAGTGACTTTTTTTCTCCATAGCGAACTTTTCTCTAAGAAAGCTGATGTAAGAGCTCTCATGTTTGGACATTAATAAACCATTTGACATGCTGACACAAGAGAAACATCACTCAAAAGAAGGTTAAAGATTAGCAGAGAAGCTATGAATTGCATGAGAAGTTGAGCCAAGACAAAATGGAAATAAATGTTTTTGAGAAGTGAAGTATCAGGTTGGAGAAAAATGACTAGGAGAAACTGTTAGGCACAGCTATGGGACCGAACTTTGTGTATTTTCATTTACTATCTTGAGACAAAAATACAAAATCTTTCAATGAATTAAGTTGAAAAGTACTGCCAGTAGAAAGACACCTGGGGGCTGCTGTATACCAAGAACCAGCTAAACCTAAGAAGAAAATGCAAGTGAAGGTGACCTTTCCATTGTGTAAAACAGAATGTTAAATGCTGAAGACTAATTTCAAGGGTTTATTGTTACAATTTAATAGCTCATTAAAAGCTGCAAAGGATTGAGAAGCAGTTGTGTGCCTGAGCTGGTCCTGCAATAACTATCAGCATCAGCATGATGCACTTACAAAAACAGTGAACGTGATCTTACAGTATCACAAGGGGAGTCCTTAGCAGACATGGGGAAGTGTTCATGCCACTATGCAAGTGTCAGCAGTATCTCCTTCAGTGTATTGGGTATGGTTCAATGCAGTACTTAAGCAAAAGGAATTTTATTTGGAATACATCGCATTTGGGAAGGGTCACAAAAAAATAATTCTGAGCGGTACCTGGCCTCATTTGGTATCACATGTACCTTTTCCAGGGTTTGAATTCTTCTCTCTTTGCCCTTCCAAATGCTCCGTCTGTAGTTTCCTATGTGAAGAGCTTTCTGTTTTAAGAAAGTTGGGATTGGAGGTTGTGGGAGTTCGTTTTGTTTGGGTTTTTTTTATTTCATTTTTAAAAATTGAGTATTACCAATGTTAGTTTTTTGTGCTTTTTCACTCCCTGCAGAAATTTGAATTTGTACACATTACAGCATCTCACACTTTGCCAGCCTACTGAGCTTGGGAGGCTGATGGCTCCTCTTAGGAGGTGGGCAGTTGAGGAGTTGGGAGGAGGAGGTTGCCCTGTCAGGCAATCAGTGTCTGGAGCAGTTCCTCATTGAAAGATGCATGAGCAAATCTCCAGGCTATAAGGGTGAGCTTGGTGAGGTTAGGAGAGGGACTGCCCCATGTGTCCCATGAGTGAGGGCTGTGCAGCACAGGAAAAGGAATCCCAATTTTCCATGTGTTACTGACGTGGCATCCTCTGAGCGTTGCAATCCAGGTGCAATCATCAATGTACTTTACCACCTGTCTTCAAATGAAGGGTCACCCTGGTCTTGCCCAATTTGATAGTGCAGCACACAGGAAAAATTTCACTTTTAATTCCCCAAGCTGCCTCAACTCATGACATTTTAATCTCTTATCCAGCAATTAATTACACTGAAGAAATCCTTTCTATCAAAACCACTGCAAGGGTTGGATTTGGCTCTGCAATCACCCAGCACTTGTCTGTATCTATCGCCCTTCATCACTCTGGTGGCACAGCCTGGTCCAGACCAGCTCCTGCTGGGAAACACCAGTCCTGTGTGTGGGAGATGGGTATGGGAGCCACGGGGAAATTGCCCTGGCCTCCTGAAGAGATTCTTCATCCCATGGCTCTTCTCTACCAGAGTGCAGGAGCTAATAATATCTCTCTGCTTCTGTTATATAGCATTTCCTCCTCTTTATTTTAACTTTTACTGGTTGCATTACCAGCTGCTCCTTTGCATCTGCTGCATGACTGAGTGTCAAAAGAAGCTGTAAATCAATTTGTGGCATTCATCAAATGGTGAAATTGTCACTTTCTCTGCTTCTGAAGGACTAGATTTTTAAATGCAGCTTCTAAATATACTTCAGAATTTTATTATTTTAGTTAAAATAAAAAAGATTTTGAAGAGACAACACAAATGCAGCTTTCCTTGGTAAAGGCTTGTACCGAGATTTCATCAAGACAGTCACAACCACCAATCGGCATGAGAGGGACAAAGCCGCAGACCCCAACCACACCACAGGCAAAACACTTCCCCAGTGCTGTTGTACTCATGTAAACATCCTTGTTGGGGAGCTGGGTCTAGAAAGAAGGATGGACACAGGCATACTGGGACCAAAACCCTGAGTCAGATCCTCCATTTGTCTCACCCCAACACTCTTCCGTATCCCAATTCCCACCTTTTGTGGTGTTGCTGTTGGTGGGGTTTTGTGTGTTTTGTTTTGGGTTTGTTTTTTTTTTGTTTGTAAGAAAAGCCAGCACAGCTCGCGGTGTGGGAAGCACCCTTCTATGTCCAGTGCATCCCTATCTGACCACAGAGACCGGAACCAAGAAGCCTCAATATAAAACAACTATCAGAGAAATGAGGAATATTTTTGCAATCTGCTGTGTGTTTTTCAATTATTGTTTCTAACAAAACACACAAAATGTAAATAGAGATGCTTATCGCTTCCTATTATGAGTGCAGCTATTGCAAGTTTAAAGTGAATAAAGCATGTGATTATGAATGTACAATACACAATTTATTCCAATCAAATTGACAAATAGCTGTTCTCTTAATATTTATATTAAAATACTTTGTCTAGATAGCTTCCTGAAGTATTTTCCTCAGCAGCAGTGATTAGATTTCAAACATTAGATCAAAATAATGAATAATGGACCCAGAGGAAAAGTCCCAAAATAATAAGAGCTAAAAATTTTCTTTTAATTCAGCTACTAATTTTGAACAACTGAAATTTAAGCCACTTGCGTTCATTTAGGAAATATTAAAGGAGTAACTATTTGTTCTCTTCTAGCACTCCGTCTTTAGTTTCACATGAATGATAATCCAGGCTCCTTTTGCCCTAGGATCTGTGGGTTATGTTTCCCAATGACCTTCTACCGAGGCTTCCAAAAATAGGGAACTGGGAAAGGAATGGCACCAAACGCTTATGGAGCGTGTCTCTTCCTGCTTTGCACCAGGGATGCAAAGGATTTCAGCTTTTATTCTCTTAAGTGCTTTTTCACCCTTTCCATAGAAAGATCATAGAATCATAGAGTAGTTAGAGTTGAAGAGGACCCTAAGATCATCTAGTTCCAACCCCCCTGCCATGGGCAGGAACACCTCCCACTAAACCATGCCACCCAAGGCTATGTCCAACCCCACCTTGAACACCGCCAGCAATGGAGCATTCACAACTTCCCTCAGCAACCCATTCCAGTGCCTCACCACACTCACAGTAAAGAATTTCTTCCTCATATCCAGTCTAAACTTCCCCTGTTTAAGTTTGAACCTGTTACCCCTTGTCCTCTCACTACAGTCCCTAATGAAGAGTCCCTCCCCAGCATCCCTATAGGCCGCCTTCAGGTATTGGAAGGCTGCTATGAGGTCTCCACGCAGCCTTCTCTTCTCCAGGCTGAACAGCCCCAACTTTCTCATCCTATCTTCATATGGGAGGTGCTCCAGTCCCCTGATCATCCTCCTGGCCCTCCTCTGCACTTGTTCCAGCAGTTCCATGTCCTGCTTATGCTGAGGACACCAGAACTGTGCACAGTGCTCCAAGTGGGGTCTCACAAGTTGACCATGAAACCACAAACTAATGAAAATCAAATTCCCCCTGCTCTTTTTTTTTTCATCTCCTTTTTTCTTCCAAAGAAATAATTTTAGTGTACCTCCACAAGCACTCAGGAATTACATGTGGAGCTGTCAATTAAAAGTTCCCTTTTAGGTATTCACTTTGCCAAGGTACATTTTTTGTTTTATATTTAACAAATAAAGACCTAATGGCACTCAAGGACTATGCAAGTGTAAAAGGGAAGACGAAATGGCATTGTGCCTTTTTTTTTGTTTAAATTAAAAAAAAAAGCAAAACCACACAAGCCCCTGTTCCTTGAAAAGCAAAAACCTTTCACAGGAATGCCACAATAAATTCATCTTTGCAGGTGACACTTGCTCACAAAGTCATTCCATATTTGATTTCAGCAATGAAAAGATGTGTCACAATGTCTTTGACAGTACATTTTCTATGTATCACACCTTCTGCTTTACCCCATTTGTTTTCACTCCTGCAGTATGCTTTTTGCTAAGGCACAATAGACTTCTTTTCAGAAGCAAATATTGTTTTAATTGCTTGGAATTTCATACACTGTGCAGGTGTGAAAGGCTTTGGTGACGGTCCTCCAAGTGGTGTACATTTCAGTGCTAAACCACTACTAATTATGTAGGCATGAATTACACTTTTTCCTTATTCATAAAAAAAAAGAAATCCTGCATGGGTTTTATGTTGCATGGCCATCGCTGGCATTGTACACGGCAAGTTTTGTATTTTCATTGCCACAAAGAAATTTTCAAGAGCAGTTTTATTCAGATACATGCGCTTTAAGACATTCACAGATCACAGACCCATTCCACCCAACAAAAAATGAATTTAAATAACATAACCATTAAGAGCATGAACATAAAATTTAAGGCATTAAGAACCACTCAGAAGTCATAGTTCGGCTACAGCACAGCAGTCTGTCAAAAACTCAGCAAATACATAAGTTACTCAAAACTCTTTCTTAGAACCTCATTAAACTGATCTTATATCTTACCCTACAGACTTGCATAAGAAAGCTATAAACAATGCTGAAATCATCCCCACTGCAGCTAGGGTTGGCACAACAGATGAGCTACCTAAAAGAAACCTGGTCTGGAGACAGGGAGGCATGTTCCCATCCCAAATGGGAGGATGTTTCACCCTGTTGCCCATCTCCTACAGCTGAATTTAAACTACAGTGTTGGATTTCCCTGCAGAGGCGCACACCAATCTACAGCTGATGAAATGATAATTTATTCTTCTGGGTAAGGAAAAACAGCACCCTGCATACCGAAGGTCTAAATGCCACCCAAGGATGCAGGATTTTAGATAGTGACATCTAACGTAGTGGGAGTTTTACAGAGAACCCCACGGGAGCCACAAACCCTACAAGAATAGAATATTTCTTTGCACTGACAAGCCACAGAGAAGAGACCTGACAAAAAAAATACGCTCACCTGAGCCTTTTGCAAATGCAGATATTAGGATTTCCTTTGCTAATGCCACAGTGGTACTCGATAGCATCAGGTTTCTACTTTAATATTGCTATGCCAGCCTCTTGGGTGCTTAGAAGCAAAAATAATCAGATGAGCAAGATCTATAACACTTTTATTCCTGCCCTCTGCACCCCCCAGTTGTGAACACAGAATATTGGACATGTCTACAAGAACAAGCTGATTTTTGTATAATACAATTCATAACATAGCCAGTCTCCATTCTTCTCACCTTCTCAAAAAAAATAAATAAATAAAGCCAACATTGGAACCTCTTTATTTTATAGAAAAACTGAAATGAAAGAATTTTCAATTTTCTTCTTCAAATATCCATACATTTTAGGTAACCAAAGTCATGTTGTCGAAAAGTTTTATACCATTTTCCTCTGAAATTCCCCTCATATTATGGCAACTTCTGAGGGTACAGGGAATAAAAGTTTTCCTATGATCTATGGAAATTATTTCTCAGCTGTCTTTATCAAATGTGTGTGTGCTATCGATGTACAGGTTGCCCCAATAAAAATGCAAAATACCAGCTGCCTTTGAGCTGTACCATGAGATGTTGACTATACAAAAGGCAAACCGTACCAACCAGGGTGTGCAACAAAGGCTGCCACTAGGGAAAAATGATGGTATTACAAAGATGACAAGAAAGGCTTAAATATTTGATAATTCATTTACAAGCACATTATATATTACAGAAAAAATACATTTAAATCACTACAGCTATTTCAAGTTAATGTGAATATACTTTCTTTCCAGTATTTATCACAAGTCTGTATAAAACTTTGCTGCTGTTTCGAGGTGAAAAAAAAAGAAAAGGCTATTTTGATTCAAAGTATTTTCAAAATATTTGGTAAAGCAATTTTCTCCATTTGTTGGACCTTGGGGTTGTACCAATTCCAATCTGTTACCCAGATGTGGGAAGTGCGGGTACCAAGAAGTTGCATATAAACATCACTGTGCGCAAGGGTATTTTAAGGTGAAGAAAAAAGCATCACTTCGGAATTAAAACTAACAGATTTGTTTTGTTTTGTTTTTTGACTTAAAATAGATCTGAACATGCAATATCAGGGCATGAAGGAATGCAGCTTCCGAAGAACCTTAATCCAAGCAGAGGATGAGGCTCCCAGAGGATTTCTGCATGAAAAGTCACTGACAGTGTGCAAGGGATAATTTCACGTGTCTGTTATTGCTGCATGTCAGTGAAGTATTTGGCCTTGATATCATGAAGACAACAGAGCACAATTCAAGAATAGTCTAGCTAGCAGCATCTCACAAAGAATGTATGTTATATGTGTGGACAAGGTCAAGAAATTATTAATTTTGACTTTTTTTATTATATTTAGCAATTATCTGCGATTTTATAAAAGCAAAACATCCAGACCATCCCATTTCCTAGCATGCTGCAGGGGCACCTCCTGTCACACTCGGCACAGCTCTTGTAACAGTGTTTGGTGAGACGATGCTCTTAAAAAGAGCAAACAAGTTGTTGTCAATTTGTTAGTGCTGCTACCTGGTAGTACTCAATGACAGTCCTCTCTAAAAAAAGTTATGTAGCTTTAATTATGTACATAGAATAAACAGAAGCACAGCTCCTGTCTACCGCCTAGGAATGATTCCACTAAAGTCACCTTTTCAATCCCCCAGGGTCAGTGGACCAGGTTGAGTATCCATGACCATCTTACATTTTCATGGAGTTTCACCAGCTTACGTCTTTCTGTTACTGTTTTTACAACACAATTGCCAGCAGTGACATCATTTTTTTAAAATGTCTCTCCTTTTGCATCAATAGGCACAGCACATGAGAAAACCCTGCAGCAGCAGTCTGCGCCCAGAACAGGTCTAATGCTCCCATCAGTTTTCCTTCCAGGTCTCCTCAAACCCTTCATCCAACAACCATGCTGGGCCAAACCCTGCCCCACACCACCAGCCGTGTATCCAGTGCATTTGTCCTGGGGCAGGGGGACCTCGCAAGCTGCAACCCATCGCAAGCTGTCAACAGCCTCAGCAAATCTCAGAGACATCTGTGGCTTATCAAGCCAGCAGCATTTTCCCTACATTAATCTCCACTCGTCCTGCCCCAGCTTTCATTTCAAAAGACTTGGCATGGTACCTTCAAAAAAAATAAAAAATAAAAAAATTGCTCAGTTTCCTCAGATGCAGCTGGTTGGGAGAACTGCCTTTGAAATCTGAGCACGTCGCAGAGATGTCGACATGCTCATTGCAGGCAGCTTGCAGCACAGGAGACAGCACTAATGATTGCAAAAGGCTTTCAGATGCTGCCCTTGGACAAGCCTTCCCCTTCCTTAGGGAGAGTTTGGGGTGTGCTTTAAGTAGCTGTTGTGTCAAGGGGCTCATCTAGATACAGTGCACTCATGTTGAACACCCTCCTCTAGCCTATGTTCTCCCAGCAGCTCTCAAAAACCAGCTGGGAGGGTTGCAGTACCCTCCCTCTGGTCACCAGCAATGTTACTGCACATGCTCTCCAACACTGATGTTGGGGATGATGGCCAAATTAAGGCAACAGCCTTCACTGCTGATGCGACAAAAGGCCAGGAAACTGTTCCAACCATGATGCATGCATCCCTCTGGTCATCCCACTGCCCATGACATGGTCCCTGTCCCCATCTCCGTGGTGTGTCCTGATGCTCAGGGGCATCCCAGCCTCTGCAATCAGTCTCCCAAGTTCATGTCTCCTCCTTGCTGCCCTGGAGATGCTTCTGTTACAATCACATGTCAGCTCATGTTATGCATTTTAAAAAGCAAAAACCCTCCATTACACCACTCTTACTAGACGCTGAAATTCATCTTCAGTCAACAGAGATTAATTACTAGATGTTAAACTCCTGTTAGGACCAGATAGCGCCAGCTTGACCACCCGCCCGGTAAAGCCCACAGAGTTCTCTGAGCTTCATGAAGCAATTTTATTGAATCATAGAATCATAGAATAGTTAGGGTTGGAAAGGACCTTAAGAACATCTAGTTCCAACCCCCCTGCCATGGGCAGGGACACCTCCCAGTAAACCATGCCATCCAAGGCTATGTCCAACCCCGCCTTGAGCACCACCTTGAGCATTCACAACTTCCCTGGGTGACCCATTCCAGTGCCTCACCACCCTCACAGTAAAGAATTTCTTCCTTATATCCAATCTAAACTTCCCCTGTGTAAGTTTGAACCCGTTACCCCTTGTCCTGTCACTACAGTCCCTAATGAAGTGTCCCTCCCCAGCATCCCTCATAGGCCCCTTTCAGATACTGGAAGGCTGCTAGGAGGTCTCCACGCAGCCTTCTTTTCTCCAGGCTGAACAGCCCCAACTTCCTCATCCTACCTTCATACAGGAGGTGCTCCAGTCCCCTGATCATCCTGGCCTTCCTCTGGACTTGTTCCAACAGTTCCATGTCCTTTTTATGTTGAGGACACCAGAACTGCACACAATACTCCAAGTGAGGTCTCATGAGAGCAGAGTAGAGGGGCAGGTTCACCTCCCTCAACCTGCTGGTCACGCTCCTTTTGATGCAGCCCAGGATACAGTTGGCTTTCTGGGCTGCAAGCGCACACTGCAGCTGGCTCATGTTCATTTTCTCATCAACCAACGCCCCCAAGTCCTTCTCCGCAGGGCTGCTCTGAATCTCTTCCCTTCCCAACCTGTAGCTCTGCCTGGGATTGCTCCAACCCAGGTGTAGGACCTTGCACTTGGCATGGTTATTTTAGACCCAAAGCATCTCGCATCTCTTTATGGACAGCAAAGAGGTGTTACTTTCTTCTTGCCTATTTTTAAATAACCTGAAGGATCCCTTATGACTTTTTAATAAAAATTTTATGGCTTAAGCAGTATTTAGCATTCATTTTTAGTTAAAATTTGCTCAGCAAAGAAATACTAACACAACCTTTAAACTACCAAAGTTTAGTTGCCACTGTCTCAGTTTACCTGGCACCTTTCCACACACCTATGCTGTGCAGGTGGGGCAGGTAGACTGATGTCCTTATGGGTCTAAAAGCATAGGAGGGGGGACTGCTGTGCTTCATACAGATAAAAAAAAAAGGACTAATGGTGTTTATAGTTACAGCCCATCTTCAGCTCCAGCTGTCTCAAAGCAGAGTGACATAAAACATGTAAGTTGGTTGTATTTCACAAGAGGATATCCGTATGCTTTCGTATCACATTAAAAAGTCAAAATATGTTTCCATCCGGACTCTGCATGCCAGGAAAGGGTCAGAACAGCGTTTTCAGCATTGAACACGTGGTGCCTGTCACCAAGCCAATTCCACCGTGAGCATCTTGTACTGAGCTATCAATTCAGACAACCTTCCCTCTACATGAAAGTGATGAAATTAAAAGCAGAAAATTTAACAGAACATATATATGCTTATACATATACACGCACAAAAAAGTACCACTTAATCCAAATCAAAATACATTTAAAGATGTAACCCAAACTTTACGTCAATCTTAGAATCATAGAATCATAGAATAGGGTTGGAAAGGACCTTAAGAACATCTAGTTCCAACCCCCCTGCCATGGGCAGGGGCACCTCCCACTAAACCATGCCATCCAAGGCTATGTCCAACCCGGCCTTGAACACCGCCAGCGATGGAACATTCACAACTTCCCTGGGCAACCCATTCCAGGGCCTCACCACCCTCACGGTAAAGAATTTCTTCCTCAGATCCAATCTAAACTTCCCCTGTTTAAGTTTGAACCCGTTACCCCTTGTCCTATCACTACAGTCCCTAATGAAGAGTCCCTCCACAGCATCCCTATAGGCCCCCTTCAGATACTGGAAGGCTGCTATGAGGTCTCCATGCAGCCTTCTCTTCTCCAGGCTGAACAGCCCCAATTTTCTCAGCCTATCTTCCTATGGGAAGTGCTCCAGTCTCCTGATCCTCCTCGTGGCCCTCCTTTGGACTTGTTCCAACAGTTCCATTAACACACATCATCTTCTCTAGTCAGGAGAACATTAAAAAAAGAATTTCTAATTGCTCCAGAAATTCACCTAAACATAGTTAGTAAGATCAAGAGAAGAATTAGTAGCTCACTTATCTCTTTATAGCGGTCTATATACATTCAAGGAAAGATTTATTGCATTATGGGTTTAAAGTTACTCACATTGAAGCAGCTTGGAAACGGCTTTCAGTATCACCAAGTGTCCAATGGCTCCATTAAATGAATGGGACACCAAGATGCTCAGGTCTTCACATAGGTAGGAAAAATTGTGACTAGAAGTGGACTAACTTTATGTCTTTTTACATGAAAGGTTTCAGCTGTTTCATCATAGGCTTGAAGTAGCTGAACATTTATAGCTCACTTACTGCCTCGAGGCAAGGTTGTAGTGAGGAGAGGTTGGAGTCCCATCAACTTTGCCATAGGAACTCGTTACATTCACAGTCCAGGAATTTAATAAAACAGGAATTTTATAAAGAAGACTGCCGGAAACAATTAACCAATATATCACAGGAACTCTGGTCTAGGCTTAACTTAACAGCAACAGCCAAAAATACACCTGCAACAATTATGTAGCAATCAGAAAACAAAACAAATCTTCCTGCCAGCCGTTTCTTTAAAAATTAGACTTTGATATAACTGATGCAATGAGGACTCCAAAAGAGAAGAACTTCAGCCCTGTACACTTTGTTCACAGAGTGTCCCATCTCTGAACGACATTTCCAAAGCAGAAAAAAGTCATAGGACATGGGGATGAGTGCCCCAGGGATCATGCATTCTTCCCCAAATTGTATAATGCAAACCTAAGTGTTCAAATCTGATGATAACTCTTACTTTGATAACTCTTACTTTTAATTTTCAGTTGGGGGGGGGGGGGGGATTATTTTTAAATTAAAACATCCTTCTCTTAGCTGAATAGGTAGGTACTTGCTCACTGATAAACGCTAACAGACAGCTTATTCTTAGGAGACAAACTTGAAAAAATGACACCAAAACCAGTACGGTTACATTAATGCAAATACTAAGCTCAACCATAATTAACTCTTCACTTTACTCTTAACATTTGCCTTTCTCTGAGCTACTGTGAATCTTTATAGAGATACAGAGATGCATATCTCCATGCCCAGGCTACCAGTTGGTATAATTTGGCGTAACATCATGGCAATCCTCAGGGGTCAGTATTAGTTCCTGCACTGTTTAACATCTTCATGGTGACGCAGATAATAGGATTGAGTGCACTCACAGCAAGTTTGTTGATGAAACCAAGCTGTGTTGCAACAATGATGTGCTGGAGGGAAGGGACGCCAGCCAGAGGGACCTTGAGAAGCTCGAGAGGTGGGCCAATACAACCTCATAAAGTTCAAAAAAGCTGAGTACAAGGTCCTGTGCTTGGATCAGGCAATCCCAAATGCAAATACAGGCTGGGCAACGAGTAGATTGGGAGCAGCCCTGAACAGAATGACGGGTTGGTTGATGAGAAAGAAGCTCAACATGACCTGGCAGTGTGTGCTTGCAGCCCAGGAAGCCAACCGTATTTCTCAGGCTCCGTTAAAAAGAAGTGTGAACCATACTACCTCACCTTGAATTATTTCTGTGTCTCAAGTACTGTTATTCCTAATCTTTTGGTCTACTAGAGACTAGGCTGCCATTTTTCTGATGTCCGTACAAGTCCAACCACAGTGATACATCATCCGTTTGCCATGAACTGGAGACATTTCTATTTCTTGTTTTAGTTGGTCTTATCCATGAAAAAAAAGGGGATGTTTGGCTCACTCCTGTTGTAATCAGATTTTGTGCATATATATATATATGTATGTTCTTATATATAAAGTAAATGTTCGGATGACATGTAATTTAGATTTTATTTCATGTCCACATTTATTTCAAGTCCATGTGTAACTTGAGGATTTCAAACTTATATTTTCTGATTGATTGTGCAGGGCTTGAGAGCCTTCCCACCTACTCACAGGCTCAGGCCACTGAACACTGGCACGGCTATGACCTTGTCAGCTTTCTTTGGCACTGGATTTGCCAGCCACTAACGAAACCGTAGAAAAAACTAAACGTGTTTCATTTACATCTCATCTGTTTTCAAGCTTGTTTTAACGTGTCTCAATAGCTGTGCTTCTTGTTTGCAATAGTTTTTCCACGTAAATCAGTAGGGTTTTTAAGCTGTTAGGCTTCATGCTTCCTCCAGGCTTCAAGTCGACTAGCAACAGTTTCAGGCTATTAAGTGTTTGCTTGTGTTTCAGTAATTACAGCACTTCTCACAATATCCAATAAAGCTCTTCAAACCTCATGCACTCTCAGTACTCAGGAGCACTTTATTAACTTCACTGCTGTAGGCTTGATGTCACCAAACCACCACTCCAACACGAAAACAATAGTTTCACATTTCGTTAATTGTCCCAGGAGCCTAAAAGCTTCTTTGCTATTCTCAGTTTTGAATCTATAATTCTTCTGTTTGCTTTTATTTTTTGTGTCTCCTATGCATCCCATGTACTTTTAGGAAAGCTTTTATTTATTAAAAATAGTAAAGAAAGAACAGTTTTGTTGCTAGTTGTTCCACTTTCCCCCCCAAAAGAAGTTCTCTTTCCCCACATTGTATTGCAAGAGAGCAGGCATGTCCAGCACCACCAAGAACGGTGTGGGTCAACTTCAAAGCAGGATCCTATTGACATACTAATTCCCTATCACCTCAGAGACTTCATGTGCCAATTTCTTCAATAATTGAGCTCTGCTAGCAGAGAGGTGAAATTATTATTTTAATATTACCCTTCCTTTTATCTTTGAAAAGAAGCATTTGTTTTGGCACTGTCAAGACAAACCTTAATAAACTGACTGGCAAACAGTATGTTTAGCAATGAAAATGATACCCGGGCAGGGATTATAATGTAAGTAATAAGAGGGAATAGAGAGATTTAGGAAAGGATGCGATTTATAATGACTTTAAGAAAGATAAGCTTCTACATCTGTGATTGCTTGATTCTATCATATTTTAATTGATTATCAGAGCTAACAGGTTTATTTTTTCATGTGAATAAAAGCTGTTTTACTTTAGCCTTCGTTTGTATTTATTTTACAGCCTATATTAGGATGGATATTTTTCCTTAGATTTTGCCTCCATCATGTTGTACTCATTCCATAGGCTTAGAAACCTAAATTAGCTTGTGCTAGGGGAGGGCACAGAGAAAGCCTGTGGTTACACCTGTTACTCTGCACAGTAGCGGAGGGGGTTTGGGGGATTTTGCAACAAAACCAGTATCACTCTACACTGACTCACCCTCCTTTTCTTTACTCTCTGCTGACAGGTCCCCCAACAATTACTGCTCTCTCTTTCAAGCCGTTTTTCAGCCATGTTGACAAATTCACTGAATACAACAAAAAACCGCCCTGCAACTCAGGGAGGCACCTGAAGCTGTCCAACATACACTTTTTGCACCTTGCTGGAGGCACTATGTCCCAAGATGGTAACTCATTCTCCACATCTGCTGCTGAAATGAGGTAGGGTTGGTTGTGGCTTATTTCTCTATATACTAATAATTCTCTCACCAACTCAAAATTCAGCAAAGACACTAGGTGCTGGTAAAAATGGACAGAAACTCACAGTGCTGCTCAGGTTGGGCTGCTCTTGTACAAACCCAATCTGAATTTTTTACCCACATTTATGAGAAAAGTGCAATTTGGAAATATTTTCATAAAAATTATATCTATAAAATATGCTGTTTATAATTATTTATGAACAGGGTGCAGCACTGAGGAGGGGAGCACACTGAGCTGTACTTGCTCCCCTTAGCAACTGGCGTGGGGTGGCCAGAAGCGTCTGTGTCAGAGCTGTACATTTACAACATAGACATATGCAGAAGAGGAAGACATCTGCACCTCCTTTGTATGCAGCACAGATCAGGTCCCCAGCAATATGTAAGGTGACTAACACATGCCATCTGAATTGCACCCCAAAAGCACCTTTTTCTCTCCACTAAGTTAGCTTAGGTACCATTTGTAGGTATCTAGTGTTAGGCAAGATGAATGCTATGTCATATCCTTGAAATCAATTTAAAAGCTTAGGAATTCACAATTTTTAAATTAAACAATCCAACTTAAGTTCAGAATTAAGGACTGTTTCCCAGCTGCACATTTCTCTGAGCTGCCATTACCCCACAAAACAAAGCAATGATGAAGAACAGCTACTGGATATGGCCAGAGGGCTGCTCAGCTCCAGCCTCTGCCTGGCAGATCAGCAGCATGAATATTAGGCACCTGTTTCTGAGGCTTACAAGAAAAAATTTAGCTTTTGTACACTCCCCCAGCTTCATTCAGCATTTGGGAATGGAGATGATAAATCAATGCGGTTGCATTTGGACTTGATCTTCAAGGTCTTTTCCAGCCTAAATGATTCTATGATTCTGCACAGCTTTTGGGTTCCTGAAGGTGCTGGTCAGGATGTGATAAAACAAGTCTGGAGCAACCCTGGGAAGGGGGAAGAAGCAAGCAAAAGCTAAGTGGCTTTAAGGAAAAAATACTGAAAGAAGTCATTTACCTGTTTTCTGCTACCCAGCTAAAAAAAAAAAGAAGAAAATGAGAAAATAAAAAAATAAATCCTAACGCAAACAAACCCCCACCAAACCTGTCAGCAATGGCTTTTAAATCCAAACAGCTCTGACATTTTGAAAACCCGACATCTAAGAACTGTTATCTCCTTTTTCAAAACTGCAGTTATTCCTAGGACTGCATTTGCATGAAAATCAAGTCATTTTAAGTTCTTCCTGTGCATCTCCTACTTGGCTTTTCCAACCAACAACATTTTTATTTCCTTAAGAGGTTTCAGAAATTTTTTGTTATAGTTTCTCACAGAAAGCCCTACAAGCCAAGAACTTTAGGAAAAGCTACTTCACTGGATTCAAGTAGCTATGTGAGAATGGACTCATTTGGGGAGGGGGAATAATCAAAGTCTACACATAGGTGCTAAACTTTTTCTAAGCAGTGAGCAACGCAAATATCCTAAATGAACGAGTAAATCAATAAAGTATAGGTTTAGGTCAGGAAAGTTCCAATTTCCATGGTGAAAACAAGACAGCCCGCCATATCTAAACCTACAAATTATTTCAATGATATCTGTACATGTAGACCAGCCTTTATATTTGTCAACATTTAACAGAGTCATTAAATACAATCTTAAAATTCAGGACTAAATGACTGCTTACTTTTCTCTCTCCACAAATCTTACAACTCCGATTATGCGATTTCAAAGAAAAGAAGCAAATCTTCACTTTTAAAGTCTGCATTTGGATTTTATTCGCATTCATGCAAAACATTTGCATTTGTCAGAACTGTTGGGGAAGAAAAAGATCAGCGTTTTCTAACTGGACACTGCAGTGTATTTATTTAAGGGAGTAAATATCACATGAAAATGAAGGCTATCCCTTAAAATGCAGCTCAGAGTGAAATCTGTCGTTAGGAAGATTAGTAAAGATTTCGCATGTTTCACTTGTATGGGACACTTGCAGAGTGCCTTGCTTCTGGCCCAGGGAAGACCTGTATCAGTACATTTAGCGTCTTGTAGTGCCAGTTTTACCTTTCAACACTTGATGGAGCAGTTTCCTTGGATTTTCATTTTGCTGCATCCCACTCCAGACTAATCCACACTACCTCACATCCACCAGGAGTGTTTCCTACCAGCTTGCTCCCTTAGCGCTGTTAAAAAAACAAGCCCATATTGTGAGCCTTCTGGAAAAGCATCCTACTGAGTGTAACCTTACACAAAAGGGAAAGTCCGGAGTTTAACATTCAATTCATTACATTCATATAACTTTTTTTTAAGAAAATGATAAATTCCTCTTGTTTACGTAGAAGCATCACAATATATTCTGATTTGGGGGAAAAAAAACCAGTAAGCAGGGACTGGAGAAGAAGCCTCACAGGTCTGTTCTGGGATGTCTTCCAGAAGAGAAATCAGATGACAGGCAGGCAATGTTGGGTACGGCCAGTATCCTCTGACAGACTGAAGTTTGCTCTTGCCACTGTGCAACAACAGACTTCAGCATGGGTTTACCTACACATGTTAACACGGACAAAGGTCTGGTTCTCTCTATCTCCCAGCCAACTTTATAGGAGAGAAAGGAAAAAACAAATTCACAGCTACGGAAATAGGCCAAACTAACTGCATCTCAGCAACAGGAGACATCACATTTCTTATGAAATAAGATCTTTTTATTAAAGATATACGATTACCAGCTAATACAGAAATAAGGACACAGGATGTTGTTCTGAAGGCTTAAAAAAAAAAAAAAAACCCACCCAAAAAAAAAAGGCAACAAAACAAACAAACAAACAAACAAACCAAACCCAAATCCCCTGTAATCAATATACTGGCAAACTGCAACTTTAGCAGCAGCAGTTTGGTATCTGGCTCACTTCCTAATCCTTTAATCTTGCCAGCTACAACCAAGCCGATACTGCCAACAAATGCCATGCCATAAAAGGCGGGTATTCTCACGTATTTTCCTATGCTTTGCATGATTAGAACTTAAATCTGCTCATCGCAAACTTCCTGAATGATAATGGGATTTGGGCAAAAAGTCAAGATTTCATGATGACACTTGTGAACGCTTTCTCAGTCTTTGGCTGAGAAATATCCCTTAAGCATTTCAAGAATCAAAGCTCCTTTTTTTCTCCTTTCCCTTTGTAAGTTTTAACATTCACTCTTTGTAAAAAGTGATTCATATTCCATATTTTTAATGTAAGGTTTTGTTCAGCGCCATATTAACTGCTAATACTGCTGATGCCATGGATGTCCCACAGATTGCAACCAAGCAGTCCAAGAACTGGAAAGACCCACATACAAGACTGCTGACAGCTTGCCTGGATCTGTTCTTAAGAAAGCTCCAATAAGTTTCATGTAGTCTTGCTCTGCAAGGTGTCTGTTACATATTTTGGTTAAGAAAAAGGCATCCGAGGAACAGGTTACTGTCAGTTCACAGACCAGGAGTTAAGCCAAAACTTCTTATATTTCCACTGGAGTTGACATTCAAAAGGAAAACAGAGTCAGGGACAAAACAAAACAAACCAACCACAAGACCTCTGTTTTGATATGTTGCAATTCCAAACGGCAAACAAAAATGTACAACATGTGCAAGAGCAGCAGAGAAGAAGAAAAGAGAAAGAAGCAGCCCTAACACGGATGCAGAGTTGCAAAAATAAAAGTCAGAGACACTTCCTCCTATCACCTGGCACCTTAGGCCAATTCCCTGACCAGCATAAATCACAGTCACTTTGCTGAAGTTGCCTCTATTTATAACAGATCAGATCCTGGCACTGCAGTCATGCAGAAGTTAAGAGCTGTTTTGTATGTGTGCTGTGCCTACCAAGTTTGTGGCCGAGTATGATACAGAGTCAAACCTCACATACCATCACAGCATTAAAAATCATTCCTACTTCTTCCTAATTTTCTAGTAAACTGGTAAACTGTCCAAGCTAGTCTGAAGAAAACTTACCGCTTCTTTCTTTGCCTATTTCTCATACAGCCCTGGTACTGCAGGCTTGCAAAGGACACCTAAACAATTTTCTCTGTCTGAATGAAGGTTAGAAATTACTCTCACACAGGAAGATAGATGAGTCTCTTTTTCATCTGAAACATGAAAGAGAAGCATTTGCCACACCATCACTCCAGGGCTTGGTTTGGCACAGTATGATCTACCCCACTTCTATTAAGCTGAAGAGCACTCCATAAACTTTCTTAGCTCATTAGCTTTGTTAGTCAGTTTAAGAAAAGAGAAACTAACCCCCTAAACACAATCCACCCTGTTGGAACAACAGACCAAAGAAGATTAGAACAAAATACATCGTTTCTCCCCCCACCACTCTCAAAACCCCATTAGGACAGCAGCAAACTCAGACCCTTGAAACTACATGGCTTGAAGGGTTGTAGTGAAATTAAAACCCAGGACTGTGATCTGGAAGTGCACACTGCCCCACCCTGCAGCAGGAGGGCAGCAATGCACAGGCTACCCAAAGACTATACATCTGACCATCCTATAATTCCTGCTGGCATAACCCAAACAAACTGCTCCCAATTTTACATCCTAATTTTTTATAATATTTCTCCTGTGTTGTTAATGGATTTCCCTTTTCCAAGCAGAAACTGCTCTCAAGCTCATTCCTTAGCAGACTATCTGAAAGGAGCCGCTGTCCTTCAGGAACGTAGTGGAAAATAAGAAATCATAACAAAAGTTATACCTGGAAACTTCACATGTGATGACCTGAAACTTTATTATGGGAAGTATTCTGCTTCTGTCCAGCAACAAATTTGGCAGAGTTGATTTCTTTTTTTCCCAGAAATTAAGTCCTACATTGCTATGTGACTCATTAAATGATCCTAAGAAGAAAATCTGAAGGCTTGCTCCTCTCAAAGGTATTTGCACTGGGAAATTTGATAATGTCACCAACCACAGCAAGCAAGCATTACTTGAAGATTTTCCCTCTTCTTTCAGCCAGCCAGCATCACACCGAAACCACTGCTCTACGTGGTCATGCAGTCACCTTCACAAAGCAGCTTTGTTTTTACATCCTCAAGCGAAGAACGATACAGAAAGAGTTATACATCAAAAAGGCTGTGTGAAGAACTAGAAAGAAGCGCTGCCACAGCTGGTTTCCTGTGCCAAGCACACTGTACTTAAGGGACCAACTCTCTCACTGGAAGGCCTAAATGTACTTGAGTTTGACTTAATACTCAAAACCAGCTCCCTTAAAACCCATTCTCATAATACTCACAGCCCTTATACCAAACTGAAAACTTGTGCAAGACTCTCAAAGACAAGAGGCAAATTCATTTAATAAAAAATAGAGAAGAACAATACAGAACGTGTTACTGAAATTCCATGTAAAATGTCTGATACTAGACAGCAAACCCACCATGGAGCAGGGACTTGAAGCCAACTCCAAAAGCATATTTATAATTAAATAAATCATTCTTCCCCTCCATTTCACAGCAGTTAAAGCATCAGCACTGGCACAGGCAGCTACTCCTAAATTATCTCATCCATACTAAGTGGTCTTCATTGTGGGTTTGGTGGGGAAGAGGGAAAGGTGGGTGGTCTTTCATTTGCAATCACCGCTCAGACACTGTCAGTTCTCTGCAATAGTAGTATTCTTAGCAACCTCTTTAGCACCTCCAGGAATGGTGCCCTGACCTTTGATAAGAGATTAGAGTAGCAAGAAGTCATATATTAGAACTTACCTAGGTTTCAATCTATTCAAAACCAAATTCAACCCTTTTATGCAGTTCTACAGCAAAAATTTGTACCATATTCAGACCTGGAACTTTCGTCGTTGAAAAAAAAAAATAAAAAGTATATATAGCAGCCTCCAGTAATGAGGGTGTTTGGATTTGCAGCTTGACTCGCTGTTTTGTGAGATTTACATACCCGTGAATTAATTTTCATTCCACTATAACAGTATATATAACTAAACAAGATACTATCTACAGTGATTTTTTCTTCACACTGTAGTTTTATAACTACATTGCATTTTCTTTTTAATAGTGATAGCCTACATACAAAGCATATTTTACATTCATATGCTTTAAGGTTCCAAAACTTTCTGAAAGACTTCAGTTCCCATGCACAAAAGTGATCTTGGACTGGAACTCTTTGTTTTCTTTCTAGCACCAAATTGCTTAACCTTATGAAGTTCAACAAGGCCAAGTACAAGGTCCTGCACCCAGGTCAGGGCAACCCCAAGCACAAATGCAGGCAGGGCAGAGTGTGGATTGAGAGCAGCCCTGAGGAGAAAGACCCGGGGATGTTGGATGCCAAGAAGCTCAACATGAGCCGGCAGTGTGCACCTGCAGCCCAGAAAGCCAACCATATGCGGGGCTGCACCAAAAGGAATATGAGCAATCCCAGGCACAGCTACAGGTTGGGCAGAGAAGAGATTCAGAGCAGCCCTGCCAAGAAGGACTTGGGTGTGTTGGTCGATGAGAAAATGAACATGAGCCGGCAGTGTGCGCTTGCAGCCCAGAAAGGCAACCATATCCTGGGCTGCATCAAAAGGAGTGTGACCAGCAGGTCGAGGGAGGTGATCCTGCCCCTCTACTCTGCTCTCATGAGACCTCACTTGGAGTATTGTGTGCAGTTCTGGTGTCCTCAACATAAAAAGGACATGGAACTGTTGGAACAAGTCCAGAGGAGGGCCATGAGGATGATCAGGGGACTGGAGCACCTCCCGTATGAAGACAGGCTGGGAAAGTTGGGGCTGTTCAGCCTGGAGAAGAGAAGGCTGCGTGGAGACCTCATAGCAGCCTTCCAGTATCTGAAGGAGGCCTACAAGGGTGCTGGGGAGGGACTCTTCATTAGGGGCTGTAGTGATAGCACAAGGGGTAACTGGTTAAAACTTAAAAGGGGGAAGTTTAGATTGGATATAAGGAGAAAATTCTTTACTGTGAGGGTGGTGAGGCCCTGGAATGGGTTGCTGAGGGAAGTTGTGAATGCTCCATCCCTGGCGGTGCTCAAGGCGGGGTTGGACAGAGCCTTGGATGGCATGGTTTAGTGTGAGGTGTCCCTGCCCATGGCAGGGTGGTTGGAACTCGATGATCTTGAGGTCCTTTCCAACCCTAACTATTCTATGATTCCATGATTCTATGACCAGCAAGTCGAGGAAGGCAATTCCCCCCTTCTACTCCACTCTTGTGAAACCCCACCTGGAGTACTGTGTTCAGCTCTGGGGCCCCCAACAAAAGAAGGACATGGGCCAGTTGCAGTGAGTCCAGAGGAGGGCCATGAAGATGGTCAGAGGGCTGGAACACCTCTCCTATGAAGACAGGCTGAGAGAGCTGGGATTGTTCAGCCTGGAGAAGAGAAGGCTCCATGAAGACCCTAGAGCAGCCTTTGAGTACTAAAGGGGGCCTACAAGAAAGCTGTAGAGGGACCTTTTACAAGGGTGTGTAGTGATAGAATAAGGGGTAATGGCTTTAAACTGAAAGAAGGTAAGTTTAGATTAGGCATCAGGAAGAAGTTCTTTATTGTGAGGGTGGTGAAGTACTGGCACAGGGTGCCCAGAGAAGCTGTGGCTGCCCCATCCCTGGCTGTGTACAAGGCCAGGCTGGGTGGGGTTTTGAGCAACCTGGTCTAGTGGAAGGTGTCCCTGCTGTGGCGAGGGGGTTGGAACTAGGATGATCTTTAAGGTCTCTTCCAACCCAAACCAAGATTCTGTGATATTTCTATGACTTGCCTTCTTCCACAATGCATGATAGCTTTGTGGACATTTAACACTTGTTTCTATATTGTTTTTATTGCAAGAGGCAAAGTGGTGAAGTTTTCCCTCAGCTTATAAATATGGACATGCTTCTTAAACCTTCCTTGATAATTCTAGAGATACTGAAACAGAAGGTTTTGTATCTACCTTTAAAACATTAGGTGTGACATTTTTGAATAATTCCATCAAGGAAACACCTTTTGAATTTTTAGTTTCTGTTCAGCAAGAACTATTGTGTTACACACAAATGTTTTCACCTTCTAGACTCTAACTCAACCAAGCAACTGCTTGTCATTCCTACAAGTGGCTGCAGTTTATTGCAACTTTTTCCTTAGGCCTATTCTTCACTACAATCTCTAGATCACAAAAATACTTCCAATAAAGTGACTAAATTCTGAAGGTTGTCAGTGGCATGATCTTACATATAAACCAAATTTCTGCTCTTTTATAGCTCCCTGGCACTTTAGCAAGCTGTTTTTATCACTGCTGAACTTCTTACACAAGATCAACTCTTGTCAATAATGCAGACAATAGTAATTGCTTCTTTATATGCAAAAGACTTAAAAGCTTTGTTGCTATCCTCTCTTTAGTGTGTAGGCAATTATTTACATAGTGGAAATGCTTTAGCGTTGTCAGTGGGTTTGAAGCAGTTCATTCTGTGGCAGTTCCATAGTCCCAGCCATTTTATTTTCTTTCTTTTTTTTTTTCCCTGCATAAGAAATATTTAGGTATTTTGGTCTCCTATAAGTTGGAAAAAACCAGCACCTTAGTCCTCATCAGTTACATACACAGGGTCTGAATACAATATTATGGGTACTGCTCAGCTCTGAACAACTCTAAAAATTCTCTTTCATTTGTTCTCTTCTAGTCCGCACCTTCCCCTTCCCATGGTCTCCTCCCTTCTTTCTCACACCTGGCTGACAACACTCAGAATATTTTGGGGGGGGGGGGGGGAGGGGGGATTTAAAAAAAATGGGGAAAAGAAGAGAAAAGTAAAAAAGATGCACCAAGAGCCAGAGCATCCAAGAGTCTTGTCTCTGAAATCAGTATTTCTTGTGAATAGCATATGAACATCAAAAATTAACAGGCTATGCCCACATCCACATTCATGTCTCATTTCTAATTCAGCCCTTCCAGCCAGGTTAGCACAAGCTGGAGATGTTGTGGCTTCCACTCCTGCACACTGAAAGTGATGCCAAGTATCTCCAGCTCACTCTTCACTGCAGTCATAGAATCATAGAATAGTTAGGGTTGGAAAGGACCTTAAGATCATCTAGTTCCAACCACCCTGCCATGGGCAGGGACACCTCACACTAAACCAACCTGGCCTGGAACACTGCCAGGGATGGAGCATTCACAGCTTCCCTGGGCAACCCATTCCAGGGCCTCACCACCCTCACAGTAAAGAACTTCCTCCTTATACCCAATCTGAACTTCCCCCTTTTAAGTTTTAACCAGTTACCCCTTGTCCTATCACTACAGTCCCTAATGAAGAGTCCCTCCCCAGCATCCCTATAGGCCCCCTTCAGATACTGGAAGGCTGCTATGAGGTCTCCACGCAGCCTTCTCTTCTCCAGGCTGAACAGCCCCAATTTTCTCAGCCTATCTTCATACGAGAGGTGCTCCAGTCCCCTGATCATCCTCATGGCCCTCCTCTGGACTTGTTCCAACAGTTCCATGTCCTTTTTATGTTGAGGACACCAGAACTGCACACAATACTCCAAGTGAGGTCTCACGAGAGCAGAGTAGAGGGGCAGGATCACCTCCTTTGTCTTTTCATTTCAGACATAATGTCCAAAATGTTCCATGCTTGTTACAGGACAGGCTTTCTAGGGGAAAGGAAAAGCTCTAGCTTGGGAGAACAGCATGCAGAGCAACCCATGCTTAGCAGGTACAATGTACAGCGTAGCCTCCTAAAGCAACACACAGCAACATCAAAGCAGAGCCTTTAACCATAGAAATTGCTTAAGCTCTGCTGAGGTGTGATGAACAGGTGACATCTACCTCCACCTGACAACCTGCTCCAGAGGACATCCTGCTGTACCAATTTACATCAGCACATGCATTTGAAACACTGGACTATTTAAGAAAAAAGCTAAAAGGAGCAATTCACGCTTTTACCAGAGGCTGCTTTGGCTAGAAATACGCTGTCAGGAAAGGTTAGCAGAAAGCATGGGGCCATCTCTGACAAAGACTCTACCAGAGGTGTTATAAGTTAAACCACTGATCTTCCCAATGAGCAATCCCTAGCTTTCATCTGCAGATGGCTGTTTGAGTGGATTTTTCCTGAGCAGCTCAGGCATGCCCTTACAGTGCCCTTCTCCCAGTGAGCTGCTGTCTGCCATGGTGTAAGGGAAACCAGCTCAGCTCACAGCGGGGTGGAACTATTTTAAGTAATAGTGTCTGTTACTAGAGGAGCATGAAATTCAGTCCTGCCATAGCTGAAATACCTAGTTATTGCAAAACCCTCCCAAAGGCTTATAAAACAAACTCTGGAAATCACTCTCAAGTTGTAAGCTAGCAAAAGTTAAGTTCTGGATCTTACAACTATTTAAAAAATTAAACATACATCTCTCCACAGCAACATTCACACAGTTTTATCTGTTGCTTGAGGACTGAGTTGTACAGCCAAGTTCTCTTGCCTCTATTCTAAGATTGATTATTGGATGTACAAAAGCAGCCCATGTAACAATAGCATGCAATTAGAAGTACCGCTTGTCGATTTATACAAGGCAGCGGAAAACACAGTGGAGAAAACACACTGGCACAACAAATACCTGTAGGTATACAGTCCTTCACTTTCTAATATAAAATCCAGGACCAAAGAGTCCCATTGATTTGGCTTTAGTCAAACCCTAAAACATAGGATTCCATCTAGAGAAATCACTAAAACGTTGAGAAAGATAAAAATAAGATCCATAATTATTACATTCGTCATCCTGCCTGTACGAAGAAATACTTGGTGAGTTTCCCACTAATAATTCTCCCCTCCCCAAGAAAGCCACAGACAGTGGCACTCTAGTGTATTACACTTATTCTCTGATAAAAGCGTTGCAGAACTGGAAAAAGAACTAGCCTGTTAGTTGAAAAGATGACCAAGAAGACAAAAAAAAAGTGGGTTTTTTTATTTGCTTAATCATGACAAAGCCAGCACCCAAGTGCCCTGAATCAACAAGCTTTTAATCCCCTCATTAATAGCATTTCCACAAAGCCAGGGAAGTGGTGTGTGTCCTGTCTGCCTGAAGACAAAACAGACAGCCAAAAAACAAAAAGGAGGAGCTGACCAGGGCCCTGGCACTCCAAAGGGCCCCTTTTGACCCCAGAGGGGCAGCTCCTGCCCGAGCACCTCTGTGCTCGCAGGTTGTTTGGGGGTCCTGGTGGTGATGTTTCTTTTTTTTAATTGTATTTTATTTTTACATCTGTTCCTTTTCTCCAGCTTCTTGCATCATTCTTAGTGATTTAATACACAATTTAACTCCCTATGTCACGGTTATTGGCACACTTGCTTAACAGTCTAAGAAATCTTTACATTCTCTCCCCTAGCCTACTAATTTCCTTAACAGATATACTAACATATCTGACTAAATGCATTTCTTATTCACTGTAAGTAAGTCATGTAAAAATATCACTGAAGCTTTTTTCAGAGCTGGTATTCAGCTGATGTTACTAATCATAATTTGTTACACTTTTCTGTTGCAAGCAGAATGCTTGGTCAAAATAATTTGAGAGTTGTGGAGGAAAGGCCCTTTGATTGGGTAAGCAGTCAGAAATGCATTGAAAAACCTGTAGAACCATAGTGGGACACCAGATGAGCATTTGGCCTTACGCACCTCCCTAGCCATAAGATGCGAAAATAATTTTATCGAATTGCATCTTTGCATGGTGCCATTCCTAGTCTTAGAAATAATAATAATACAAAAAAAGAAGCAGACCAAGTAAGTTTTGTTGCACTGTGGAGGAGCAGCAGCATTGCAATGACTCGACAGATACTTGGCAAACACGTCAAATATGCAACTCAGAAAAGTAGAGAAAGCTAGTCCCATCTGTCAGAATAGAGTAGACCTTTACTCCCATTTACAATCTGAATCATCCTTTAGCAGAAGAACAAACCTTAAAATTCTCCAACCCCTTCAGAAGTGAAGAACACCGCTTCCTGGGATGCTTATTCCCCCTTTGAAAACTTAGATGATTTCTAACACTCTGAACAGAATTAAGAGACCTGTTCATGAAGACAGTGGCAGAGGACAAAAACAGTATTATAACTCCAGGTTGCTGAAACACTCATATACTAATATGAAGATGTGAAAACTGTTGTTACACACATGTAACACTGCCTGTCTTTCTTAAATCTAAAACACCTCTGTTTAAAACTTGTATTGCTCTTGGGGAAAATACAGAAGGGCAGAAATACAAGCAATAGCCAGTGGGAGAGGGTTTTTCAAAATATTACTGTCATGAGTTGTGGTACTTTGCTATTCCACTCATGAAAATAGCAACATGATGCTATTACTGACTGTAACTGAGACATAAATTGAACTCAGGTTAAGGCAGTGACACACCACGCTGAGCTCTTACAGTCATTTGGCTGGTTTGCCATTTCCTCCTATTTCTCTTGTAAATGCTCAAAGCCTGAGCATGAGAACATCTTGTTCCTCTAGTGCCCAGCATTTGCCCTCCCCACCGCTTTCAAGTGCCAAAGGCCAATGCAAAAAGCTGCCAGCAGAAAAGCTGAATGCATGGCTCTGAAGGCAAATGTTTAACACAATAGTAAATGGACATTTTGCTGTGCATGTGCTGCGTGTAATATTTTCGGGACTTTAACACTTCCACCTTTAATGAATGAACAATGAATAAGTGCACTTCAAAAGATCATGAAGGAGAAAGCCCTTCTTCAATTCATAAAACAAGCTTTGAAGCATACCTAAATACTGGTGGCACCTACCTATCTCATAAGGGATCAGGGGACTGCTTTGCCAGATGCTATACAGACACACTTCCTTTATTTCCTTATGAATGAAGAAGCCCCATTTAAAAAAAGCAAGAGCAGCTGTTAAGCTGAACACTGGGCTCTTTGAAAGTTATGCGACATCTTTAGAAGGAGAAAACTATAACTCTATCCACAGAAATGTGTTGCTTATATAAGTGGTGAAACAGAGAAAAGAGTTGAAGGATTATTTTTTTTCAACTGCTTACCCCATGACTAATGCAAGTCCTCTTTGGTTACTTTCCACTGAAACATCAGAGTGTAAAAATATTACCCATCTCTTTTGTGTCTCTTGGAGTAAGTCACTTTGCCTTATGCCACACTATAAATAACGATATTAGTAGCAGTGAGTCGACTGCTCAAATACTAGCAGATCTCCAGCACTTTACTTGTCTGGGCAAGCAAATGCTTTAACTCCATTCAACTTTTAAAAGAGCAACTGTTGGCCACTAAATATTATGCTCATATTTTTGGGCTATGTTCGGTTTGGAATTTTTTTGTTTGGTTGGGTTTGTTCTTTCTTTAAATAGCAGTTTCTGCTTTTCAAGAACACAGAGGGAAGCACAAAAGTCCTATAAGAGTTAGGGGTTTTTTAACCATTTCCTTTTGAAGACAACTCCCCAGCTTTCTACTTGTGTTTAGTTTCATAACACAGTTGCAACTGGACCATAGGAAGAAATAATTTATTATGCCACCTCCATGTTAGGAAACCCTCTAAAGTTTTGTCACTATATGTACAAACAGTTCAAGTCCTACAAAACCAGGAAATGTTGAAAACAACATTTTGGAAATTGTTTCTCTTGCTCACCAGTTCTCTGGTAATGGGAAGAAGAAAAAGGTTTTAAAGGTGTTCCACATAGCCTAGCATTCAACCTGGCTACATGTTTAACCAAGAAATTACCCAAATTAAAATGAATAGTGTTTTACTCATCTGCAAAGTTTACTTAACAATGTTTTTGCTGGGAGCTGCAATACAATTCTCTCTGTCAGGAAGGATGTGTTTAGCAAGGGCTTTTAGGCCCATTGGGGCATCACTCTGCTTCTGCTCTGAAGCAGATATGAGAGCTGGGAACTGCAGAGCACTTGGCAGCATTAACAGCACATGCAGTTGTATGCAGCCAACTTTTATAGTGCACTACAGCAGCCCTTGGGTGAAGCTGGATTGGCATGAGCCAGAAGAGCAGTCTGACACCAAATTTAAAAGAGATTCTCCTCTGGTCTTGCAAATGCTTTCTCTAATAAAGGATGTAGTATAGGCGCCATAAAAACAGAACCTTTTGTGAGTTTTGAGTCTATGTTATCTTACCCACACTCATGCCGTGAAGCTGTATGAGATAAGCTACATAAAGCCACCACACTAGTTAGGTCTGACATATATGAACTGCATTCACTTAACCCAGATAGGGGTAACTCAGTGCCATTTTTCCCACAGTATTCACAAACTAGAATTTCATAAAAGGGATGTAGTTGTTTATAAATGGATGATTTGCCAGGTCTAAGAGAGGAACATAGTTTGAATGTTATCATACGCCCTACACTGGGAGCTTCACCACCAGCCAGCACTGTCCTTCTTTCCTATTTGTACTTGCAAACATTGCACATTTCAGATGGAAAAAGCAGCCAAAAAAGCCCCACAAAACCAAAACACAAACCCATGTGCACATTTTTACCATGTTTGTGTTAACTGGTCCTTGAGTTGCTAAATCTGGGACAATAACTTTTGTTTGAGATCTGCTTATAAGAGCTAATACATATAATAGAAGTTTCTCCATCTGAAGTTTTAATTCATTCAAGAGAAAAAAACCCAAGAAACCCAAACATCCTGCCCTCCAAAAAGAATACCCTCGTTCTTGTTTCATTTCTTTCCTTTGAGTGGGTAAGTGTTTGCCTTGAATTATTTTCAGCCCCATTCCTCTACACCAAGTTTCACTGTCAAGCCTTGTTCCAGGGCAAGAACTTGACTCTCTCACAGTCAGCAGCTCTTCATGCAGCACCACTGCTGATTTCCTCTGGCTTAGACCTTCAGAAATGCTTTGGCTTATACCATTGTCTGGAAGTAGCACTTCACAGAGCATGCAATATGCAAGTAAGGAAGAGATTTTTAACGATCTAAAAAAATGTGTCACTTACAAGGAACTGTTTCGAAGCTTACAACACTGGCTGTTTTCTTGTTAACATCTAGAAATAGAGGGGAAGTGTTTGAAGACACGGTAAAACGTGAAGGGAACCCTTCTCATTCAAATGCTGGACCTACTACCCCATAGATTTATGAAATAGTTTGTGTTGGAAAGGACCATTAAAGGTCATCTACTCCACCCCCCCTGCAATGAGCAGGGACATCTTCATCTAGAGCAGGTTGCTCAGAGCACTGTCCTGCCTGTCCTTGAATGTTTCCAGGGACGGGGTATCTACAGCCTCTGTACGCAACCCGCTGCCATGTTTCACCGCTCTGATAGTGAAAACTTTCTTCCTAATAACTAGCCTGAATCTACCTTCTTCAGTTTAAAAACATTATCCCTTGTCCTTTTTCTTAACTTTATCTCACCCCAGCACATCAAACCAGGAGTGTGCAATATGTTACTTCAGTGTCAAGTCATGAAAAAAGAACCACTATGTCAACAGACATTGTAAGTTCACATTAACCACACAGAAATGCCAGATTCTGTATTACTAGATGCAGATAGTCTCAAAAGCAGTGTTGAATATAGGCTATGTTCAGGATCAGTTCTAGAAACACACAGGTTAGCCATGGTGCAGCCATATGACACAAGGCAGAAATCAGCAGTAGTAGTCACCAAATATTAGGCACTCTTAGCACAGGAAATAGTGCAAGCCGCTGCTGGCAATTAGAATAGAAACCATAGCCTGCTTGTGTTCCATTAGCAATATTTAGTAGGGATCTACAGATATCTGTGGATGCTCTATCCCTGGAAGCATTCAAGGCCAGGTTGGACAAGGCTTTGAGCAGCCTGGTCTCAGTGGAAGGTGTCCCTGGTTATGGCACAAGACTGAAACTAAATCTTTCAGGTTCTTTCCAACCCAAACTGTTCAATAAATTATGGTGCTTTATGTTGTAATTTAAAATAATTCCAAATGAAGCTTTTTGTCCATTGCAAGGCAATGATTCGACTGAACTGTTTATTTTATATGAATATTTCATTTGAGTTAAGCTTTGATTTACCTAAGCCCTTTTGGATTAAAAGTCCAGTTACTTACATTTCCACAGAACAAGGTGTGCCAGATTGGATTAGACTAATTTATGCTCTCCCCTCTGTTGTGGGTGAGTATGCACTTATACTTCAAGGTTTTGAAGTTGTCAACACTCACTGAATAAAGGAGAAGTTTCTTTTTCAGGCTTTAATGTCAGAGTTATTTTTTATTTCAGAAAGGATTTCCTTTGCTTTCTAGATAGGAACTTGATCATCTAAAAAGCTATAAAATGGGATGTATAATACACTTGAACAACATATGCATCAGCTTCGTACTTACACTTGCCTGCTCCATTAGACTCATGCAGATACAGTATATAAGACAGATCTCACACTGCTCCCAATTAGTCCCCCTCTACAGTCCCTGCATTTGGCTATGAATTCTGTGCTGAGGAGGCTGCCAAGTGCTGCAATGTAATCAACAGATCACCTCAGCCATTGCTCACTATGATAGCAAAAAAATGAAACATACCAGAAAACACAGAAAAACTGGCTTCTGTCCAAAGAAATTACCTAAGCTTAGCAGTGATTTACTCAAAGCCACAGAATTCCCAGGTCTCGAGCTGAGACCAGTTTAAAAAAATAAGTTCATGATTTTAGTTGGCATCAGTCTTCCAGGGGAAAAAGAAAAAATTGCAGCATATAGTTTATCCCTCAAGTGGAAGAAAGTGAGTTATGGGACAAGATTAAAAAGTGATCCGAGTGAGGCTGCCCAGTTTAGGTTTTCATACTGAATTCAAACTGCTGCTTCTGTTGTTTAAGCATCATTCATGATAATTTGAGAAGCCCTTTAAAAGACAGACTTAAGACGAAGTTACCACTGTCACACAGTATTATTACCATTAAGTTTCACAAATGTACATTCATTTTTCCACTACCAAAGAGATTTATGTTGCTATCTGATGTCCCTAACAATGTATCAATATTTCTAAACAAATCTAATGCATTTTTAAAATCAAAGATTATTATTAAATTAAAATGCAAATATCTACAGGATCATGAAAAAAGTTTTGAAAGGTAAGAAAATAAATGAGGTTCCTTTTGCCTACTGCTGGAAAACACAATAGTCTGAAGTGTCTCTACACCTGCAGGATAAATTGAAAATAAATCCATTAGTTTCAGCCTACAACCATACATCGCCTGCATTTCAGAAGTGGATCCCCAGTAAAGAGTCATTAAATATTTGGGGGATGGAGTGGGGGTGGGGGGAAGACGGGAAAGAAGACAGGCTTAGCCACAGCTATCTAAGCAAAGCACACCACCTTTACCAGTCCAGGTCATCATCTGGAAAAGTAACCAAATGTCTTTCCTAGGGCAACGAGAGATCAAGTTTCATGCTCCATGACTTGTGAAAATAGTGATCTTTCCTTATAGCTGAAAGAAGCTGGCAAAGCCTTATTAAACACTAATGTCTCCTCCCTGACCCATGCAGACCACAGCAGTTGTCCAGGTCTATGTCTGCTCCAAGGCTGCTGCTTCTCCCTGACAAGGCTGAAGCCAACATGGGGTAAGGACAAGGTTTTTCTCCATGACTGGTGCATCCCTACAAACCTTCCAAAGAAAAACAATTAAAAAAACATTATTTCAGCTCCCCTGCCCCTCTTCCCCCCCTCCCCCCCCCCCGATATACCTCTCCCCACCACTCCTACCAGCTTTGGCAGTACAGACTGCATTCAGTGTCATAGCACCTTCCATGGTTTGATTTCGTTGGAAGAAAATTTACTTCTCTCTCTAGCTATAGGACCGGAGAGATATAAACACTACAGATAAACAATGAATGAAGAAGGCCACATAATACATTCACCACTATTGATTTCCTCCACACACTGTCATCACTTGCTTTGGGCAGAGTAACTGGAACAGTCACAGCCCCTTTTACACAACATGAAGTTACAAGACATCTTGTTAGGGAGACTGGTGATAGCCATGAGCCCTCCAGTCACTCACAAATCATTTCCACCCTGCCACGCTACCCGTAAGCCCCTGGCTGTGAGGCACTGCCTCCCACAAAGCAGCGCAGGCATTAATTAGTTCTGCCCCACACCCAATGAGCACAGCCCAGCTTCCTGCAGCAGGGACCACCAGCTGCTTTTTACTCAATGCTTCTTGGGGGGGTGGGGGGGGGTTGGGGCACTGATGGACTACGCTGCATCTTTATACCCACCCTGTTCTTCCCTCAAGGGGAGGGTGCAACAGGCTGCCCTGACAGCTGAAACTGTTCTGCCATGGCCTGATCTCCACTCTCTCCCTCTGCCCAAAGACATCGAGGAAGGTCACTCCTGAGCTCTGCAAAGGTGGTTGTGCTGCAGCCAAGGCAATCACCCCTGTCTCCTAGGAATATGCAACAAACACAACTGAGTCCTTCCAGCAACAGACAGGTTCCCCAGACTGAAATCAAGCATGACAATCTGACAACCTACACTGAAACAAATTCTTTTGTCTCCAAGTTGCCATCCGCACTGGAGCAAAATGAAGGCCAAGAAATATCTATGCAATATCCCAGTTTGCCACAATGTGAGTGTATAAATGTTTTGCGTAAGCTCTTTGCACAGCATAGAATATAATACAGAGGTAAAACCAGTGCTTATCTTCATAGGGAAGAGTCAATTAAACAGGAACAAACAAAATCCATGGCAATTAGCAATATTTACAAAATGAACAAAGAGAATTACAAGCTTCAAGCAAAAATCACAGATTTTTTTTCATCTGTTTCTGAAAGATTTAGACTGGCACAAAGTTTATAACATAGCTCTGGAGACCACATTAGGTGACGTATAGGAGGGTAGGCAGCTCAGACCAAAGAGCATCTAGCATAGCTCTAAGAGCTAAAGGTTTTCATTAAAGAGTTATCTCCACAGACCAGTTATAAGGGTAGTTAAATACTTTACCCAAGTGTGTGCAGAGGTTACATAACTGGACATGCAAACACGAATAACAATAGAAAAAGTTATTTAACATACTTTTTTCCACGTCACTTTTTATACTTGAGTCAAATCAGCAAAGACTGTTTCTTTCCTCAAAATATTTTTTAAATATCCGCCATTCATCCATGAAGGTTCCAGTAAAGAACCGAAGGTGTGGACAGCTTTTATATTTATAACTGTCAGGCAGACCATAAACCGTCACATAGCCAAGTTCTTTCTTGCGTTCATGAGTTTGATGAACACTGTGCAAAACAGCTCTGGAATGCCAGCTCTCTCATAGCTGGAGGCATATAAAGGGAGCAAGAATCATCAAATAGTGGATATTAAAATAAAAAAAAACCCACAAAAAAAAAAAACACCCCCCAAAAAAAAAATGTCTGAAGAGTTTGAATTTAATCTTGGACATAGGAACGCATGTGTGTACATGGTATAACTTTCTGTGCGTAACTTTTCACATCTTTTAGTCATGCAGGAGGAAATTCTGATAGAGATATATGCATTCCAGCAGCTGAAGGGAGATGGTGCCAATATGCCCCTGTGTGCTTTTTGGTAAGTGAAGAGCATGCTAGTATTTCTGCATAAACAGTCAAGGAAAGAAGATACAAATGTTCAAAATTAATAAACTGATTTCAGCAAGTGGAAAACATTAATATTATTACTTCTGTTGACAGATTAACTGTGAGTCTCAAGGGAGCAGAGTTAACAACACAGGTTTTCCCTTGTGCATGAAGGTGTAAAAGGTTACTTTCAACCTACCCACACTTTTCTAAATATGTGTTGAGGTACTTTACACCCCATTTGGGCATAGGAATAGTAATAACATAATTCTGTAATGTACAAACAAACACTTATTATTTCAGCAATTACCTGGAACAGTGTAGAAGTAAGAGCAGCTGATGTGAAGACTTAAGAGATTATTACAGCCTTCTGTTGAGCATACTGTAAGCAGGCAAGCCCAGCAGCAATCACAAGTCACTACAGTGTAGTGAAGGTGGGACAGTAAAGAGGTTTCATGCCAGGTCCTGGCACAAGCTGCCAAGGACTCTGCTCAAGTCATCCTGGCCACAGACTACCCCCAGTAGCCCTTTGGGCAGCCATGTACCCTGGATGGTAATAATCTGCCAGAGGGGTTAAACTAGCATTTGTAGGAGAGAAAAACACTGGGGATCTGCGGGCGCCAAAGCAGGGAAGAGAACCTGAGCTCCCCAGATTTCTTTTGATGGGTGAAGTAAGAAAGGACTTGCTCATGAGGGATTAAGCACCACTGCTCAGGGAAAATACCATGACACACGTGAGAAATTTCAGTGGTATCCAGAAGGGACAGCAGTGATTGTGTTTGCGTAAAGCACTATTAGATATTGCCCAATTTCAAACTATGAACAAATTAAGAGCTGCCATGTAACTTTTGTAACTGCCAGATCCAAGCCCAGGTAATGGCTAAACACAGCAGCAAAAGCAGTATTCAGGCAAATGAACAAGCGTAATTTCTAAAAAGCCAGTGAGCCTATCACTTCTTCAATTTCTGATTGTTTTAAAAACAGAGATGAAGAGTTATGTAACAAAGAACAACCTATTACTGCTCAGTATTTGTTAATGCGCAGTACTACAATAGTCATCTATCCTTATTTAAACCATAGAATCATAGAATAGTTAGGGTTGGAAAGGACCTTAAGATCACCTAGTTCCAACCCCCTGCCATGGGCAAGGACACCTCACACTAAACCATGCCATCCAAGGCTATGTCCAACCCCACCTTGAACACTGCCAGCAATGCAGCATTCACAACTTCCCTCAGCAACCCATTCCAGGGCCCCAACACCCTCACAGTAAAGAATTTCTTCCTCATATCCAATCTAAACTTCCCCTGTGTAAGTTTGAACCCATTACCCCTTGTCCTATCACTACAGTCCCTAAAGAAGAGTCCCTCCCCAGGAACCCTATAGGCCCCCTTCAGATACTGGAAGGCTGCTAGGGGGTCTCCATGCAGACTTCTCTTCTCCAGGCTGAACAGCCCCAACTTTCTCAGCCTGTCTTCATACGAGAGGTGCTCCAGTCCCCTGATCGTTCTCGTGGCCCTCCTCTGCACTTGTTCTAACAGTTCCATGTCCTTTTTATGTTGAGGACACCAGAACTGCACACAATACTCCAAGTGAGGTCTCATGAGAGCAGAGTAGAGGGGCAGGATCACCTCCCTCGACCTACTGGTCACGTTCCTTTTGATGCAGCCCAAATACAGAATAAAAGGGTAGTTATGTCTCAGATTAATACCACTGACTTCTAATGTCAGCTTAATTTTATTTTTTATACATGTGTATCTTATTCCAAATAATAAGTGAAGCTGTAAGCATATGCAGAGGAAAAAAACCAAGCAACCCAAAAACATAAACCACAAACCCTAAGTCTAGAGCACAGAGCAAGTCAAGAACATCAGTATTGCCTGGACAAAAAGCATCAACTGACCTGAAATAATGAAAAATCCAGAAGGCATTACATGTTTCCACCCCTTCCCCATTTGTTACTCAAGTCTATCAGGAAGAGAGAGAAGGAAAGAGGTAGCTTTACCAAGTATGGTCCACCTGTAGTTATTCCTCTAGCTTGTGTGTTATAAAGAATAAGATTTGTCCCTCTCTTGATGTTAATCCTTAGAATATTAACTATCATGTATTAAAAATTAAGAAAGGATATTAAATATTAGTTAAGTATTACTTTTCCAATATTAAAATCTGCATTACCCTTAATTTAATTTCCCCAAAATAATAAAAAAAAACCCAGAGAGCCTTATTTTGGCAGCATATCATACTTCGGAATAATTTAATTAATCTGGTCTTAGTAAAATTTGGAATCAAAGTACAGCTGTTGAGCCATAATGATTCCTGAATCCCTACTATCACGCTGAAAACTTTCCCTTTCTCACATTACTGTAAGATATGCTGACATTTGAGAAAGCTTAGAAAAATAGTATTGCAGTCAATTAATATCTGTCAAAAGTCTTATTGCTCTTTAAAGTACTGATAATCAGGACTGAAATATACTTCCTCCCCTGGTCACACACTTTGGTGATTGAAGCAGTCCCCAATTTGCACGCTTTTTCTTTTAGCAATAACCCAGATGGCAATTTCTACTGCAAAAGTAAGTGTTGAAGGGGCATTTCTATCAACAGTCTGAGACTCGTTTTCTCTCCTTTTCAACGTACCCAGTATCCATCTTTTCGTCGCTTTTTGCCGGTGGCTGGTGAAGTCTGACCCTACCAATAACAATCCACACTGGAAACTAAAAACGACCCAAAACACACCGCCATCACTGACCACCTTCACTTTATACTTTAATTTCCTCTGTGCAGCCCCTGCATTACAACTGCAGGCAGAAATGCATTTCCTGTGCAGCAGCTTTGAAACAGCCTTCACAGTTTATCTTTACGCTTAATTCTCCTCAGCTGTCGGGGATGGCGGCAGGCACCAGCCGCGCACGGACCCCGCCACAGCGCCCCAGTGCCGCAGAAGCATTTTGTCATTTCTGCCTTCCTCCCCCTAATCCCCTTTGCTGGCCGCAATCCGACCAACGCCTCGTGAAAAAACAGATGGCAGTAACCGATATGGTCTGTAATTGTGGCCAGTTAATAGCAGAGGATAAGAGTGAGATAAGGACCAAGCACTGACGACCAGCTGCTGCTGAGTTAACCCTTCCTGGCATCACTTCCATGGGGCTCAGCTGCTTGCAAAATCCCAGGGACAATTATGGTTATTTCCTTTTCCCCCTGTTTTCTTATTGACATTTTATTCACTTCACAGATTTCGTGCTTCTCAGAATAATGAATTTAAAGCCTGCTTCCTCTCTTCCACCTAGCCAAGAATCTCAACAACCTGCCATTACTGAATTTCTTAGTGGAGTGGGTAACCATTGCCCCATTTTAAGGAGGGATCTAAAACAAGGAGAGAAGTTTAGTGACTTCTCTAAAAGCTCGGGAGCAGATTTCTGCTATTAAACACCCCACGTCACCCAGTTCCCAGTTTAGACAAAGGAGTTGCTCTGTGTTTCAATCAAATTCACCCTTCTAATTAAATATATAGAAAAATTCCTTATCCCAAGCTGTGAATGTCAGACTCAAAAAGAACCCCACAAAACCTGAAACATACTTCAAAACAAAGGTAAGATAAAGGAAGCACAAGCATTTAATGCAAAATCAAGCTCTATCCTAAATCAAATGATTGAGATCCTTCAGCTCTATTTTCTAGTCATGAATTCCAACCCAATTAAAAACAAAATAAAACTCCAAACCATACATCATTTCCCAAGGTACTCATCATGCATTGCTCATGTTTTTAGCTTCTCAACTCCAGGAAAAATAAACCCTGCTGTTGCTAAAATTTATTCAAAAACTTCATCTTGTGTATCTCCTATTCACACTCATGGATATTGTGAAGTCAAGGCCTCAGGGGCTCAGAGGGGAGAAATAAATAAAAATCTTAACCAACACGAAGTTAGGGCAAGATGCTAGAACGCTATTCACATTGAAATATCCTCTTTCAGCTTTCTGAGGAGGACTCCTGGTGTAACTGATCTGGAAGGTATGAACAGAAAAAGGTAAACTCCAATATAAATAATTGGGATTTTTATTTTTGCTAAAACCAACATGATTTTAATAACTGACTAAAAGATTAACTTATCAGAAAGTTGAGTGTGTATGTGGGTGTTCCACTCTAAACCAAAAAAGTTTTTTTTCCAAACCCTTAAAATCCTAGGCAAATTCCTGGTATTCCCATTCTTCCCAAGATCTGTGATAGCCCTAACACATTTATGCAAAAAGGCAGTACTGGTCACATTCAACAGGAAACCCTCCTATGTACAGCTCAGGGTAACCATAAACACACACCAGAGGTGTATGGATTAGGTATTCCAGTTAACAATATTCCTGTTCTATATTTCTGATAAAAAAGAAAAAGAAGAAGCACATAAAAAGCGATTTCACCATATGACAAAATACCACTATTTTATTCTAAAGCCTGTGGTTTATCAAACTTCTCAACCTTTTTTAGTAGATGAGATTGAATCACCTTTGTCTGAACACTTGCGGGCTGCATTCCAATAGTACCTTACCAATCCCACACCAGCTAGTATGCTAATGTAGGTTCAACCCTTAGATAGCCAATGCCATTTTCACAGTTACCTCAATTATAAATATACTTTAAAACAGAAAGTAATTAGAAAGTTCCCTTCCCCTCTACTGTAAACACCAATAGATGAACCCCTTCATATCCTCTCATATAGTCTTTATCTTCCTACAAACAAGGAGACTTGCTGTTCTTGAGCATCAAGAGCAGCTAAAATCCAAACATCAGCCCATCCAGACTTTCATTTCCAGTTCTCTGGCACATATAAGGCAGGTATAGTCTCCCATCTCAGCAACAGTTTATAAAGGGGCCTATCCTATCCTCTTGTTAATACTCACAGCATTCAGAAAGAAAACAGGACACATGTTAGTTAGAGAAAACACCATATTACAATACAAACCCATCATCAAAACAACTTCGGTATCAGTCTTCACCAGCAAATGCTCTGACCACACCACCCAAGTCTTGGAAGGCAGACACAGGGACAGTGAGAATGAAGACCCTGGGCCCACTGTAGGAGAGGATGTGGCTCGAGACCATCTTAGGAACCTGAATGTATGCAAGTCCATGGGACTTGATGAAATCCATCCGCGGGTCCTGAAGGAGCTGGCAAATGAAGTTGCTAAGCCACTGTCCATCATATTTGAAAAATCATGGCAGTCAGGTGGAGTTCCCAAAAACTGGAAAAAGGGAAATATAACCCCCATTTTTAAGAAGGGGAAAATGGATGAGCCGGGGAACTACAGACCAGTCAGCCTCACCTCTGTGCCTGGAAATATCTTGGAGTGGATTCTCCTGGAAGGCATGCTGAGGCACATGAAAACCAACAAGGTGCTTGGTGACAGCCAGCATGGCTTCACAAAGGGGAAATCCTGCCTGACCAATCTGGTGGCCTTCTATGAAGGGGCTACGGAACTGATGGACAGGGGCAGAGCAGTTGATGTCATCTACCTGGACTTGTGTAAAGCCTTTGACACTGTCTCACATGACATCCTTGTCTCTAAGTTGGAGAGACATCAATTTGATAGGTGGACCACTGGGTGGATAAAGAACTGGCTGGATGGCCGCACTCAAAGAGTAGTGCTCAGTGGCTCAATGTCCAGCTGGAGACCAGTAACGAGTGGTGTCCCCCAGGGATCGGTGTTGGGACCGGTCTTGTTCAACATCTTTGTGGGTGACATGGACAGTGGGATTGAGTGCGCCCTCAGCAAGTCTGCCGATGACACCAAGCTGTGTGGTTCCGCAGATATGCTGGAGGGAAGGAATGCCATCCAGAGGGACCTTGACACGCTTGTGAGGTGGGCTGATGCCAACCTGATGAAGTTTAACCATGCCAAGTGCAAGGTCTTCCACCTGGGTCGGAGCAATCCCAGGCACAGCTACAGGTTGGGCAGGGAAGAGATTCAGAGCAGCCCTGCCAAGAAGGACTTGGGGGTGTTGGTCAATGAAAAAATGAACATGAGCCGGCAGTGTGCGCTTGCAGCCCAGAAAGCCAACCGTATCCTGGGCTGCATCAAAAGGAGTGTGACCAGCAGGTCGAAGGAGGTGATCCTGCCCCTCTACTCTGCTCTCGTGAGACCTCACTTGGAGTATTGTGTGCAGTTCTGGTGTCCTCAACATCAAAAGGACATGGAACTGTTAGAAAAAGTGCAGAGGAGGGCCACGAGGACGATCAGGGGACTGGAGCACTTCTGCTATGAAGATAGGCTGAGAAAGTTGGGGCTGTTCAGCCTGGAGAAGAGAAGGCTGCTTGGAGAACTCCTAGCAGCCTTCCAATACCTGAAAGGGGCCTATAGGGATGCTGGGGAGGGACTCTTCATTAGGGACTGTAGTGAGAGGACAAGGGGTAATGGGTTCAAACTTAAACAGGGGAAGTTTAGATTGGATATGAGGAAGAAATTCTTTACTGTGAGGGTGTTGGGGCCCTGGAATGGGTTGCTGAGGGAAGTTGTGAATGCTGCATTGCTGGCAGTGTTCAAGGTGGGGTTGGACATAGCCTTGGATGGCATGGTTTACTGTGAGGTGTCCCTGCCCATGGCAGGGGGGTTGGAACTAGATGATCTTAAGGTCCTTTCCAACCCTAACTATTCTATGATTCTATGATTCTATATGCAGCCAGCAAGAAGTCACAATGGGATCACTGAGCAGGTCATATGCAGAACAATGTAGAGCACACACTACTGTAAAATACATGAACTACAATTTTATCCATCATGTAACTAATATTCCTTCAAAAATTTTCATTCATCTCATGGAAAAACATCCAAAACTATTTTGGAGGCTTCAGCCTCTCCTGCTTGATAGAAAATTTCTTGAGGTTTTTTTTTTTCCATTGTATCTACCTGGGAGGCAGATTTGTGCTAATATAGACCTCTGCATGACATTAAAGCATCCTGTGCAGAGAGTCAGAGAGACTCAAAGTTTATCCTGCAACAGAAGTGGAACTGCAGAAATCTAAAACATTACATTTGGGGCAACACATGATGCAATTGCAGAAGCAGTTTTGCATCTCAAGGTGTTACAAAAATGCAGCAGATTTGGATAACTCAATTGTTTTGTTTGTCAGTTAGTAAGGAATTGAAGGTGTGGTTGCATATGCTATTTCCCCCTCAACCGCTTTCAGGCCACTCAGACTTCTGTATGATGCTGGTTCAGACTTCAAAATGCTGGTTTTTTTCTTCATCTCAGGCCACAAGTGAGTTTGGCGAATAGCTGTTCATGATTTTTTTTCTATTTTTACTTCTTTATGGATAAGGGGTATCTGTTTCAGAGATTTTGTGTTTCCTTTTATTAATTAGATTTTTGTTTGTAATTTTATTAGGAATAGGTTCCCAGACAGTAATTTGAAAACTTTCCTCTTTCACTGTAGTGGGTCTCTGCAGCAACACAACAGAAAAAATATCCCCTTAAAACTACCAAGCTGAATTCTGTAGTCCCATAGAGGTATTTCTTTGGTAAAACATCCCTATGTCTATGGCTTGAGCCACATAGGACATATGTAGATTTCACCTAAGTACAGACTGGTGGGATTAAGCAAGTATGAGCCACACCACCAATGGGAGAGCAGCCATCACTCGATGCTGTATTGTGCAGGGATTGTAATGATTATACATTTTCTAATCCTGCTTCCTTCTGTTGAAACAATAGATTTACTATGACTTTATAGCCACCGTATGTCAATCAGTTGGGTTTCCATCGCCAGCATTCCTCCCTCACCGCTGACACGTTTCTTCCACTTGGCCATAAGCCACACACTAAACCCTTTCGTGCTGTGGAGCTTGATACAGGCAGGAGGAACAGCCCAGCTCACGTGCCCCTCTTGCAAATGCAGAGGGCTGTGGTTGAACATCTTGTTTTTTCATATGCTATAGACATTTGTTCTTGCAGCTGACCATGTGCAGGAGAATTTGCTCATGTTCCAGAAAAGGACAGCTGCACCACAAATTACTTTAAACCTCCTTGCTTCAGGGATTATCTGGGTACAGTGAAGTGTGTGTATCCTTGGGCAGGGATTTTTTCTTACAATAAACAGAGTTATTAACCTTTTATTTACCAGAAGTGTTTATAAACTCATTAACGGAGACAGTTTTGATATCACTAGTTACTTCTTTCTGGTAATAATATATTTGGGTAGTCCATCAGTCTATACTTACAGGCTGATTTCCTTGACTACTACTTTTATAGTTTTCCATCAAAAGTTACATCTGCTACTAGCTACCGGTACTTAGGGGATGACATGCCCCTTCTTGGGGCTGTGGGCACAGTGTACTGGAGACTCTAGAACCTCTTTGACACATTCCCCTTTTTGGATCCTGCTAAAGAAGCCTCTCAGAAGTCTTCCATCACCCATATTGAACAATATCTATAGTAATTATCCCAAGCATCAGTTTTGGCTGTCAGCATGCTGAATCTTGGCACTCACAAAAGGAATGACAAAAGCAGAAGGAGCACCATTAAAGTCAAAGACAATCCAAAGAAACATTTCAATCTTTAAATTTGTAATAAACACTTCAACACTACAACTACAGAAACAAATGTAAATGCAGACAGTAAACACTGTCATCAGCTGACAACTGTTCAGCATCAGCTAAGGAACTCATCTATAAAGGATTCTTGCTTTAAACAGCTTATGTATAAAAATGGTAACAATATCCTGATGGCGTTTCTCAAATCCTGGGTATTTACTAACTTTGACTCTGTCTTCCACTGGAAAGTGGGAAATGCCCTTGGGCCAAAACCTGGCTGGGGTCAAATATTTCCAAGCATGACTAGGTGCTTCCTTTATTAACTCTAAACTAAAATCAGTTTGAGTAATATCAGGAACTTTCCAGTGGGGATTAAAAGTACAACCTGCCATTTTGTACAAGCCATTTAAAGGACCCAGGGTATAATGCCCATTTTTATTGCCACCTAGGAACAGGGGATTTTGAGTGACCTCTTCTAGAACTTGAGCTAGGGGGCAGGCAAAGACAAGCCATTGGTACAAGTCCAGTGAGACTACCAACTTTACACACGTCTAAGTAATAACAAAGACATAGCTTTAGGGACCTTCAAGATATAACAGTGTTCTGGTTATTTAAAAAGTCACTCTTTAAGTCTTCTTTCTCCTTTAAGGCAAATATTTTCAATAAAAAGAGGCTTTTTACACGTGCTTCATGCAAAAATGTTTAGCCTCTCTCTGCCCGAGATCAGTGTACTCCCTCTTGACTCCTGTTCTAAAATCAATACCTGCACTTTAACACTACAACAAATTCTCTGCTACTGCAAATAGCCTCAGAGAAGCCCTATCCATTTCCAGCAGCAGAGGTCTTGGCTCACTCCCCTCAAAGTTCTTCTATCTTTTTAAAACACCACAATAGACAAGAGGTTGACATGTTTAACACACACCAACACACTTGTTTTGCGAATCATCTATCTGCAAATAATTATGCTAAAACAAAGATGAAAAAATAGAAAAGGAGCTTAATGGGACCCCATTCTCTATTTTAAAAACTTCTGTTCCCCAAGGTCTCTGCATCAATGATGCAAAACATTTGCACAACTAAAAATGTGTTGAGTTTAACCTCAGAAAGGACTCAAGTAGAAATTTCATGCATTCTTTAACTCTTCGTTTGTAACTGGATGCCAATTAAGAGGTTTGGAAACATGTCAATCAAAAACCTGGAGCATAACAGATAACACACAATTAAAAAAAAAAAGATACAAAAAAAACCCAAAACCTAAATGCCACTGTGACCCATAACTGTTTCCTCAAAATAATTTTTAATAGTTACTGTTTTTTTTTTAAGGACAGCTGTCCGGCTGCCACAGTACTGCAGTATAAATGCCATTCAGCATGTTTAATAGGCCTGATGGCAGTACACTCTCATCGGTAGCAGTTAACCAGCTACCTTGTAACTTCAGCACATAGCTTAGAACTTGACAAGGTGCAGCACTACCTTTCACTGCAGTTTTCAGAGACTAAGCCAGTTTGTATCAGGCAGGGGATCTGCCAAAATGGCAGAAGGCACCATGAAACCAGAGGCCTTGACCCCATGTAGCTGTGATGTCTTGCTGGCAATTGTCAAAGTTTTTTTAGAGTTTTCTCCCCAGTTGATCCAAAATTAAGTCATTCAAAATACCTACAAACTGGAAAATTTAACATAAGTTCATGTACATGGCATCCTTCAGCATGCATATTGATAAGTCAGAGTTTGTTAAGACATCTGTGATCTGGTGTGTAAATCCAACAGAGCACCCAACACAGGGTATATTTAGGGAGTCATTTTTCACATGCAGAAAAACATGAGCAGCATTGTCAGCAACATTAGAAACTAGATTCCAGTTGTCAAGGCAAACAAAAAAAAAAGGTTACTCATCTCCCCTACCAATGAAAAAACCTCTAGAGTCATTTCCAACATCCTTAATTATAAGCTGTCCTGTTCAATGGCACGTTGTGATTTGGCAATATGTTGGCTGTTTTGTCTAGAGCCAAAAACTTCTTAGATCCAGATAATCCTGTATTTAAGTTTTAAGCCACCCTTCTGTTCACAATACTTGGTAGCAACAGCTTCAAGCTATTTACATGTATCTCATCTTTTCAAGATATCATCTAATAAAAGTGAGGCTATCACTAAATATTAGTTCATTAAAGCTTTTGCAAGCACAAGCTGTAACATCTTTCTAAGAAGTGTTTCCATTTGTTCCAAAATTTTCACTCTGATTCCAAGTAGCATTATCATTGTGATGCTTTTATCTAGGATGTATATTGTATTACAGTTCTAGAAGTCAAGGGTTAGATATTGCTGGGAAAACTATGCAACACAAATTCCTGAAGTGTACTGGCAGCCCTCATCCATATCAAGACCAGCCTAAAAATAAGTCTGTTTGCTCTGGACCAGAAAGCAAGGCACCAACCACCAGCTCCTGGAAAACAATCTTTCTTCCACTGTTACCAACCAGGCCAGAATCACTATCTGTCAAAGAAAGAAACCCTGGAAGAAAGAACAAACCACCACTTATTGTTATACGAGTAAGTTATGAGCTTCGAGGCACATTTGAAAATAAAATGGCAATGGTACCTCTGAAATCAGTTTCTCAGCCTGCTTTAATTTCATCACACTATCCTCCCTCTCAGCATCTGAGGCTTTCTGTATAGACTACATATAAATCTCAGTCTTATGAGATTATAAAAACCAATCTGAAAACCAAAGAGAAAGTAGACCGGGTGGTTTTGTTTGTTTGTTTGTTTGTTTTGTTGGGTTTTTGTTTAAGAGATCAAGAAATTAACATATTTGTCCAAGTATTCTTCACATATGTATATGAGCCAGAGAAGAAACCTCCACTTTTTCTCATCACTGCTTCCTGTTACAGCATTTGGAGAAGTCCAAGACACCGGGAGATGCCAGCCGTGGTAACATTTCTTTGAAGGTTTCCTTTTCACTGGAAAGTATGGAACACTTGTATCTTTTGACCTGACACACCACCCACTGCCAACTCCTTTTTTCCACAAGCAAGCTGTATCCTATTCTAGCTGTTCCCTTTTTGAGCCTTTTTCTCCTCAACAAAGCTTCATTGGTCAAACATGCATCAGCCATTGTTTGTCCAACAAAAGAGTCTAACCCTGTCCGATTAAGCACAAACCAGCATCTGGGGATAAGGAGAGTGTCTGCAACCTGACAATACTTTCCTGGTGGATCAGGCCATAAGGAAAAACAAAAAGTACCATCTTGCTCTATAATGGATACATTTGAACTGGAATCAATAGGGACGCCCATAGAAAGTGTACTTTGTTTACTATATGTTTTTAGACTAGGTTCTTCTGAAGAAACACATCTCTTTTTTGTGTGTGTGTGGCAAATATGAAGTGACAGTCAAGCATCAGGAAAGGTGCACAGAGTAGACTACGTTTTTCCTGGCATCTAGTGATCATCCATGTTGTCCAGTGACTGATCCACCATGAAGTAATTGAAGCCACAAAAGATATTCCTATCTAAATAACACATTCTTGCCATCATTAGGTCTAGAACAAAGATCTATTTTTAAGTGTCTAGGCTCTCTGAAGAGAAAAAAGAATGGGGCTGAAAGAGTTAAAGTTTATTGTGCTTTTACACATTTTAGGAGATCATCTTTCAACAATGGCAGTAAAATCAGCATGTAGCCTTAATTTTCTATGGTTGAACCTTAAACGTGAATCATTATATTACAATGTACTTATTGATTTCAACAGGAAGAGGATTAAGCCCAGAAAATGAGGTTAGGAACCTGAAACTGGACTGAGAAAAATGGAATTTTTCTGGTACTAAAAACCTCTTATGTTATGTAAAATACATTTGAATTTTAAAGATGAGATTTGGCCATTTGGAAAATATTCTTAAATCTCAAAACTCAGCAGAGATGTGACAAGGTCGCTGAACTGAAAATCTGATTAGTAACCAGTGCTTTGAATAAAAAAAACCTATTACCACACATATTACGCAGTAACATCTGATTTTACCCGCTTGTACAAATAGACATGTATAAAATGAAAGATGTTGTCATGGAATATCCAACAGACACAAAATGAAAACACCTGTGACCACTGAGTGCTGTTTGCTTGCTATCGGTACCGCACTACCACATTTCCACTGTGTACATATAGTATACACACAGAGAGTATACACAGTGTATATACCCTTCAAGTACAACCAGAACATCAAATAAGTGAAACTATGTACAGTTACTCGCTTATTTGAAGTAGCAGACTAATTTAGCCACAGGTGCTGACACTTACTCCTGCTGCTCCCTCCTACTAGCACTTGCTGCAAAGCAAGCAACACATTTCAGCTGCACATAGAATCGTAGAATAGTTAGGGTTGGAAAGGACCCTAAGATCATCTAGTTCCAACCCCTCTGCCATAGGCAGGGACACCTCCCACTAAACCATACCACCCAAGGCTCTGTCCAAACCCACCTTGAACACCGCCAGCGATGAAGCATTCACAACTTCGCTCAGCAACCCATTCCAGTGCCTCACCACCCTTGCAGTAACAGCTTCTTCCTTATATCCAATCTAAACTTCCCCTGTTTAAGTTTGAACTTATCACCTCTTTCCCTACACTACAGTCCCTAATGAAGAGTCCCTCTCTAGCATCCCTATAGGCCCCCTTCAGACTCTGGAAAGCTGCTGTGAGGTCACCATGCAGCCTTCTCTTCTCCAGGCTGAACAGCCCCAACTTTCTCAGCCTGGAGAAAGTTCGTACATCCATTATAGTTCATACATACATCATACATCCATTAACCCTCCATGCATTATTACTGTTTGCTATAGCTGATGGCAGCACTCCCCCAAATAATTTACCTAGACCTCTCCCTTGTAAAAATCTTAGTTTTACAAGTTTACAGTTTTGACAAGCAAATAATTTTGGCAGAATTTTTCTGCAGTGGATGTATTCCTCTCTAAGTTTGCTACCTGCACTATTGAAAATTTCAGCTGAAACAGTTGTTTACTTGTCCCTATAATTAAAGTATATACATGTCTGTGGAGTCATTTGCCTTCTAGCACTTAAATGCTTTGGAACAGAAACATGGCAAGGACTGGCCTGAGCACAAAGACAGTCCCTTTAGCCTCTGGAAGTTCACTTGGTTTGCCCAGACATAGTTTTTTCCCCACATCCCAGCTCTGCCGCACTCCACCATCCTGTACCTCATACATGCCCGCTGGACCACAAAGACAGCAAGCCAACTGACAGAAAGAACAGTCTAAGAGTCTGGCTTGGGGCAGGCAGAAGCAGAGAAAGCTGGCAGTAATTAGGCAGGCTGCTCTGATTACTGGGGGCTTTTCTGTTACCATCTGTATTTAAACAGCTTTCAGATAACCCACAGAAGAGGTTAAATAAAAAAATACATATACTTATTTCTTTTTTTAAATATGTGCACATGTTGCCCCAACATGCCACTCTCCCTTGTCTGTGCTTTCCTAACCTCTGCTGACAGTGGCAGTTCAGACACCTGGGCCCATGGGACATAGTTTAAGCAGACCCACTGCTGGCAGGAAGAGAACAGGGAAGTGGCTGGAATGCTGGCACAGGCTGGAACCCTGGCAGTCCCCAGACACCTTTTATTCAAATGGTTTAGAAGAAAATTTGCCCTAATTCCACATTCAACAAGTATTTCTGTGGATAAGGATTTTCTTACACAGGGAATAACAATATCTTAAAGAGTATGCTTTAAACAGCTTCAACTACTTTGAACTTCAAATGACCCAATAATAAAAACAGACTTTGTAAGCAATGAGTAAGTTACATACTTCAGTGAATAAGCACACAAGTCATTGACATTTCCAGCTTATTACAACTACTTAAATTAATTTGTTAAACTTCAGCAGGAGGTCAGGGATGCTGGTAACATATGGATGCAAATCACTCCTGGGGTACTATCTCATTTTTATTTGAAACAGTTTTGGGCAAACATAAAAAGCCAATAAAAATATTTTGGTCTGTGCCAGGTGACTGAATTAGCATATGGAAGTACTGAAAGTGACAAACCTTTCATCAAGCAAGAGAAAAAAGCCACAGCAAGGATGGAAAATTAATCCAAATTCACAATCACAAGGCGTATCTCTCCCACCTCCCCAGCAGCCCCCAGCTACCTGCACACTGGTGGTGTTTGCTACTATTGCTCTTTGCTACTATCAGTGTTTTGATCTACTCTCAATGGATCAGAGGCTCTTTAGCACCACCATGACTTGTGTCCAGCTAAGTGGCTCTCTACCAGTCCTCACATAAGGGTAGAAACAATTCTATTCAATTCCACTCCAGTAGGGCATCACTGAAGACAGCGATCTAGATCAAGAGGCAGATCAAAAGAAATGGATCTATAGGATACATCCTGCCTTAAAAAACGCAATGGGGGATGATACAAGCCCAGAGAAAGTGATACTACCAGAACACTGCTAGTTTCAAGACAAAAGGAAGATTTCTTGTTAAGTTGCAAATCTTCCCTCTAAAAAGACCAGATGACACTAGGTTGGCATGGATGGCATGAAATCGTTTAGGTTTAATTGGGTGTAAGATAAATGTGGAAAAATACTTTAATTCTGTTTTGAATCATTCCATTGCTAATGCATTTAATTGCATGGTCACTTGGGAATAAGCCATTAGCATTGAATTCAAAGGTAAAGGCACCATGTCTCTCTTGGGATCTGACACAGGGTAGTGCTGGAGAAATATTGGAGGCAGCAAAAGCCGCAAGTACCCCAGCACTTCTGTGCTACTCCAACACGGCCAGAACAGAGCAGGGAAAATGGTGTGGATCAGGAGCACTGATACCCAACTTAGGACATCCGTTGTCAATATTAAACTCGGTGCAGAGAGTAGAATACTTACGCTCCACAAAAGAATGAACAGGTTACACTCAGGGCACCTTATCTTTGAGCATAGCTAGCAAGCATTACCTACCAGCAACATGTCTTCCACTCAAGGTAAAAGGCATCAATAATGGAGTTTGCCACAAATTATTCAGTCATGCATGAAGTGGAGCATCTGAAAAATGTTGCTGCATTCTGGAAACATACTGCTCTTATTTGATATTGCTGTATAAGCATCAAACTATTTTGCTTTAAAAGCCATGGTAAATTTATGAATGAAACTGTGCAAGAGGGATTTAATAAGAGATCCATAGCAAGTGTTCAATGGTCTGGACGTTGCCTGCCACCAGGGTAGCATGAAATCATTTGATTATTAGACCATGGCCACGCAGGATTAGCATACCATAAAAATATAGGGCTGCATTATTTTTATTTATATAACAGATGGATGTTTAAAAAGGTGGTGCATTTGTAACAAATGCAACGTCACGCCAGCGTTGACAGAAGATTTAGAAGCGCTACAATACAGCCAAACCTAAAGCCTAAAAACATTACCTTCCCTTCCCCCCTCTCCTCTGGTCATGGAGCAGAAAAACAAACGTGCAACAGTGCTGTGAATTTCATTCCAGAGATCAGCTTGAGTACAGTATTTATAAGGAACTAGCTGATATTTTCTTTCATTTCATGTCCACTGTAGGTGATTACAGGACTGCCATTACTAAAGCTACCCAAAGGCCTCATATTTCTCCTTTAGCCTGACACATGGATGATATAGAAGTGTAACTATTCCTAAAAAATATTATAAAATCACATTTTTTAAGCACAGCAATATTTGCTAAATTTCCCATTAAATGCAGGTTTGCAGAATATTTCTTCTTATTTAAAAGAGCACAGGAGAGAAACCTGGTAATGAAGTACCAATTCCTGATAAAGCAAGGGTGTGATTTTTGTGTTGTCGCAGTAACTGTGATCTACAACTCCATTTTGGTGGGCAGCCCAAAACTTCACTGCCAAGCTATAACAAGGATGAACATTGTGGCCCTGCGCAGCCACTACAGCTCCATCACTGCCTACAGACAAGTCCTGAAAAAGCACAGACAGATCCGGACATGAAATAGTTCAGAGAGCCAGAACCTTTTATCAAATATGCCACAGGCATCTGCTAGGGAAACCAGAAGCAGTCTTCAACTGCTGCCTTTTTGGCTCACTCTGACAGTATTCTGGCATCACCAGCAAAACACATGGGCAGTGGGGATTGGGTACATGTGGCAAACCTATGTTAATACTAACCAAAAGCAGCACTCAAGCCCATTGCTACCATCATAACCACAAAACACATCATTTTTCCTCCATCATCAAGAGAGAGTTCTCCCCACCAATGTCTAAAGTCACAATAGGCCCCTTAGGTACTGATTCCCATTTTCCCTGCTATAACAACTTCATGAGAATTCTGTTTGCCAGTCCAATTTAAAGAGGAAAACTTCAGTTATCCTCACAAATCTCACCATCATATCTTTTCTCCCTGTCTTCGAGAGGAGAAGTGAAAAGGCTGAGTGTCTGGATCTTTAATATTGGTATTCCAACAAAATGCTTGGAAATAAGGAGGTTGCTAGAAAACCATTTTTAACATTTTAGGGATTTTAGCTGAAAGGGTTTGTTGGGTTTTTTTCTACTTATTCCAAGTTATCCCAAGCAGATACAATAGGCATTTATTAATTTTTTAGCCAGCCCTTTTGTTAGGCCTCAGTTTTCATCTAAAAAGTTTTCATATGGAACACTTTGAGTTCCAGGAAAATATGTAAGCAGGACTGAACATGCACTTGTCCTCCTTTTTCCACAGGGTTGGTCCTGCCCCGAGTGGTACTTTTGCAATTCCGTCAGATGGGCAGTGGAGAAATGATTAAACAACAGTGCTAGGGTAGGCCAAGGGGATTTCCAGGTGTAGAGCCTGAAACAAGTAGAGGTGAGGGGAAGCTTGGTACCAGACTGAGCCTATAGACTGCATCGGCAAAATCTGCTTCCAGTGTGCTCTAGCTGCCTGTGCACAATGTGGCCTTAAAGAGGGTTACAGTGAACCTGCCTGTAACAATAATGGCACCAACAGCCATGGCTTATTCCTCTCCTGTGAACTGAAAAGCACCTAAATGTGAAGCCATGTTTCCTCACAGTATCCAGTTGGCCTGTGAATTTGTGAGCAAATATCATTGAAAGGTTTGGGTTTTGTTTTTTTAATGACGCATAAGAGATGGGAGACTTTGCTGTTAACTTACCCATAGGCGTATTTGCTTAAAAATGCAAGTTTCACATGCAAAATCCTAAATCACCTTTTTTATTCCAAAACCGCTGGTCTAAAACTTCCCCCTTCTTGACGTTTCCTCAGGAGCAAGAGAAGGCAATGATGGGCTATACAAGTTACCATTCCAATACAAAATAATGACATTCACCTGCTACTGACTGGGTTATCTAGCAACCTCTAATCACTCCAGCAACATTTAACAAGAACACTTTTCAGTGATTGTCACAGAGCTAACTTTTGCCACTTGTGAAAATACATTTGCTTTGGCAGAGTGGGGGTAAGGAAATACAGCAACTCTCTTCTGACAGAAGATGGAGGAGCACGTCATTAGTGACATTCCTGTTTTACATTCAAAGGACACACATGGATAGTGGGATTGAGTGTGCCCTCAGCAAGTTTGCCAATGACACCAAGCTGTGTGGCTCGGTTGATATGCTGGAGGGAAGGAATGCCATCCAGAGGGACCTTGACACGCTTGTGAGGTGGGCTGATGCCAACCTGATGAAGTTTAACCATGCCAAGTGCAAGGTCCTCCACCTGGGTCAGAGCAATCCCAGGCACAGCTACAGGTTGGGCAGGGAAGAGATTCAGAGCAGCCCCGCGGAGAAGGACTTGGGGGTGTTGGTTGATGAGAAAATGAACATGAGCCGGCAGTGTGCGCTTGCAGCCCAGAAAGCCAACCGTATCCTGGGCTGCATCAAAAGGAGCGTGACCAGCAGGTCGAGGGAGGTGATCTTGCCCCTCTACTCTGCTCTCGTGAGACCTCACTTGGAGTATTGTGTGCAGTTCTGGTGTCCTCAACATAAAAAGGACATGGAACTGTTGGAACAAGTGCAGAGGAGGGCCACGAGGACGATCAGGGGACTGGAGCACCTCCCGTATGAAGATAGGCTGAGAAAGTTGGGGCTGTTCAGCCTGGAGAAGAGAAGGCTGCGTGGAGACCTCATAGCAGCCTTCCAATACCTGAAAGGGGCCTATAGGGATGCTGGGGAGGGACTCTTCATTAGGGACTGTAGTGATAGGACAAGGGGTAACGGGTTCAAACTTAAACAGGGGAAGTTTACATTGGATATGAGGAAGAAGCTGTTACTGCAAGGGTGGTGAGGCACTGGAATGGGTTGCTGAGGGAAGTTGTGAATGCTCCATCACTGGCAGTGTTCAAGGTGGGGTTGGACAGAGCCTTGGATGGCATGGTTTAGTGTGAGGTGTCCCTGCCCATGGCAGGGGGCTTGGAACTAGATGATCTTAAGGTCCTTTCCAACCCTAACTATTCTATGATTCTATGCCACCATGCTGCATATAGCCCGGTACAGATCATGATAGAGATCAGGCCTGAGAGTAGGCCTATGAGGCACCTTGATGCCGTCATCTCAGAAGGTCCTTCTCTGCTTTTCCCCTATTTTGTAAAATAAAACATCAACATGGAGCTCAATAGGGAATATGGTCCAAAAGAGACAGTTGGGGCATTAAAAGTAGAGACCAAGAGCAGGCATGCTCCCGACATTAGGCATTACTCCAGCTATTCTGCCTTTGATATCTCATGCTTAAGATGAGACTTCTACATTATTAATCATAGAATCATAAAATAGTTAGTGTTGGAAAGGACCCCAAGATCATCGAGTTCTAACCCCCCTGCCATGGGCAGGGACACCTCACACTAAACCATGCCATCCAAGGCTATGTCCAACCCCACCTTGAACACCACCAGTGATAGAGCATTCACAACTTCCCTGGGCAATCCATTCCAGTGCCTCACCACCCTTACAGTAAAGAATTTTCTCCTTATATCCAATCTAAACTTCCCCTGTGTAAGTTTGAACCCGTTACCACTTGTCCTATCACTACAGTCCCTAATGAAGAGTCCCTCCCCAGCATCCCTATAGGCCCCCTTCAGATACTGGAAGGCTGCTATGAGGTCTCCATGCAGCCTTCTCTTCTCCAGGCTGAACAGCCCCAACTTTCTCAGCCTATCTTCATTAAAAAGAAATTTTGATAAAGTGCTCTGCTATAATTTTTTCCTCCCTTTCCAATCTTCTACAACACAAGGTGCGTATTAGACAAATCTCACATATTTAATTGATGAATATCAGTCTTAAGAAAAAACAAACAAACCACCAAATCTGAATATTCCATTCAAGTGTGTTAATGGGGGTCAGAATTTGCTGCTGGGCAGCTGTATCAAAAAAAAACCCAAACAAAATCTCAAACAGTATAGAAAGACCTCTGCATTGAAAAGCCTCAACCACAGACAATCTAAAGAGCTAAAGCACAAAGTAGGTTACATAAATTTCTGAAGAATTGCATTGTCTTAGGGCTCTTAGAAGCCAAAAGCTTAGAAAGCAAGATCACAAATCACCTACAAGGCTCAAGCCAACACCTACACAATAAAAGGTCTATAAAACAGAAATACTCTAAAACTCATTTGCCTTAAAGATTTTTTTCCAGCTAATACAACACCTTGTCATGGCAGTTAACACATCACATCTTCTGAAATTCAGTTGCGCTTTTCCATCTTGAATATTTGGCTGATAACTTCTTTCATCAGCTCTAGAGATACAGGGATAGTTCAGGAATAGCTGTCATACAAAATGAATACTTTCAGACAGAAGAAAAACTGTGCAAGACAAATTACATAACATTCAGCTTCATGCAAATGGAATACTATCATTAATCACCTCATGAGGAGGTCAGATAAAGCATGCCATATACACTGTCAGAGTAGCTGACTTTGGAGCCTGTTGAGATATCCTTAACCATTACAGGTGAATTTAATTCTAACTAATTTTAACAACCTAAAACTGAAGTGCCTAACCACATCTTGCAATCCAGGCTCTCTCTAGAGTGAAAAGATGATACATCTGGATTCATCACATTGATCATCGAAATTTATTTTAGGACAGTACGAGTCACTGGATATGCCTTTCTTTGGTGATGGATGGAACCTGGGCACATGAATTAATTCAGATATCTTGTTTTAAACAGCTGAAGTGAGCTGACATGATCAAAGTCTTGATCAAAAGTCCATATAGAAAGCAGACCTGAGGGGTGGCAGTCTGTCAGGTACTATTTCTAAAGGGATTAAATGTCTTCATCAGACTGAGAGGGGATCTTTTTAAAAAATCCCCATCTGCATAGCAGCTGTTACCTCATTTTAATTATTCATGGCTAGACATTTGCACTGGGGAGAAAGATGATGGTGTGGCCAGAGAAGAGTGAGGATGAAATTCTTCAAGTGATTTTGGTCTGACTTCATGTACTGCATACTTGAAAGGCTGTCTGAGAAGATGCAAGTTGTTTAATTGTGACTAATAGTTCACACTACACTGCAGACCAACACATGCCAATATTTCAGATTAATTTACCACACCACCAGGCAACACTATCATTAATTAGAGGAAGCATTACTCAAGAGACTGTTATCCTGAGACCAGATCATGTACTAATAACCCAGACAGTGAGAGTTTAGATAGCATAATTGATATCATTATATTTCTTTTTAAAGGCTTTTCTTAATGGCCAATATCCATCATACTCAAGGCTCCAGCTGCCAAATCATTTATATTTTCCTGTGAATCATGACTGGGTAAGCTTGTTTGAGGTAGTGCATGTAAGGTGGTTTTTTAAAGGAGATAACAATAAGTGATCAAGACCACAACAAGCAGTGTTTCCATACTCAGATCACCAAATGTTTTATTCAAAGATGGAAAACAATACAGCATTGGAAAGATTTTAAACGCTGGTTTTAACAGGATATAAAGTGTGATGTTTCTGTACCTACACTGGGAATCATTTTAGTGGAGAAACTCTACATATGCAAACACATGTGAGTAGAACACGGCCTCCCGAGGTGCAATAAAGTTTTGAGACTTGTGAAGAAATGAACCAGGCCTCAATTTCAAGAAGGTCAATGTTTCACTCCCACAGCATTTTCATTCATGTTAAACAAACATTTATTTCAGTTATTATTTACTGTGATGTTAGAGATCAGGATATCTGAAGACAATTTTTCAAATTTGGTTTCTTTTATTGAGGATAAACAACTCCACAACACCCTCAGCCTTGCAGAGCAGCAGTCACAAGATGTCTGCCACCAGAGCACCAAGGGTGCTTTTTTGGAGGCATCACCTGAGCACATATCTGAATTTGATCTTGTCCTGGGTTCAGCAGTAGCAGTCATTTTTCTCCTTCTCGGTAGCTGGTGCAGCACTGTGGTTTTGATTTTGGGCCTGGGAACAGCGCTGATAACACCAGTGTTTTCAGTTACTGCTTGGTGATGGTTAGGCTGGCCAAGGACTTCGTGAGCCTCATGCTCTGCCAGGGAGGAGGTGAAGCCGGGAGGAAGGAGAGGCAGGACACCTGACCCAGACTGACCAAAGAGGTTATTCCATACCACAGCACGTCATGTCCAGGATGTAGAAATGGAGAGCAGAGACCCAGAAGGGTGGTGGGGGCGCACAGTGGGGGGTGCACTGCCTGCTTGAGCTTGATATCGGGTGGTGAGAAATTGTATTCTTTTCCCTTGTATTTTCTCTTGTCATTATTATTATTGGTGGTAGCAGCAGTGGTTTGTTATACCTTAGTTACTAAACTGTTCTTATTTCAACCTGTGGGAGTTGCATTCTTTTGATTCTCCTCCCCATCCCCTCGGGAGCTGGGGGGAAGAAAGAGTGGGGAGTGAGTGAGAGAGCGACTGTGTGAGTTTATAGACTTAAACCACGACAGAACTGAAGCAACAAGCCCCTAGAAGTCCATTTTTGCAGATAGCCTTGGAGCCAACAAAAGGGAAGAAAACTAGAGAACATTTTCCTCTGGTAACCACCAGTAGCAGATTTACAGAAGTGAGACAGGTCCGCTCTCCTGCCAAGAGCCACCTCTCTCAGCAGAGCCTGAAGAGCTAATTCAACACTGCTGTATGAACAAAAAGCTTTCCAACACCTTGGAAACACCACAGTTTAAATGAAAGGTCAGCTTTTACAGAACAAAAGATTATCTTTTCAAATCTTTCTCATAGCCACACCAAGACAGGCACAATGGAAAGCCTAAAAACCTCTACCAGAGCTCTAAGGCCACACACCTCCTACTCCTCATTTTACAGCCCCTAGATGCCACATCAACTGGGAATTCCCCCCCTTCTAGCATAAAGGGGTAGCTCAACAAAACAGCACTCACTTCACTCTTCCTCTTTCACACTGCTTTTATCTCAAAATCACAAGGCCACCACCACCTCCACCTTTATTCCCCCAAAGAAACAAGCTTCAGCTGGTGCATACTGGCTTTTTAGTTGGAGGGAGGAGGCCTCTCCTTAATGCTTTCAGGCTTCCCTCTGAGAGGCAGTAAGTGAATGGCATCAGCACAGGTGTGTTTTTCTGCCTCATCCCTGTGTTTGCCCTGGCCTTCAAACCTATTGCTGCCACAGCAGTAATCCAACTGAGATGGACCTCCAAAAGATTACCTAGTACCCGCTACACAGGCAGCTTTTCTATTCTCTTGGGCTTCTAAACCCAGTTGGTTGGTTTGGTATTGGTTTGGGTTTTTTTTTTCACATCCCTTGGAAACACTGTTCTACAAAACACTGTGAATATTGTGGTTGAAGTCAGCAAAAGATCCAGTCATGGTTTTATCCCTGAAGCATGTGCAGTGCACTGCTGCAACAGGAATAACTGTAACAATAGAGCATGTCATGGCAGCAATGTTTTTAGAAAGCAAGTTTCTCTTCAGCAACTTGGTTTATGTGTTGAATACAGGATTTAACTTTTGCCACTATGAGACCTTACATAAAAGCTCCAATATTTCATTAGCTGCAAGTGTTCATACGCCTGTAAGTGTAACACAGACACAAACAAGATTGTGATAGTAAAATGGATGTATTCTAAAGAGTACAGATTCAGTGCTGTATACCTTTTGTATTACACCTATCTAATCAAGCAAAAAGATAACTTCTTAGTAAAGAGAAAGCAAAGTTGGTTTAGGACCCAGATATTATTACAGTTCAAGTGCCTCGTCCTGCTTGGGAGGGTCAGATGAAACCCAGAGCTCATCAAGGTCCTTTGGTTTCCGAAGACATGGAAGTACAAATAAGGCAAAAAATCTTTTTCCAGCTGAGCTGCTTTGTGTGAACACAGCGTAAGGAAAATACATGTTAAGGGCCCAGGCTGAACTAACCACAGACAGACAGGCTAAGCAGCCATGGAGGAATTTAGCAATGAGGAAAGGATAAAAGTAGCTTCCGCTATCAAGCCATAGGCAGTTTGGATCTTTCCCCTTGTTTCTGTCAGCGTAAGCCTAATGTTTACAAAACTGCAAGTGGGGACTTAACAGGATGTTTATTGTTTTACTCCTGAAGTAGAAGCAGCAGCAGTGTTCAATTACAGTTACTGGATATACCACAGTCTGCTTTCTACTCTCACTGCCAGTATTAACTTTGCTCTTCAACCAAGAGTTCAAAGTTTGTGTATTGAATAGTTTTCAGAGTTAACTGCCTTGTGCTGCTGTAAGCAATGAAGGCTTTGCTATTGGCTCAAGTGCCAAGAGAAGGGACCAGACCACAACCAAGGGAAGCATGGTGGCTGGCCTAATTCTGGCTCTTATTCTGTCCCTCATGCACTTGGTTGGCACTTCACAGCTAATACCATCTTGCTTGAGAGCAAAGGAAACTAAATGGGTAGGCACTGCACATACTGCAGTTAGATCTTAACAACTTACTCGGCCCTAAGTACTTCAGGGTAATTATCACTACACAACTATATTGTAAGAAGATGCCTATACTCAGTCAAAACACAGCCTTCTCACTGCAGTCAATCCTGAGGGACAGTTTAGGTAAAAGCTAGGGAAAGGTACTGTGCAGAAATTTATCCCTTTCCCCCAGTTTTTTCAGAATGAACAGCCTGACACTTGGTGTCAGAAACGTGTTGTTTTGCTTTGATGAGCAACGGTTTTCCAACTTTAGAATAAATTGACATAGTTAAATTTTGCATTTCTGAGGACGAAAGAACTGTGATGAAATGGGAAAAAAAGATACAGATTTCAAAACCACATATGCAAGTTGTCTCTGTTGTAGTGTAAGATCACTAGTACTAGTGATAGCAGCAAACCCTAAAATTAACCACGTGCAGTGCTAAAAAAGAAATTGCTAAACACTGTGTGTTGAATCACACAATAGTAAGCAGCTTCAACAATGATAACAAAATTAATTGTAGCAAAATAAGACTTCCTGTTGTTTATTAGATATTGTAAGAATGAAATGTACCGTATACAAAATTAATATAAAAAATGTTCACGATTGATTTTAGTGACACATTTTTCTTTGGATTAACTGCAGACAAGCAGCTTTTGAAGAAGTTATGGCGATATCTATTTTCTATTATAGGATCTCAAGTTTATCACTGTGTGCTATCTACAATTTAAATCTACAAAATAAAAGCTACTGAATTTTTGCTGCATATTGGTGGCAATCGTTGGAAAAAAATAAACAGCAACATTAGCTTAAAGAACAAAAATGTCATTACAACAAAATGTTAATTGTTCAAGTTCATAAGCAAAATTGCTTTTGAACTTTCAAACCTTAAAATTGTACATTTTCAATATCAAATACTTGCCATAAGAAGGTACATTCTACTACACTGGTGACCAAGATTTTCAACTTTGTTTTTCTTTTAGACAGATAGATAATCCTGGTTTTCTTTTTCCTAACAAATTTTCACGTCTTTAAAATTACTGTTAAACAAAGTTCATTTTCCTACAAAACCAGTTTAAGTATGGTGTATTTCATACGCAGAATGCTTTCATTTAAACATTCTATCTATAGCATATATGCATACATTCTATAGATAGAATATATAAAGGAATGTAAAATAGTTTTCATTTGTTAAATCTGTGTATTTTCAGTTTATGTCATATTGTTTAGCAGAAAGATAAATACTAATGACTAATCTAGATAGCCTAAAAATAGTCTACCTGTTCATAAACTACATTTGCCGTAATGTTTTTCTCTACAGTACAAAATACGCTAAAAAATCTGAAATTATTACCAGGGAACATCAAGTACAATTATCACTATTGACAATATTTCCCTGATTTAAAAAAAAGTATCTTTAATTGAATTTCTTATACATGCTTTACTTTGCAATAGGAATATGATTTAAACTGAAAATTCACCTCATGTTGTCCAAGCATTTTTTCTTAATAGACACTGAATGTATTTGCACAATTGCAATTAATTCCAAACAGTGAGCTGTGCCAGATAAGTTGATCAATGAGTTAAAATAGGATTGGGTGCCTAATAAAGTGTGGGCCAGCCTTCCAGAACAAAACAGAGGGTGCTCTTGCTGTTGTGGTATCTCTAACGTAAATCACCTTTCAAATTGGCACATATCACAAGAACTCTTAAGCAGTCCCTGTGAATGAACACAAACACAAATCACAACACAAACAATGAAAAAAAATAATTCTGAAATTTAGAAGACTCCAAAAATATTTTTACTCTTTTAGCATTAAATTGGTAAAATTATGTGGATTTGGTGTTGGATTTTTAATAGATAAACTGTTAATATTATCTTATACTGGGAACAGCTGGGCTTGCTGCTTTCTTTCAAGTTTTTTTAAGACCATTGGCAAGAACAATCTGTAGGCTCTTGGACTGAATAGCTGACCCAGGTTGAATTACTGGTGCAATACAATTGCACAGTTCGTCTTTGTAGTCCGAGCTCTCTGCAGCATTTGCAGAATCTTGCATATGTGTTGATGTTGTAGTTGTAAATGCTTGCGGAGGGGCACTTTCCATCACATGAAACAATGTTCACCTGGTAACAAAAATGAATACTAATCAGCAAATTGAAGTAGCTATGAAATAAAGTTAGGAGTTCTCAGGGAAGTTCCAATGTAAAGCAGTGAAAAATTTGGAGTTATTTCTTCTACCCCTTAGGAAATCCCACAAAAATCTGAGTAATAAACTCTGAAGTATGTTGTACAGGTAGGTCTTAATTTTCATCTTATTGAGATGAATGATCACTTTACCATCAATTTCAGTAACAGCAGATTTGGCTGTTAACAGAAAAAACTTCATTTTTGTAAAGTATTCATAACAACATTAGCTCGAATATAGCACCAAACAGTCTGTCCAAAGCTCCCCACAGTATTTATTTCAGTGATACACTGATGAAGTATTGTTACGTTGGTAGCAGTAAGGAGGAATATGAAAAATCAATCCTTTGGAAAGGCAAAGGAAATTGTTACTAATGATACCAAAATTGTAATACAGACTGTAACAGAAATGGTCATATAAACTGATCATTTTTTCAAGTTTAATAGTCAGGATTTATATTTCTGTTCAATGAGACACTGAAACTAAATTTGCTGGCTGCTCAATGGTTTACTCTACAAAATGCACTTCCAGAGTAATTTTAGAGGTTACAGCTGTTTCCCTATTCTCTTTTATTACAGCTGTTCAAGGCGCTTTTACGCATCTCACATAAGATGCGCGTTTGTACCCTTGCTGTTGCTCACACTGCCTTACTGCCTAGCATGACATTGCTGGTGTGCTCCTACAGCAAATACTTCAGCAGACACACAGACAGTGCCTCATTTTTCCTGCATATTTCACAGTATGCTCGTGCTACTGTCTAAAAAAATACAAACCCCAAGCCTTCAGAACCCACGATTGTCTTCTTCATGAAGTTGGCATTTAAATACTTTCCCTGAGCAGATGGAAATTCAGCACATCTGCTGCCATTTTATCTTACTATGTCACTGAAAGTTACATTCAATTTAATTTGCATATAATAATGGCGTTATTTTGTATGCCTAAATGCATACAAAGGCAGAAGTCACATCCCCTTGTTCTTATTATTTGAGAATATGATTGCTGAGAGTGGAGTGTAACAGTAAAACAGCTCTATGAAATGCAGAAATCTCTGTCTTGCTGAAAGAGAGATGTAGACAATAGCCTTGTAGAATTTGTGCTCTTTGATTCCTTTTTATTTCTCATATTTTTTCCATTGCATTAAAGGGATTTGTGATAGTTATTTACTTACTGGTGTGTTACTCCTGCAGTCATTCTTGCGGATAGTCATCCTAACAGTCACCTTTTTGCAGAATTTTCCATCTTCCTTACCTGAAAAATGGGTATTGGTTGAAAAATATTAGCTCAAAATTCTAAGCATTTCAGTGACAAGAACATTCCTGAACATTTTATGGTATCAAGAAACACAAAGACGAAAACAACCAATACATCACTGCACACACAAAACTTCGGCAAAGTGAAATACATTGTATTGCTTTTAAAGCTATTCTATTTCATTCATTAAAGTATCTCTGATATCTTCAGTAACAATTATAAAAGGCTCATTCTTCACTCAGAAGCCTTTTAAGAGAAAGTCCACTTTAAAAGAGTTTTGCAAAATTGATCAACCACCCCTGGGAGAAGGCTTGTTAATAATATAAAATGCATTTTCTATGAAATAACTGTAACAAGCTTTAATGGCAGCGGTTGCATTCCAGTGGCATAAACAAAGTTAAACTGAACACTTAACAGCAGAGCCTGATGAAGAATAGGGCTTCAGAGGGCTTTACATTTCTGTATGTTTTTATTAAATAAGAAAAAGAACACCAGTAATCAAATTAAATTTTTAATTTACATTTTATTAGCATTATTTCCACAATTTTTCTCACAGAATTATGTACAAAGAAAATGGGTGAAATAAAGAAGATAAGAAGAAAACAGTAAATGAAATGAGGAGTTAAACTTCAGAAGAGAATAATGATCATTTGAAGAAAAGCAAAGAAGTTTAGTATAGAATTCAGTTGTTAGAGAACAGAAAGCACAGTATCTTCTCACTATGATCCTCTCTGTGCTGAAGAAGCCACATCACATTGCAGATCTGTAAGAGAAATGAAGAATCCATTTCATTATAACAGCTTCCACGGGGTTCACGGAAGATTTTGCACACTATGATGCAGTTCTACATGACTCTCCACTTAGAAAGCTGCATTTTCTTGCAGCCAAACACCTCGAAGATGTTGACAAAAGGTGAATACTGCTAGCTCCAGAAGAGCAAAGGCAATGAAAAGCTCATTGGTCTGACCAATACCCAATACTGAACTGTGGCAGAGGTTTATAACATCTTGATGTGCAATGTCCAGTTCCCTGCTCTAATCACTGTCAACCCAGGTAACACTGCTTCCCAAGAGAAACATCTTTTGTGTTGGGTTTTGGGGTTTGGAGTTTTTTATTTATTTTTTTTTAATATGTAAGCCTGCTACTGTTTCTAGACATAGCAGAAGGTTTCCAGAGCATGAAAGAAAGGACAGCAGTCAATCTTCTTGGAAGCAAACAAACGAGTACAATCGGAAATGGCTGTCTACTGCTCAACTATCATTGATCTAAATTTGCTTAGGGAAAAAAATGAAGAATGAGGGGAAAAAAATTGTTTTTGAAAATACAAACCTTACGATTATTTCATGTTTCTCACAGTCCTGTTCATGTCCTTTCTTCTTTTACATTGTACATAGTGTGTAGGATGGAGATTTCAGTGCAGCTATGGATATGACTTCATCCAGGCCCTAGTGGAAGTACATCATCTCTCAAGGAAATAGATTAGAACGTATTTTCATGCACATACTTTAATGTGCAATTGCTTTTAATGAGCTCTACAACATAATACAGTTTTCCATCAATAACCTTACAAAATATTCAAGCATCTTATACATGTTGTAATACAATGAGATTCTTTTCACAGTCTGTACAATTGAAAATCCTTCCTCGGATTTTGGGTTGACTTGTAACACTGCTGTTATTTAAAGTGATGTCAATATGCAAGAGTAGTATATATATCAGTGTAGTACTCCTGGAGTCATAAGTGTAATTTAATGAGGGATATATCAGTGATGTACAAAATTATAGTCAACATCATCTTTCTTACAGAAATATAGGGGGATGTTTTCACAAATGCCAAAACTATTGCATGCATTCCATGCTACAATTCAAAGAATTAACATATTCTATTAAGAAGAACAAAGATAATCTCCAGCTTTTATGGAGTAAACAGAGGGTAGCTATTTTCAGTATACTGTCCTAACTATGGATGGGAAAGAAATGAGCTGCTCTACTGTATATGCCACTGGAAACAAAACTATACAATACATCATCAGTGAAAATGTTGCTTACAGAATAAGCTTTAACAAGCAAAGCCATCAGTCTCAATGGTTTACAGCACTATAAAACATTTTTAAACATGGCAATTTTACACATGCAGCAAGCTAAAGACTACACGAGTGCTTACTACAACAGTACATTGTTGGCTGACAACAATGCACTGCCCACACAGTGCAAAATGAAAAACGAAATAAAACCAAAATCTGAGCCACTCTGAACCATGAGCAGTTATACTACACTGCAGCTTTTGACGTAATTGGGTAATGTGAAGCCTGACATTCCTATCAGGAAGTACATTGTTGGAAATCAACAATGATGCTGTTTGGGTTGGTCCTACTTATTTCTAGGAAAATGTACCTGTATAACAGCTAGCATAGGCTGCAGGAGTGACTGGGCTAACAGGGAATGGGAGGAGCATTGACACTGAAGAACCTGGTAAGAATATTACACATTGAACAGAGTATATGTTACAGAGGATTCCCTATCAGTATGAAACATTTTGGAGTCACGAGATTTCAGCATATATGAGAAAAGAATTCAAGCTTTTCACAGGATCACAGAACGGCTGGCATTGTCAGGACCTCTGGTGGTCATCCGGTCCTACCTCCCCACTCAAGCAGGGATCACTGCGCCAGCAGCTCAGGATCTTTTCCAAGTACTATTTACATTGCTAAGCCTAATGTCAAAACCAGGAAGAATCTGAGCTACATTAGTATAACTAAGACAGTCTGATACCTAAATTTGAGTTGTCTTTTAGAGCTGCAAGAAAGAAATAGTATAATTTTCTCTGAGCATCTCTGAAGTCACTGGATTTTTCAAGGGTTTAATTTTACTTTGTGATGCATGCCTCAGGATAATAACTTACTTTCATTTCACTATTTGAAAGTGTGGTTATGATCTTTCTATACATATAGTAGCAAGATCTTCTACCTTGCTGAAAAGTAGTTTAATGGATTTTTAATGGTCTTAATAAACTGGTCAGAAGCCATGCTATATGGCTGATAAGGCATTGAAGGGTAATGTTAGATGATCAAAAACTGATCTCCAAGAGCCTATGGAGAATTGGCTACAGAACTAGGACAAGTGCTTGAAATACAGGTCCATCAGAGTGAAAACACATGAAGAGATATTACCATTCCCTCACAGTGATGAGGAGCAGGGAAAAAGCAGGTAAATCTTCCACAGTTTCAACAAACTTTGTACTACAAAATGTAATACATAGCGATTAACACCAAAAAATACCTCCCACTTGGCAACATATATCCTATTGCAGTAACTGTGCGTATGGTTCCATATCTGGTAGTCATGTCAAGTTCCATCCCACCCAGCAGGAGACACCTGCACTTTTTCCAATTGTCTCCCACAGTTTATCTCCTACTGCCTTTAGTTTTTAGGTCACTACTCCAGCCTCTTGTGCAAACAAAGTGAGATATTTGCACCTTTTAAAAGATAGTACAATACACTGTCCAGTATAAAATCTCCTTTATAATTATTTATAACATTGTCAACTTCAAGCATTTGATCTTAATTTCTTCAGGTTAGGTACCTGCCTCAGGCTAAGTGCTTCATGAAAGCAGCCAAAATGTTTCAGCTATGTACCAATACGTTAAGAAAAAATACACTTATCTCCTGTTTATATTAAGGATTAGCATATTTAGAACCTACTCTCTAAGGAATTTCTTTTTTTTTTTTCCAGAGAACCTTCATTAGTTTTCATAAATGCTAAAATATATCTTGGTAATCAATTAAATGAGATTTTTTTACTATAAATTCTTTTAAAAGATATTGCCTGAAAACTTCTGAACTACATATACTAATGGACCCTTAGACTATATTACATTCAATTAATTATTTACATTATCAACTTAGAAACTGCATAGATCAATCTTTTACAAAAAATATGAATGTAGATAAAGAATGTTTTAAGGTGCCTTTCAAAACACAGTAAATTTTATTATACTAAATTCAGTAACTAGTATTTTGAGGAGTTTTACATAAGAACTACAAAATACGCAAGGTAGCAATTTTAGTGACTTGGCCAGCCACAATGGTTTTCAGTGGAGTAAGCCCTTTAGTGTTAAACTGCTTTCTTCTGATATAACTCCTCTAGTTTCACTGGCATTTACATGAGTAAAACTGAGAAAAGAATGGCCTTTGGGATTAGTGAATCAAGCTTTCATGCAGGAAAGAATCAACCTAGTTTCCAAGGTAACAGCGAATCAGACAGACTTGTGAGGCAGGAAATGTCATTAATCACTTACATGTTTTGCAGCATCCTTCTAAGAATGGCACAACATAGCCTCCAACCTGACCAAGAAAGAAATAAAGAGGAAAAAACTTGATCTTTTTTCTGACATTCATGCCCATATATTTGCACTACTAGAAACATCTTCCAGATAAAGCTCTGCAACATTATCCAGGCAAACGTAGCACTCAGGTGAATGGATGAAGCTTTGGCTGTAAATGATCTAACTTGTCTGTTTCAGCACAAGTGAGTATTAAGTGGCTTTTACTGGGTGCCATTATACATCACCAGCTATCAAAATAGCTCCCACATTTGGAGAGCGAATGACTGTGCTAAGTCCAACTCCATCATTAAAGTAAACCCCTGACTTGTTGTAGAGGCCATATTGACAATCACAAAAAAACCCAACCAACCAAACAAACAAAAAATCAAACGCAGAAACAAACCAAAAAAACAAATCACAAAAATCACAACCCCCCTGATTCTGAATTCAAAGCAGGAAGAAATCTCATCTAAATGAGAAGTCACCCACACTCCATAGAGGAAACCCATCACTGTCTTCAATGCTGCAGCATGAAGCCCTTCCCAGAGCACTGGGGAAAGAACAGCTGCAGATTTTTCAAAAGCTCTCTCAAGGGTACACTGAAGGAGATTTCAGTTTTTTATATCCACAGCAAAAAGCCTTTCACCTGCTACATAACTGAGACTTTCTGAAGAACCACTACATTGTTATCTGCAAGGAAGAACTACACCCAGCTAGTTTCTTTAGGATTGTTCTCTGCTTGTGCATTCATTAAGAAAAGTATCCTCCCATTCACATGTAAATGTAGAGTTACAGAAAGCAACACAAGATGTAACCTGCTTACATTTTCTGACATTTAGCTTAATCTCATTTTGCAAATTCAAATAGAACATTTGCTTCTGCTGCAAAACTAGTCCACAAAACTTTATCTCGCTGTAGAAAATATTTTCCTGATACTCAATTGTGACAAATCAAATTGCTACACACAGAAAATCAGTTAGAAAGGAAAAGTCCAACCCAGAAAATCATCCAAGTTCAGACAGCTGTATGAAGATTATTTTGGCATTACAAGCCTCTGTGAAAAAAAGTATTTTCTGAGGTTAGAAAGAGGTCTCTCAGCTGTGTAACTGGGAAGTCTGGTGGCACACTATATGTGTATAGTTGGAGCTTCTCACCTTCAAACTTCTGGGCAAAAATTCAGGCACTGCAAGAATTCATATATTCTCCCTTCTAGTAAAAACATCTTTTGTCAGTGTTAATCTTTTCATGCAAATATAAATCATGCAAACACTGACCTTCACACATTCAGTTTCATTAAAGGGTGGGCAGCCAACTGAAGAGGAAACCAAAACTGGCCCCATTGCTGTGTTAATGCATTCATATCTGATGCAGTTTGAAATCCAAACAGTACCAGGCTGTTAAAAAAATTGTAAAATAGAAACTTTACTCAGCAACTTAGCAAAAACAGTATTATGAGTATTTATAATACAATTCCATTGAATGTGATCTTGTCTGAATCAAAAGTAATAATTATGGCAACACATAATTTAGATCCATGTTAAAGTTCGGTTGAAGTACTCAACTTTAAAGTCCGTTAAATACAACATGTTAAGCAGATTCTAAAATAATCAAGTTGATGATAATTCTCTGCTATATCAAATATTTTAATCTCCATACACAAGTATATGATTGGCTCTCTGGGAAATTAATGCTGTGCACATGTAAAACTACTCCTAGTATATTGCCTAACAGAACTCTTCTTTGCACATTTTATATGGCAACGTGTGTACAGTATCTCATACTTTTTTTCTTCCTTCTAAATATTTTGAGGGAGTAAGACGTATAGACTTACCTTAAAATTGGAAACTGTGCCGTTACTGAAAGTGTGGAGACAAGACAAGTTCTTACAGCTACCACAGCAAGTTGATAAATCCTTCGGAGGCTGGTAGACTTGGTTCTGCCAAAATCAAATGGAGTATTCCGTGTATGAGACCATCTTGCAGCCTGACATTTATTACTGCAATAGGCAGATTTACTTTTTTCTTTTGTATCTGATTTTAGGGATGTTTTTTAAATAACTTTCAAAATCACATAGTTTACATTTGTACACACTGTGCATTCATGAAGCCTTTGTAAAACACCTTCGATGTAAATTGAAGTAAATGGGGAGTAGTTCCAACTCTGAGAGAATGAACTGGTCTTTCTACCATTTTCAAATGTAAGACTGACATCTGACTTCAAGAACCACTGAAATTTTTACTTTCTACACGTTAGAAAACAAGTACATAACTAGACAGTCATCTACGTAATATTCCCATGGCAATCATACTTTGTAAAAAGACAACCTATCATTTGCTTATTTTATAAAGCTTCTTTTACCACATTTAGAATTCTTGTTTTATTTATAATTATTCTCTTCCTAATTCTGATTGTGCTAATGTCTGCCACTAGTTTGTACCAGTTTGTGAATACAGCTGAAGTAATATAGGGATGCAAGGGGGCAGTGTGCTGTGGACTTTAGTTTCTATAAGATTTACATGGGGAGGAAAAAGTGAAGGGAGTGAGACTTTTATAAACTTCCATCAGAAATGCAGTAGCATAGACGTAGATCTCACGATTACTCTTTCCATCTTGTTGCTATGACTGTAGCTACTCAACAAACACAAATGAAATTTAATTAAGACCACCAGTCACAATATACATATCTACAATTCTGAATTCCTTACAGCTTTGCACTTGACAGCACAATCTATTGAAGACTGGTTTATTCGGTAGTATTTGGTAGAGGAATCAATCACGTTAGTACAATGATAAATATGGCAAATGCCATCTGTTCCATGCTCCACGATTATCTGTCCAGGAAGCAGCACACCTCTCTCATTACTCAGGCAAACCTTGTCTCTCACTACAAAAAAACACAAAAATAAGCAGCATGCTCAGGATAATCAACTTGGTATCAAAATTCTGTCAACAAATGTTTTAAACAGTAAAACAGGAATGCAAAAAACTACCCTACCTCTTTAGGAATTATGGGTCAGGTTTGCATATATAAACATTTAATAGCAGTCTAATGCAATCTAAATAAATAAGTAATATTGTATTATCTGAACTACTACAGTGATAGTGCAGGCTTCTTCAACTGATTTGTTTTGTAAGTCTACTAATGATAAGAAATACACCTAAGAATTATCTATTTCTCCCCAATGATTACTGAGGGCACAGAGGATAATCAGCTCAGAAGGACACATCTTTGCTGTAGAAACCTAGACAAGTACAATCCCAATTCTGTTGCCCAAGTGGGCTCCCCACAGAAGAGTTTTTTTCCTGAGTTTCCACAGATGTTTTTGAGCATGCTTTAAGATGAATTTGCATGGTGCTGAATACTATTCTTGATCTTGTAAAGCACATAACCATGTCACCAACTCCTGAGAAGTTCCATAATGGGTTAGTGGGATTTTTTTTTTTGTGGACGCTGAGTGTATGTTTTAGTTTCCTGCTGGAGTCCTTACTTCAGCTCAGCAAAATAAAGGCTGATCAGGCAACACCACTCAATTTGCCCGAAATGCTGCTATTTCCCTGCACAGGCCTCCTGCTGCAGGAACTGACAGAATACAAGAGCAGGCCATAATCAACCAAGTATTTAGCAGGGGGTCCGATTTTCTTGCTTTTCCTACACTGTTTCTGAATTATGTTAGTCAACCCTTTCCTCCTCTGTGCCATGTTCAAAGTGAACATCTGATTTATAATTCCTAATATACCTTAGTACTTGAAAGGGGGTTTCTTTGAATTAAATTCTTTTCTGACTTACCGCATTTGTACTTAACACAGTTACAGATATTTTCTGTACTGTTCTGAAACTGATCATCTCTCTGAAGTTTCTGCCCCTAAGTGTATAAAAGAAGATGAAAAAAAAAAAAAAAAAAGAAATGAACAACAGTGTTTTCTTATCTGTATGATCTTTTTCTTTTAAACACCTTTCAGTCAGGATTTTAACAGCAGTATCTCTTGCCCCTAGAAACCTATTTTGAATTCATTTTCATCAGCCATAGGGACACTTAATTTGGCAATGACAATCAAATGGGAATTAATTTTTTTTTACACCTGAAAAAGAGGAATTGTTGTTGGTGTCAGTACAGCAGACATTTAGCACAGAAAAGACTATGGGAGGCCAAAAATTAAATGCAATGACTTGCTTTTGTACATAAATCTCCCTGAAGTGTATTATTTCATGTAATAACTCAATGAATGGAAATAGTATTACAATAGTACAGATGTACTTTCATATTTTGCCTTTTATTATTTATATGCATGCACATTAAAATTTTTCTCCTATTTTTCTGCAAGTCCTGATTCCTTATGCCCAAGTTCCTTCATCTATGAAATGAAAGTACTAACAACAACCTTGCTCACAAAACATTTTGAATTTCCTCTATAAAAATAAATACTATTACCAATTCCTTCCTAGGACTCCAAATCATAATTTTTATAAATTACTCTTATGGAAATATTATTTTCTGCATAAAATAATGACAAGCAAAAATTATACCCAGTACTGACCAAGAACCTAACCCAGCAATGATAATAAGCACTTTTGCAGTGCAGAACAAGTCACAATGAAACACAGTTTCTGCTTTGTCAGTGGTCTGAGTGTATGACATATAGAATCATAGAATCATAGAATAGTTAGGGTTGGAAAGGACCTTAAGATCATCTAGTTCCAACCCCCCTGCCATGGGCAGGGACACCTCCCACTAAACCATGCCACCCAAGGCTACGTCCGACCCGGCCTTGAACACCGCCAGCGATGGAGTATTCATAACTTCCCTGGGCAACCCATTCCAGTGCCTCACCACCCTTACAGTAAAGAATTTCTTCCTCATATCCAATATCTTAACATACTCCTTATAACAAATAATATTAACAAAACACTGATGCTTTAAAAGCATTTACTTCTGACCCTTGAAAAACAAAACAAGATTTCATCCTCTGGTGCATGAAAGCAGTTTCATTGCACAAATACTTCAGTGCAGGATATGGCCACAAAAAACTCCAGAAATACTAATGCTATGTTCCCATTTTTTTCTGCAAGATATTTAAACTTAACTAGCTTCTTAAAAACAGATATATCTTCTTGTAAAGCAATAAAAAAAGAGAATGACGACATTTCATATTTCACTGATAAAACTATTAATAAGATACTGAAAAATAGATTTATTAAGAAATTAAGTAAAGAATACTGACAAAGATTAATTCCATACCAGTTCGCACTGAGGTTTGGGGATTGTTTCACATGCACATTCTAAAACAAAATACAATAACAGAAACAACAGTTTAGAAAGTTATATGCTATTTACTTAAAACAGAGCATCAAAGAGAGTAGAAAAATCCAGATTTACAAGTCATCATTGAAGAAATTCTGCTGGTTTTTGAAATATATCCATCTAGAGAATTCAGAGTTACATTTGATTTCTATTCCATCCTGAAAAATAATACCAGCTTCTATGACCACCTTTACTTATTACAACAATTTACAGCATTGTATAAACTGCAATCCACATAAACATATTAAAAAAAACATGATCATTCTAGTTGCTAGTCTCCTTGCAGTGATGACAATTGTTACAATCAATATAAAGCAATGGAGAGTTGTGTTTAAGGCATCACAGAGGTGTATGATAGATTACAGTCTTTCTAAGTTGACAAATTCCTGACCTGTGAGCCTAAGGCGTTTTTGTTGTTTCTTGTTTTTTTTGGGGGGAGGGGTTTGTTGGTTTGTTTTTAGGGGGGTAGAGAGGTTAGCCATAAATAATTGACTAACTGTGATGGGATAGAAAATAAAACTAGAGGCTTGTGGGTTGAGGTAAGGACAGGCAGAGATCAGTCACAAATTACTGTCACTGACTTGACTTGGGGAAATGAGTTTATTACCAATCAAATTAGAGCAGGATAACAAGAAATAAAACCAAATCTTTAAACACCTACCCCCACCCATCCCTTCTTTTTAGACTTCTGAGTTTGTCTACCTCCTCCCCGCAGTGGGTTGTGGTCAGTTCTTCACATTACCTCTGCCGCTCCTTCCTCCTCAGGAGAGGACTCCTCACTCTTCCCCTGCTCCAGCGTGGGGACCCTCCCTTAGAAGCCAATTCTCCATGAACTTCTCTAATATGAGTCTTTCCACAGGCTGCAGTTCTTCACAAACTGCTCCAGCCTGGGTCCTTTCCATGGGATGCAGTCTTTCAGGAGCAGACTGCTCCAGTGTGGGCGCCCCCCCAGGGGTCACAAGTCCTGCCAGGCTCCATGGCTTCCCACAGGGTCATAGCTTCCCTTCGGGCATCCTGCTCTGGTGTGGGGTCCTTCATGGGCTGCAGGTGGAGATCTGCTCCACCATGGACCTCCATGGGCTGCAGGGCACAGCCTGTCTCACCATGGTCTGCACCATGAGCTGCTGGGGAATCTCTGCTCCAGTGCCTGGAGCTCCTCCTCACCTCCTTCTGCACCAACCTTGGTGTCTCCAGAGTTTTTTCTCTCACGTATTCTCACTCCTCCTTTTGGCTGCAATTGCTGCCATGCTGACTTTTTTCCCCCTTCTTAAACACATTATTCCAGAGGCGCTACACTGTTGCTGATGGGCTCAACCTTGGCCAGCAGTGGCTCCATTTTTGAGCATCTGCCATTGGCTTTAACTGACATGGGGGAAGCTTCCAGCACCTTTTCACAGAAGCCACTCCTGTAACTTCTCTGCCACCAAAACCTCGCTATGCAACCCCAATACACTAACTCTTACAGAGTTTTCAAAATGATAAATCACCCAGTTGGAACAGGCAAATTCTACAGTATACTATCACCCATGTGAAGCAAGAAAAAAGACAAAGCAGGCAGATTAAGAAGTTCTGTATCATGAGATGACTTTTCCATATCATTTGTTCATGAACAGATCACAGTGGTATAGTTGGCTGAAACAAGACTTAAACCCAAGAGTCCAAAGCTCTTGTCAGTGTCCTATTGTCTAATTAACTAAAACTCAAATCAATCACTTTACCACATGTCCGAAAGGGGCAGCATTTCTCTGGGCTCCATACCTCCACCAAAGACATGCCTAGCATACATTTGAATTCAGGACAACGATGTATTTCACAAACTAAAATTAAAGAAAAAAAGTCCAATAAACACAAGTTTGTCATATTTTGATGAATGGAAATATGAATCAAGAGATAGCAAATTACTTATTCATAATAAATACTTTTAGAAAATATCTTACTTGAAATGACAATAATCTAAATGCAAACATTAGCCATAATAGTAGCATGGCAATATTTAAAACAATTATAAATCTCCATAATCTGTGGCCTGAAAGTATTCATTTTTCTTTATGATACAGATATTGAGATAATGCTTTAGGCACATGAAGTCTAAAAAGTAAAGCAAAGATATTACCTTTAAAATCTTTCAAGACTACAGATGACAGCACGCTTATATGCTCAAGTGGAACTATCTCTCTGAGCTACCATTTTTGGCACTGAATATCCACACTACAAAATTTGACATGTTCTCTATTACTTAAAATATCAAAATTAACTCAAACTTACTACAGTGGTATGTAGGGCAACACCGCTCTGTAGTGTTGCTATCCACAATAAGAACTTCTCCTTCTTGACATTTGGGTATTTGATCAGAGCAAGCCCCACATGCTGGAAAAAACAAGTATTTAAAAACACAGGAAGAAATTTTACCACTTACTAGGAGGCACCCCCATAATTTTGTCACAGATATATATGAAAGACAACAGAGATGCTCTGCATTCATTCCTTATAGCCCTAAACAAGAGGTTAGTTTTAGTGCAGCTTGCCTTTTCTTTGTCTCCTACTACAAAGAATAAATATACTATTTGTGAGATGGATCACAACAAACAGGATTGTCTTTGCCTTTCTGTTAAGAAAAATTTTGCTAGATTTTTCTCTCCTACCAAGTCATACTGTTTTCAGGAATGTACTTCTGCCCAAATCATAGCATCTTTGACCCCCAATAAGTGTCATCTTCTGTGATTCCTGTGTTAATCTCCTGCTTGAACACATATGAAAACCACAATAGGTACTTCCTGATAAGCACAGTGCGAAGACTCATTATGCCAAAAAGAGACAGAAGGATGCTATGCAGACAACGAAGAGTCAAACACAGCACATCACTGTCACATAATCAAAGTAACCCCCTGATTATTGTAAATAGCAGAAGTGTAACTCAAGTTTTCTATTAACACACATGCTCAAATTTTTGCACATGGAAGAACTAATCAAGATGAGTCAGCCTTTGATTCACAGATATCTATGGGCAAAACAGCAAAACCAGAGTAAATTTAATAGGACCTCATCATAACATTATTATCAGAAAACCCTTATGGTAACATCAGAACTCCTACACTGATGCTACAAGTGCAATTTTATTATTGAATTCAGTCATTAAAGGCCAAACCACAAAAGAACTGAACAAATTCGCATAATAGTCTCATACGGGATATTTACCACTGAGTAAGATGGGCCACAGCTGATACAACAGGATATAGGAAGCAAGAGCATATACAACTTCAGCCTTTTTTCAGATAAAATGTCCATGCACTGTACATGGACAGTCTCTCAAAAGCCCTCAAGTACCTCATCCATGGACTCCACCACCATTCAAGACCCAACTACTCAGATGCACAAAGCTGTCTTGTGACTCTAAGTGATTGTTGCCATTTCTTATGTTTTATAAAATAAATGTCCTTTTTTAAAAAACACTTTCATGCCTTACTATGTTGAGAGAGCTAAAGGAAGCATAAGGAGCCTTAATTAGCAAGATACTAGTAGACAGTATTGCATACGTAAAAACACTTGTAGTCTCAAACAGCCAGGATACTGTACCACATATATAGGAAATGCAGCAGGTACTCTCCACCCGAGCAGCAATTAGCATTTGATCATCTTGACAGCTTGGCATCTGCTCCACTGGTTCACATTTTGCTGGATCGCATTCTGAAAAAAGGTACAAGAGATGTATTTCTTTATAGGAAATACGACATTCCTCCTTTGCTATGCTATATAATTAACAAATGGCAGTGCAGAGCAGAGATACTACAAAGATGTTTTCAAAAAAATGTAACCTTGTATTGCAAGAGAGCAAAGACACATTCTTGCCTGACCCATAAGCACATCATTCATCTGCTTCATCATTCTATCTGCTCAAATAGAGGCACAGACCAACCCTGAGCTTTTAGATGAAAGACAATTTAATAAATGGCCATATTAACAATGAGTCTGCACTAAGTACCTTTTTGCTTCGAAGTTGAGTTGTTTAGTTTACTGAGTATCTTTTACAGGATGAACTTTCTCATCTTTTGAAAAGAAACCTACCACAAACATAACTGGGGCAACAGGATTCTTCACTGTAGTAAGTGACCAGCTTTTCCAAGCCATTACACTCAGGGATTAAGGGTTCGCAGAGGCTTCGATTACAAACTGTCACAAAAAGGGAAAGAAAAAACAAGAAACCTTCTAAACTATCTTTTGATTTTGTAAGTTGAGTAGAGCAATGGCAAGCAGTATTTGCAGTTTGATAACTCAATTCTCCAAATAACATGCATATGAAAACCGCGAGAAGCCAGCAAAAACCCCTGAGCCAGTATTTGGAAGGGTCTGGCATTTGCAGCACTCTTCATGGAGGCAAAGTTAAACTAGAACTGAGCCCTTGTGAGAAAATAAAATAAATATAATAAAAACATAAAAGTATAAAATATAAAATATCCCACGGAAAAGTCACTGCAACATCATCCCAGGTGGTCAAAACATGAAAACTGCTTGCAATTTTTTTATAAAGATGGACTTTCTAATCTAAATAAGGATTAAAAAAAAAGAAGGTTTTATATCTTTTCTTTTTTTTTACGGCTCACTTTGTAAATTAGATAAACAAACATCTGATCCTTTTTTTCTTGGAATTAGTTGCATCATTTATTTGTATTTGGATATTAAAAATAAATCAGTAGCCTGTACAGCTGAAACATATCCAGATAAATACAGTGCTATTTCAGTCTTTACAACTTGTCCCCTCCCTTTACCATTCTCCCAAAACCTTGCTATTGAGGATACTGAGCCAAATAACACAAAGTTTTTACAGTTTTCTACATAATCTGTAAACTCAAATCCAAGTTTTTCATTCACTTCAAAAGTAAGATGTGTAACGAGAAAACAAACTTCAGAGAAAGGATATCTGCAAATTCCATCAGGCAGCATTCATAATTATTGAGGCATACTTACTACAGATCTGCTGAGGACAACATGTCTCATCACTAGGAACAAGCAAGGCCACTTCTGCAAATCGCTGACAGTCTAAATTGTGGATATCTGAACAGTCGTGCTCCACTGGAACAATGGTCTCACTGTCAACACATTTTTGCATACAGCATCCGCTCAAAGAAGTTTTCCAGATCTCACCTACTGCATGAGGTGCTCCTGAGCTATCTGTACAAGCTAGATTGAGACAACAGAAAATGGAAGTAATTCCTTTTTACTTTAAATTTTGACCATCATTTTCTTCCACAGTGGGTGTGGATCTATGAAGTATAAAAATCCCAGAACATTAAAGGCATCACTTATCCCCATCATCCCACAAAAAAGTGAAAGAGAAGACAATCTGAGACTAAGTTTGTTTGAGAAAGCAAGATACTCAATATCCTCCAGAGGATCAAGGCCTTCACTTTGTTTTGTGTCACCCCTGCAAGGCTAGTCACTTAAAATCCCTATCCAGTCCTTTGTTTTTAAACCAGTGATCTGAAAATAAGTTACTTTTTTATTTCACACATATCAAAACTATTATTAATTTACAGGGCTTTATGCAATCTGATTTATAATAAACTACATCTTTAAAGTTTATGCCGTTAGTGTTAAGTATTGGTCCAATTGGTCCATACTTTGATATGTTCAGGCAGAATTGTAATGTAAATAAATATCAATGCTGGCAGAAAGAACAGAGGGCATATACATGTATAATTCAAAATGTGTAATTAACTCTTGCTGCATGTCTTTTCAATGACATTTACTTTTGACAGGTTGGACCCTTGGCAAAGGGCTAAGTGAAAAGGAGGTCAAACTAACATAAGCAGAACGCTAGGAATGCATAAGCACAAGAAAAAACCTTGATTTTAAAAAGCATCCTCTAGCTGAGAGAAGGTGAGCAAAATTCTACAAGGACATTCCTTGATTGTTCACACGTACAGTTTAAGTTTACTGACTACCTAAAGTCCTCAACTGAACGACGCACGCAGAACCCATAAAACATCAGGCCAGAACTCAACTTATTACCAATCAAGTATCTGACCACCAACTTGCAGATAATAAAGAAGAAAATCACATCCAAATATACCACATTTTTCTTCAGGAATACAGACAGCAGTGTGAGCTCGGTGAAGGATGGTCCCTCCAGCACAGATGCAGCCTTCTGTCAACACTGAGCAGGAGTCTGAGTCCAGAGAAGCAACCTCGTTATTCTGACAACTATCTGGAACTTCACAGGCAGCTATACAAGCCCGATAGGAGAAGTTTTCAGAGCAGGGGAAGGCTAGGAAGGAAATAAACAAATCACTCATTCTGAAACTGTAATCACATGAGGCAACACCTAAGAGAAGACACTATTGTATACTTGTCAGTTTCCTGTGCTTGCCAATTCACTTGGATCTACCAGCCTAAAACACTGATGCAGACCAGTTACCTTCTACATGACAAACTCAAACAAATGGAACTTGCACGTGCTTTTACTCCTCTTCTTGTAGTAACATTTTCATTAGGCTTCAGTTTGCATTTTGGCAGTAGCAATACCAAATCATGCAACAGTGTTGATGTAATTTAAACTTAAAAAACATTTGAAAGTTAGACTACATGGGTTAATAATGCTGTGTTCTGAATCATTCTGAATACTTTGCAGTGGCCGAAGAAAATGCAGTAATTAGTAAAGAGGAAAGGTTTGTTAATTACAAAAATACATATGTAAAAGCAAATTTAGCAATTTTTACCATGAAATAATAAATGGGATCAATTATTTACTATGTTTAATACATATCCTCATTAGTTAATATCTTCTGTGTTATTTTTAAGTCAAAGAACACAGTTAAATTTTACATTCTTTACTAATGTAAATTCATTGGCATGTTATGAGTACATGCAGAAACAGATAAAAAAAAATCTCATTTTGGTTTAGCTTTTGCTGTTGAAAACTTAACATGGTTTTCATTGGTTCAAAACTGTGATTAAAGCTGCATAAATACGGCAAACAGAGAATGACTACAAATGCCAACAGTGTGGTTGTCTGGAAGACAAAAATATATTATATTCATCATTTAATGATGCCTAAATTATGCAGCAATATTATCTGGAATCATGGTAATGAGAAAAAGTCCAGTTCACAATGGGTCTGTCCGCTCAAAAACAAAGAAGGTTCCAGTTTAGATTTCAAAGATCAATTGGGAGAGGAGGCTGATTTTATCCAGCTCCTCATTACTAAAAATGGCCATAATGCACTACAAAAAATGTATTACAGCCCCACAAATACAGGAACTTGGACTAATAAAAATCATCGTACATCAAGTCAACATTTAATGACCACAAAATCCAGATGTGGCTCCATGGTTCTTCCTCGCTGGGCATGCACCACCAGAGGCCGCTGTGGTACAAGAGTGATGCGTCCCTTCACAATGGACGGAATCCATAACTATACTCACAGATATATTTTGTAATATCTCTTTTTGAACAGTTATTTTCTGATAAAATCCATACAAACTGAAGATTTTTTTTTAATTGCCTGTTTCTAAGCTTTAGACTCTGTAACTATTTGCAGGGCATTACAACATGCCTCCATACAGTCTGCACATGCACACACAACTTAAATCACTTTTAAACAGACATCACTTATGATTTATATGTACAGCGAGTTCTCTTAGTTTTGGGGATCACACTTCGTCAATAAGTCTTTCCCTTTTCAAGCACAGACCTCCCTATGTCATTGCTGTATAGGGCTTTTCCTCAGTGATCACTGACAGCATAAAGAGATGCTGTAATCCCCATTTTCTATTCACTGACAACTACAAATCGCATTTGGCCTTACATTTTAGTATGCTGCTATTGGAGGTGACTTCCACCAGGATACTTTAGCTCTCAGATTTTACTCCTTTCCTTCCATCTGATATTAAAGGTGTTTAATTTCTCTAATGCTTTTGCTAAAGGCACAGCTTTCTGTGGCAGCAGCAAGCAGATATCACCAATTCAAAGCACCACAGAACTTGCTTTCTGTGGCTTCCTCCTTTCCACACACAATTATGGGTTTTCAGGTTTTATCAGTGGAAAGTGGCTAAGAGAAATGAACACTACATTGCAAGTGAGAAGATTTGACTTCTACAGTTAAGTACAAAATAAGCCAGAGGTAGGCTTCTGAGCAAGGTTGTTTTTTCCATTTATGAAATGGCTACAATGATCCTGATTCCTTTTGCACACTGCTTTCAACTGTATCATAAAAAAGTGCTGAATTTATCATCTCAATCATGAATTCCAAAGTACATGAGGACTCAAGGAGCACTGATGCTTTCAACTTACGGTAACTTTATATTAGGCAAATTTTGTCTCAGAACACTAGAGGTACACATACATGCAGAATACTTACGGCAGTAATCAGAGCTCCTCCATTCTATACAAATATTAAATTTGTTGCACATTGCCACATAGGCAGCTAGTGAAATGCATGGATTTCGAATGTATTCAGTGTCTTGAACCCATATATCACAGAATAGCTCAGGTGGAACCTAACAAAGAAAAAGTAAAAACTATTGCATCTTCATTAAGACCCTGCTAGGTAGGAAAAAGATTGACCTTTTAAAATATCAGCTACAAAAAATGAAGCTAAAAGTTCTTGGTTCACAGTAAGCAAGAGGCCATCAGGCTTCATTGGTATACAAATTGAATCTACTAGTATTTAAAAGGCTTCCCAAATGGTGACTTTCTCATACTCTGCAGTTTCATCTCTTGGAATTGCCAAAGCAAGAGCTAATACAGTTTTTCCAATAGAAGGCATGATTACTCATAGTTCCTTGTTCTTCCTTACCTCTGTATTTGCCTATTTCTGGACTCCTCTTCATCAAACTCAACAACATACTAAAGGTGAAATGGTAAATGTACTCATAGGATCACAAATGAACACTTTATTTGCACACTGCAAGTTTGTTATTTTCTTTAGGTTTGCTTTAAATGGTCTGTTCTACCCTCTCATCTCTCTAGGCTGGAACTCCCTGTCTCTAGAGCCTTTGAGAATGCAGGCTCTCAAATTACCTATTGCAATTTGGAACTACTTAAATTACAGAAAGTGTAAGGATTAATTAAATCCTAAAAGTATTTCATTTTACTTTGCTCTACATCATATTGATTCAAGTGAATTATCTGTGACTAGTTTACAAATAAGATGGTATTGTCAAAATTAACAGAGATATATAATGTATTCTGAAAGTGTGAGCTGCTTATTGCAGATCTCCTACAAAGCTGCCACTCTCTTCAGTATCTTTTACCTTGCAACTGTAGAAACAAAAGAGTATCTATTTCATTCCATAAATGTGGTTGCATGTACTTTCACATCAATGAAATTATAAAGTATACAAAAACATCAGAACTGCATCTCTCTTGAAGTGTAAGCTTCCGAAATAGTTAACATACATAAGGATGACAGCTGCTGAAGGTCTGGTTCAACACCATTCTTAAGCACTCCGAGCAGTCCATGACTGAGCAATTAGTTTCCTGATGCCTGTCTTCTCCAACATACTTTAACGTGTCTGGCACTTGCCAGCTGTCTATAAAAGTCGTTGGAGCATCACTTTTGCTTAAAACTGTCCTGTTGGGTAGCATCAGATCGTTTTCCAAGCTTCTATCACAAACCCCTGTGCATGATCAGAAGGAAAAAGCAGGTTAACACTGAATGGTTCATTCTGAAGTAAGTTTGAAGTGGCATATTCAAACAAATAAATAGCTTGTAAAACACTTCCACAACATGACATTATCACAACCCACAACAGGTGTAGAAAGTTCTTCGGAAGATCACAAAATACACAAAATTCAGACAAGTTAAGCAAAGCAGAAGTAAAGATGCATCTATAAATGGAAATATATTCCATATCAAATAGCTCTTCACATATCCCAGCTATGGCACACAAACATCAGCTCCCAGTTGCACAAGCATTAGATAAAAATGTAGTTTTAAAAAAGTTACGAAGCACCTCCATGTAACTGTAAATGTTATCAGAGAAGGGAACTCCCATAAAAATGCCAAGATACTCATCTGATACTGCAGAAACCTTGTACTATTCTACTTACGCTTCTGAGCAGTCTTAAGCATCTATTGGCTTAAAAGCTACTATAAAAGTGCATCTTTTATTACTTCCAGGTATAAATTATCCCTCAACAGGGGAAAAAAAACCCAACCTTTTCTATATTCAATACTCAGAAGGCAGCGCACCATCTTATTCCTGTTTAAACTAAGGTAGTTGGCAACACTTTTGAAAAAAGGAAGCAATGTAACGCACGAAGAGTGACTTCAATCAACACAGCGCATCCAGGTATTACAGTAGTCTCCTCCAGAAGTCCTTTAAGAGTCAGCAGGCATAAAAATGCATTCACTCATTCTTTCTTCCTAATTACAGTTTCTGAGACTTTTGCATCAGACTTCTAAAATGTTTTCTTCTGACATCTCCACAACCTTGAATGGCAGTTCTAAATTTTTCTCTGTTCAAAAAGTCGTTGTGGTTTTAATCCTTTTCTAGAGTAGTGGTCTGGTTACCATTTTCAAATTTCTTGATCACAAGAACAAGCCATTGACAATCAGTGATACAGCAATAGGCATTCAGAGAGTAAAACATCTTTTGAAACTGTAACTTCATTCTATCAGAAATATTTCTGGGTGAACTTTCTGAGGCTGGGAGTCTATGCAATGCAAATAGGAAGATCTTCATGGTCCTGAGAGACTTCAAAGGATTGCTGTCTTGTCTAGGATAGCTTTTTTCACTTCTCTTACTCTTTGACGATGAGATTCAGCACAGCAAAACTAAGGCTTCACTTTTGGCCTAGTAGGACCTGATTGCAGCTAAAATTGACATGCTTGAGCTCTCTTTCACCAGTTTTGCTATGGAGATGTCAATGTTACCTTTCCACATCCCTGATCTCCCACACCAGCTCTTTACCAGTTGGTACGTTTTCCCAAACTTTCCCTTGTAAAAGACACTGCTGTCTCTGACACAGGCCCATCCAGGGGATGCTTTTGGTATAGAACTGTAATGATGCCTTCAGTTTTGTCATTTCCATGAAGCTTAGAAAACAGGATCTACCAATACTGCAGTTCAGCTAAAAGACATCTCAGAAAGCTCAAATAAAAGATGCAGACTATGACAGCACAGGAGATGAGGGTAGACTAATTTACCCTGAAAAGATGTAGTACAACCAGCTCTTTAAAGCTGGCACCAGACAGCACTGTACAGACAGACTTATGCAGAGAATCTCAATCAGTGATAAATACCAGAAAAATACAGCCCGTTCTCTGAAGAAGTTGTACTTGGAACACCAGCCACAGAAATGTGTTGTTATCTAGCTAAAGCACCTTAATGTTCCCAGTTCTCACTATTAAAATAATCAAACAGGTAAAGCCAAAAGAAACTTTCACAATAACTTGAATCAGGCTTACTACAAAATACTGTCCTTAATAATAAGAATTAGCCGAAAAATGCAAGAATGACTTTGAAAGAAAAAGTTAAGGCAAATCATAGTTAATAATCTAATTTCAAAATCACAGTAAATTCAAACTCTCTTCCTTTGTGAGAATCACATTACTGTCTGCAGGACTTGGAACTGGACTGAGCTATCACTGGTATTTGATATTGAGCTACAGGCATTTGCCCTTTCTGAAACTGGAAAGATATCCACTGTAATTATATGAACTCTGCAACCCTGGTGCAACCCTGGTTTCCAGCTTCAATTTACAGCAGATAAATTTACAGATTCAGATATCACAGTAGGGATTTATATCAACAAGTACATGCTTGTAAAAACCATAGCACCAGCAACTTATTCAAGGCTGTGCTTTTTAGAAAGAAAGAAACTGGGTGAAACTACTGAGCAATCCTAACAGAATCAACATTGAGGGTATTTAACCCATTAATATTAAGAAATTAATTCTGAACTATTTCCTCCAACAGATAAACTAAGATTGGTTCTCTCAAGTTAACATTTCCTGTGAATTCTGACCTTTAGAAACTGAAAATAGCACATACCGCTTTCTATCAGGTGGATATCAAACATTAAATCTGCAAATTTTCTTATTTGACATTATGGACTTATGCCTGTCTTACTTATTTGGGCTTGGTTACAGCAATCAGCCTGTTATCCAAACAGGTTACAGACAGAAACAACACTATGGGTAAAAAGTTATTATATGGATAGGCATCAAACATGATTTCAGGAATTAACAAAATTAATAATAGTTTAATTTATCAGTATTATAATCTTTAATAACTCTTTTTGGCCCAGATAATGCAAAAGATAGTTTATATAATTAGGAATGTGCCTCCTTAGCAAAGCATGTGAATGCCTTTATTTCTTGTACTACTCTATACTTACCACATAGTCCCAATGCTCTTGGTTCTCTGGTACTATTAAACTCAATAATCATCATGCCTGTGTTGTGAAACCACTGAATTCTGATTTTTGTTGGGGTTTCAACCGCATACTTGAAGCCCGAATCCTCCACTTTGTATCCATACTTTCTAACAGTAGGCCAAGCAAATCTTGAATTTACTGTAATCTAAAATACACACCAAAAAGAGGTTACCAAGTGCTGTAGGTAGAACAACTAAGGCCAGATTCTCAACAGTTTAGGAATCCAATTCATAACTAATTTCAGCAATAATCAGGCTCACCTTCCCAAAAATAATAAAGGTACTAAAGAGACTAACGGTTTGTGTGCTTCACTCTGACTTACCTCATTAACTGTCTTTGTATCACAGTTTGACTCTTTGAGTTTACTAGCAGTTTATTAAATTACAAAGTTGGAACCATGAATTATATGATCTGCTGTATCCTACTCTAATTTTCGGTATACAAATAAAGCGGCAGTTGATTACAGAAGTTGCTATTTAAAAGGCAAAGAAAAACAAACCCTCAAAATACTTACTTTTCTACTTAAACGATTGATAATAATTTGGTTTGATACATAAGTTAGATTCAACATTGCCAGGCACAAAGAAGTTGAATTTGAATTTCTCTGTGGAGAAAGCAAAAACACATAAACCATAGTCATGAAGTGCAAAATTTTTATACATTAGCTGCTTATTGGTTTTAGGTATTGGGACAGCAAGAAGTTTAAGGGGGTATAGTTTTAAGAGGGGAAAACTGCTGCTGATTCCAGTTTCAAGTCTGAACTACAAAGTTCAGCTAGATAGCAATATTGCAAAATAAACAAAACAGTATGATCTCATTGTGTTGACTGTGTTGTGTCACCTGATTTTGAAATTACAACAGAAATAAAGATTTTCAGGGAAAAAAAAATACAGTGGTCTAGCTACTTAGACACCAAAAATATGAACAGGTCTGAAGGTGAGCAGGAATGAGACTAGGAATAATGATATTATATACGTACAGAAGTAATGGAACAGAAACACATGCATACTTCCTGATCTACAAGGTACTGAACAAAACAGAAAGTGACAAATCCAACAGGAAAACAAATCTGAAAGCCAGAGATCCTTTTTGATATCAATCAGACTGAGCTTCTGGAATTAACTCCTATAAGGTATTACTTCAGACCAAACTTTGCGAAGGACATTTATATAGACGTCAAGATTACCTAGTTTTTAAAAAAGAAAGTGGAGTTTATAGAGTTTTGTAAAGGCTCACAAGAAATTAACTCTTCATGACATAAAGCCAATTATACTACCCATTAGCAGGATACTCATTAGGGTTTACCTCTTCCTTCTTTGAAACAATAAGCATTTGCCCCTGTGAGAGACTTGGAATGCATAGGGCGGTCTAATTTAGTCTGACAATCCCACAGTCTTTGATGGCTCTGAAGCTTGGTGTTTCTGGTGCAAATTTCTCCATATGAACATAGATCAAAAACATGCATTTGTAAGACAACATGGTCCTATATCTCACCACCTAGCTATTTCAGAAGGAACTACGCATATACAGTCAGGTAATAAAGTGCAAGTACAATTCATAGACGTTACACAGAAGTGAGTATTAACCACAGCTATGTAATATTAATATGCCCTTTCTTTTAAGATGTATCTTATTAGCAGCATTTAACATAATTTGTTAGCTAATGTGTTAGTTACCAGTCTGCAGTCAAGGACATGGATGGTTATAGTTTCATCTTGAGTTTGACTAACAACATACGATGCTTCTTTGAATAATGCCAAATGATTTCCATCATAAGTTACAATGCTCAGATCAGAGAAAATTGTGCAACGACCTAAGAAAAATAAAAATAAATGTTTTTCTCTAACTTATTTTTGAATTTATGTAAATATTACAAAATATGAAGATAAACCAATAATATTTGTAAAATTAACTAGCTTGCTTACTATGTGCTAAACTGAAGTTTCATACATGCAGCACATTTTCAGCTATAATTGAAACTGTTGCATCTCTGTAAATGGAGACCAGAATCAAATAATGCGTATTTCAGCGGGACAACCTGCAGACCTCTGCAATCAGTAACTTTCTTAGAGTTCTTGCCAGCAAAGGGTTATAATTTTTACAAACCCCAAACTAGCAAAACACGTGAATAACAGTGGATTATGACAGACCATTAGTGCCCTTCCAGTCTTGCTGCTAAGATGGGATCTCTTGTGGAAAGTTTCTTCTTCAGAATCTTAGTGCTAAAGCTTTTGCATTTTTTTAAAGGGCTTGGAGTTCTGCTCCCAGTTATTTAAAAATCTAGAGCATAATCATAAATTTGCATTGCTTTCCCTGAATACTTTATTATTATGGACTAAACTGAATTTTATTTATTTATTTATTTATTTATTCTTCCTGCCCGATTCTATGTAACTGATAGGAGTACAGTACAGCTGTGCTTTCAGAGCCCCCAAACTGTACACAGAGCTAGTTAACAGAGTCTAGGGAATCTTCTCATTCTAAAGTACATCTAAGATAAACCAAAAAAATTCACTGACTATATTGACTAGGTGCCCTCTGATTAGAGAGAACACAAGATGGGTCTAAGACAGACCTAGAGGTGTCTCTGCAGATATCTAAAGCTTGGCAAGAGGAATATCCTACATTAAAAGAGCCGTTTGATTTCATTTCCTGCATGTAATGTAGAACTAGAATTATAAATTGCATTAGACAATCATCTATTTCTACACCATGATCTAGAAGTGCCGATTCTTAGCCTTCTTAAACATGCATTAAACTGTTATCTAAATTCCTTAAAAGTACTGTGTAATTAAAACTTACATGCACATTCCCACTTTGGGCAGCACTTGTCACCATTCATTTGAGTAGCAAATCCTAAAACTCCACAGCTGGGTTGAGTTGCATTGTACGGGCAGTTCTGTGACTTATTAACTTGGATCAGCTGTCCATCCAAGCAAATGTGTTTTATGCACTCATTCTCTGTGATTGGCTAAAGCATATTTAATAAAAGACATAGGTTACCATTCTTTCAAAGCTAACATCGCAATATTGCAGAGTATTTGCTCACATTCCTCAAGTACAGAATGCTTATGAATCCCTGTAACACTGATGAAGAAAACCCGCTTATTCTGAGGTCAGTTTAAAACTGCTGTCCTGTTGTAAAGCGGAGAACAGCATTAACGAATTTTAACTTTACATTCAAAAAAAAGTCAAGCAGAAAAAGTATGGAAGGGCACAAGTAGGAATAATAACATGGAACTCTGGAAAGATGTACTTCAAGGAGGGCAACATGAGAGGAAATTGCCACTGAACAATATGAAGCACCATATTTTGCAAAAAACAACATTCTTGTAACAGTCGTACTCAGAAAACTGAGGCCTAAACCAACAGTGTATTATAGCACTTACAAAACCCATTATGCACAATGAAATCATCCAAAGTTTCAGACATAATTGAGAAAATAATAGAGCTCCCTGTTTGATACAGGTATTTCAAATCCTAAAGATCAAAGTATGGCTCACAATTTTATTTTTAATCAGTGTGTGAAAGCAGCCAAGACATTTTCAAAACCCAACAGTTACTCACTGTACAAGCTTGAAGAGTTGCTGTTTCCCTAGGCAGCATAAAAGCTGATGCCGTGGCACCTGACACAGCTTCAGCTGTTGCCAATTCATCAGAAAAAGTTGTAGTCAAGCCATAAAGTGGTTTGGTAGATAAATAGGCGAATGAGGAAACTGATGGAGCTGTTGTGTCATTTGGATGGTCAGATATTCTTAGCAGTGAACTCACAGAAGATGTTTGTACCTCAGATGATATTTCAAGTTTTGAAGTTTGAGTTGTACTGACCAATGGCACAGCTATAGAGGAAAAAGGTTTTGGTTCAGAGGATGAATGGACAGTAGACAGTACTGATACACTTATATTAGAAGGAACTGCAGTTGTGTTTGTGAAATACGAAGAGTAAAATGTCTGAGGTGTTTGTGGAGTAGTGATAGCACCTTGAACGCGGACAGCTTGGACTTCTGTTGTTAATTCTGGCTCGTCAGATTTTACTGTATGAGGGGGCATGGATTCTATTGCTTTGGAAGTAATAGAAAAATAGGTGGGCTTCACAGACCTTGTGATAGATTCTGTTACTGCTTCTGCTTTGTCTGAAGTTGCTGATACAATACTAATATTTTGCCCACTACTGCTTATTGCTGAAGATGCTAAAGCTTCAGCTGATGAACGTGCCATAGCTGACAACATTGTACTTGTTAGAAACATGGAACTGGAAGCAGTGGTTGAAAGTGTGACTTCCTTAGGAAACAGCACAGTTTCCTCTCTATCACTTTTGCTCACTGATGTGGATGGCCCGCTCTCCATCACAGTGGGAATTTCTGTTGTTTCTGTTAACAAAACTGATGAAGAGGTTGACTTAGATCCTGTAGAAGCTGTAGTTGTTTCAAGTGTTTGACTTGAATCAAGTGACTTGGTAAATGAGGCCTGCCATGTGAATTTTTGACTAGCACCTGCTTTTTGTGTGGAAAATGAAGGAAATACTTCTTTTTTAATTGTTGCTAAATAAGACGAAGATGCAAACACTTTTGGTGAGGAAGGGAGAATTCTGGTGGCAAAAATCAAATCAGCTGTCGTTTTAGTTGGGACTGTAGGTTGCAAAACAGAAGAAGTCCTTGATGCATAAGGCTGTGTTACTGAATCAGTTAAATGCAACTCTCTTTCAGTTGGCAAAGTAACTTGTGTAGTACCTACTGAGGTAGGTAATATACTTGAATGAATGTCTTCAGGTAGGGAGGTGAGTAAGGGGTATGAGGAAATCAATTCTACTGTAGCTTCAGTTGTGCTAAAGACACGTTGTGATTGATCAGTGGATTTTGATAGAGTTTTTGCAGTATACTGGTATATTGGGGTGATACTTTGGCTTGTCAATAAAGGTTCAGAAGTCTGAAGACCAAGTTCCATAGTTTTCTGAGTAGAAAAAAGTGGTATAACTATGGTCTTTGTGGTCTGTACTGAAAATTTGTCTCCTAAAGATGTCTGCCAAGAGAAGGCGCCTACAGAAGATGGGGGAAAGGATGGCTGAGTTTTAGCTGCTGTAATTTTTACTTTATCTGTTATATGTTGGACTGTAGATTCCAATGCTGTAGAAACTGTTTTAGTTTCTACTGGATATTTTGGTGTGGTTATTACTTCCGGTATAATCTGTGTTAAAGAAGGTGAAGAAACCAGTTTATCTGCTAGAGACTGAGAGGTGGACAAAATGTAAGAGGTTTTCGTTACTGGAAGTATAAAAGAAGGGGACAGAGTTGATTTTTCTGTGGCTGTCATTACTTTTTTGGTTGTTATGAGCTGACTGCTGAATTCAGAAGCTGGGGAGAATGTGGCATAGGTGACATTTAAAATGGCTTTGCCTGGCAATTTGTCATGTGATACTGTTATTGGACTTGATTGTTCTGTTATAGTGGATAAAACAGAGAAATTCAGGACTGGAGAGGTCTTTTCTGTTAGTAACGTAGATTTTGACAAAGTTGTTCTTGGATATAAAGAGGTTGTTTCATGGGATGTGTGCATGGGATTGAGAGCTGTCAGTGATGCTTCTTTTCCATAGGAAGGTAGTGAAGGAAGAGAAATGTTTAAGGAGATTAGAGAACTTGATGGTGAAAAAGGGAAGGCAGATGGCTTTCTAGTAGAGATACTAGTAATTCCTTCTACTTTTGATGTATCAGGATGTGTTGTCAACAATGTGGTTTCAGTTGCACTAAGAAGAGTAAGTGGAGACACAGTGACGGATGCTCTTTGAGCCAATTCTGTAGCTTCATAAGGAACTGTAGTGGTTCCTTTTGACAAGACAGATGTTTTCATTGCTGATGTGGTTACACTACCTGAATATGCTGAAGTGCTTGCCTTCACTGTACTTGAAAGCAGAGTTGGCTTGTGTTCGGTAGATGTTTTTCCAGAAAACAAAGTTGATTTTGCCACTAATTCAGAAGGGGATGTTATTTTGGATGTTCCCTCAACAGACAAAGGTGTCACTTTGATAGTCTCAGCCACAACAGGATATCTAGTTAGGAACTCTGTTGTGTTTAGAACTGTGTATGAGGGATATTTTGTAGTTGCAACAGTTTTAAATGTCTTTTTTAATTCACCTGAAGCTGGGGAGGCATGAGTAGAAACAGACATTGAAGGTCTTTTTGTAGAAAGAGTAAGGGATTTTTCAGTTGTAGAACTAGGATGTAGTGAATATGTAGGGAAATAAGAACTTGACATATGCTCCACATGAAATATTGTTTTAGGGGTTTCCCTTTTATGAGTTGTGAATGATAACAAAGTTGTTTCTGATGCTCTCTCTTGAGTTTGCAGAGTTGCTGTCTTTGACCCTAGAGTTGTAGTGAAAGGTATCTCTGCAGTACCAGTGAGGTGTTGAACCATTTCAATAGGAGGTTGTGTAGTTGCCTTTCCTAATAAAATGGGTAGTATGGATGTTGGTGACAATGTAGTCTTCTTGCTTTGTTCAGTTAAAACAGTTGCTGATTTTGTTATTGCTGAAGATGCTGGCTTTGATGAAGTAGTGATCGCAGGAGAAAATGATATTACTGTAATGTTAGATGCTGTGGGAACAGACTGTCCTATGCTTATTTTTGTCTCTCCTGAAGTTCCTGTTAGGTTTACTGGTGATGCATATGAAGGCGTGTCCAAAGATTGTGACGTGGAATACTGGAGCAAAGAGGCAGTAGTTTTTTCTGTTATTGATTCAAATGTACTGGGTGTAAGCGGCTTAAGTCCTTCTGGTTTTACTTGTGCTTCTTTTGTGGGAAGTGTTCTTGTGGCTATTTCTGATATTTCCATTTTTTTAGTTTTGACTGGCATTTCTGCTGTACTAAGTGGTGTTCCAGTGAAAATAAAAGTAGCAATTGTTTTGGTTTCTGATTCTGTACTTGTAGTCACTGCATTTGTAGCTGTTACTGTCTGAGGTTCTGTAGCCCTCAGCAGTTCAGTAGAATCAGTACTGATTGGTTGTATCTTTGTGGAAGTTTCTGAAGTGGCAGTAGACAGAAACAATGGAGAAATGTCAATGGGAGAAGATAAGCTTACATTAGACTTTGTTGTTCTAAACATTGCTGTAGTGCTTCTTCCAGATGTAATTTCTGTTGACTGTGAAGAAATATCTGATGATAAAGATATGTTTGGAAGTGTTGTATGAGATGTGAGAGCTGAAAATTCAGTTTTCCCTGTAGTTGCAGTCACTTGCAATTTTGAAGCAATTGTTTCCATGTCTATTGCTTCAGGTACAGGGAACGAAGTTAGTGCTTCACTGATCACTGCCAAACTTGTACTTGATTTTGTGTGTGAAACTGATGGTGTTTGAATGCTGGGTGGCAAAGCTAGACTATCATCTGCGGGTTCAATGCCTGAAATCACACAAAAGTAAACAGCAGTCTGAAATGTCTGAATTGTTATAGTCATGAAGCTAGCAGTTATAGGTTAATACATATAACTGATCTTTTCCAATTGCCTTTAAACTCCTGAAATTCATAGACAACTTAAGAAATAAATTCATTAAATAATTTGCTCCATATCTAATTTTGCTGAAGTATTTTAAGAAAAAAGAACTACTTAGTTTGGTTTTTGAGAGGTGAAATTATTTTAACTTAAGTATGTGTTCAGTGAACTCAAGATTCATATAACTAAGGTTAAAGTTACACAAATTTAAGCACTAGTATCTGAAAATAAGACTAAAGACCTAAGTAATTAACAAGTTAAGTGTCATACACAATACACATAATTTTTCAAACATACAGTCTTCAAAATACACGCATCTTTGAGTGATTTCATCCAGCAACATATTGAAAGGACAATCAGGGATGCATCCTTCCACTCTAAAAGAAAAACAATAAGTATTAACTAGTTGAGCAGGATCTGGATTTAGCATTTCATTTTAGGAAGACAGAAGTTATTTATAAAGCATTTTTAAGTAGACAATCTTGTTCTATCTAAATCTCGTCACTTCAGTGTACTGCTTCAAAATGTCATTGCCATGGCTTCCATTCTTACTCAGATCTAAGATAAAGCATGAAATCAGCCTCTGAAATGAATGGTCATAGGTTCAATAGTGAATGCTTCTGCTTAAGAAATGCCAAACACTTTTGCGTATCAAAATCCAAACGCTTGTTTTACCAGACTTAGTACAAATTCCAGTTGGGAGGAAAAGGCAAAGACAGATACAGCTGTTGTAATCTCATAATAAAAATGTAAGGGCACAACTATTTGAAACAAACTTATCCCCTTTCTTTATTAATACTCTGTAATACTCCCTCCCCTCCCATCTTGAACATTACAGATATACTAATAACTCCAGAACCTGACAATACCTACTTAACAACTGAAACGTCACTTCCAGATAGCAACCACAGCAGGTTTTATTCCATTTCTTTTCTCCTTCACTCCTCCTTATACAAGAACATAGTCCTGCTATACTGAGCTTACATAGAATCATAGAATAGTTAGGGTTGGAAAGGACCTTAAGATCATCTAGTTCCAACCCCCCTGCCATGGGCAGGGACACCTCCCACTAAACCATGCCACCCAAGGCGATGTCATCTGGTCCCTCATATTCTTATTATACTGCCTATTACCCAAATTACATAGTTTTCCATAAAAATACAGATACTTACTTTGGTACTGCCTGACAGTTTTTTCCCAAAGGGTCTCTGCAAGTCTTGAAACAAGGGCTTGCGCACGTATCATAATGCCATTCACATGCAGAATGGGATAGAAATTCAAATTTTACATCTGAAAAACAATGAAGATCTGTTACTACCATATATATTTCCATATACATATTACCTTATATATTCCATATATACTACCATATGTATTTCTAGAAATATATATATACACAGAGATACATAACACTAAGAGGCATGCTTTAAGTTCACTGTACTTCTAAATGTCTTACAGTTTCTACCGATATTCTATACAAATAAAACCAGTAATATTTCTTGAGCTGCCAAGGTCTTTAAAACATAGAAAAATATGAGAGTGTATGCAGAGTATATTTGAGTGTGCTGGCTCTGCAGTCTGGGTTTGTACTATAAAACATGACATTGTATTATTCATATTTACTGTGTATTACAATTACTTGAAAATAAACCCAGGCAAATTAGAGCTGTTTTCAAGTTTTAAAAACTCTATCAATAGTGAAACTGTATGTCTGGTTATTCAAACAAAAAGCAAAATTGAGATTATGTTGATTCAGTACAATTATTTCTTAATAGCAATGAATCTAATGAATCAAAATAAAAAGCAGCGGTTAGATACAGTGATACTCATTATAACATATCATTAACAGTTGTTTACTTCATGTGTAAAATTTACTGATATAGCACAAAGGTGTACATAACTTGTATGACACAATTACATTTTAAAAGCCAAATCAAACACCACTCCAGATAAAGTAACCAGAAATTATGCTAATTTAGGCTCTTTAAAGCAATGTATTTTAACAGCTGATCTTCTCAAAAGCAGTATAAGACAACCACTCCAAGAGGAATTAATTCAAACCCATAACATTCTGAATCTGAAATTCTAACTTCTCCTATAATGAACAAAGCAAGACAGATGAGATGAGAAATGTAGTCTTGCAAAATTTAAATCAAAACATATATTTCACCAGACAAAATAGCACCAATGAGACACTATAGCAATTTAAAAACAATAACAAAAAAACCTTCCCCAAAATTAACAAAACCCCCTCCCCCAAACCCAAACTGCCTTCAGATTACCTATGAAGATAGTATTTTTTCAAAGACTTCCAATTTACATAATTGAAACTCAAAGTACAAATTCAGGTAGAGGAAAAGTTAAATTTAAAAGAAAAATAAACAGAAATAAGGATTAGCTATACTTCCAGTGCTTATTAAATTATGCAGGAACGTTACAAGATTAATGTAGAGACTGAGTGTAGAATCTGAGAGAAATAAATCTGTGGCAATCATCATGTGGGTGAGATGCACTTGCAAGTTCAAATGCAGCATCATGCTTTCTTTTTCACTACAATGCTGCCCCATCTGCATGCAGAACAGTTTCTCACACAATGCTAGATTAGCACAGTGGCTCTTCCAACAACTGCATGATTTAGGCATTATATCTGGATTTCAGTACCTGAACTAAAGCTGCCCACCCCAGCTTCTGCCTGTGGCAGTCAGGGCAGGGCAGGGACACTTCACTTACATTTATGCCTAGAGATCATCATCATGACATCTGGGTTCCCTCTGGATTGGTAAACCTGATCTTAGAGGTATGTGATCCAGATTCTACAAAAGAGTAGCTGCTCTCAGTGTTTAGCAGAAAGAAAATGCTTACTACTTAGAAAGAGTTTTCATTTTTGTTTTTTTGGGGGCTGGAGGAGGTTGTTGGGGTTTTTATGTCTTTTTGAAGTTTTGCTTGACTGATATACAAAGAGAGTAGCTTTTTCATGGCTTTTTGGAGACAGTTTTTCTTGAAGAGCCTAAGAAATTGTTCTTCCTGAAATTCAGGGACATCAGCACTTCTGCCATTATTAACCATTACTGTCTTCTTTTTAAATTCATATAATTCTCTTAAATCAGAGGTATAAATCAAACTCAGACAAAAGAGTGTGTATGTTGCCACCTAGTGTTTTCCATTTTACACATCACTCTGTCTAAGGACGTGTCACTGCTTTTGAAAATGTGATTGTTATGACAGTAATAAATGCATTTATAAAGTTACCTTCCCATAATAAGCTAAGTACATGACACTGAATTCTTCTGTGACCCCTCCTAAAGAAACCAACTTAAATTGCTTAAATCTAGTGGAGAAAAGGAATTATTTCCATACATTTTGCTGACTGATGTATGGGGTTTTGCATGCATGAACACGTCAGAGTGTTAAGGTTTAAGGACAAAAGAAGATATATGACAAAAAGACAGAACATATCAGAGACCTGCTGGCACAGGCAACCACCAACAATAGTAATAGTCAGCAATAACAGTATATCCAAATGGAATGTAGGAAATCTCATTCATCAGACTACCCTAGAGTAAGTGCAGAAACCAATCTGTAACTTTTAACTCTTACCACAAACCCCACATTAATCACAGAAGTTTCAAACACAATAAAGGTACAAGCTTTGCAGACGACACACTGTAACTCAATGAAGAATGGTAGTTTCTCAGTTTGGCAGAACAGTGTTTGTGAATTGATACTTCCAAGTGCTGGGATTAACATACTATCTCCCATTCTCCAAATAAACTTAAGACTTTTGTGAAATGACTGCCATGTTTTCCTCAAGCTTTCCTACAGATTAAGTTCACAGAATTTGCTGGTGTTTCATGCCTTTGTAGGAAACAGAGCAAATTTCTGTATAAAGGCACAGGATTTGTTGAGTGGTTCATAAACACTGTTTTCAGTCAAGAAGAGGGTCATGCTTCTCCACAAATTTTGTCTCTACTTCTGCAGAAAGAAGTATGGACAACAGATGAATTCACGAACCTGGTCATAAAAATTTCAAAAGAGTTTTCGAAGAGCTGTAGAACCAATAAATATTCAATTTTCCAGTCAAGGGATTTTAGAGAATTGAATATGCCAGGCCAAACTGTATTAGGTTTTTTTAGTGTGTAAATTGCATGAAAGAAAAGAACAAATCACCACAGCAAGGGTAGAATATACTGCATGAATTGGTTTCCAGTATCTCAAAAACTTTCATTATGTATCAGTAAACCCATCAGATATAGTGAAATCTATGCTTCATTATGAATTATGGGAAAATGCCTTTCCAGCATTAGAAGAATGTCTGTTCAGTCATTCATCATCTTTAAAGTTTTCACTACTGGTAACATCACTTCCGGAATGCTTAAGCAGCCCAAGGACCTAGTTTGTTGACTGTGCAAGCCACTGCAAAAAATAAAAAATAAAAATAAAAAAAATAATAATAAAAAAACAAAACAAAACACGCCACCAAAAAAAAAAAAAAAAAAAAAAAAACCACGCAGCAAGATGCAGTTCCTACTTAAAAAGCTTAGACTCAATGCAAATGAAGAGCAGGAGAAACACAGGCACAAAGCCATGCTTTGAACAAACATGAATTTGTTCTAAGCCAGGAGAACAATAAAGTATCTCCATAGCTAGTTAAAATAACAGATTATTTTGCCTCTTTTTAATACATCTGCATATTAACAATGATCAGAACACCCACAGTTATTAGGGTACAAGGAAAAGCAGCAAAAACATGCTTTATAGCCATTCAAGCATCCCTCTTCCTAAACTGAGGGAAATTTTTAGTTCACTCTCTCTACTGATTTTAGAAATTAACTTCCAAGCCAGGCCAACCTTGGCTTTATTGTTGCTACAATACTACTATTCACATGGCAGAAACTATCATAGCTCAGAAACTGAATTTTGCCGGTGTCATGGCACGAACACTTTATGCTAGACAGGATGCTAATCAGCCACCTCCACTAAATGCTTACCATTTTTTTATACTTAAATTCCCCCTCCTGCAACCAGTAATATGAGCTTACTGTACTCTCTGCGAAAGTCCAGTTCACTCATAACAAAAGAATGATACATAGTTTACAGACAATGAGTCAAGCTTCTTATATGAGGCATGCGTTCCTCAAAAGGATTTGTCACGGCATTTGAAAATAACCATGTGTCTCCTGGTGAAGTCTACCAGCATTTGTCTTCTGTTCAGTGACACAGCAAATCCTTCACAAAATGTTAAATTATGCCCTGGGTGACAGTTGCTCCAGTTGATATCATAGAATCATAGAATCATAGAATAGTTAGGGTTGGAAAGGACCTTAAGACCATCTAGTTCCAACCCCCCTTCCATGGGCAGGGACACCTCCCACTAAACCATGCCATCCAAGGCTCTGTCCAACCTGGCCTTGAACACCGCCAGCGATGGAGCATTCACAGCTTCCCTGGGTAACCCATTCCAGTGCCTCACCACCCCTACAGTAAAGAATTCAGAGCAGCCTTCCAGTATCTGAAGTGGGGCTATAGGGATGCTGGGGAGGGACTATTCATTAGGGACTGTAGTGATAGGACAAGGGGTAACGGGTTCAAACTTAAACAGGGGAAGTTTAGATTGGATATAAGGAGGGAGTTCTTTACTGTAAGGGTGGTGAGGCACTGGAATGGGTTGCCCAGGGAAGTTGTGAATGCTTCATCCCTGGCGGTGTTCAAGGCCGGGTTGGAGAGAGCTTTGGGTGGCATGGTTTAGTGGGAGGTGTCCCTGCCCATGGCAGGGGGGTTGGAACTAGATGATCTCAAGGTCCTTTCCAACCCTAACTATTCTATGATTTTATGAATTTCTTCCTCATATCCAATCTAAACTTCCCCTGTGTAAGATATGCCAACTGAGCCCACAGTTCTACCTAACAGGAGCTGAGCATATCAACAAGTTACAGTACTGCAGAAAGCTTTTGTATGACTGCAGGTATATGGGTTGCCAAAGATAATATATTAAAAGATATTCCCCAATTCCATTGTTTTCTCACATGCTTGGACAACAGAGAAGCATTCTCTTCCAGTAACTTAAGATTTTCATTCTACAGGGCTTTCAAAAATAATTCTGTGGCAACGAGAACTGTTGCAAACATTTATGAAGATTTTTTTAATTTTTCATCACTGACAGACTATGGTATTCTGCAGAGCTGCAACAACCTTTCTTAGTAACTCGGCCACTTTCCTGTGTGTTAAAAATTCCTAGTGTTCACAAGTCCATCCTAACTTTTTTCCTATGCTGACTTTTACCTCATAAAGACAAAATCTGCCATTGTCAGCAGCTGCATATTATCAATAACTTCATGCTATCCTCAAAAATGGCTGTTTAATTATAAAAGAACTAAGCTAAATTTGAAATGTTCTAGCGTTAACAAAATGTTGTGTTTAAAATAAAGTTTTTAAAATAATTTAAAAAAAAAAGTAAGATTCTTGTTCTCATCTGATGTTTTCTTCTATTTTGCTGTTTTTCCCACAAATTTTTAAAAAAATCTAGTAGGAGCAAAATTTGCTTTAGTTCTACTTGTAACAGCAGCAAAACTCTGCTTAGTAACATAGATTGCCTATCATCTCCTCAGTTACAAGTTTAGAAACATGAAATCTTATCTACCCACTTGATGCACACAAACTACTAACAAACTCTGCCCATGACTTCTACATTTCTGCAATCAGAAGCGTAAGCAAACATCACTGGAAAAATTGAGCTTCATGCCCAGCCAAAACATCACTGAAAGCAAAGTATAATTATCTACCTCTCAAATGTTTTTGTTTAGTTTACTATTACAATGTTTCAGGAATATAATATTGTTACAGTAACTATTTAATCTCTTCTTTATTCAGTCAAAAATGGGAGGTCAAATGTTCCTGTTTGTGGTATAAATAGGAAAGGTGTTACAATTCTACAGCACCCTCAGTCTGATTCCAAGAGCTATCAAGCAGATGTGTTCAGGGACATACTTGGGATTTGCAGGTACAACAGCACTTGCTCAGCATTATCTAACTCCATGTCTCATGTCACAATCTTTTAGACTGACAAAGTGTAGAAACTCAAACTAAAGTTACGAACAACTCATGAGTAAAACTGGACGTTCTAAAAAACTAACTCTCCTGATGGAAATGGATATAAGTCAAAGTTAAGATAGTCAATCATATCATGCATAAATCTGATTTAGGTTCAAGATGCTTTTCTAAACAAAGTTTTCCATTAAATTTAATTTCATTTTCCATTTCATAGTATGTTTCTGAATGTGTTTCAGTTAATTAAGATGCAAACATTAAAAGAAACCAAAAATGCACTGTATGAAAATTAAATATAGATAAACACCTCCACATAGTGCGCATATACTTAATACATCTTGGGTTTTAATTTTAATTTTAGCTGAAAATTCTATAAGAGGCCTTGTATTTACAGCAAGTTGGTTATTAAAGCACTTAGCTAACATAGTTAAGAACTTGTTGTGGAATTTATATAGGGCAAGTCACATTTTTATAATATATGTAAGTTTAATTCACAGAGATCTTAGAAGGGTAAAGCATATTATGATAATTCTACAAATGGTAAAAGGTAACTAGTTTGAGCATCTTATTTTTATTATAAAACTATAGAATAGTTTAGGTTGGAAGGGATCTTACAGATCATCTTGTTCCAGCCCTTTGCCATGGTCAGGGACACCTTCCACTAGACCAGGTTGATCAAGGCCTCATCCAATCTGACCTTTTTAAAAAGGGTTAGAAAACTGCAGCTATATCCATAAAAAGGTCATCAATTCCTTACATCCACTAATTCCCCAATAATTTCAAATGTGACTTAATTATTCTTACATGACACCTCTGTGCCTGTCCATCTGCTAAGACTAAATGCATTCCTGCTTTTGACTGAATGCATACTAATCCATTGCTGGTAAATATTCCTGCACAAAATGTATTTTCTTGTAAGCATACTCTGGATACTCAAATTCAGTTATCAACTCGAACCCTCAAATGTTTGTGGGAGCAGGACAGCAAACAAATCTAAGTATAATGAAAATAACCCAAGTTAGAAGCCAAGGTGACTTCTCATGGAAAATACTTCGCAGTCTTAGGCCATCATATCTGCGCAATTTATAGTCAAAGTATTTTGATGTGATGATATTTATTGCGGTGAAACTGGAAAAAGTGACTCGTCAGCTGACTTTAAACGGAGATGTATCTATTGCTGTGGTGATCAGGTCATTTAAAATTCTTCCTTTTGAATGTGCGTCAGAGCATGAAGAAGTCTCATGAGGAACTTTCTGGCCAAGGGGATTTACTGGGCCTATTATTCTGCTCCCAGTATTTATCCTCTGATTCCGCAGGAATAGCTGCTCCTGGTTCAAGAGTTTCTGATCTAATATGCAAAGCATTTACAATAGTCAGCAGGAAACTCAATATGCTTTTGCCTGTGCACTCTGGAGCTGGTGTAACTTTTCCATTAACTTAAACAAATGCTGCTGTATTTTTAGACCATGTAATTACCCTACATCAGCAGGCTGGCCCTTGTGAAAGTACACTGGAGAAAGATTTGAGCCCTATGTTTCTCTGCTTATAAAACTCTGAAACCCAAGCCCTCGGATGTGGTGATTAATGAAATGCCTCTTGATCATTTGATCTGATCCCACTTGCTGAGGTAAATTGTTTTAGTTTTCCATTGGCATAGATAGGATTTTTTGGTATAATGACTGGAGGGTAAAGACTTCACACTTGAAAAGACATACCACTCTGCTAATGGATGACCACTGAGAATTGGAACACATTTTAACCTTCTTCATTTCTCCCTCAAAGATAAAAGACTAAAGAGTTATTTTTGTTATGTCCCAAAAAAGTTACTTGCTTGAAATGCTGTACGAACATCCTGGTAATAGCATTAGCTCTATAATTCTGCCGTTCAAAACCCTCAACAGCTCTGTGATTACAAGCATTTGTCAAGAGGCAACAGGCATTTGGCAATGACAAAATCTGTCATTTTTTCTGAAGTTGGAGTGTGCCAGTCAACAGCTGCATTAGGCTGCCAGGGTAATGCACCGCAAAACATCAGCAGATTCACAATGCCACCATTAACACTTTAATTCAATGTTTTGATAACAAGAAGCTCCACAAGGCATACAGTTGGCCTCTTCTGTCACAGAAGTCAATGCCTGCTTTAGATTTGTCTGTGCTGAGATTCAGCATGGTCACTGTAAAACATGGCCAGGCCACACTGCATGTGTTACAATATTTCATTTTCTTTCTTTGCTTGTAAAACAAATTCTGGTTTTTGAGAATAAGGAACGGATTTTAAAAAATGGTATTGCCAAGAATACCTATTAAAATATTTCTGCTACCCAAATAAACCGATTACTAATGCATTTAAAATTATAGCGCAATAAAAAACTTTAGAACATAAAAATAAACACTTGCAGTGATTTTGGTGGTTTCAGCAAGAAGTACTTGTTGCTGAAGTACATAACTAAAGTTGTACAAATAGGTTTTAGATATCTGATGTATCAAAACGAGCAGACTAAAGCAGAGCTAGAATGGTGGTTTATGAGTAATCTGCTTTGCTTGATTTTACAGGTCAATATAACTTCTTGCATCTTGCTCTTGACCTGCAAGGCCATCTTCATTTCAGCACAAGGTTCCCGAGTGTTTAAGAATATGTGAAAACAGTTATTATTTCTTTTCCTTACTAATCTAAAAAAGAAAGAGCTTGATCAGTGATTTTTTTAATGTGTATTTTTTTGTCATCAGTTCCTGAGGGAGCAACTTCTGTGTCCAGGTCCTACAAAGGGTCCTAAGAATAACTGCTACATCTCTGACTTTTACATCTCGGTGGAATGGGACTACTATTTCAGGAATAAGAATCTGTCACCTAGGTAGAAACACTCTCACAGCAAGCTATGTTGTGTATTCAGGAGCTTAAGCTGTCCAAGAAACATTAGAGAAACGGGCATCTAGATCCCCAAGAAGAGCTATATACCTCCACTTAGATAGTCGCTGAAACACTAGGGGATAACACCCTAAAAAGCAGAGGCCTTGCGAGTGGGTACATGGATAAAGTCTGAGGTGTTTTTCAGGGAAAACATGAGTTTTGAGAAATGCAATATCCTTAGGCAATGTAATTAGCACTAGATGGCATGAACCTCTGAGGAGGCCACAAAGCCTGCAATGAGAATGCACCATTGAGAAAACTATCTCTTGGAATCAGTCAGAGGGAAAGGAGAAGAAACATCACCCACATACTTTAGCTTTTAGCAATACATTCAGTTCTTTTCTACTCCCTTTTTGAATCCATTATTCATCAGCATGTATTTCCTGCTCCTTAATAATTTCCACACCACCCATAAAGCAACTATTGCCCAGAAACTATACACTAGGCTATGTATTTCCAACACCAGTTGGTAAATACAGCAAAGGTGTGTTAAGCTATTTAATGGCTTTTGATAAGAAAACGAAATCTCATGTTCACTACAAATACCAGGAAAGAAGATTTTGAGCCTGTACATGACAGTTTACCCACAGCTCCCAGTTATGTGTGGGAGAAGTAAGCCATCTTATCATCTCTGAAAATATGGATACCATTTAGCTTGTATTTTCACAGGGAGCAAACTGCTGTTCATAAAAATACAACTTTAATTACCCACCTACAAGCTTAAAAAGGGTTGACAACCTGAACTCCTCTGAATGATGATACTTCCAAAGCTCAACTGAAGAAGCTGAAATGTGGATGAAATATCCTGGTTTTGCAAATGACTCAAAGGAACTATATCCTGAAAGCCATGTATTCTTGTGAATGACAAACGTAGATCTGTTGCGAAACTCTTCAGTTTTCTTCCATTTAGAAAGAATAAGAGTATTATTGGAGACCAGCTGAAGAAAATAGTTTGGTCTCTCAGCTGTTTCAAATGAAATCAAGTTGGAATCTGGGAAAGAAAAGTAAATAAAATAAAATTAAAAAAGAAAAAATAACCAACAAAACAAAACCAACACAGAACTCATTATTTGCTGATATATATGCATAGTAAACTGAACTCATTCTGATGTACCACTACTGTTAATAGTACCATGAGCAATGAAAGACGACAGTGGTTTTACCAGTGAATAGCCTGAATCTCCTAAGAAAATACACAGATTTCAGAGCGCTAGATTCTGATGGATATTAAGTTTTCTAAGTACCCTACAGATTTCAAGAGGAATACAAGCAGATTAAGACATTTGCCCATACCAGGATTCAGTTTACAACATTCACTAAGCCATTTATTTAAAAAACCTTGAACTTTACCTAGGTGGCCCTAGAAGGAACATTTGCCATCAGGAATTTACAGTTTAGGAGTTTTCATTAAAAATAAATTACAAAAATGTATTTTGCATTCAGCTGTCCAACAACCGGCTCCCTAACACTTCTAAGAATGCTATCAGTGAAGTCTGTTTTCGGGAAAGTGTACCCACATGATAACTTTCCCTGACAACAGTACTGATTTGAAGCAAGCTCCTGTACAACCAATTGCAGAGCAGCAGATCATGAGCCTGTTACAGGCATCTGTTGCTCACAGAATTACCATTCTATTTTGTGGTAAACTCTGCTATTCTATTGAAAACAGCCATTAAACTACTGTAAAATCAACTAACCCTCCAGGCACAACTATGACACTCTGGTACAACACTTCTGGAAGACCAACTTGTTTTCTGAGCATAAACATTTCAATTAATCTGAAAAACCTAGTGGATCCTGTGAATATCTCCTCATTAATTGTCTGTAGCAGGCAGCTATTTGAAAAGTAACAATGGATGGTCAGTGGGATTTATAATACCTGACGTATAGCAAATCCAGGCACAAAACCTTCCATTGTCTATGATTTGCCTGAAAATGATAAAACATGTCCACTTTTCAAAGAACCAAGAACGTAATATAAATGAAGACATGTATATGAAAAATATCACACTGATTGTACAAGCACTCTCATGGCCAAATGACGAAATGCTCAAATTGGACTATGAGGCCCAAACTCCATTTGCCAGGTTAAATTCTGAATAAGAGAGATTTATATATGGAAATAAGACAGTAGGATTGTCCTTCCCTTTCCAAATGTGTATTGAACGCAATGTACAAGTGTCTCAAAACAATGACTAGTAAAAGGAATCTGGCCTTAGATATTCTGTTACATGAGTTCTTGTGTCAGTTCTACAGACAGCAGTATTACTAATCAAATGTCTGCCATTTTTTCAACTGACCCATATCCCTTCTTTGGTTACACAAAGGCAGCCACTTTCAGGCTGCCCAAAGAGCAGATCAGGAGACTCAGGGCAGTAAAATGGTATTGAGACTCAAGCTCACATTAAAGCTGTATATGCAGAAAATTCTAGTGTTTAATCAATGTCACAAAGTGCTGAATATACTCTTGTAAGCTTTTTCCACCTTTCTGAAGGTGTACAAGACCTGAGTAAGCAACACATTTCTTCAGCAGAAACTGAAGTTGGGACCTGAAGGAGATAAATTTGCAGTATGCATACTTGTGCAGCTAAGGTTACTGCCAATAGGCAACTCTATACAAGCAGGCAAAGAAGGGTGATGGTGGGAAAGTGAGAGAATTAGGGAATAGTTTTCTTGTACCATTTCTCTCTCACTCCTTCTCATGTCCAGTTCTGCCAGAGGAAGGGTTCAGGGAGCAACACATATCTAGAAAACTGGGCTAATCAGAGAAATGGGCTAATCACTGGATCACTGGTTTGGTCCTTCTGAAAGTTGGGGCAGAGAGAGGCTGTTGCTTTTCAACTAAAATTATCTGTTTGTAAAGCTACAATCATCTTTTTAAACCAAGCAAATGAAAATTTTGGCAGACAACATTAAGATGCACAGTCAGCTAACAGGAAAAATTCTTTCACCCAGGTCTATTCTTAAATGTAGGATTGCATCCAAAGGCAGAATTTGTTCTGCCTTATTTAAGCCTCTAGGTTACAGTGACTTTACCATGTGCTTTGGGTTTATAAAGTCCTGAAGTCAGCATAAAGGCCACTGCATGTCCAGGAGCAACATCATCTTCTCTCGTTGGGAAAACAACACCATCCACTAGTTCCACTGCCATTACAAATTCTCCAGCCAAATAGCTGACCAGTTTATATGGGCCCTTTCCCAGAGCTGTTGAGAAAAAATATCAGAATTATCTTTCATGTTAAGTGTCATAAATGCTTGAGCTCTAAATATTATGATACAGCACATAAAAGCATATCTTTCCACTTTGAAAATAGCTCTAGGTACCATGCACTAAACTATGATGACAACCAAAATAAAGCCAAACTCTATTAGAAAATATGTGTTCTGAAAACTGTTCAAAATATCTACCTTCAACCTTCAAGATTCATGATTAGCTTTTGCTTTTCCTCCCTCTCATCCACTTCAATTTCATAGTCACTTTATTAAAGTTATCTGACCTCTTTGTTATTTGATTTAGAAACAATGTTCTACAGACCACCCTGGGAACCCTTCAAATTGTTTATTTGTATGGTTGAACTGATTACACACTTCTTACTATTCTTTAAAACCTATTTTATTAGTGTTGAAAGTGTTAGGCATTTTGCAGGGAACAGAAGTTTGTTATCATCAAGTATCAGAGAACTCCTTGAAGAGTACAGATACAAACATAATCACTGGGAAGTAAGACAAGCCCATGCTAAACACGTACAGTGATATCTAGTTACCTTCAGTGCAGGGATTTAAAATACATTTTATAAATTGCTTAAAACATTCAGTGATAAGGAAATGTTAACATATGTTTAAGTCTTATATCTCAGGCCCATCAAAAACTTGAGAAACCACAGCTACCAGCTGAGAATTTCTTCTTACCAAAGACAAAAGGTTTCTGCTCCTGCTTCTAGTAGGGCTGGAAGTATTTCACTCTGGTTTCATGACAAAGTTACATAAAGAAAACTTCTCCCTGGTCTAAGACATTTTCTTAACTTTCCTGTATCCAAAACTAAGTAATCATCAAGAATGCTTCTGTATTTGAGGTAGAAAATAAAATCTTCAGCATTGAGATTTTTTTTTCTCCTCAATTGGAGCTCTGAATCATCCAATATTAAATACTGATGAGCTGGATTAGCAAACAGTAGCAGGATATAAAGGGAGAAGTCTACAATAACCATGTTTATTAAAAGTTGGTCACATGCAAAACTCTCCACCATTTCTGTTAGTGAGAATTCAGAAACAAGTAAAACTAATAAAGCACCATAAAAGTATATCATCTAACTTCACTACTACCACTGATGTTAGAGGCACCACACTTTCAATCTTTTACAAGTGCAGTAAGATTATTTAGCATCAAACTATTTCATTGATAAAACAAAACAAACAAAAAAGGAAATGTAAAACTGAAATCACCTCTTAAATTCAATGGACTTTTATTTAAATTAAAGGCTTAGATTTATATAAAATTCCACTGCATTAGAAATTTGACCCCACTCCAAATATTTTCAGCAGTCAGTATATGAGAAAATGCAAATTTATTGGCAATATTGTTTGGGCCTGGCACATTGCACTAGTCTCTTCTAATTTAAACTCTGTTCCTTTCTGAGATTATCCTGGGGGTGAGCCGCTGCATTTTAGAATCTAACAGAAGACCAAAATATCACAAAAACCATCTGGATAGACAGGCTTCTACATGAGCTTGATAAAAAGAGTTATACAATAAATAGCAGGAGTTCTGACCATTCCTCACATCAGGCTGGCTTGCATGCTACATCTAACTATGCAAACACTTGCAATTTAACTTCAAAATAGTCCGAATATGCATTCCAGTGTTAACATAGCAGGACAGCCCCAGTACAGATTAAAGGTTTCCCCTAGCACCTTGCACAAGTTTTGCACCTCTCTCTGAGAGCCGTTTCAATTCAGCAGCAGTGATTGTTGCTCAAGAACTTCAAGCTCAGTCAGACATACCTAAATGGAGAGTTATTCCCCATTTGGGCACAAAAGCTGTAATGTCTTACTAGCGAGCTCCCTCTGGAGGCTGCACAGGTGGTCAAGATTGGTTTGACGGACCCACAGGGCATCAGTTTTGAACTGCACTATGCCTGGATCAAGTACTGCCACTAGGACTAGAGAGTTGAATAGTCTATTAATTACTTACTGATTGAATTGTTTAATCATGACCCATAAATGCAAATAAAATTAGTTAAATGTGTATTCTTGGGAAACGCCCAGGAATAAGAAAGTTAATGAAATCAAACACCTTTTAAAAAGCAAAATAAATGACTAAAACAGAATCTTGGTTATTTAATAAATTATTCATAACTGTTTTAATTAACAAAATTATTTGCATACAAGGTGCTAAGAGTTATATAAAGAAAGCAAAGATTCTATTGAGATTTTTTGAGCTCCTTTAGGACTTACCTTTGTTGAAATATTCACAATCATAAGCTAAAAAATAAAAGGAAAAGAAAGGCAGTTGCAGGCATTCTGCAGATATACAGGTTTTCTATTACCCTTCACAATTAAGAGGTAAACCAAAAGCACAAATATTTAAAAAAAATCTTGCCAAATAATTACTGCTTTAAATAAAATACTAATTTAAAAGACACTGTTTTAAATAAAATTACAGTTTTATAGCAGGAAATGCTAAGCTTACATATCTACAGCTGTCTTTTTGTGACCTCTAGTGGTTAAGACTAAATTCTGCTGTCTTTTTGTGTTTACGTTAAAGCATTCATGCAGTTTCATTAAAAGCTAAGAGTAACCCTCTTGAACTATGGCCAATTTGATGTGCATCTTTGAGCAAGCTGCAAGCTCTCTTCATGCAACTGCAAAGTCAGAAAACACTTGTTTCCCCGCATTTTTTCTGCTGTGTCTGTTTTTATCACATCATTGGGGAAACGACTGTTTCTCATTATGTGTTTGCACTAGATACTTCAGAAAAAGGCCTCAGATCTTTTTAAAACTTCAAAGCATTATGAATAAGGATACTAAGGTAGTGACAAAGTCCTGCTTATAAACCTACTTGTTTTTCTTCAGAAGACCTTTGTTTCACTCTTGCTCTGGTGACAGTAGTAAGGCAGCTATGTTTTCTAGACCCTGTTAAGTAGTGAAGTCCTGAAGATGGAAATCACTTGAGCTGGTGACTTTGTAACTTTGGTTTGAAGGAAGCATTCCATATCCTAATATAGACTTGCCATGATTTTTCTTTTCATATCATAGGACAGGAATTAAAAAGCAGAAGAGTACCACCCACAAATGGGGAAAGAAGCGTGTAATCCAGATAGACCAAATTGAACATAGAGGGCAGTGAGAGGCACCCACTCATATTCCTACCATTGCGGCTTAGTGATTCAATTCATGACCTCAGGTAACTTAACATGATTGATTTTTCAGGTCTGGGTCTCATGAATGCAGACAGTGACAGCCACTGGCAATGCTACTTAAGTAAACTTACGACACACTCTAGGAGACCTCCAGTCTACAGCAACTCCATGCTGGCAGCACTGATGGGCATATGCTGATACACTTGTACAGAAACACTCACAGTCACCTCCTTGGTTACAACCACATGTATCTGTCAAGCAGTTTGAGTAAAACCAGGTGACATCAACCTGGAAAAATAAATATCACTTATAAAAATATTCATATAGACACAGGCAACAATCACCTTGATACAAAGCTATGACTCTTTCAGAATTTAGTATGTAAGACTCTGAAGCATGAAAGATTTTAATTTTAATGTTTTCTGAAACACAAGGTAAAGAGTTTATTAGAACACATCATGAAATCTTGCACAGTACTTAGTAACACAATTAAATCAATGTCCCATTAAGAACATGCACACTAAGATGTTCATGTGAGCTTGTGTTTTATATGGTTTTGTAATATTTAAACCACAATAAACTACAAAAGCTTATGAAAAAAAGAGAAACTCTCTCTAAACTGATCATAAATCAATAAAGTGCAGAAATGTTAAGAAAGATACACATAAAATGTAAGAAATAATAAAGTAGATGAAACCCCCTTCTTTACATGTGAGTGGTTCATTCTTTTCATATTATTAAATAATTTCACAAGTGAATTTGTGATTTTTCCCTTAGATTATTTTAAAGTCTCGTCTTAAGTGACAAAATTCCAAAGAAAACTCCAAACGCTGATTTGCTTATTGAACTGTTATACATTCTGAATGCTTCATCCCTGGCAGCGTTCAAGGTGGGGTTGGACATAGCCTTGGATGGCATGGTCTAGTGGGAGGTGTCCCTGCCCATGGCAGGGGGGTTTGAACTCGATGATCTTGAGGTCCTTTCCAATCCTAACTATTCTATGATTCTATGATTCACACTTGTCTAATACTTCCAAACTTATAAGGAATTTAGTTGCTATCTACCTTACACAGTGGACTAAGCTGACGTTACATTAATACAACTTTAACATCAACCCCCACTATCTTCAAAAATTATATACAAAGCAACTCTTCAAGACTCTTCGTATGAAATCTCCTTTTTTCCCTAGGAAGCATTCTGACACACTCTTTAAGCCATGCACATAGTATCAATACTTGAACATCTTGAGATATGCCATTTTCCATATATGACCTATCTCTGGAAAAAGATTGTCCCCTGTCCTCCTCTTGTCCAACCAAACCTGAGCCTATTGGCTGTAAGAAAATGTTGATTGGCTCATTTATTTCCTTAGGCGGTTGCCTGAGTGAGGAGATACATGCATTTTTTTTTCTAGGAATGAGATCTTCACATCTGATGCTACCTAGCAGAGACTGTCAGTTTATTTAAATGTGGTCTGAAAAATGTGTGTACTGTGTAATACATTTGCGCAAAACAAAGCAAACGGTTATGCTGATGCAAAGAGTGATTGGGATAAAAAAAAAAAAAAAAAAAACACAAGAAGATGACTGCCAGTATTGTAGAATGTTAAATTGGTGCCAAAGTGTCTTACTGTCTAGCTCAGCTAAGTGCAGATAGACCAGTTAAACATTCATGTTTTAGAATCAGAATTGCTATAGGTTAGCCTTTCTTTGTATTCTGTTTTGCTACAGTAGTCAAAATCATTATGCTACGGAAGACAAGATGAAGATTCAAAGTGACGCAAGTTGAAGAGTAGAGTTTCTCTCTAGTGATATGTTCACCTTCATATCCTTCTATACATGACCACAACTCACCACTGGATGGCAAGTTTCAAATGCTTCACTTAACAGTATTCCACATTGCTTCTTGGCAAATGGCTCTCTGAGGGGATTCAAACTGCATGGATTTCGAATGTCAGAGCTGTCAACACACTTAACCAGAAAGCAAAATTAAGGTGAGAAACACGTTTCACAACCACTTTGTGTCTGAACTTGTAAAGCATAGCTTTGGGTTTTTTCTTGGAGTTGTTTTGTTTTCTTTTGTTTTTTTGAAGAGATGTAAACCACAAAGCAAATGCATCACATATGAAACTAAAGCCAGACTAAGATACGGAATTAAAAGTGGATGCTAATGTGCAGAAAAGGACACAATACGAGGAAATGTTTCATTTGCCTGAGAATAGCATGAAAACACTTTTGTACATATAGGTCTAAACAGTCCTTACACCTGAATAGTCTAGCTTACAAAAGTAAAAAAGATCACTCAGAGGAAGTGAATGGGTCAGAAATCAGAACTTTTTACTCTATTAAGAAGGAACCTTTCTGTGAACACCACTAAACACATGACATTAAAAATGGCTCCATTTTTAATTTTACAGCATATGAAAGCATATTTTTTCTTTCCATTGCTGTGGTTTCACAGTTAAGTAACTCCCAGCTATGAAAGATCAGGTAAACTGACAACACAGTCTAAAGTGAACCCATAATTGTTCCATTATGTAAAAAAATTACTACTTTACTGTTCAAACATCTTCAAAAACACTTGTAGATTCATACTACTGCACAGCATTTTCCTCTACACAATAGTGCTGTGTTGAAAAAAAAAGATTTTCTTCTCCTTAATGGATTTTGACATCTCTAAGAACGATATTGTTATTTGCATTGCTGCCTGCCTGATACTTCCAGGAAGTACCATATGATTTCATTCCAGATAAATTAGGTGATGTAACAGCAAAAATTCTACTAGCAGACATATTCTTTTTACTATGTACCTCTACAGCTGTCCAGCTGTTTCCAAACTCTTGTGAGTTTGTTAATTCAAAATTATCTGGAGTCCTCAATTCATTGACTGTCTTCAAATCAAAATTTCCACATAATCCAGTCAATTCACCCTGGGGAAAAAAGACATACACACACATATATTAAAACCCACCGTATTTCCCCTTGACAGAAAACACTATAAGCCATGACCATTTTCAAAACTTGCTTCTTAAGCTCCTGTCTTCAGCTGCTTAAATATAAATTTGTCAGGATTTGATCCCTTTCAGCTAAATTTCAGCCAAAACAGTCCAGCAATTTGTGATAATAAAGCTACAGAAAATATTTTACTTTGACAACACCAACATATTTCTTTTCAACTAACTATCTCCAAGCCTTCAAGAAAGGAGCTGACCTTTTTTTCAAGGAAGTGACCTGTTTGCTAGCTATGTGCTTTTTTTATGCTTCAGCAAAACAACTGCACCAGTCATATAAGAAATCAGTATTGAAGGAGAATGTTGCCCAAAGATACCTGTTTCTGTTGTTATAGAAGTCAGACAGTAAATAGGAACTAAAAAAATATTTTAATTGACAAGGTAGTTGATGCTTCTCTCCTTGACTGAGAGATTGTGAGAGACTCTCTCTTTCATGACTTCTGAGAGATCGTGATAGTCTATTCTCCAAATACGAACATCTTAATAAAACTTATATGAACACCTCAAAGAAATGGCAGGCAATAAGAACGTTGACTTCCACTTACCTGCCACTGATGACCCATCTGAACATGAACTGTTGTTCTGTGATCCCAGAGGATGGTGATGTGCTCATCAGGAAAATAAACAACAGTGAAAAAACCAGCTTTCCATATCTGCATTTTCTGTAGTTCGTTTACGTAACTAGATAAGCTCTGTTCAAAATAAAACAAGGCAGCTTATAATGGAAGTAATGTCTTCACAAAATGTTCACTTAACAGGAAATGAAACACCTAAATAAAATGGATGATGCTGACAAAAGTCAATAAACTGACATAAGGCCACAGAGGTTAAATGCCTAAACAAAAGTGGTGTGGATTTTGATTGTGAACTATGTTGTATTTTTATATTTTTGTTATTTTAAAAGTTGATTTTCTAGCAAATTTAAGGCATGGGTAATGGCAACTGGAGCAACTTCTTGAAAAAAGGAATTATCTTGATATGTCCAAAGATTGTCATCTTATTTGTATCAGGCATTCTTCCTGCTGTCTAGTAACAATCAGATTCTAAGTTATTTGTAGCATGGACTAAAATGTCTGGTTTAACTGCACAATATCTCATAGGAAGTGACACAACTTCCTTTGTATAGGCAGTCTATTAGCTGTAAATAGTACTATTTATACTAAAGTTACTAAACCCACTAAATATTTACAGCAATAGCTTGCAGTTTGGCCAAAACAAAAATGAAATCCAGACTGTGGAGGATAAACCAGAGACTGCAATTTATTTTTTTAAAACTGTATAGGAATATTCCTCCTATACATTCCAGACCAGACTAAACTCCTAGTTCTAGTGGAAATAATAGCAAAACTCCCAGTGACTTTAAATATTTGAATTTTTCCAAAGACTTTGAACAGGAATTAAGTCTAAACAAAAGAACAACAATTATCTCATCTAACATTTTTGTTAAATACACACAAGATTTTGTTTAAGGTTTTGTTGAACAATCTAGATGCGATAAGCATTCACAGCAATGATATTCACATCTCTGCTACTAGCATAGCACAGTAATTTTTGCTAATGAAAGGAAAAAATACCCAGAGAAGTACATATGCTACATTTTGATCAGTGTTGAAGACTGAAACTTACTGGATTTCCAGATTCATCATCAAATATTAAAAAAGATTTTCCAACATTAATGAAAATGTTTTTTCTGCAAATCATTCCAGTATTAAAGCAGTTAACATTCTCTATAACCACAGAAAGATTGGTTGAAGAAGTACCCTGGGGGGAAAAAAAAAAAGAAATGGCCACATTTAAGCATACTGACATAAATATTAAAATCACATAGCAGAAACTATGGAGTATACTTATTATGTAATGTATGACTGAGAGGTTCAGCTGTAAGTTATTTTTCTCCTTCTTAGTGCCTGGTGCAGTGCTGTGTTTTCAACTTTAGTCTAAAGACAATGATGATTAACACACCAGTGTTTTAGCTGTTGCTAAGTAATGCTTACCCTGATCAAGGACTTTTCAGTCTCATGCACTGCCAGTGAGGAGGGGCACTAGAAGCCAGGAGGAAGCAGAGACAGGACACCTGACCCAAACTAGCCAAAGGGGTATTCCACACATGGAATACAAATATATATATCTCCAGTATATGAATGGGGGGAAGCTACCTGGAAGGCCTAGACCGCTGCTTGGGTCGGGCTGGGTATCAGTTGGCATGTGGTGAGCAAATTGTATTGTGCTGGTTATTCTTGTTTCCCTTTTTAGTTTTATATTCTTTCTCCTTAATATTATTAGTAGTAGTAGTAGTAGTTTTGTATTATACTTCAGTTATTGGACAGGTCTTATCTCAACCTGTGCAATTTACATTCTTTTGATTCTCCTCCCCATCCCACCAGGAGCTCAGGGGAATAAAGGGGGAATTGAGCAAGAGGCTGCGTGGTTCTGAGCCACCAGCTGGGCTTAAACCTTAACAATGATTCAAAGTCTAACCAACATCAAAGCTTTAAAAACAGCATGATGAACTCAATAAAATGGTCAGATAGGAAATAAGTAGAAGGGGAGTTTTTTAATCCAGTTTTAGAGAGCTTTTACAAAAAAAGTCTCACCTTAACTAGGTAGACCTTACAAGTTCCAATAAAGTCAAAAGTTAGTCCATCAAATGTTCTGTAATGCCGATCCCCATATGCAGTACACATTGACGGGCAAGGATGGAAGGTGCATTGAAATGATCCATGCTGGCAAATGCTGAAAAATGTATGACCAATAATGGTAATATCAATTGTAACCACAGGCAAATGATTACAACTATTGCACTGAGAAGCGAAAAAAACAAAAGCCATGCAGGTATGATGACTGTGGACAAAAGCATTTTGGAATGCTAGCTAGAAGCAGCATGTATAAATTGATTTTCTGGAATAAAAATTTGTATCTTGAACTCATACAGTCCATGCTTCTTCCTTTCAGAATTTATAGGTTCTAGAAAATACAGACACCAAAAGGGCATTTCTTTGTTTAAACAAGAAAACACGAATTACTACCCAAAAAATACAATTTATTCTCTAATAACTCATACCAATGATATGACACAAGTTTTCCTTTTCAGCTTCTCACAGAACATTCGTTCCTATATGAGCTGAATCTTAGAATCAACAAGCAATGTGTCCCATTGCTACAGTCATTATGCACTCTCAGCTTGACTGAGAATTTCACAGTACAAAGGAAAAAATTCAGTACCCTATTTTGGTTCTTAGGCTCCTTTTCCTTTCAGATGCCTAGATATCACCTCAAACCCTAGCCAGTTTAGGAGGTTCCAGAACAGTTCAAGTTCTGTCTATGGCCACCCTAGGCATCAAAATGTTTTCATCACACATACACTGACTATTCAAGACCTTTGTGAATTACCTTTGTTTTGTAACTGCCTAACAGTGAGGCTTTGCAGTACTGGATACTACGTCTCTTTCTGCATATCTCTCTTACAATCTAAATAACATTTTCAGAAATTATGTAAGATTCACAAATGATGGCCAGAATTTTCTTTTGTGTATCCACTGCTTGTGTTTTATATAACTACACATATAAGGCCACTGAGCACATGGCTAAAATTAAAATCTGACATGTGGAAAGCGTTTGCTGTACCAAAGCACAGGTATGCAGCAGTATGACTCACCCACCAAACTCTAGTCACCTTAAAGCGGTACCTAAGGCAGGAACCTAATCAAGCTGATGGAGAGAGGCAAATAGAAGAAAATATATTTGGACTGACAGAATAAGTGCTGCTTCTCATGCTCTCTGAAAGATATTAAGGTTTAGGTTTACCTATTTTTTATTTTTTTTAAGACTTCAAATAATCCTCTACATGCCTTCATGTTACAAACTCATGCAGAAACACTTCTTAACATGCAAAGAGTAGGGAGCTCCTTTGCACACTTTTTCAGGAGTCTTAACACATTTACAGTCAGAAGGAAGGGCATATGAGGTACAGAATGTTTTCAAAGTCCTCTGCACCAGTTTTGTTTCATATTAAGTGAACTAACATTTAGTTATCAGAATCTAGAGTCTAAGTTGGAAAAGCCGAGCTACTTCCAAACATTGTGCCTTCCAAACTTTGATCATCTTTTTAAAAAAAGTATCTCCAGGAAGTACTTAAGGACACTTGCTCAACGGTCTCAATGTATGACAGCAAACCAGCACAGCTAACTGCACCACCTATCTTACCTTGCCCACCACAGCACCAAAATGCCACTGATAGCTTCAGCTACTGCAGTAACCTTTTGTGTTTAATCTCACCAGCACACGCTAACAGTTTCAAGCAGTTGCACTGAAAACCAAACTTAAGAAACCAGAACAGTAGTTCATCCAGGCCCCAATGCTTAGGTTAAAAGTTCCTGGCACTCCACTAGTAGTTTTGCCAATTTAAGAAATTATTTTGCTATTTTATTGCTCAAAAGAAAAATCATAATAATGGTTGTGTGGCTAATACTACATCAGACATTAATGAGATATTTATTATGAATGCACGCTATTTCTGTGCGCTACATAACACTAATGTCATTATAACTGCTAAAAGAGCCGAAGTGGGCTGGTTTGCATAGGAGTATTCTCACACTTTGCATGAGCAAAAATGAACATTTACTTTAACATATCAAATACACCCCTGCATACGCACAAGGAGTCTCAAAGACTTTATACACTTTGGATCAAGCAGAGCTTGTTGCAGTCTTCCCATCTGTCAGTGGAGAACTTGCTGCCAAAAAGCCATTATCGCTTAATATTATCACTTAATCTATCTTTGCTTCTGGACATGGAAGTCTAGAAAAGCCATGACAACCTGAAGGATTTGTACATGAATTAATGAGCCTAGCCTCAGAAAAAAAAGAGAGAAGGCTAAATATCCAGTGTCTTTCTGCCTGCACTGCTGCTGCCTTTGGTGAAGTCTCATATTGATTAAATGGGATATAATAGTTCTTTATGATGCAAGCAATCCCACACCAGGTCCAATTGGAGAGGCCTTTAGAAATAAGGGGGTGAATAACCCGGGTCGCTTTACCTGCCTGCCCAGTGGAGATGGCTTGTAAGTCGCTTCACCAGTCGACCAAAGGGCTACAAATATCTTCTAGAGCAGATACTGAGGACCTGACGAGAGGCAGAGGTAGGCAGTCAGCACAAGGCTGGAGGGGGCAACAACATCCAGACAAGGCAGTGATTAGTGCTGACTGGACAAGCCTTCACTGTACTAGGTTATACTGAGCTGTGTAGGCCAGAAGCAGTAGTTTACCAGGTGACACCAGATAAATATTCCTGGTAAGCTAAAATAAAAGGACAAAAGGCAGGAACTGCTCTGCTGGGAAGACAGAGAAGCTAGAGGCTACACCACTACCGTAGTATCTTGATGCTTGACAGTACAGCTTATCTTTCTGAGGCTTTGGTAAGACAAATAGTGCTGTTTAGTGCCAGTTTGCAACTTTCAATTGTGGTCAGAGAAGAAAACAAGCAGAGACCACCAAGAAACAAGTTTGCTTTAGGATCATGCAGATGGGGTATATTTTAATATCTTAGCTATTGTGAAGCTTATTAAAATGGTAGTGTATGATGATCTACTCAGAGTGCCCAAGGAAATTTTGCAGAGTAATGTAGCTGTAGGGTATGTGCTGCATTTACAACACTGGATAGTAAATGGTATAGGTTTCTGCATGTATTTGAGTGATCCTATCAACCCCTGTCTATTGGAACACTTCCTTTTAAAGTCATTGATTCATCAGAATCCACACATACAAACTTAGCAACCAATTTATCTGCTATTATGCTCAGTATTCCCCTTAATTTATCATTGCAGTGGGTGCATGCTTATGGCCACAAGGTCATGTTTTGGGTCCTTAGACTGTTAGGACTCAAAGCTAAATATGAAAAGAAGAAGTAAAAGCTCTAACAAATGTCATTCAGGTGTAATAATTGAACAATTTTACCTGTAGCTTAGGAACACTAGCCAAAGAATATTTAGATTGCCTTGATAATGAAATAAAATATTTTTACAAATCAAGCTTTACAAAAAACGAATCCCAAATAGCTATAATTTTGTATGCAAAACCTTCTTGAAACAAACAACCCTAAAAAAAGTCATTCTCATAGCTCTTTGAACAAATGTAAATACAAAATTAGGGTAATTATTTTCTGAAATCTAGTGTGAAATTTATAATCAAAAACCATGAAGGGATAATCAATTCATAAATTAACAACTAAAATTAAAAAATCATCCTAAACAGACCTCTGCTTACCATGTATGACAGGAAGAAATTACTTTGTCACCTGGAAAGTATTCCTTTCCTTTCCATGAGCATGGACATTCATCTGCATCCAAGCACACATCCCCATGTTTAACAAGACTATAAAAAAAAAAAAAAAAGCAAAAAAAAAAACATGCATTCAGCAGAAGTACACCTGGTGTCTAGATACAACGATGTTTCCCTAAACTTTCACATTATTAGCATTATTATTATTGAAAACCAAGTAATATTTTAAATATTCTGAAAGTGGCAAGGCATAACTTTATTAATGGTTATATAAGTAATTTGGTATTTTCCTTTCACAAGAAAGTGACTCCAGCACTTCCAGCACTAGCCCTTTAGCCACTAACCCCATGAAGACTTATTCATGGTGAGAAGGAATGCCATCCAGAGGGACCTTGACACACTTGTGAGGTGGGCTGATGCCAACCTAATGAAGTTTAACCATGACAAGTGCAAGGTCCTACACCTGGGTTGGAGCAATCTCAGGCACAGCTACAGGTTGGGCAGAGAAGAGATTCAGAGCAGCCCTGCGGAGAAGGACTTCGGGGTGTTGGTCGATGAGAAAATGAACATGAGCCAGCAGTGTGCACTTGCAGCCCAGAAAGCCAACTGTATCCTGGGCTGCATCAAAAGGAGCGTGACCAGCAGGTCGAGGGAGGTGCTCCTGCCCTTCTGCTCCTGTGAGACCTCACTTGGAGTATTGTGTGCAGTTCTGGTGTCCTCAACATAAAGAGGACATGGAGCTGTTGGAACAAGTCCAGAGGAGGGCCACGAGGATGATCAGGGGACTGGAGCACCTCCCATATGAAGACAGGATGAGAAAGTTTGGGCTGTTCATCCTGGAGAAGAGAAGGTTGCATGGAGACATCATAGCAGCCTTCCAGTATCTGAAGGGGGCCTATAGGGATGCTGGGGAGCGACTCTTCATGAGGGACTGTAGTGATAGGACAAGGGGTAATGGGTTCAAACTTAAACAGGGGAAGTTTAGATTGGATATGAGGAAGAAATTCTTTACTGTGAGAGTGGTGAGGCACTGGAAAGGGTTGCCCAGGGAGGTTGTGAATGCTTCATCCCTGGCAGTGTTCAAGGCCAGGCTAGACAGAGCCTTAGGTGGCATGGTTTAGTGGGAGGTGTCCCTGCCCATGGCAGGGGGTTGGAACTAGATGATCTTAAGGTCCTTTCCAACCCTATTCTATGATTCTATGATTCTAAATAAATATTGAAGTCTGGGAAACTAAGATTTTTCCAGACTACCTCTAAATTCCACCAAATTTACTGTAACTCAGACAATTAACTTACATTTAATTGAAGACAACAGATCTTCCAAGATATGTGGGAGCCATCATACCCCTTTGCAGTAGTGGTATGTGCTTTTACTATTAGAAAGAAAACCCTGAACCATGGACAAGAGATCATGGGTGTAAGGTACATTCATGACAAACAGGGTGATGACACTGTTTTGCTTCCCAGGTATCCAAAAGGAAAGATTTGCATTCATCATGGAACATTTTATTTACTCATATTAATGAACTGGTAATTTTTGTACTGTAACTTAGATTCTTCTTCATTGTCCTAATTATCAGATAGAAATTTGCCACTCTGTAGCTCCTCTTAATGAGAATATGCAGACATCAAAAACTCCCATCCCCCATTAAACTGAGGAACTATAATTTTCAGTCAGGGTACATGAAGTGTTGTTGTGGTTTAAGCCACTATAACTCACCTAGTTCCCTTACACACTCCCTCTTCTTTCTTCCCCCCAGCTCCCAGGAGGATGGGGAGGAGAATCTAAAGAATGTAACTCCCACAGGTTGAGATAAGAACAGTTCAGTAACTAAGGTATAACACAAACCACTACTGCTACCACCAATAATAATAATGACCAGGCAAATACAAGGGAAGAGGATACAACTGCTCACCACTCAATACCAAGCCCGACCCAGCAGCAAACCCCCAACACTTCCAGGTCTCTGCCTTCTGTTTTTACATCCTGGGCATGGTGTGCTGTGGTATGGAATACCTCTTTGGTCAGTTTGGGTCAGCTGTCCTGTCTCTGCTTTCTCCCAGCTTCCCCTCCTCCCTGGCAGACCATGAGACTCAGGAAGTCCTTGGTCAGACCAAAACATTTCAGCAGTAACTAAAAACATCGGTGCTATCAGCGCTGCTCCCAGGCCAAAAGTCAAAAACACAGCACTGCACCAGCTACCAAGAAGGACAAAAATGACTGCTACTGCTGAACCCAGGACAAGTGTTCTTTTTAATCCATATTTATTTTAAATATTGTGTCTCTTGAAGACAACCGTGAAACTGAAAATCCCACTGGTTGAAAGCTGCTTAGAACTGAACAGGACACATTCAGACAAAGAGCATCCCTGGCGGCATTCAAGGTAGGGCTGGACATAGCCTTGGATGGCATGGTTTAGTGGGAGGTGTCCCTGCCCATGGCAGGGGGTTGGAACTAGATGATCTTAAGGTCCTTTCCAACCCTAACTATTCTATGATTCTACAGTTTTTTCCTCACCTTCTTACCCTGGCTAAAACAAGCAATAACAGCTTTCTCTCTTGTAAAGCCAAGCAAACGGATAGATTTCAATGATTTAAGAATTCACCACAAATGCTGCACAGAGAGGATGTACACAGCTCCTCTTTGAAGTATCAGATATTTTTCTTGATACTTATACTTACTCTCCAACCTACAATGAACTGCAAAGATCCAAGGACATCTATGACTTCACTACACTGAAAATGCAGTTAGTATTTTATTATCTATAGCTTCACTCATTCACAGAAACACAAATACATAAATAGTGTTGGTAAGGGCATGATTAGAAGGAACGTGCCACCTGTGAGTCAAAAACTTCTTTCCTTCTGCAAAACCCACATATCTGGACCAGAACACTAAAAAATAACTCTCTCAGCTTCCAGCACTGCAGTTTTCACCCGGCTTTATACTGCAGAGGTCTTTTCTCTCCCTTGGGAAACAGCCTATTGCCGACTGATTTATGCAGCCATGTAGAGTTTTGTCCAAAGAACAAAACATCTGCAACAGAGTTTCAGGGAGGTAAAAAGAATGAAATAAGCAGCAGGTAACATTCCTTATACCAGAATTCCACCACCACCCATTACTTCCCTAAACAGAAAACAGTATAAACTAATATTTAAAAATCAGCAGGTGTCAATAATATTACTGTAGCACCTAATGGTTGCATTGTTTCAAAACTTCATTACAGTTACAGGATACTACAGCTTTCAGTTTACTATGTTTTCATAGCTCTATTCTGTGAGAACTTTAAGTGAGGAAAAATAAACAAACCTGAAAATTCTTATTAGGTTGAATTGCTCCAAATGTAGTAGAGACTTCAAATGAGCTATTTTAACACGGTTTGACAGAGGACCTGGCTTTTTCTCTATGTTCTGAGGCATAAAAAGTAATTTTAGGGTAATAATACTCAAAAACCTCTTAGCTATGTGCTAAAGAGACTAAATCCCATCAAAACCAACATAGCTTAAACACATAATTTCTATTTTTATATTCAAAAAATATCTGCAATACAGTGCTTGATTTTAAAACACAATGACAGCTCATCTGCACATTTTCAGCACAAATTCCTGAGAAAATATCGTTTTGATTGAGAAGATACTGAAAGTAATGCTCCAGAATGAAGAAACATGCCTCCCTCAGTGATATGTCCAAAAATGAAGTCAGGTATCTGAAAAAAACTGTCTAGGAAAACATGATTCCACTACAGTACAGGGATTAGATCAAATATTGCAATGGCCTTTTTCTATATTTCTGTTGTTTTGTTTTTACTGTTGCGAGGCATTAGACCTTTAGCTCCACTTGTCTTTCAGTTTACCATTCCTTACTCCTGAAACAGGCCACATTGTTGCATGATAAGCCTCTGCAAGTTGGATGCTCACACCTTGGCACCTCAAATTCTCTAAGTAGAAATGTATTATGTCCTCGGCAGAATTAATTGCTCAGTCAATAATGAAGGTGGTCATCTGTGTTTGTGCACAAAAAGATGCAAATCTGTCTGTACTCACCCAGGTGGGCAGACGCAACCTGAAACACAAGGAAGGTGTGCTGAGAAAGTGAGGTTTAACAGCAGATTCTCACAAGTTCTCTCTCTGCTGAGCTCAGGATCAACTTGTGGATTACTGCAGTTTATATAAATCTGTCCAACTGGGCAGCTGTGTGCTGAGGGAAAAATTGACAAACATATTAGTCTTCACACCTGAAATTTTGCTTTTCTTAAAGGTGCATTACATTTAGATTGAGAATATATAACACAAAGGTGTATCATCCAGTAACATCTGACTACCTGTCTCTCCTGAGCATAGTTAACTTCACAGAACCCCTATAAATCACAGAATCATACAACGATTTGAGTTGGAAGGGACCTTAAAGATCATCTTTCCAACCCCTTGCCATGGGCAGGGACACCTTCCACTAGACCAGGTTGCTCAAAGCCCCATACAGCTTGGCCTTGAACACTTCCAAGGATGGGTCAGCCACAGCTTCTCTGGGCAACCTGTTACAGTGCCTCACCACCCTCTTTTCTTCTTAACATCTAATCATAATCTACCCTCTTACAGTTAAAGCCATCCCCTCTTTCCTACGCCTACATGCCCTTGTAAAATCTCATATAAAATACTGAAATTAATATATTCCTTTACTAAGGGACATGACTTTCTAAACAGTCAGGATTCAGCCCTCTGAAACAGAAATGCAAAGTGCTACCAAGAGAGAATCAGAAATCAATAGAAGGCAAAAAAAAAAATATCAAGAAGAGGTCTGAGAGCCAGGTGTGGCTTTCCATCCTTTAGTCGCTGACTATGAATAGAACAATTCAATTGCACAATTGCCTTTGGGTTGCACTTAGCATACTTTGCATAGTTAACACAAATGCCTGAAGCAGTGGCAGTGTTTTAAAGTTGTTTTGGTTGGTCCCTAGGGTTTTGTTTATTTATTAGGGAGAGAGGTTCTGGCTAACTGTCAAAGCAGTACAACCACTATCTTCAAGTGCATGGGGAAGAGATTTCTGCTAAAGGCCAAAGAGCTGGCAATTTTAGAGCTGAAACCTCAAATAAAAGTCTTTCTCACTGAAGTAAAAGGAGCATTAGAACAACAATATGGACCATAATACTTAATCATATATAAAATATACTGTAATAGAAAAAAGCACTTACTACATTCTTTTGCTTGAGTATGACACAAGATATATTATTCTTCCATATTTCAATTACTCAAGGTTTGTGGAGGGAAAGAACAAATATCTGTGAAAAATTACTGCCAGTGTTCAGTTCCTACAATCACATTTTATGGGGCAAAGCTAACCTGTTTGTCCTTCTGAAGTTCTGCTCTTTGTCATGTAGCTAAGCTTACATATATTAACAACCAAAAAAAGAAAAAAAAAAAAAAAGTATTTAAAAGCACTGGGAAAAAAAAGTTGCTCAGATTTAGCAGTATTTTGCGCAATTACACTCCTGATTTCCACCAGCCTTTCTTCCAACAGTCATAGAATCATAGAATCATAGAATAGTTAGGGTTGGAAAGGACCTCAAGATCATCCAGTTCCAACCCCCCTGCCGTGGGCAGGGACACCTCACACTAAACCATGCCATCCAAGGCTATGTCCAACCCCACCTTGAACACCGCCAGGGATGAAGCATCCACAACCTCCCTGGGCAACCCATTCCAGTGCCTCACCACCCTTACAGTAAAGAATTTCTTCCTCATATCCAATCTAAACTTCCCCTGTTTAAGTTTAAACCCATTACCCCTTGTCCTCTCACCACAATCCCTCATGAAGAGTCCCTCTCCAGCATCCCTATAGGCCCTCTTCAGATACTGGAAGGCTGCTATGAGGTCTCCACGCAGCCTTCTCTTCTCCAGGCTGAACAGCCCCAACTTTCTCAGCCTATCTTCATACGGGAGGTGCTCCAGTCCCCTGATCATCCTCGTGGCCCTTCTCTGCACTTGTTCCAACAGTTCCATGTCCTTTTTATGTTGAGGACACCAGAACTGCACACAATACTCCAAGCGAGGTCTCACGAGAGCAGAGTAAAGGGGCAGGAGCACCTCCCTCGACCTGCTGGTCACACTCCTTTTGATGCAGCCCAGGATACAGTTGGCTTTCTGGGCTGCAAGCGCACACTGCCGGCTCATGCTCATTTTTTCATCAACCCACACCCCCAAGTCCTTCTCGGCAGGGCTGCTCTGAATCTCCTCCCCGCCCAACCTGTAGCTGTGCCTGGCATTGCTCCGACCCAGGTGGAGGACTTTGCACTTGTCATGGTCAAACTTCATTAGGTTGGCATCAGCCCACCTCACAAGTGTGTCAAGGTCCCTCTGGATGGCATTCCTTCCCTCCAACTTATCAATCGAACCACACAGCTTGGTGTCATCGGCAAACTTGCTGAGGGCGCACTCAATCCCACTGTCCATGTCACCCACAGTCCAAACATATAATTCTTAAATGATCGATCCCCTCCTGCAAGTACATGCATTTGTACATGTTGCACATACTTCTACTACAAATAACAGCTTCTACAGAGATTAAAGAATGCATATTCATTTGCCCTGAATATCTTTGCCCCTTTCTCTCTTCACTCACCTATTATGTTGTTATCACAATTCATTATTCCATCCCTGCAATGGCTGCAATAAAAACATATGAAGATGTCATAAGAGCCAGGAAGATCTAAGAATATGAATGTTTAATACTGAAGCATGCAGTATGAGTCAACACGAAGTAGCTGTAAAATATTTGCACTGAACATCAGAACTCTGAATAAAGTGTGCAGGGAAGCACTGAGCAGCATAACACTGCCCCTGTCTAACTCCAACCAAAATTGTCCAGTCCTTTTGTAAAATGGTAGCAGATCTGACAGCAACTCATTGTCAGGGAAAAAGGTAGGAACACTGGCTTAATTTCAGGTCCTGTGCTTCACTAGAGAACCTGGGCCCACAACTCCAGCACTATTCTCCATTCTTTTGCAGTGGTTAGGATGTCCCCAGTACGTTTACTGCTTGTCAGCAGATTCAGAATTGAATTCTGTATGTGCTACAGACACTCTGCTGTCATGTTTGGAGGTGTGTATGAACTCCAAAGTACTGCATGAAAAGTGGGCAAGGACTTCACAGTATAACCCAGCCAACAGGCAAAGCAGTGTTAAAGCAAACTGATAGTGAGGCATGATAGGGGACTCAAATGCTGATAAAATGCTGATATCACAAAGAAAATATTTCAAAGAACTGTGTGAGAACAGCGAAAGAAAGCTACTTCATAGATAGACAAACATGAGAAGAAATTCAAGTTTGAAAGTGGAAGTTCCAAAAAGGAAGCAATTGAGAAGAAAGAGAGTGCATAATAAAGATCATAATTTTTTCTAATAATAATAAAAAAAAGCAGTGACAGATTAAAAATAATACATGTTGCGCACATTGTTTCCAGTTCATCCACACATGCAGTCCTATACAGTTCCTAATGCGTTACTTTGCACAAGGCAATCCAAAGGAGCTTGAAAGCCTTTCCTCCCAACTGATATGTATACAGCCTTATTAAAACATGGCAAACAAATTCATGACTAAATAGGAAACACAGATTTCTTATCTTCAATACTAGTAGTTGTAGACCAGTAGATACATTTTTAATTAACAGATTCACATGAAACATAAGCTGCTAGATTCCAAATAACTCTTTTCTTAAACAATGCATTTGTGAATGATCACAGATTGGTGTGCATTCGGCCATATCTCCGCCATAGTGCTTAGCATAGTAAGCTAAACTAGACCCTTAAGGAGGAGGATGAAAAGAAATCAATCAAATAATCTACCAGGAGAAGCCCTTTCCTATAACTGTTGTCTGGCACAAGCTCTGTAAAAAGCATCCAGGAAGGCAGGCAACAGTGCACCCAGACTTTGCACACCCCCATATGCAGAGTAGGTTGCCTGGTCCTCTCCAGAGAATCTGCCCTGAGGTAAAGATGAGCTAACTTGCCAATTAAGATATATTGAGATATATATATGGATTTACAATCTGATATAGGGAAGGAGAATACCAATGAAGATCAATCTGAACAATTTGAATAGACAGTCAGCAAGTGTCTGGGGTTCTCTGGAGCTCTCTACATTATTATGAATGTACAAAATTACAGTGGCTTTTCTCTCTACTTTGCACATCAATATATTGGATTATAAGCACCTGAAAACCTAAGCTCTACAGAAGCTCTGTCCAGACATGCATAGGAAACTGATGTAAGCTTGTTCTGTACTTTCCATGTAAAATAACCCCACAAAACAAGCAAACAAACAAACAAACAAAAACAAACAAACACCACCGCACCACAAAGAAACACCAACAGACTACCCAGAATGACTTGACCCAGAGCTCTTAAAATATAAACACCATAATAAGTATCTTACCATTTGCCCAAAGATGTCATAACATTTTCTCCAGGTGGATAGTCAACTCCTTGAAAATAACACGGGCATTCATTTCTGGAGTAGAGGAAAAATACATGACTATGATTAACTCAAGCTGAAGGAAGAAAAAAAATCCCTATAACTTCATTGCTGTTCGAAGTTCAGTTGGTTGCTTTGTTGGTTTTGGTGAGCTTTTTCGGTTGGTTGGGTTGGGGTTCTGTGGTTGTTTTTTTTTTTTTTTTGTTTTCTTGTTTGATTTTTAAATACAAGAAATTGCCATATACCTTGAGCGCATTCTACAACAAATCAGTAACAAAGTAGCACCTCTACACAACAGTGAACATCTTTTGTATCTCTTATTTGCCAAACCCAGATAATATGTAGAAACTAGCCTTGAAGATGTTGGATGAGTGTCAGTACGATAAAAGAGCTATTTTTTATCAACACACAGGTTCTGTATAATTCTATGATCCCCCCAAGTTTACAGATTCATAATATCTGCAAGGTTACATGTTTATTAGTCACTCTGACTTGCAAATGCAGTGGTCTAAAATAGTGAACGTGACTATCAGAAATGCAACTTTACCTACCTCTCTACACATCGTTCAGTCTTGGAAATCAAATACATTCCAGAAGGGCAAGCACAGCCTTCTACACAATCACTGCTGCATGTCTCTGGCATGGACAGTGCTTGGCAGGTTCTGCCACAGGTAGATACACAAGTACTGTACTCCTTTGTATCTTCACATGAAAGAGCTGTCCAAATGAAATTAATATCTCAAATTACAGCGCAAGAGAGTCAAGTACCTCCCAAAAGTTTTCTGACAAACATCTCTATTCTTTCATTCCCAATCACATCAAATTCCACTAAAATTGCTATCTTGGCACTATGCTGTGTAAACTACACAAACATAAATCCACAGTAATAACAAATACAATGAAATCTGCAGAGTTAATCCAGATACACACAGGGGAAACAGAACACTTGAAGGTTCTTTTCCTCTAACTCTGAAAACGCATGGCTCTTGTGCATGGGCTTTAGGAAATGCACAGCGTCTTAACAAAAACAGTAAAAGCAAGAAATAAAATGTGTACTTTGCAGATGTTGCACAATATCATCTTAAGTTTTCTGAGATATATATATACATAAACATCCTATAAATATCTGCTTAAAAAAAAATCTGAAGGTTGTGACATACTAAACAGACTCACATACTTAAAACCCAATGAGCATGACTTTTAAATATATTCTAATAAAACTACACTTGCTTCTAGAAGAGTAAAATAAAATTAAATGGTTTAAATTATTCATTTAGTCATAGTGGACACAGACATGCATACCATAATGACTGCAAGCAAGCCAGACTTTTCAGATATATATACAGACAACTCCAGATCAAGATACTTAAGCTGGACCAACTTTCCAAAATCCTCTTTACCATGCATTACAGCATGATTAATTACATGATGTGATGAAAACTAACATGTTAAATCTTTTACTATTCCTAAGAGAAAATTTTCAGCCTTGTTTATAGAGCCAAACCTACTGAAACATCACGGGTGTCAATTTAGTGTTGTTTTATGAGATTTTCAATTCTGTAATTTAGAAGAAAAAAAAAATATACAAGGGCACTACATGTCCTATCAACATCTTTTACATCACTAAAAGTTCATATAAACTGAAGAATTTCATAATATAACCTCAATCAAATAATTGTGAGGTTTTATAGGGGAGTTAACAGATGTCACCTCTGGCTATCTCTACACTATCTGTATTCTACTATTCATTTTAAATTAAAAATCAACAATCCTCTAAAAACACTTGTACTAATTCTGTCTTGACAAAAAAGAACCCTGTCTTCTACACAACAGATCATTCTAGAATCAATCCACTTCTTATTTAAATACTATATTCATTTAGTTTTATGTTCATTCTGAAGCCTTCAAACAGTAACCCTTTGAAACTAGAAGTGAAAGGCAACTCACCACAGTCTGGGACACGTCCTCTGAAATCTATTACAATTCCAAATCTTTGACAATGATGAGCATAATGGGCCAGAGCAGAGCAAAAACAAATCTGTCCACATTTGCAAGTGTCTCTTCTGCACTGCTCAAAATAGGCAACAGGACTCAAATAGGGGTAGCATGGAGCAAAAAGGTCTTTCGTGAGGATGCTACAAGCTTCCGCTGCGTAAGAGGCTATACAAATAACAGATTAAACACTGTTTCAGTGAGGGAGTTTGAAAAGACTTGGAATAAAAAGTATCTTCTATACCAAGAAACTGGTCATGGTTATATACTATTGCCATATATATCTTTTTATCTTTGTTACCTATACAGCTACATGGAAGGTCAGAAAAGAAGCTGCTCATATTTTTGAATTTGTTCAGGGAATGATTCTAAGGTATTTAGGAAATTTTACAATACCTAGACAGCGTCTACATATAGTCTTTAAACTGATTCATCGATGTGGGTTAGGCAGCAGATGCTACACACTACCTTTGCCTTTCATAAACACACACTGCTTTAAAGAATAACCTGTTACCCATTGTTTCTGTTGCCATAGCTGTTGCCAGAGCCAGAGCTGCCAGCTCAGGGTAGCACAACCTCACAGGAGAGGGAGAGCAGTATCAAACAATTTCATAAGAAGCTCCAAACACAGCATACATTTGAGTGTCTTAATTCTGAATGCACTAAGTATTTGCGCAACAATAATCAAAAGAAATAATATGCTACATTAGCATACCCAAAAAGAGTTAACTTTGCATTCCCAAAAAAATAAGAGGCATACACGAACTAGGACTTCAAAATTCCTTTTCCAGGATTTCTGATTTCCTGTACAGGCCATTTTTTCCTCTACTTATGTCCAAACTCACTAACAAGAATGCAGCTTCTTGGTGCTGCACATTGTATAATACTCAAAAGATAGGATGATGTTGTTGCAGGAGATGTGATGATTTCCTAGCACTGCTGAGATTACAAAAAAAAAACTTTATTCATTATTTTACCGCTATATCTTGCCAAAAAAGCATGTAGAATCTAAGTCAAGAAGTGGTAAGAACTATGAAACAGACATAACTGATGATCTACAGAGTTCATCACTATTAAAGGATGTCTTAGTGACCACCTGTGGTCCTCATGGCATCAGCCACTAGCATCTTTCCCAGCTGGACCCTTTTGGCTGAGTCTAAGGCCTGGCTGCGCATCAGTATCTTTCTCCTATTCATTCTCTTTGATTTCAGACAACAAAATCAAATATTTCATTTTTTCAGTATTTTTCAAAATTGAATACTGTAATACTTTTGATTCTCCATCTTATCTAGCAGCATCAGCAATACTAGGCATACTACCAACCTCTCATGCATATCTAACTAAAAACATTGTAACTGCAATCCAGAAACAAAAAGGGGTATTTCAACTGCCTCTGCAAGTATCATAAAATGCTTAAACAATACACTACATGACTTGTTAGTGAATACAACTCAACAAATGATACCTCTATTATTTTTTTCAGTGAGTAGCACTGTTCACTATTTTACTCCGATCCAACAAGGAAAATCAGCACAGATATAGGTAAAAGTACATTTTTACTTAACAATAGGCCTTGACTGCCCACCTGCTTGCAGATGAATATCACACGGATCCATCTGTGAACTATCATGCATGAGAATGCACGCTGATGTAGTTTTCCATGCATTTCCAAACAGCTCTGGAGTGCTTTCAGTTACTCCAACTGGAGATCTTTCACAAAACAGAAGTCAGTCACAAAAGACACAGTAAATTTACAGAATGGTCTCAGTTCTACCACCCTCTTCAGCAGAGCTGATTCAAGCTCCCCTTCCACTGTTCCATATTCATATGCATTCCTATGTAAAGCAGTCAGCTTAAGTTTCAGGACTCCTCTTTCTTTCCAGGCAAAGGCCCAGAAACAAAAGAAGATGTGCTCTAGAGCCATTAGATACTTTGTAAGGAAGGACAAATCAAAACAGAAAAAGTTCCATTTTCGCAAGAGAGAAGGAGGGAGAACCACTGCCCTGAAAGTCTGCACTCTCATATTCATAATTCTGCCTCCTCAGTGATACCCGATTCATTTTTATCTCTCTTCTACCTGTATTTTCCTGTCTGTTCCTGGGTAGCTGACTTTCTATGCCCTCTAGTCCCTGCAAAATAGAGGAAGGAACAGAAATCCAAAGGTAAAGAAATGTAGCTGCACAAGCAATTGAATCCATGAGGGTTCAATGAGGTAATCAAACAGGCAGCAGAAGCTGAAAGATAGAAAGAATTTGATCAAAATAACCGAGGCACATTTCTATTGTACAGGGAGAATGATTGAAACAGTGCATTTAAACATGAGATGTTACACTCTTGGGAAAGATTACATTAGGCACACAACCAGTAATACTACTTCTGGTGAAGTAGCTGGGAGTGAAGGTGCTGCAAAAGGCACCACTGTCTATGGCAAGTGCTCCAAATCTGGTGTGGGTCAGGTGTTTCATGTACATATCAAGATGCTTGCACATTAGGTTTGTGTCATGTCTCAGCACAATTCATGTAGTTTAAGGGATTTTTTCACAAATGTCAACTACTGAACAATTTCTCACTTACTCGAGAACTAGTCCAAGGACTGTCAAAAACACACTACAAAACTTATGTGCTTCAAACAGAATTTTTTAAGTAGTTTTATATAAATAATCTCTTAATTGAGATTCTGTCTATATATTTCCTAGTCTCATTTTAAAAAACATCTTGATAATACTTCTTAATCTTTAAGATTGAAATTCATCAAAAAACCCACTAAAGCATTTGTGTGTGCGTTTTTCAATGGGAACTATTATGGAAAGATTTACCATTTTTCTATTAGTTTTGATTTTCAGCATTCCAAGTGTTTTGAGAGAAAGAAATTCTACTCTTTTCTCTTTTTCTCCCCTCCCTTTGATCAAAGAAACATTCTGTCAAGCTCTAAACTCATGTTCTCCTTCTCCAACTTCCATTAGGCTGCTCAATCCTCTGGAAGTCAATTTGTCCTTTATTATCTGTAGGAAACATGCTACAAAGAAGCTGGACAAACAGCAATCTTGACTGTGGTGCTCAGGCAGCCCTGATCATCTTCCACTGCATCACAGTGAAGGGAAGCTCAGGCAATAGCCAATTCCTGTTATAAGCCTAAAGGCACTGAACAATGGAGGCTCTGTCACAGAGAGATGATTAGAACTTGCAGCAGAAAATAGGAGCTGGAAAGAGATGAAGAGGCTTGCAGGAAGACAGGAAGTCCCTTTTACAGGCTGCTCCACATTTTGGACAAAACTTTGTAGATAACTAGCACTAGTCATATATATTTCATTGCATTTTTGTATTACAGTATTTTAAGCAAAACTTGGCTTGATACCCTATAGTTGAATTTACAGATCTTTTTGTTAGTAAACTAAAACATACTATCTCACAAACAAAACTTCTAAGTAAATTATTCTTGATATCTATACATTCAGCTTCAGCCCACATTTGATCTACCACTCTAACTGTAGATGATATACATATATACACTAGCAAATAGAAATCTTGCAGCTATTCATACAAAAAATCATCCTCTGTATTTCCATTGAAGGTTCCACAAAGGCCCACAGTATCATCCTTCCACCGTCCATCCACTTGAAGGTAAAGCCTCAATCCTTCGCTGTCATACAGTATCTGTAATCCGATGTGTGTCTTTACTTGAAGAAATACAGAGGAGAGTTTCCGTATTTCAAATACCTCTGGTGAGTAAAAACAGAGACTGTTGAAAAGCAAAGGAAACCTGCCTATAATTTGCATTTTGTTTCTTGTAATTTCACTGGTTTTGTCTGTATCATTTTTACGTAAGTTACATTTGCTTCCTACTAAGGCCCAATTTTCCCCTAATCATTGATTTCTCACCAAACGTTACACTGATTCAGACTTTAAAGAAAAACAAGAAACTTACAACAGTGCTGCATTTTTTAAAAATGCATCCAGAGGTCACCAGAATATTCATAAAGGTTTAACTAAAAGTAAATCAATTTAAAGATACAAACATTGCAGACCAACACCAGCAACATACTTCTGTACTAAAGCCTTTTTAGGGAAATTCCCAAAGAGCCAAAGCCCAAAGACATTAAATGTACTAATTTTTTGCATATAAATCTCTTGTTAAAGTTAACATTGAATCTCACAGAACAGAGTCACATATTCCTAAGCAGAATACTTGGTAATCCCTATGCAGAATACTTGGTAATACCTTGCAGAAGGAGAGATTTAAAACTTACTGAAGCAAAATGAAATATTTTTTTAATTTGTAAGTTATCTGTGAAAGGGCTACTTCCAGTTATATTTACTTCAATTGCATACAAAAGAAAGGAAAAGAAATTATTAAGTTCAAGAATCAGCGAAAATAATTTCTCCTCAGAAAAGTTAATTTGTGAAACATTTTACACAAAATATTAGAAATATACCATTTCAGTATCACAACACATGTATATGCCATTAAAATACTGCTTTAGTGCTTGATAGAAGTTGTATGTTTCTATATTATTCCTTACCATCTGCATAAGGCAGGTTAATTTTGTATTGGTCATATACCAAAACATCTCCTGAATGAGTCAGAGTCACTTGTCTCTTGAGGTCCTGCTTAAGAATAAGGCTGACTGATTGGATACATGATCCATCCTGGTTCTACAAGCAAGAGCAAAACACATTTTAAAACAAACAAACAAACCTTAAGGATAAAAGTTATATAAATAAACTATATATAAGTAAAGCTATAATTAGTGGGGAATTGAAAATGTTAATTTGTATCTATCTTACTAGCAGAGAGCACTTGTAAAACACAGCTTTACAGCTAAGTAAGAAAACTTAGTATTTGGAATGATTTTGCATGTGTGTTTAGTACAGCTCAAAAGTGGGATTTGGAAAGAGAAACTAAACAATTGCTACATAGCTAAGTACAAACACACCTCGAACCCCCTGATTAAAGACCCACTGAGGTTAAATGAATGCTCACAAACAAGGCTGCATTATCTACAGCACTGCTGTGCTCAAAAATCAAAATTTGTACTTTAAAGTGTTCTGATATACCAGGCTTTTTCAAAGCATACATAAGATATAAAATCCTTTTAAAGGCAAACAATAATGAAAGACAGGAGCATCTTGTGAACAGTTATTTAAAGCAACATTTAAAATCATTATTTCTGAGAGGAGTTGTGGAGTGTGTTCATAAGCTCCCTGGATGAATATTGACTAAAGAAAGGCAGCATCACACCAACAGATAGTACCACAACATCCAACTGACCCATCTTGTTGTTACTACCATTGCTTATTCTTTTCATTTCAGCTCTCCGCGTCAAAATTTCACGCAGAAAAAATCATGAAAAGAAATACTGCATTTCAGTCTGGACGAAACATACTCCAAAAAATCCTAGATCAACATCACCTGCCTTACCTGCAACCACTCTCTTCAGTGGCACTTAATTGTCAATATTACCAAAAGCAGCTATTGACTGAAATCCTAAAAATCGAAGTATTGAGACTCGTGCTGAAATTCCACAACATAAAGAAGCTAGATGCCCTACAGAAGAAATTTTCACAGCAGCTTAAAAATCAAGAATTGAGGTTACCTGCTTTAATCAAAACAGAAGTCGACTATCATGTACATCACATACATGTTCTGTGTTAGTTATGCTGAATATTTTTTTCCATTCAAGCAAGTTCTGAAACCAGTTGGAACATAAATGATGTCCCAGACTATTTAAAATTCCTGCACGTTTTATGTTACTGTAGTGATCTTCAACTAGACACCGTACCACACGGGTGAAAAGCAACACAAGTCTGAAGACTGCTGAGTATTGAATGTTTTCAACATACCACAGTAACAAATACACCTGCACTAAGTGACATAGAAACTAGGCAGAGAAATGGTTAACACTAGTCAGTTCCTATCTAGGAGGATAGCTAGGCCAGGACTTCCACCTTTCAGAATAACTACAGGTATTTTGGCTTTTGATGCCAATAGGGAAAGAACGCTCATTAAAGCATGTTTATTACTCACAGAAAATTACCAAGTTTTTCTTGACAGAATGAATTTGATCACTGCCTTATTTCAAAAAAAGAAAAATGCTCTATCGCAGATAATCAAGCACAGAGGTGGACTGAGAGATGATTTGAACTTAACCATGTCAGCATTCTGTAATTTACTGTGCTATATGCTGAAAGACATGAGAATCCACCTTCTACTTTTTCTTTACATTAGGAAGGAATTAAGTTTCTGCCACTCCTGTTATGCTCAAATTTCTTTACTACAGCTAAGACATCAGCTTCTTTACATGGATTTAGTGTAGTTGGATAAAGTTAGAAGACTATTTCCTGTCATCTACAGAGGAAAGGGGAAAGCATTCAACTGCTGTTTCTTCTGTTCACCCTTCTTCATTGCAAGACCTTGTAACCATTTTAAAGGTATTCAAGAACAGTAACAAAAACTTGGTCCAGTTATTCTTGGCACACTATTTGTTCATTTTAGTCTCATCTTGATTATGCATCTTTAGTGCCTCATAATGTCTTACATACCAAAACATACACGTCTGAAATCACTTGGCAAACAACAATCTAAGTCTCAGTGCAGGAAATCTCATTGATTGGGTCTGGTCCTGAGCCTCAGTCAAGAAATGGCCATAAGAGGTGCAGGCAGCTGCACTTTTTAGTCCCACTGCCTACAGTAGAGACATAACCGACGATGAAATATTAAAATGTTAAGCATCTGCAGTGCTGAAAGAGGCACTGGGCAAGACGTAGCTAAAATATCCCTACCTTTGGACAGTCACACTAACTGTAAAATTATACCATGAATAACATCATTCACAGTGCAAACAGATTAGGATGCTCAGTTCAAAGACTTACACTTTTGTACTCTTCTCACTGACTTTCACTGGGACTTGCCTAGTAGTGGGCAAATGTTGCCCTACTCATTGAAAACAATTGCTAGGGATGCAGGGATCTCCTAAGGCTACCATGTGGTTTAGCTGCTGATCTAGCACAGAGCAAATTATATCAGTGATTCAAATACCATGGACACACAAGTACACACAGTGGTGTGAAAAGATTAAAAACTACATTCAGAATTTTCCTGTCTCTAAGTAATAGTGCAACAGTGATCTCTCATCAACAGTTGAAATGATAAAATGAAACTTAAAAATAGAAAATTATAAAAATAACTGAAGATATTTCATCAGCTCAACCAGCCCTCCCAGACTGATAGTGAAGACAGATACCTGCATGGTGAAGCTGTGCTCCTGTAGCTTATCTTGTTGTCTTGCCTCTTTACTAAGACAATAGGTTTCTGTGCCTGTCATTCAGCAACAGCAGCTATAAATTTACAATTTTGTTGGCTTTTTAAGAAGCTAAAAGTAAAATAACACCAGCTGGTAGTAGACCAGAAACAAGAGAACAAACCTCCATATTATATAAATTACTACACAATGTTGACAAAAGCTTTATTATTCTTTCATGCTGAAACTAAAGGAGAAATTCTGCCTGACAATTGTTCTCTGTTCCAATGAACTGCTTCTTTCACAGCACTGCCCCTGCTAACTTTCAGCAGGTGTTTTCACAGGAATGGTAGTATCTCTCAGTAGGCACTTAAAAAAAATAAATCTATATCCAGAAGACCTTCTCATCATACAAACTACAAAGCCAGTGAGGTTGTCACCTGAAACTCAGATAATGTCAAGCTGTGCTGATCGCTGGACTGATTCTCCTTCCAAAAGGTGCTTAAAGAAAATTTCACATCATTTTGAAATAACTTGTTGCCTGATGACTGCTTATGTCACCAGATCTAAGACTCTACATGACTGGATTCTTTGTGATTCAGAGAACTGAAATCTCCCTAGGTATTTTCTGTCTACATTTTTTAATCTGCTTGAATGAGATGGGACTGATAAGGTGGCGTGTTTTTTTTTTTTAAAAAGCACAAGATCTCGATATATCAAGAAATATGAGATTCTGCACTACAAGTCTTTTAGCTTCCCATTTCAATTCATTAATTTTTATAAATGGGAAAAAGATAATGGATGGTGCCTAGAGAACGGTGAAGCTGCTCTTCTGCCAAGTGGTACCAGTTAGTTGATAAATACTTGAATAGCTGCATTGAAGCCTCACATTCTTGCATTATAGTACTCAGACTGTTCTCACTACCCTCCCATCACTTGTACAATGATAATTTAATTAGCAGCATGTAGCCCTGGAACATACCACACAAGTCTCTGCTCACCCACCTGGCTGTTAATGTCCAGAAAGCTTAACTCAAACCTCTGCAAAAGTCTGTGCCTATGAGGAACTGATTAGGCTAGCTTTGTTGAAGGCTAAATGAAGTATGAAGCCTCACATATAGTAAAAGCCAAGAGAATCTGTGGTTTTTTTCACCTACAAACTACTTGGACATGGAGAAATATAAAGCAAGCTCCCTAAGTCAGGGTAAAGAAGATGCGAGAAATACTGCAAGGTTCTTGGTGATCTCACAAGTGCTGCAGAAAGCCAACTAATTTGATTATCGCTTCCCCCAACAAAAGTATCACCACAACAACTAAACTGAAAGGTGTATTTCTGTTTTACACACAGAAATAAGTGTTCTGTAACACAAAATGGAATGAGACACACAGTACATATCCTGCATATTACCATAGCAGATATTTGCTCCAGAACTCTGTTGTCCATTGTTGGGCTTTTCAACAGGTCAGGCTGAGAGGTATCTAACTGTGGATTTCGTGCTTCAAGTTTCATTTGATAAAAAAGTTCCCTAGAGTATTTCTTTGGGGATCCTCTTTGCTTATCTTCAGTGATATAGTACAGGATATAGCTTCAATATGCAACCACCTTTCTCAGGTTTATTGGACTCTAGTTCAACCATTTCATCATTAAGGAAAGTTGTTCCTACTGATTAATTTTAATATATTCCACTGCAGGTAGCTTTCATTATTTTTTATTTTAGCATTCTCACCCCTCCCCCCAGTTAATAAGCCCTTCAGCATATAAACATTACAAGAGGGTTCTAAGCCTTACCTGTCCGCAAGGAGCATTTTGCAAGGATATGGTAAATGCTTCCGATGCACGGCTTTTTGCTAGAATATATTGGCAGGTAGCTTGGAAAGTGTATTTGCGGCCATCAAAGGTCATGAAATGTGTGTCTCCTGAAACTGAGCATTCAGCTGGCAAACATAAATAATGTATTGAAGTTACTCAGAAAAGACAGTGTACCCTCAACAGTTACTACTGCTGTAGAGTTCATACACTCTGATACATGATATAATTTATAAAATTGTATTCATATTATAACCAGGTACTAGGAACACAGTGAAGAAGTGATCCTTACCCTTGCTTTTGCTATGGAGTTCCTATCTGGCGCCAGGCCAAGATATCTGATTTACCCTGGAGGTGACACTAACACATGTAATCCTTACATTCTGGATTTTTGATTTGTGGCTTTAAAACCATTTTTAGATTCACAGAAACATAAAACACTCCCACAGTTAACTAACAGCTCCATGACCAGTGCTTGAATCTATTTGCAACCATATGAATTATGCAAAATCCTTTTGACCTTAATTTCTTTGTAGTTTAGCTGCCTACCTGTGAAGTGGGAATAACACACCTCATTCCACAGGCATGAAAAATTACTAACTGGTACTTGTACAATACCTAGATACTGTATCTCTAGCTAGCAATGCTGGGGCTGAGGGGAGAGGAAAGGTAATTTTGCCATATGTCTTTTAAGTAAAGACTGCAGAGGAAACTTCAGTTGAATGACAAGAATGACAAGGTAGTGCCATATACCAGGGACACAATGGTGATGTATAGGGAGACACATTAGTGCACTAAGCTGAAAGGCAGATTCCTGTTCTTCAGACTATTTTAATATTTGATCCACTGTGTGTTGATGCATTTACATATAGATAGAAATAAAAATGCAAGTTACATAGTGAAATAGTTTATTAAGATCTAACAGTAATATTTTACCCAAAGTAGAAATTCAGTTATTAAATAGTTAAGTATTCAAAACTTTGACATACCTGGACATGTAAGATTTGTACAAATCCACTTTCCTCCGATGCAAGTGCTGAAATAAATAAATATTTTAAAAAAAGCTTGAAACTTTTTTTTCTTTTTTTTTGGTGAAGTGTATATGGCTGTCCCTCAGTTGTTTTTCCTGGTTTCTTTCTGTATGAAGTGGGCACCAGGCATCTTGAATCTTACCAAAGGATACAGCAGCGCTATCACACTCACTAGAATGCCTGGGAGCTATGGCAAGAACTTGTCATGAGGATATGATCAGGTGAAATTTCATCCATATACCAAATAACACTTTTCTTTCTTTTTAGCTCCTTGATAACCATTATAAAAGTTAAGGATTATTAAAACTGAGAAGAATAAACACAAGCAATTTGAATCTTAATACTTCAAAAAGAAAAAAATCTGCTAGGAAAAAACAAGTTGCACATCTGCAAGCTCATTCGTTTAATCAATTACATTTATCAAATAAACACATTATCTCTTCCTACAAACTTTTCTTTCCAATGTATGAAATTAACTTAGAAATGCCCAAAAGAGCATTTTAGTGTCATAATGACCTTATGGTCTTTGTGTCCAAGTGAGACAACAAAACCGGGAGACAAAGTAAAGTCAAAGTGATTTTCCTGTTAAGGTTTCGAGTTCTAGGTTCCTTTTACTTTGAGGCAGAGTTTGAGGTGAAAATTGTGTTAAACATTACAGTATTCTCTGCAACATCTGTCATTCGCTCTTATTTCACATTGGTAGCTCTATAGTTTCTTTTATCTTTCCCTTTATTGCAAAATATATGAAACAACAAGTTTTGCACACAGAAACAGTGAATACTTATCAACTTCATTCAATTCTTCACCAAAACAGGCCTTACAGAAGTTGTCTCTCATCACCATGAAAGCTTAAGTTCACAGTGTAAAAAGAAAAATTACTAACCAATTATTACATTCCTCATAAACTACTGAGCCCATTTTAAAGAAACTTCCATGGTAGTCACAAGGGCAGTCCATAGGTTTGACACACAATTCATTTTCATAAATTAAGCCTAGAAAAAATGAAGTAACAAGGAAAAAGTGAAATATCTGTACAAATGGCTGACAGAGCACCAAGTGCACCCAAGAACAACACAAATAGTTATGTATGATAATAAAAATACACTATTTTTGCAGTAGTTTGAACTATATTAAATAGATTATATTATGTGTACCAAGTCCCTGAATTGCTTGAGATACAGTAACAATAGCATGAAAAGCAAATACTTAATATTGAGGGGCAGAGGGAAGAAACCACCCACAAAGAAACAAAAAAAAACCAAACACACACACACAAACAGCAAACCATGCTGTTTTGACTACCCTTGGCTTCTTTTTTGACACATTTACAAATTTTTTCTTCTATGTTTTAAGGTACCGTTTGGTCTTTATTTTATTATAATGGGTATTTTTTATTTGTGGGAGGTTTTGTGTGTGTTACATTTTAAGAGATCCAGGAACTGAAAGGCTTTACTAGGCCATAAAAGATAAAATGTATGACAAAGATGATTACACTTATAAATCATCAGGGTATGTCTAAGAGGTGGGACTTCATGATTCAGCATATAACTCCCTTTAGATAGAATTATATACCCAAGAGAAGTTAGTATTGAGGATAAAACTGGACATCAGCGTGTATTTTGGTAACAAGGGTGAAGTTTTGCTACAGGCTGCATTGGTAAATACCTCACTTGCCATAACTATACAACAGCAGAATATCAGTATCAAAACCTGTTTCTGGCCACGTGAATGAGTTTTAGTCATGTCACATTTTTGATCCCTCCTAAACACCTGACCGTGCAGTCATTCTTCAGGGTGAAAAAAAACCAAACCAAACCATAAAAACAGCCAAACCTAAAGGCAAACAAACAGCACCAGGAAAAAAAAAAAACAACAACAACAAAACAACAAAACAACTCACTAAAATACCACAAGAACCAGGAAGATGGCTGCTCTGTTAACAACAAAGCAAACCCAATTTTTCATTCAAATGGTCGAGCTCTACAGCTAGAATGTGGGTCTGCACTGAAACCTATTCCCACTTGTTAAAGGGAGGAAAAGGCACTTGTCAGTTACAAGTAAAACAAGGTCATTCATCCACACTCTCTGCACTGCCTTTATAAAGAGCTCCTGTGAGTGCCTTAATCTAGCCCCTAATCTTGGGCAATAGCAATCAGAAAGTTACATGGCATTATATAATACATATTTGAGAAGAAAAACTTACCATCTGGACAGTAACATCCATCAATGCAGGGAAGTTCACTGCCGATGCACTGTGATTTTTGATGACATGAAACAGGGCAACAGTTGATACATTCATTGTAGGTCAAGGGTTCAGCACAGGTAATCACTGAAAAATAGAAACAGATAGCGATCATGTCACCCAAGGCAGTGTTCAAGGCCAGGTTGAACAGAGACTTGGGTGACATGGTCTAGTGTGAGGCATCCCCGCCCGTGGTAGGGGGGTTGGATCTCGGTGACCTTAAGGTCCTTTCCAACCCTAACCATTCTATGATTCTATAAACGGCAAAGTATTGTGTTTCTGACTCAGCGCTTAAAATAGACTGCAGATATTTATTTCAGGTATTTACTTTTTGATAAGTCAATTGAGTATCTGTTGTCTAGAGCAATGAAACAATGGCTTTAAGAAGACACACAAACACACAGTATACATATATCCATATTCTGTCCATTAAAGATGCATTGAGAAGGAATACTCTTAAATTCAGCCAAGGAAAACTCAGAGAACTTTCTCACAGCAGAGCTGTTTAGATACTCAGACCAGCATAGGAAGTACTCAAACATCCATTAACAAATTTTTTTGGAAACATGGGGGGAACCTGCTGTCATGAATGATATAATACTTCTGGTCCTGTGCTCCAGACAGGCAAACAAATTAGATGATCTCTTTCAAACTTACTTTCTGTGATTTCTAAGAGGACGACTTATACAAGAGTAATTCAAGTTTATTTTAAAACACTCATGACAAATTTTATGTATCAGAAATGCATGAAGACTTTGACAATATTTGAAAGAGTAGGTCTATGAAAAAAACAAATGGTTAATCATCCTAAAGAATCGCTGATGGTTTAGTGAGAAGGTTCTTAAAGCACATTCTAATAAGCTTAGTGCTTGAATACATTCAGTACAAATTACACATATAAAAAAAGAACTTCTATTTCATTTAAGTAGCCTTGAATTGAGTCCATATTTATGCTTTCAGTGACAGCTATGTAAGTTCAAAATAGGAGAAAGGACAAAGAGGTAAAAGTATGAATATTTTTAAAAATACAACTATTAAGCAGTCTTTCCAAGTGCAAAAGCATCTTCATACCACACTGCTGAAAGTGCATTCGCCATCCATGAAGTGGCTTTCCTGCTTGGGCACATGCTCTGGCATATTCAGTTAATGCTCGACACCAAGTTGCATTATCAACTGCTGACCTTACACAAATAAAAATTGACATATTATTTTCTTCCTACATTCAAACATGTAATCATAAACTCATGAATACTCCTGCATTGTATGCAGCCATGTTTTTGAATCTACTTAATAATGTTCTAAAGTACTGTGTTGTTTGTCTAGGTTAAAAGTATTAAATGGCACTCTTGAAGACAAGTCATCAATAAATCTGAGACCAGAAACTAACTTCCTGAATAAACCCATGAAAGCCAGAGACAGAGCAGTATTAACAGACCTGAATAAAGGTCTTGATTTTTACAAAAGGAATAACATTGTTAAGAAAACTCACAAGAGGAAAGTGTGAAGTTTCCACCAGTGAGTCACCATGGTACAAGAAATGGAAATTATCTTCTGTCCTGCCTGTTAACTTATCTAGTCAAAACTGCTTGAACAAGGAGCATAGCAGGTTGTGAAATGATAGTGTAAAATCAGAGAGTAATTAAATTCCTCTTTTCATTGGATTAACATATGGCTTGCAAATGGCAAACTGACCTATCCACCATTACTGTTCACTAAGGTTAGAAACCCTAATGATGTTGCACATTCAGAATCAAAACAGATGCCACATTCAAGGGCAGGTATGCTAACAAGTTATGAAAATATCTGGGCCTGATTTTGGTCATCTTTGTATCAAAGAAAACGGGAAAAAACTCAATAGGAATTTCTGGCAGTAAAACCAGAAGTAAACCAGAAAGGCAAGATAAAAGACTGTTAGACTGAAAACAATATGCAGAAAAAGACACACATTAGTCCTGTTAACATTTACAATTCATTCTCATGGTATAAGGACAATGTTTTTTGAAATAATTTTGGAACTACCCAAAAACATTCACTTACATGCAGAGATCATTGGTGCAGCTTGCCATAAAAGGAAGAGGACTCACATATTCATTACATGTTTCAAATGGGGGATGTAACAGGATATTACACAGAGTGTATGCCCTCTGAAATGAACAAGATAGCTGTTGTGAAGGGAAGATTTTAAAAAATAAACCTAAGCAGAACAGAAGACTATGGTAAATCAGAACAGACATCACTTTCACCGACAAGAAGCAGCGGCTAACAACTTTGCTGTCCACGCCAGAATATTCTTTTACACAAGGTCATAACAGTGGTAGTAAGATATATCCATTCCCCAAGAAAGGCATAGGCCATGTTGCAGCTAAGCCCAGATGATGTGAAATAGTCTTCATTTTAGTCAAATTACAGAGTGAAAGACAACAGAAATAAAACATGTATGTCATGAGCTTTAGAATCACAGAATCAACTAGGTTGGAAAAGACCTTTAAGATCATCAAGTCCAACCATCACCCCAGCACTGCCAAGTCCATCACTAAACCATGTTACTGAGGGCTTCATCTACATGGTTTCTGAACACTTTCAGGGATGGTGATTCTACCACTTCTCTGGGTAGCTTGTTCCAGTGACTGACAACCTTTTCAGTTAAGAAATTTGACATAATATCCAATCTAAACTTCCAATGGTACAGCTTGAGGCTGTTACCTCTTGTCCTATCACTTGTTACTTGGGAAAAGAGACTGACCCCCACTTTGCTACAGCCTCCTTTCAGGTAGTTGTAGAGAGCAATAAGGTCCCCCCTGAGCCTTCTCTAGACCAAACAACCCCAGTTGCCTCAGCCATTCCTCATAAAATGTATTCTCCAGACCCTTCACCAGCTTTGTTGCTCCTTTCTGAATCTGCTCCAGCACTTCAACGTCTTTCTTGTAGTGAGGGGTCCAGAACTGAACACAGTATTCAAGGTGCAGCCGAGTACAGAGGGATAATCACTGCCCTAGCCCTGCTGGTCATGCTATTTTTTTATACAGGCCAGGATGCTGTTGGCCTTCTTGGCTGCCTGTGCACACTGCAGGCTCATGTTCAGTCGTCAGTCAGCACACTCAGGTCCCTTTCTGTCAAACAGCTTTCCAGCTTCCCCCAGCCTGTAGCATTGCATGGGATTGTTGTGGCCCAAATGCAGGAGCCAGCACTTTGCCTTGTTGAACCTCATACCATTGGCCACAGACCATCAATCCATCCTGCCCAGATCCCTCTGCAGAGCCTTCCTATCCTCCAGCAGATCAACTCCCACCCAGTTTGGTGTCATCTGCAAATTTACTGAGGGTGCACTCAATACTCTGAAACTATTTTTAAAACACTTCATTTCAGGGTTATGTCTTGAAAATATTACTTAAAAGGATAATCTGCTCCAATGTGATGGACAAAAGTAAGAATAATTTTTAAACACTGGCAAATTAACTGTGATCTTTTCCTGGTTTTGCTTGCTTGCTTCTTTCCATCATTCCTAAGGGAAGGAGTAGGAACCAGCTCTAGAATGCACCCATATGTTACTTCCTTTCACTCATTTAAGTTCCCAAACTCAAATGATTCTACTGGTTGCTATACAGACAATATAATATTTGAAAAAATCAAGAATGAAACACAGAAGTGGGGGCAAAAGAAGAAGACAAGGGAAGCTCTTCTGCAGCAACCATTTAAATCCATCTCTCCAAAGAAGAACTGTGAATATTTTCAGTCTCCTTCAAAGCAAGACAAATTCTCACTCTAATTAGAATCACCAGCTATTGCAATAATCCTTTCGTGTTGATCCAGACCTGTAGAGATTCATGGCTTTGTCTCAGGCAGGGTGGTTCATTGAGAAGAGATTTATCCCAATTGGGTGTTCCTTGTGGAGGACTTTCCTGCCAACTCTCTACGAATTCTGTTACATCATCTGTCAGTTTTCCTAAACAAGATACACACACACAGATACAGTGACTTGGAAGAACAACAGCATTTCTACAGGATTTCCCAGAGAAACATCTCAATAATCTAAACATCACATTAACCAGAGTGTGTCAAACCCTTCCTACAACTAAATGAATCAGCTGTTAGCCTGATGACAATCTGGTCCTTTAAAGAAACCCAAAAAAAATACTTTTAAAAGGGACTATAGTAGGAAGGTCCTAAAATGGAAGAAAAGCTTTGATGGGCATTTTGGCAAGGAAGGGCTTTAAGGAAGCAGGACTGTGCCTGCTACATTCCTTGAATGGAAGACAGGAAAGGAGATGTGACAAACTGTACATGCATGCATAGGTCTACACTGATACTTTATATGAAACTCCTCCCAGAGTCTAAAACCCAGGAAAACTGAGGCATTCCTGGGTCACTGCAAGGGTAACAAAGTAATTTTCTACATTAACCGAAAAAGGTGTGACTTTTTCACGTAAGTATGTCTACACTAGTGTTAAACTGGCTAAGAAAGGTATCATCCATCATAGACAAATAGTGACATCGATTACTGCTTGCACTACCCACAAATGCATACCTTGCCATATCTGTATTACTACTGCTCCCCAAGCTAATTGGACAAAGCTTGTATGCAGTGTACTAACTCATGCTACAATCCCATCTTGATGTGACTGAGATACCCTGGAGAAAGGTGGGAGGGTAAAGCCTTTGAAGGCAATGGGGACAATGAACCATTGATCTTGGTATCAAGTTAAACATTTTGATTTAGTGAGCAAATTATTCAATGGGGGTAAGGGCTGGTAACAGCGCAGGGCTGATGTTTTCTGAAATTGAGTAGTTCACAGTAAAAGAAACGTACCACATATAATCTGAGCATTGAAGTAGTACTCTACAGAAATACCCTAATCTTAAAGAGGAGATGCAAAAATTTAAACAGCCCAAAGCAAAGATTTCCAGAAGTTTTTATCACCTAACTTGAGATACCTTTCAAGGGGTCTGATTTCCCTCCCCACCCCCTTCCAGTTCTTTATATTTTATAGAGGTCTTCACTCAGGATTTACTGAAAGCCAAGCCTCTTGGAAGTGTCTGAAAGTTGGTATTGAAGGATCACTGGTCACTTCTGAAAGTGTTAGAATAAATGAAAAGCCAAATCAAAAAAGATTCGTCAGTCTTCACTGACTTTATTTAGCAATGAAAATTATTGATCTATTTCCAATAGCTATATCTCAGACTTCCACAGGCTGGAAAATTGCTAAGAGGGCAGTGGACATTTAAAAATAGATTTTATCTTTCAGGTCCCAAAACACTGAAGTACAAATATTATTGTAAGTAAGTGAGTAAGACAGCTTTTTAAAGATCTTTCTCCCAATAGTTCCATCTGTATTGAAATTGTCCCTTTTCACTAACAGCGTCATCTACCAGAAGTATTTCTGTATTCTATCTTCCATTTTAGAAGTTGCCCATCATAAATGCAATTAGCATTACAATCAAAAACTAAGTAAAGTAACATTTTTTAACCTGAAAAAAAAACCCAACCAAAAAAAAAAAAAAAAAAACCACAAAAAACCCAACCAAAACAAAGAAACAAAAAAACAAAACAAGACAAAAAACAACAGCAACCACCAAACACTGTAGTACACAAGGGGGAATATTTTAAATACTCACCATAACTAGTTTCAAGATCATCCTGCAGGATAGCATTATTATTCCCACACAGTCCATGTGTTTTTCCCAGATACTCAGGCGCCATTTTGATATACACTGCAGATGTACCATCCCAAGCCAGAGTAAAACCATTCTGGTGTCTGACTAGGAAGTATCCAGCTAGTTTCTGGATGTGTAAGTTTCCAATAATATAAGGTAATTGTACTCTGAAATGACACAGAAAAAAACAAAAAAAAACAAAAAAAAAAACCTTCTCATAAGAATATCACCATTACAAATAAATTGCTTGCTGATTTAACGGCTCACTCATGCATCTGAAAAACCCTGATATAAATATTGAGTTAACTCAACTAAAGAGATGAAGTTGCAAATAGCAGCAAAAATCAAAGGATGAATGTCAATGGTTACACTTCCTAATACTGTATACTGCTTACTTACATATCGCTTTCCTCAGACACTACTCTGTAGACTGGGAGTATTGCTGTGGTCTGGATACTTACTTTGAGCTACCAACAAATAAGTGATCTAGTTTACATCTCTGTTATCAAAACATTATTATGAGATTAATTCCAGTGTAACTACAGCATCAGAAACATGAGTGCAATTACCCAAATCCTTTATATGTGACTTCACTGCTCATCTTTATCTGTTCATCTCCAGAAAAGAATAAACTAATGGACCGTTTGCAGGAATAAGGAGAAGAATGGCATTCAGGATCATTATTCACCTGCCAAATAAAACCACTAGTGTCAAAGTCAAAGATTTTAACCAAATTCTTTGTAATTCACATTATACAACTAATACCCCATTCCCACCATCACCATGTGAAGAAGTAGCTTGGTCCCAAAAAAAATCCCCAAAAAGATGAGTAAAATTAGCACTCTTCTTGGATTGGTCTTTTCAAGGCAGCAGCAGGCTTTGGAAGTACATGCACCAGTTTTATTCTAGCTGCTTATATTTGTGCTATTGTAACTGGTAGTCCAAATCATGTTAGAATTATACCAACTTTTCATTCTAGAACACCATACTATCATCTCAAGTTATTTTTAATCTCTTAAAATTAATGTATTATTAGCATGTTCAACAACAGTTAAAAGGAAAGTAGAAGCACAGACCCTTACCTGTATGGAAAAACTCTGTTCATCTAATTCAGTATGCCTCACAAGCACGTATGTGGATTTCCCAGAAAAATAATAATAGAGTCCATCAAAAGTTTCAAAATTGTATTGACCCCATGTTCTGCATATATGATCTCTTTCAGCACCTGTGTTATATACTAACAAAAGAAGAGTCACTTGAGACATAGTGCTGGTTTTTGGATTCAACCTGCAGTTGAGATGTAATAGTATATGTGTTATGCTGTGAAATACCAACACAGAAAAGAAAGGGAGGGAAAAATAGTAGGACACGAAGGATCCTTTCAGCAGTGGGCAGTTATTCTTACAGCACTGAGAATCCAAGCACAATCCCAGAAACCCAGTCCATTTTCTCCATTTACACACCTGTCTGGCATCTTGGTCCAGTTGCATTAAATCGACTGCAGTTGCACAGCAATCTGTTGACACATTCTCCTCCATTAAAACACGTAAGTGAATCTTAGTGGAAAAAAAAAAAAAAGGCATGTTAAAAATAAATTATGCTAATTTGTATTCTTAAAACCCAGTTCTGTCACCGGCTGTAGTCCATGAATGACAGGAGATGTCAGCTTAGCATTTAAATGTCCAGGAAAATCCCGCAGGCCTCCACGAACAGGAAACATACTGCAAAAGCTTCACCTTAAGAAATACAGCCAGATGAAGTAAATCTATTGCACATTTACAGAAGCCAAATCAAGCCTGACATGGTTTTATTCCCCTAAGCAATGAATAGAGGAAGTGAGAAAGTATTACACATCAAAAAATGTCTATATCCTTATATAAAAGACTGCTACAAATAACACTTCATGGATAAGCTCTACCAGGATGAGAACGTACTGCCGTGGAAACACATCAGCTGTAAATTTTCGAGCTGCCAGTCCTCCTTCATCTTGCAACTTTCAAGTATACCAACCACAAACATTTTCCTTAAAGACACAGGCCACTTCTCTATTTTCTCATTTTATTAGAGGAATGCTCAAGTATAGCAAGCCTACCGTACAGAAAGCAAGCTCCCTGACTTGCAAACAGACTTGGGTTTGTGGGAGAGAGGTATTGGATTATTTTGGTCTTATTTTCCCTGGGAAGATCCCCATCAAAATCTGATGAAACAAGTTTTCACAGTCTAAGGAAAGATGCGCAAAAGTAGAAACAAAGCTTCTTGCTACTAGATTCAGACTTTGTGATTAAATGCTTTTCTAACAATTGTAATATATTCACTTATTTTTCTAACATTAGATCTTTTAGAATTTAAGTCTCGTTAGGAAAGCATTTGATTTTTAACAATTGAATTAGGAATTGTTGTGTTTGTTTAACAGAAACTGAGATTGTATTTGTTGGTAAATAAATACATAAATTATTTATGTATTTATTTACGTATAAACCATAAATCATTTCAGGAAAAGGCAAACTAAAGACTCAGCCTTCTTGGTTTGTTTTTTTTTTATCTTTATAAACACCACCATTCTTGAAAAATTATCTTTTATATGAATTTTTAAGTGGTGTTCTGAAAACCAGAATTCACAGAAGATGATATTTTCTTCCATTTCAGTAAAACCCTCACTTATGAAATACCACACAAGCACCGAAGTCCTGACATACCTAGAGTACATTCAGGATTTTGAGAAAGCTTTGCTAAACAGAGTTTGAAGCTTTGATGCAGGCAAAATAAAACAAGCTCCATTACTTACAATCCAAGTAAACTCTACAACTGAGTTAGTCTTGACAGAATTCAGATTTGTTTCATGATTTCATGCCCACACCATCTTTAAGTTCTGTTCTCACTTCTGGCATTCACTAAACATAGACATCAAAAGCAGATTCTGAACTACTTTACAGAATAATTGAAATATTTTCTTTATAAATTGATTGCAAGGAAACAAATGTTTTCTAAGAATCGAGATTTGACTACTGACATCCTACTGCCATTAAATGGATGCTGAAATCTTGATTCCAGTAATAGCAACAGGAAAATAAATCAGTTTCTGAGGTTGCATTCTTCCTACCGATTCTTCTTCCCTGTTCTAGAAGCTCTTTTTATTGCTGTTCTACCAATGCAAATTTCCTCCCAACATCTTTTATAGCACAGTTTGCTTTGCCAGCATCAGAAAACATCAACAGAAGCCAGTGAGCCATACTCTCTTACTAAAAGCTTTAAATACACTAATATAATCCAAAACCAAGTTGCACATGGAGGGTGTCCTGTGAGTGTATCCTACCCTAAAGCAACTAAACCTCTGAAAAGAATGAGAAACAGCATTTTTAAGAAGATGCCTCAAACACTCTCCAGCTCCTACTTCAGCTTGAGCAAGACTTCCAAATGATTCTTAAAAACCTCATCTGGCTTGCAAGTATTTACCACACACAAGTTACTTTCAGATGTACACACCAAGTAATAGTGCACCCAAAATTTAATTCATATGCAAACTAGTAAGAATTTATGGATAGAATGCTGTTAAGACTGCTTTTTGTGTGGCTACCTCAAACATCAGCAGCAGCAGCTGGTTTTCCCGTGTGGTCAATGTAGAAGTTTCATGAGGAAAAAGGTCATATTTGAAATTCCTTCAGCTTTCTGAGATCCTAGAAACTTAGAAAAAATAAGCTCTATGCTCACAATTAACTATAATGTTAGAAAGAGGAAGACTTCAATAAATTTACAGTGTACCATAATTAAAAAAGAAAGCTTACATGCTCATCTACTTTAAGCCATGTGATTTTACAAATTATCTTCAGTTATAAGTTTATAGAACACTTCCTTACTGAGTTCTGCCAAAAATTGTCAGTAGAGTTCATTAATGTTTGTTTAGCCATTTTCGTTAACGTATTGCAAACACATTATAAATATTAATTACTTACATGAAGACTTTTAAAATATCCAAACAATCAGTTTTGAATCCTTTATTTTCAACACACACCACTGCTCCCCCCACCCGAAAAAAAAAGAGACCATGCTGAGAAGAACAAGGCAGGTAGACAAAGTAGAAGAGAACACTCCTTTGCCTAGCTACCCCAAATATACAGCTCCTTTCCCTGCCTGAGCAGCATGAGCTCAATTTAGAAACTAATGCAACCACCATGTAGAAAGGTCCCTATTTATTCAGACTGGGCCATCTCATTTGCATACTCACAGTGACCAATCTTGTCACTAATGCAAAAGCCTTATTCCTCTTGTCAAGAGAGGCAGACATCGATCTCTTTCATCTCAAGTGTTGCGAGACCTGTGTAATCAGAGCTCATGCCTCTGTTCTTTGCTTCTCTAAGAATATGCCCCATTGCCTGTCCAGTTACAATAACACACAATTTGACTTCAAGTCATGTTCCTTGTAGCTGCAGAGGAAGTTATCCCCCTTTTGATGTTTCGGGTTGAATGATTTCCCTTTAAGCATGGCTCAGGTAACTTACTTCAAGCCACATTTATTCAGATTGTGAACACAGTCAGCTGATCTGGGGACCCTTGCTGTCACTGGGAAGGATTTCCTTGTCTCCCTTTTAGAGAGAAAGGGAGTTACTCAATTGCAAATTGGAAGTTAAATAACTCAACGATGAGTATTTTCTTCTTTATGAAGTTCTCTTCTGCCTATGCATATATGAGTCCAAGAAAACAGAATATATATAGTTCTTGTATTTGTTTATATCCGTTTTTACATCACTGTAGAATGTCTTTCATTACACTGTGTAGAAGAGCTCTGTGCGCAAATATTAGCTATCCTTAACCAGGTAACAAGCAGAAAATAGCATTGATTCAGATCACATTTAGCGTTCTTCCTACAGTAAACAATGTGGCCTTTTTTTAATTATCCAATTCTGCTCAACTAACACAGGAACACTTCCTCAGGTATCCAGAATAAAGATCCTTTAACAGTTCACTCTGTCATTAAAGAAATATAAGCTCCCTAAATAAGCTAACCCAGATGATCATATCAGAAGTTTAGGTCCCTCCTAGGGACATGCAAAATGTTTTGACGTCTGCAGAAAGGTAATAAACATCTAGATTAAGTGAAGGTTAAAATTAGGAAAGGTCATGGCACAGTATTGTGTCCTTCATTTACCTGAAAGTGACCTCTATTAAAAAGTCCTTAGCTTTTCTTTTTCATTTGACATTTTGCCAGTTGAGTGCATTGGGTTGGAATCTGAAACTGAAAACTGGTGAGAGTTTTCTAGCAGAAAGTAGTAGGCCCAAGTAACATGATTTGTCTGGAATAAGTAATAATGGGATTTCTAACCAGTGAGGCCTTTACAACCTGCAGGTCATTCTGATAATATGACCACTGTTGTCATGAAGCAACTTGTCTCAAATTCCTTCCTTATTGAGTGGGGTGAAGACTTGGGATCATCTTGTAACACAGGTCTGAATTCTTCTCTGCTGCTCTTATCCGGGTACATGAAATTTTGTTTGAAGAATTAAGAAGAAGGAACTGAACTAAGTGTCAGGCAGTGAGAGACTTCAGGCTAGAGCTGGCATCCTATAAGCAGTAGCAGAACCTCCCACCCATTATTTATCACAGCCTTTGAAAAAGAGAGACTAACCTAGCCTGTTTGCATTTCCTTGCAAGTGTTTTTAGAGATCGCTGCCCAAGCTTCGCAGAGGTGGCTACTGTTGTCCTTCTCTGAAAAGACATGCTTTAGCAGCATCATGTATACCTAACAAGAGGGAGTTGCAAAATCCATTTTAAAATACACTACAGTCTGAACAAATGCTGGTTGGCCTGTCAAATGTTTTTCACCTAGTTTCCAGGCACAATTATGCCAATTTCAAAAAACTGCTCAAATGCATCTTGCATCTTCATCAAAATGAGTATTTATTATGAAATATTGTAACACATGCAATGTATTTCATGGGTTTGCATCTATAATATTGTGTCCCCTTGGCATGGTTTAGTGGGAGGTGTCCCTGCCCATGGCGGGGGGGTTGGAACTCGATGATCTTGAGGTCCTTTCCAACCCTTACTATTCTATGATTCTATGATTACTTAAGATCTCAAACTTATTTCAGTTGCAAATGAACTACACATACAGATTTGCTCACCCGTTATTTGTTCTTCTCATCTTCTAACATGTTTATTAGGAATAAAATAAGTATAGCTCAAAGTAATTTATATAACGTGAAGCCCTTTGGTGTGAAGGGAGATAAAGCCACTAAAACTTGGAGCTCCTCTTAGAGCACACGGTGGTAACTGCAAATAAAGTATGTATCTGTATCCCATACAAGAGTTAAGATACTAAATCAAATGTACATCTAAATTGAAGCTTTCACAAAAATAAAAGCCAACACATTCAAGGACATGTCTGATTACTCAAATTACCATGCTCTTCTTTGAAATGCTTGACTTTTGTTTTTGCCATCACATGAATCCAGATGCTCCAGATGAATTTTGACCTTGCTCTTATATACCATTATCATCAATACATTATTAACTCTTGAAGATTTGTGACTGATGTGGACCATCCTATAGGTGCTATTCTGTAAAATATTACGCACTTCCTAGCATTGGAATTCTGTATTTTACTACTGTTTAAGACATACCATTAAAAAAATTGTTTAATGTAAATCACTGAAGAGAGGTTTCCTTTCAGGATATTGATCACTAGATTCAATTGAACATAAAAGTTGAAATATAGAAGATTAGAGATCTGAAAGTGATTACGGTTCACTTAAGCTCCAAGGTACAAGGTCAAGCCTGTTCCCCCAGTTCTTAGGATTCTGCCTATTTACCAACTTCAGCCCAAAGAGTTTCAGAGCTCCAGGGAGTCATTTACAGAAATAGACAAAAACTTTCTCGCTTTCAGGATTCTTTAAAAGATTACACATTTTTAAATTCTGTGCAAGTGTAGAAGAGAGGTCTGCCTGACATTTATTGAAGCACTAGAAAGATTGATTATTTTAAAACCAAATTTTATATTGAAATGTGTCTTGGGTTCAGCAGTAGCAGTCATTTTTCTCCTTCTAAGTAGCTGGTGCAGTGCTGTGTTTTTGACTTTTGGCCTGGGAGCAGTGCTGATAACACCAATGTTTTTAGTTACTGATGAAATGTTTTGGACTGACCAAGGACTTCCTGAGTCTCATGCTCTGCCAGAGAGAAGGGGAAGCTGAGAGAAAGCAGAGACAGGACAGCTGACCCTAACTAGCCAAAGAGGTATTCCATACCACAGCACACCATGTCCAGTATATAAACTGGGGGCAGTTACCCAGAAGGGCTAGATCACTGGTCAATCTGGGTATCGGTCGGCGGGTGGTGACCGGTTCTATTCTCTTGTTATTTTCCTTATCATTGTTATTGGTGGTAGCAGCAGTGGTTTGTGTTATACCTTAGTTACTGGACCATTCTTATCTCAACCTGTGGGAGTTACATTCTTTCGATTCTCCTCCCCATCCCTCCAGGAGTGGGAAGAGTGGAGGAAGGTGGGGGGAGAGGGAGCAAGTGGCTGCGTGGCTGATTTTCTGCTCCGGTACATCTGTTGAAATCAGTCTTTAAACACACATACTGTAAGGAACAAGTATCTTCTGTAGTAACAGTGACTTTAAACTGAAGACTCATACCTGCTACAGCATTTCAACATGAGAAAATGTGACCTGTTAGGTATTTTCAGTAGTAGTTTGAAACTTTCTTGCAGAAACAAGTTGTTTTTCCTGTCCCAGGTTCTTAATATGCTTTAGCTCTGGAGTTTTTTGTTTGGACTTTTTTTTTGTTTCCCCTAGGTACAAGAAACTAACACAAGAATTTACATCTTGGCATTTATTTGCACTATACCAACATTTTGTCTCATTGACCTATAAGACATTACATCACTTTCTAAACTACTTTCAGCTGACCAATACAACACAGAAGAAAAGAGATCTATTGCACACAAAAATGATGCACCCATCGTAGAAAAGTTCCACGTAAAACATGTTGATCTATCTATATAGACAGAGTTACAGAAGCAAGAAATAATGTTACTGCAACAAGAACTGACTGTAATAGGATGAAATGTAAACCTGTTATCATCACAGTTTCATAAGTATGTCAATAATTTTCATAGAGACATCAGTAAAATAGAGGGAAAAAAAAATCTGACAACCTACCTTGCTGGGTTTAAGAGAAGAAAAATAATAATAATAAAAAAAGAAATCTTTACTACGTCCTGACATTGGTGCAAATCTCTGTTCATGAGCAGAGCTGTTGCAGTGTGCATCTCTCTTCTGATAGGAAGAGCAAAACTTTGAGTTAGCATGTGATACTTGCTACCCATTTCATCCTTCCTCCTTCTAGATTTTATCTTCCCCTTCTCAAATATTAAGACTATTTAAGAAATAATGAACTTGCACTCCCTTTGCTGGAGTTCTTAAACAGAAATCTTGTTCTGCAAAGGGTTTATGTGCAAGTTTATTATTGCACACTTGAACAGCAACACAAGGTGTTCTGAAGCAGAACATGAAATCCACTAATCCCATTAAAGGAATTTTCATTTGGAAAAAAATAAACTTATGGAACCAAATAATTATTATGGCAAAAAATTTCTCAGCTTGATTTACACATCTTCTCCTTGGAAACTGCTTTATTTGGTAAAAAAAAAAAAAAAAAAAAAAAAAAAAAGGCTGAAAAAAGAACTACTTCTTGGGCAAAAAGCTGGTGCAACCCTAAAAAGCAGATGTTTTTGCTGGTACAGACTGCTATATTTGTAGAGCAATTTCATCATACACTATATACATGCACATATATATATATGATATTTTTCATATACTGGAGAGGTTCATAGGTAATAACCTTTACCTGAGTAATCCTGTGCTTCTCTAAACCCTTTTATTATTCCCTCACATTCAGCTACGTACTTCTTAAAAGCTTCTAAAAACTGCATGTATTAAAAGAAATCTTCTGGAGAGGGCATAACCCAATTACAGTTAACAACCTACTTCACACCTCAGTCTTGGATTTTGTGCCATAAATCTAGGGGATGCAAATCCAGACTATTCACTATTGAGTAGGTTCCACATCCAATGCAACCAATCAGGCTGACTGAAGAGAAACTAGAGGTTTTGCATCACTGCCTAAAATTACCCTGAATTACTTTGCCTGATGTGTCTCCTTTGTAGAAGAAAAGCATGACACAGGCTCTACAGAAGAACCAGCACAGAGGATCCTTACCCTTGAGCAAAGATATTTAAGCCTGTCCTTTTCATTGTTGAAAGTAAGATGAAACAAAAGTCAAGATGCAAATTCCTCAAGCAAATAACCACCACAGCAAGTACTATATCCTGCTAACCCATAGATGACCTCAGCAAAGCCATGACAAACAAAAAAACCTTCAAGCACAGAGGAAATACGGGACAGATAATTTAATGACATCTAGACAGCAATCCATGTCTCCAGGCATATCACTACAAAAGCAGTTTTCTCTGCTGAAAGTTCTTCATTAGAAAAGCTGTAGTTAGAGACAGTCCTTCAAACAATCAAATCAGAATCAGGGGTAAACTTAAAGCTAGATCAAACCCCGTGATAAATTGTCATATTCCTGAAGAGAATACGACAATTTGAATATGACTTTGAGACCAATCAAGGCAGAGCCTGCTTACCATAAAGGCCTGTATTAGCTATTTTTGTCTTTTACTTCAGAAAAATAATGAAGTGATTCAGAATATAAAGAACAATTGAAGTACATAATGTAGAAACATAATTAACTTACTGGATGGTCCACATTTCATACTGTGAAGTCTCCTGTTCCGAGATAAGGACACTGTAGCAGATGAAGCATTATAAACTGCCATTCCAGATTCCTTTCAGAAAGAACAAAGATCACCAGCTATAGTCAAGACACTTTAAAAAACTCTTCACAGACTATCAGTAAATTTACTATTTTTAGTAGCTCACAGCCTCATAATGTGTTACTAAAAAGTTATCAAAGACACTATCGTAAAGTAAAAAGTGCGGTCACTCTATTCCAGACTTCAGTAAAGGCGCAAAGTACAGTATACATGAAAACAGTTGGCAGATTTTAAGTCAGTTAACTCAAAATGCCTAAACCTGTCTGTCTAAACACTATCCTCTGAGCCTTTCTCCATACTTCTTTCATTCTCATTTACAGCCTCTGCACATCATATGTATTTAACAATTCTCAGGATACACATTCTGCTGCCTTGGAAATTCTTACTGCTTAGTTACAGTTACTTAAAATAATTAACTATGTGCCTGCATAAATCACTAAGCAACATCATCATAATTAGCAAAATGTCATAAAGTCCTGAATTCACACTATTTTCCAAGAACTTGATCCAAAACACAGCAGAATCAAGTTTTTTTGTTTGTTTGTTTTTAAACAAGAAAACAATAACAAAAAAAACACAACCAAGAAATCGTAAACACCCAGGTTAGTTTTCAAAACATTTCCTACCATCTTCCCCTTAATCTTCTCCTGTTCTAACATTCAAAAAATATATGATGACAGACTAAAGCATGTATTTTCTTGTATTTCCTTTCTATGAGAAAGCACTTCTGCCTTCAACATTTGATGGCAAGGTATCTTGAGTTTTGTTGTATTAGTTTTCCATACTATAGTAAATGAAGCTTCTTTTTTCTCCAACAAATATCCCTTTGGAACTCTAGTGTTTTTAATCTGCTCTACTGTGTAATAATTTTTTTAAATTGGTAGATCATGATACTTCGACTCCCCTTCATTCTTCCCACATTCGTCTATTAATCCAACTTCCACTTCATTCTTCTATCTAGCAGTGGTGCCAATCACAACCCCGGCACTGTTTCTGAACTCCAACTACGGACAAAAGTGGCACCTGAATCACTTCTGAACCAGAAATATACCAAGTCAAACCAGAGTACCATGTCAAGGGTTCATTTCAATACTTTAAGGGAATAAAACAAAATAAAACAAAGAACCCATAGACTAGGCGTCAACAGCTTAAAAGTCAGTCATGGTCACTATCCATCCAACAGCATCTAAGTAAATTGGAGGGACAGCATTCTTTCACACAGTTTTACCAAAGCATGGTGCATAGTTTAGGCATGATGTGCGAACATACAAGTTCCTTCCCTTGCAAGTGCTAAGTTTTAGCACTTAAAACACATCAAATTAAAAAAGCCAATTCAGCCTATGTCATCTACTTCAGAAAACAGAAAAGCAGACCTGCTTAGCCAAGTTACAAAAATACACTGATATTTTGCCATGATGTGGTCATATTGCCATATTCATGACGGCTAGAAGATTAAGTCCTAATTAGCATGCCTTCATCGAAACAATTTTGCTCACCTTCTCTATAACCACCCATCTTAGTTCTAGAACATCTAGGGTGAGTAATCTTTTTCTCAGTTTAGCATAAAGTTTTTATCCTCAGAAGGCAGCAGCTTATGACAGTAAGTTTTTCCTTTTTGAAAAGGCAATTACATTTACCCATTCATTTAATAGAGTAACACACATGTTACAGCCATTTCATATTATTTCTTCAATTCACCTTATGAAAAGCAGCAGCTATATCCTCTAAAATGTTCATATTTCAGTGACAAAATTATAGAATAAAGTTTCCATTAAGAAAAAAAATCAGTGACAAGCTCAGCATCTGTTAATAAACAGCTACTATTTTATATGTACAGTAATACAAACAGCTGAGCAAAATGTTTCCAAAATACCATTACAATTGGCTACAGCATATGCCTACAATGATATAAATAACCAAACAAAATATTCCCAAACTGACATTGTAAACAACACCAGCTACGGCTACATAATTTTACCTGAGGACTTAGCTTGATTTATTGAATTTAATTTTCATGTCCTAGAGTTTTATCATTCACACTTCTCCATCTATTGACCAGTTCCACAAGTACATTTAAAATATATCAGGTGTTTTCTGTGTTCTGAATACCTATTTAGATATTTGACTGAAAACCAGTCATAGAAGCTATGTCATTAACTAAGTCTTCATGGACATAAAATTCTGCAGAGGGCATAACTACCATCACTTAGTGTTGCTTTACCTCTTCGCCTTGAAGGAGCTTATTAAGAGCAAGAACATGCAAAAATGCATTATTGGTTTTGACCCTTCAAACAGCTAGAACTCCTCAGGTTCCTCCTTTTCTAAAACCAATTTATTGACATATTCATTCATTTATATGTGATTTTTTTTTCTTAAGCTTATTTCTTACCGAAGATTTCTTCTCAGAAGGCTAACAAAAAGGAAATAGTCTATTATTGTATCTGGAATTTTTTTTGGGGGGGGGGGGGGGAAGGGGGTGTGTGTGTGTGCAAAAGGGGGGCACCTCAACCCACAAGCATTTGCTCTTATCAGTGGTTGATTTTGTTACCTGTTTGCAGCTATGTGCCATGATTTTTGCTGATGTGCTTTTCCCAGGAGGAGCAAGCAGAAAGGCAGCTCCTCTGCAGAGCTTGAAACAAGGGCTACAAAGCAAACGTTCTTTTTCCCACCCTCAAGCAAGAGAGCAGGAATCACACACCCTAATTACATTTCAGCAACACGCCATGAGTAGTACAGTCAGGTTGCCAAGACAAACCACATCCAAAAACCAGTACTGAATTGTAGTGATCTGATACTGCCAGCTCATTCACTTTTACTAAGAAGTGAAAAGGCTCCCACAGGGCAATTATTGCTGAGCAAGCCAGACCAGACCCCAGCTTTGCTTGGAGCAAGGATACTTCACATTTACATGCAACTATTTCTGAACGAGCTGAAGGTCTAGCTACCACCTTCCCTCACTGCTTAAACACTTAAAATCCCAAGTTTCCTTTCATACATGACTGAGACTATGGGGGTGGTGAGACCCTGGAACAGGTTGCCCAGACAAGTTGCGGATGCCCTGGCAGTGTTTAGGACCAGTTGGCTGTCCCAGCCCATAGCAAAGGGTTGGAAGTAGATGATCCTTGAGGTCCCTTCCAACCCAAGCCTCCTTGTGGCCAGGATAAGGTACACGTTTGACACTGTTCGAAGGACAAGTCCTAAAGTATCACAAGGGGCACAACAGCTATCAGATGTTTTGACATATCAGATGTATTTCATGGTAACATACCGATCTACTCAGGTGAGACACAAGAATCGCGTTACCCTGATGCCAGGCATCCCTCAGAGGGGTCTTGCCAGGCGGCGGTGCAGGGTGGGAAAGCTGGGCACCCATCTCCGGTACGACCAACCGCACTGCACCGCCTCATGTGCCCCGGTAGCGCCGCGGTCCAAGGGAGTGGACCACGGGAAGGGGCTGCCTTTCTTGCAGGGGGCTCTTCAGAGGAAAGTCGTGCGTCCCGGCTACCTCGTCTTCCCGAGGAGACCCCACAGTGCCCAGACCCGGCATGGCCGCCCGCTGCCCTCGCAGCTCCCAGCCCGCGTTCCATACCTGCGTCGCTGCTGCGAGGCCGCTTCCTCCCCGAGGTCCCGCGGAGCTGCCTTGGCTGAGAGCAGGAGAATAAGGCACAGTTGGCTCGGCCCAGACATACCACCCCACCCTGCCCGCCTCAGGGCTGCCAGCCGCACACCTCACCGTGCCTCGGCAAGGCCCTTACCTGAGGAGGGTTATGTGCCCGCCGGCAGGGAGCTGCGCCCAGGCGTCCCATGGATATAGGGCTGGAAGGCAACAGCAGCAGGTTAATGATGGCTAGGATTGCCTCACCCTGCCTCTTCTCCCGCTCCATCCTCGCGCCCTGCCCGGTGGAAGACTCACCCACTAGACAGGCGCACAGCAGCGCCTCGACAAGGAGCCGGGTCTCCATCGGGACGAACGAAAGGTAACTACAACTTCCTACAGGACTCCAGCCTTCCAGCGCCGGTCTCTACCTGCACTTTGGGCTCAGCCCGCCCTCCTGGGCGGGGCGGACAAGTAGTTTATCAGCCACCCGCCCGTCCTCCGCCCCTCGCCCCACAGCGTAGTCTCGGCCCCATCTCCATCAGCACTGCGCTCTGACAAACCTCTCCGGGAGCCAGCTTTTCACGTTTATTCTTAGCTTTCCATCCTTCTCGGGTTTAGGATATGATTAGTGCCACGGCTTGTCAGAGGGAGCCGAAGCCTCCGCGGCGGGGTACAGTGCCAGGCTGCGCCTCACCAGCACTAACGCTAGCAAATACGGGGCTTCTCCTTCCGTCCTAGGAATGTCGCACGACTAAGAGCTTCCCGCTTATGCTGAGATGCAGCAAGCGTTGTCGATGCTTAACAAGGAACATTGACCCAAACCCACTGAAATAGGCGTCAGAACTTCAGTAGTGGAAAGCACGAGTAAGACATGAACTCAGTGCAGCATATAGCAAATGTGTGTAGGTTATTTCCAGGGCTCCTGGTAACATTTGTCCACTATAAACTCACACCCTTGAATTTGGAGCTCTTTGTAGACTTTTTTTCAGGTTTCTTATTTTTTTTTTAATTATTTTTTTTTCTCCTCATGATCACATTTGTTTCCTTCCATTACTTTTCTTCCCTTTTCCCTCTTCCTATCACTGTTACCTTTTTTCTCTTCTTTTCCCTTTCCCATCTGCTGCTACCTCTCTCCCCATCATTCTTCAGATAGCATATCTTATAACAGAAGCTTTAGAAGCTGCCCATACCAGGTGAGAAACTCTCTCAAATAAAAAGGGGCCTTTTTTGACTGCTTTGGGAAGTCTGTTAACAGTAAGTCATTAAAAAGATCTCTTTTCTGCCTTTGTAATTTGTCCCTGTGGATTGTGTTTCTTGCTGCAACAAGTGTTTCATTTCTAATGAAATGATGGAAAACTAGTGATGTTTTCACTGAGAATGCTGTTCTCTCCTGTAAATGTTGGAAGGAGAATGCGTATGAGAGGAAAGAATGTGAGACAAAAAAGATATTCTTTAAGTTCAGCACAGCCTTTTCCCAATAACCTCAAACAGATTGCTAGAATTATGAGCTAGCCTCAGCCTGCAGCAGAGCCAATCTACTCTGAATGCGCCATGCCCTTGGCTTTGGGGCACTTTCTCTGATCCATCTTACATTAATGAAAGTAGATTGAAAGCAGCAGGAATCAGTTTACACAACACGCATTTTAATGTACATCTCTGCCTACTAAATGGGCTGCCCGCTTTATTCATTATCCCTTAATGCCACAAGTAGCAAACAATGATTGAAACTAGTTTAAAGCCAATTTAGAAGCAATTTCATTTTTTGCTATGAAAGATTTCATTATCCAAAACTAATAAACAGTCAAAATTGTACCATCTCTTATTATGCCATATTTGAAGTAATGGAAACTTAAGAACCATCTCAAAAATTAACTGATTATCAAACTTTCCATTTCAGAGCTTGGGATAGGTTTGTGGGTTTGCTTTGTATTTATGCAGAGTGGAGCACTGGAACTCATGTAACAGAGCAGACTAACAGCCTGCCAAGCTCATTAGCCTTTCTGTGGTTCATCCTTTACCTGATGATTCAGAGCACTTTTCACATCACCAAATGAAGGTAATTCCACAGTATTTTACTATTTGGAGGAGTTTCTGACTCCTGGAAACATTATCTATATGAATAAAAAAAGTTACTTTCCTTCAAACGTACATAACTTTCAGCTTATAAAATATCTATTTCTGTAGTCTTATAGAATTGATTGATAGATTTCAATGACTGTTACAGTCTATATTTAAATTTAAAGAAACATACATAGTATTTTATGTGTCCTTTAAATTTTATTTCCTTCCTTCTCTTTTCAAATATAAGACAATTTTGTATATGCAACGAGACATTCTATAGCTGTCTGTCTAATGCTTGCATAGAATACCTTTTCAATATTGTGTAGTACTGGAACTTGGGAAGAAGACAAATGATTTGTGCACTAGTAGTTGCCCCTCTAAAAGGAAATTGTTTCCTGAAAACAGTTTATTTGTACACAGCCTTCAAATGCATTCCTCTCTTCTTCCTGCCACCTGATCTGACAAATTGATAGTGTCCATACCACTGAAATGTTCCTGTACAGCAAAGTAATCCTCTGAAAGGAGTAAGCGCAATTCCTGAAGGAGCTAGTGTGGCTTACAAAGATTATCACACAGGATTCCAGTTGCATTTGGCGTTATGAAATTTTTTATTCATGGCTTTATATAAACAAGTTTCCACTACTGTGCTTACATAAACCCTTTTCTCTCCGGAGTTATGAGAGTAAAGGTGATTCTGCATAGAAAGTGAGAGATACATTAGCAAGTCTTCTCCATTTGTTTCCAGCGTCAATTGCAGAAGTCTTTATTATTGTGTACTACAGTAGGAAAAGTGGGAGAAGATGAAGTATCCTCAAAGAGATCAGTCTGAAATAGGCTCCTTTTCAGGTGCTCTGAGCTTGATTGCTACATCGTTATTCACCGTAGGCATGTCAGAAGTGACATATGTATGCAATAATACTCTGTTAGTGGGAGAGGCTGGTGGAAATCACTTATGCAGTGGTAAGTCAGATTCACCCCACTTACCTAAAAATAAAATAATTAGATTATTTGCAGTAATGCAATTTATTAAAACAAACTATATCCCCCCCCCCCCCCCGCCCCCCGGGTGTTTGTATGCTTTAAAGTTCACATCTTCGTGCTTTTCTTAACTAGTACGGCTAGTGACATACCTTCAAATACACAGGAGAATTTGGACGTGAGCCCTGTGCCCTATGAGATGTACTTGTTTTAGAAGGGAGCCTAGAAAAAAAGGCCAGGCAGCACACACATGCGAAGGGGGAGCTTTTTTCTTTTTCCTTTTCTTTCTCTTTTGCTTTGGCCTTAAACAACCACAGCCTGGGGTCGCAGGAAGGTTATCGCTGCCCTGCGGCTAGCAATGCTAACGCGGTTCGGCAAGGGAGCGGCGGCGGGCGTGCCTCCCAGCGCCCCGGGGCGCGGCCTTGCCTGCGCAGCCGCCCCGCGCAGCGTCCGCACCTTGCGCAGCACCCGCGCACCATGGAGCGGCGGGTTGCCCGTGAGTTCCGGCACAAGGTAAGAGAGCGGAGCCCATGGATACCTGTGGTGGCTTCGCTGTGCGAGCGCTGGCTGTGGGCAGAGCCGCTTCGCCAGGGCCGGAGCGAGGCAAGGCAAAGCGCTGGGCTGTGAGACAGCTCTTACCGCCGGGAAGGCCCGCAGCTGTTGCGTGCCCGCAACAGAACGCTGCCTCTCTGCCGGAGTGAGCGACTGGAAGGCAAAGGCTAGGGGAGCTTGGCGCTGCCGTGCCAATGGCGGGGAAGCGGGTAGCAGCCTCTTATGAGCGGTGGTTGTGAGAGCTTGAAAGCCTGGAGCGGGGAGGGAGAGAAGAGGAAGAACATTTTCCTGGTGCAGGAGTGTTTTCAGGGTTTGATACAATTTATTTTAATGTCGTGTAGGAAATGTGGCACCCAGTACAGGGGAGGCAAAGGTGCAGGTGCTGTAGTTCGGGCCCCGGCAGTTCAGCCGGTGCTCGGAAGACTTCAGCTCCGCCTTAGCATTCACGCGTGCGATTGTGCATGTGCAGTCATGTGCAAATACACTTGATACATGGAGCGACTCGGTCTGCCTGGCACGCCGTTTTGTCATTTACCCAGTTACATAAGTGCTCAGTGGAGCTCAAAATTGCATGAGCAAAGTAAACTCAGAAAGCTCTCTTTAAGGAAAGGAGGGGGGAAAAGGTGTATGTGTTTGTGGTTTTGCACGGCCATTTAGTATTCTCAGACTAAAGTTTTCAGTACAGTTTTGTGGGGCTTTTTTTTTTTTTTTTAGGCAGGAGGCTGGTTGTTTTGTTGTATTTTTTTTGTCATCTTGGGAATGGAATTTCTTCAAAGTGATGTAATGTGTTTTATAGAGGTATCAGCTGGTAATAAACCCACGAACTAAAGAATTGTTAGGATGACGTACAGTGGCTGCAAAAAAAGAAAAAAAAAAAAACAAACTCAGCTATATGATAAACTGAAGTTCAAAAACATTAAGGAATTGGGTAGTCCCTAGTGAGGACTTCAGCCATCTAGCAAGTATTTCTGTCTTGCTGCCTATTACTGTATAACTCAAGTGGGTTGTGCAATGTATCCATAAAGACTCTGGTTCCTAGGGAGATGATTCCGATCTTGAACTTTAAACCTTTTCCCTTTCATTGCTGCTGTAATTCAAAAATCAATCTAGTCCCACCCCTGATAACGAAAGACTTATCAGCACATGTTGTTGCAAATTAGTAGGATGCATATCTGAGTAAAACCTTTATCTGAATTACAGGATACTGGAACAGGTCTTTCTTTTAAATTATTTTGTAGCAGCCTGCTTCTAATGGCCTCTGTGGTAATTTTAATGTCTTGGATACTTACTTTTCTGTGTCAAACCAGTGAAAATGCTCAGCCACAGGATCTGAGTTTCTTCAATTATTTGCCACTCTATTATTTTTCTTAGTAATTTTAATCAGTTCTCGCTATCAACCAAGCAGCAATGCAAAATATTTAATATATGAAAATAAGTTGGCTAGTTCTTAAATTTCTCTCAATAGGTTTTCAAACTGTTGTGGCTTAAGTACACCTTTATATTATTCTTTGAAAACTGGCAGATTGGAATAGTGCTACAGGAGTGCATAACTGTAACCTGAACTTTGTCCACCACAAAAAGTGCTTTTTTCCCCCCACAACTTCTATTCTACTGAATAAACTTTTATAGACATGTTGCCAGATTTCATTTTTCTTTTGTGCGCAGGTGCAATTTCTGTGATGACTCGTTTATTTCTATGAAAAGCAGTGCAATTTATGTAGTGAGAAACAGAGCATAAGCAATTCCTTGTGTTCTAGGATTGTAAGTTATACAACCAATATGAAGATGCCCTTAAATAATCACAGAAAGGTTGAGGTTGGAAGTAACTTCTGGAGATCATCTGCTCCAACTCTGCTGAAGCAGGGGCATATAATGCAGTCCTCCCAGGACTGTGTCCAGATTTTTATTTATATATATATATATATTTTCTTGGATTGAAAGCTGTAAAATCATCTATCCCATAACTCCATGGGTATTTTCTCAAGAAACAGATACTAAAATACTTCTCTGATCCAAGTTATGACATGTCACCACTGATGTTTTGGGGGTTGTTTTTTTTTTTTGTTTGTTCGGTTGGCTTGTTTGTTTTCTTTCCCTTAACGTGCAGGGGCATGATCTTTTAGGATTTATTAAAGTCGAGTCAGCTCTTAAAAGGTGGTGATAAGCCTAAATATAGCACATGTCTACACTAAAACTCTGTCCCAAGGAGCTAATGAATTAGGAAAATGGTAAGAGATGCAGGTGGCTATAAGAAAATGGTAATTGATGGAATAGAAGGCAGCAGGAAAAGAATGACCTAATTACAGAGATGGCCCAGGAAAATTAACGCAGCTGTAGCATTCTGAATGTATAAGAAGTCACTTGGGTCGTTGTCAGAGAATGAAGAAGTTGCTGGTGCAGCGTGAGAAGTGCAGGAATCAAACAGGAAGATTGAATGTTTTTTTGAGGAAGAAATGGCAGAACCTAGATCTAGCCTTCCAGTTCCTGAGAAGGAGTGGGAATGTCCCCATCAGCTAGCGTATCAGGAGTAAAAGGTACTGTTGTTGCTGATTGCTTTCCCAATCAGGAGAAGAGATGATGATATTGTTCTCTGCTGTCTAGGGCTGATATGCTTAAACATTTGATGTTCTTCATGAGACACCGTTCATACAGTATCTTAGCTAACACTAGAGACTGAGTTCTGTATACCAGAACCAAAGCTGCTTTATATGTTGTGTTTTTCCTGATGGAGACAGGAAAAATGGGTGTTGGACTTAGTTTTACATGTGTCACCTTGCCTTGAGTCTATATACAGTATTGGTGAACTAGTCAGTTTTGATTACAACTACTTTATTTCCTTTCAAGGCAGACTTTGTCTTTTGTGTTTTGAAATTCACTGTGAATAAATTGGTTTACTCACTAGTATTACTGTCAAGCAGTCTTGTCCTGCATGTAGCTTTTTGGCCTCTAGGTGTTTTGAAAGTGTCTTTTTCCAGAGGAGACAAGTAATAGAAAACAACCTGTATGTGGAGTCTTGCTGGCTTTAGAGACCCAGGAGGAACAAAGTGAATATGAAGCATGTATTTAGTTTAAAATATAATAGGAACTGCTGGAAATATAGAAAGAAATGGCCTTTCTTTTAAGTATGCAAATTGGTCCTCAGACATCACGTCACAGTAATATTAGCCTTTAGGTCAGATGTAAATCGTTTTCCTAAACATTGAACTTGTCCAAATGTAGAACTAATGTGATGTGACCTCTCACTGAAAGTAGGATCAGTGGGGGTCTTCTGCCACTGAGTATAAATTAAACTCCACAAATGAGAATTCTTGGGATTTTTTGTTTGTTTTATTTTACTGTAATTATCCAACAGCAGGCATAGTAATCTGACACTGGTTTAAGTAAACGTACTATTAGTGGGCGAGGAAAGAATAACTAGCAAGTTCTGTCAGGAGCTGGAGCAAAGAGGAAGAGAAGTTCAGCAGTTTGCATAGTATTGCAAGTGAGATCCTGAAATCAGTGTTTTGGATGACAGAACATAGATTATAATCACCTCAGTGTGGTGGTTTTATCTGTGACAGCATGTGCTATATTAATGAATGGCCAAAAAGGTTTCTGAAAACATTTATTCAACAGTACAGTGATTATCAGGTAAGGTAAATATGATATTATTGTAATAATATTACTGCTGAGGGGAAATCTAGGATACAGAATATATCAATATTTACCATGTTGTCCAATTGTTATCATACTAACTTTAGAATCTTGTTATAAGTTTGGCACTGTAAGGCAATGCTGCATTGCAAAACTGTGTTTATCTTTAAAAAACCCAAAAAAAGTCTTTCCCTTTTAAAATATTTGCTCTATGGCTTAGGAATTTGTCAGTCTTCTATGTTCAATGTTTGTGCCTATTTAGTCAGAGATTTACAGTAATGTCCTTGGGCTTCCAGGTTAATCTACTAATTGACAATGAAGCAGAGAAGGACTACCTTTATGATGTGCTGCGGATGTACCACCAGTAAGATCTAACTTTATATATGTTTGTGTAGGATTTTACTAATGCTTTTTAAATGTAAAGAGTGAATATTCAAGATTTTAATCTCCTGCTATATGCTACTAGATAAGTAGTTGAAGTAATAGTTTTTATCCTGTCTAATGAAGTCTTACATGTTTACAGCATAGCCTGCAGACAAGGAAGGAGTATCTGTAATCAGCCATAAAGTTACTTTGGTTTATGACTTGGCAGTTTTGTAGAAGAATTTAGTGGTTCTTATTGGGGAGAAAAAAGGCACCTGGATGATAAAAACTGTTCTGAGGAAACAGGAAGAGAGCATTAATCAAATTCGTTAATATTTCCAAGTAATATTTATTTGCAAAAGAGGCTTTCATTGAGTTTGCTTTTCAAAGTTTTTTTCTAATTATTCAGCTAAGAATTTATTTGCAACTGCTTTATCTGAAGGCTGAAAAAATTTAGTCTGGGAATCTCTTTGGCATGTTTAACAGCCCTGGCTTGTTACAACATAATGGTGGAAAAAAAAACGTAAGGTGACAGGCATATTGCCAGTCCTTTTACTGAACTGATTTAAACCACTGTTGCTTAGGACCTGTATCATTGCAAATGAGATCAGCCTCTGATCCATTGTTCTTCAAAGAAGATGAGAATGTATTTTCCACTCATCGTAGGCAAGTGGCTCTGAAAGGCATTGTTTCCATTCATATCTTAATAGCATCTCAGCTGACTGAAATGTAGATGTTTCCATCAGATGTTTGCACTGAGCTATAGTTATGGGTGTATTCAGCTGCACAGATGATTCAGTTTCACTCAGGTCTGTCTAATTGCTTCTCTATTCATAAACCCTGTTTAGAAAGCCAGTTGATTCAGTAGCTCTTAATTATTTAAAATCTTCTTGCAGTTACAAAACTAGCAATGCATATAGTAACTTTTCTTCAATTTCCGAAATTGCAATGACTTGAGCAAACTTTCCAGTATCTCTGTGAACAATATGTTGATAATGTGTCTGTTTTTTGGAATACATTATAAAGTGTTCCAGGGCAAAATTAAGTGCAATTGCTGTTGGAGTTAATGTTTAATGTCTGCTTCACTGTGAATAGCATTTCCAAAAGTATTTGCCCTCTAATCCCACGTAATATGCATTCCTGATACGTATTTTCATTGTGTATGCCTCAGAAATATCGTATGCCAGGAAGTGCAAATTATGAGAGAGGGAAGAGCAAAGAATATTGACTAAGTTTAGCTGGATGGTGTGTCGGAATAGCCCCACTCAACCCTAGGGATCTGTGCCTTCTACTCTTGCAACAAAGTTCATTTTCTAGACTTACAGCTATCTCAGTGCTGACAATATCAAGGAGATTACTTTTGATAGCTCTCATAAAACAGATGCTCACAACCATTTAACTTCTGTTGATTTTTTTAATTTTTTTTAAATTATTATTGGTTGATGTACCTTCAATTTTGATTAAAAAAAAGTAAAATCTAAGACTTAAACCAAGTCTGCTCAAGCTACTGAGTACTGTGATTTCTTTCCTGGAGCAGAACAATTTGTTGATCCCCTAAGTTCAGGAAAGAAAGGGGATCGTAGCCTTGGTCTACTTAGAAGGATTCCTAACTAGGGAGGTAACAAAAGCCAAGTAGGCAAGTGTATCTGATCTGGGAAGTTATTTCCAAATGGTTACATAAGTCTTCTGGGGTCTCTGAGGATGAAATGAAAGGTGTTGCCTGTAAAAATGATGTGCTTGACCTTAAAAGATAAAGGCAATACATAGGAGATTTCAGTTCTTTTGAAGCAGATAGTTTTTGTTCCTCTGCTTACAAAAGATGTACTTTCTCAGGGGCTGTTTTGTTTTGATTAAGTCAACATCTGTATGAATAAATTTTTTAGTAGGTTGAAGGGATATACAAATATTGAAGCCACACGTACAGCATGTCATTAAACAATGCTTTGTGTTGGTGTGTTGATTACCTGTGCTTGTTTTCTCGCTGTGTTGCTGTAGATCTATGAATCTCCCAGTACTTGTGGGGGACCTGAAACTTGTGATTAACGAGCCAAGCAGATTGCCTTTATTTGATGCCATCCGCCCACTTATCCCATTAAAGCACCAGGTGGAATATGATCAGCTTACACCCAAAAGATCAAGGTAAGAGAATGCAGAACAAGCAGGAAATGCTGACTGAGTTTTCAGATAAATTCTGAGTAAAATGTTAGTCAACTTTGTAGAGATGGGCAGAATTATTTTCCTTTTGATATATTTGTACAGTTCGGAGCTACCTGAGATTTTTTGCTAAGTAGTTTAACCTATTAAAAGCAAGGTAAGGGGGTAAGAACCAGTTCTTTCCAGCTGAAACAGTCTTTTCTCATTTTCCCTGAATTTAATAATTAAAAAAAAAAAATCTTAGAGCTCTAATCCTCTAGCCCCCAACTTCAACAGTTGCAGAGGAGGGACTCTTCATTAGGGACTGTAGTGATAGGACAAGGGGTAACAGGTTCAAACTTAAACAGGGGAAGTTTAGACTGGATATGAGGAAGAAACCCTTTACTGTAAGGGTGGTGAGGCCCTGGAATGGGTTGCCCAGGGAAGTTGTGAATGCTCCATCGCTGTCAGTGTTCAAGTCCACGTTGGGCAGAGCCTTCGGTGGCATGGTTTAGTGGGAGGTGTCCCTGCCCATGGCAGGGGGGTTAGAACTAGACGATCTTAAGGTCCTTTGCAACCCTAACTATTCCATGATTCTATGATTCTGTGTCTTATGAAAAATATTTGATGGCTTTAGCTCTCACACAACCTTCCAAACTTCAGTCTGTTTGCCTTTTTTATGCATAAGTGTTATAAGAGAAAAATAATGCATAACTTTTATATAAAACATTATTGCCACAAAGTTTTATGCAGCTGAATAGTTGAGTATCTTCTTTTGCAGAAAGCTGAAAGAGGTGAGATTGGATCGTTTGCATCCTGAAGGGCTTGGAATCAGTGTGAGAGGTGGAGTGGAATTTAGCTGTGGCCTCTTCATCTCCCAGTTAGTTAAAGGAGGGCAGGCAGACAATGTTGGACTTCAGGTAAGAAAATTACGTTCATGCCTGCTGTGCTGCAAAAAGCCTTTTTCTACAATATATGGGAAGTGGTCAGCAAGAATTGTTCTTTAATATTAAGAAATAAACTATTTCTAAGGTGCTCTTTATCTCTTGTAATAAAGTTCATAAAACGTTTAAATCAATTTTGTAGTAAATACCATTATACCAGTGGTGACACAGGTTATTAAAACTGTTGTTTCCACTTTTTTTAATGATAGGTAGAGCTCTTTTTTTCATTGGAATATGATAGTTACTGAAGGTAAAATGGCTTTCTGAAGTGTTTTTACTTCATGGGTTCCAGTAGTTAAAGTAAACAGATAGGAAGAAAGATCTCTAACTAGACTGTGGCAGAGTGTTTTAAGTTGCCAAATTCTGATTAAATGTAGAACAGAGCATATAAATACTAAAAATGTTAATTCTTCACTGCACAGATATGATTTGTGTAATGAAGTGTTTATTTGAACTTAAAGTATAAATTGTGGAGGGGTTGGTATATAAAAGTATATAAAGTATATAAAAGAAAAGATCTATTTTTAACCATTTCTGGTATCTTTTGTACTGCACAGAATTGTGCTTTCAGTGGTTCAATTTTACATACATGAACTGTAGCAAGGTTGGTAAAAATAATTATGTATAGAAACACATTTTTTCTAAATCAGAAGTTACGCAATTTGCATTAATTTTTTGTTTTTGCTGTTTTTTGAATGTGCCATTTCTTGTACATATGTCTCGGTAAAGAGAGAATTGATCAGTTGCTGTGGCAAATGTCCGCATCTTTCTGTGCTTTCAGAGCTGGTAGAGTGTGTTAAAGGTCTGTGTTTCTAAGTAGAAAGGCTAATATTCCTGGCGAATTTTAATCTGTTGAGTGTGAATAGTTGTTGGAAGTATCAGTGTTTAAGGATCATATTTAATACTGGTCCAAAATGTCTTAGACGTTATTAGACAAAATGGCATGATTCGCAATAGTGTTTAATTAAACTAGTGTGTTTCATAGATATGCCTCAGTGTAACCCCACAACTCTCTTAGATGAAAAGAAAAAAAAAATCTCTGTCGACAAAGCAGTCAAAATTAGGGTTCCATGTTTGTGTAATACATGCAGAGACCTTTCTAAAATTTCTGTGTTTGCATACATGCACGTGCCCTTTTTGGGAATTCATGCCTATATATCCCATTCAGAATCACCATGGAATTAGTCTAATCTTCTGGCAGTCTGCTCTGGACAGATGCATGACTGGCTCCCTGGATGCTTTTAGAAACTCCTTCTTGGAACAAACCCGTAAATTCAGGGAATACACCCCCACATATTCTGTATTTAGTTAGAATTGAGAGGGTGGTATAGGACATCGCAAACACTGTGCTGAATGTGTTGGTAGTCTACTTTTAAGCATGGGATTTGCTATTGGGTAATTCCAGAAAAGAGTGTTAATGCGCCTTCCCGGAGTTTGCACTACAAAAGCTTGTGTGCCTTGTGGTGCTACATGATGCAGTGAGAATGGGAAGTGTAGACAAAAGAGCTGTTCCTGGATTGTGATTAGCTCAGAGAGATTCCAGCTGCATCTTTCCTCCACTGCTAGAAAATTGAGAAAAAGACCAAGACAGTCACTTATTGTTCCTGAAAACATCTCCTGGAAAATACCAGAAGGCATTAATGATGCTGAGAAATAAAGGACTTAATACCCAGTGTCTTAAACCATCAAGCTTCTCTGCTCGTTTCAGATTGTTTTGACACATAGGATAGATAAGGAGTTACCCTCGGTTGTTGTGCTACTGGAAGAATGACATTCTTTTCTTTTTCTTTTTCTTTCAGTACACAGAAAGGCTTTTTTGGCTTTCTGGGACTGGGGTCATTGCACTACATGTTGGTGACAGTGAATGGGGTCGTAAAGGCTCTTCGGGCTGGGTTGTACTGCAACTCAGAACATGGTTAGAGTTTGGTGACAAAGTAGGGACAATAAGGGGGAAATATGCTTGCGACTGACTATGAATTTGTTAGGGTTAGGTTATATGTATTAATAAGAGCAGATGGTGCTTTGCAGCTCATGTAACTGTCTGACTTCTGTTTTTTGATATGTGGTGTTAAAGCTCAGCCTAAAGTCCCTTCATAATAGGTGGCACTAGGCACTTTCTGAACCTGAGTGAATAACAAGAGCTGACAGTCAGTTCATTGTTCTAAATTGCTGTCTCACAGTAATGCCAACTGCTTCTGAAATTTCATCCACCTGCTTTATTTAACTAAATCTCTACACATTTTCTATGCCAGAAATGCTGTCTGAGAAAAGTATAATGATCCTCTATTAGACCATCAGTTTTACGTCCTGATGCTTTAAAAAAAAATCTGGTTCATTTTGCATGATTTCTCCTTTAAGTAGCTTCCAAGTTAGATTAAAATGGCTGAATAGTCATGAAGCCTCACTGAGGCATTTGTAGTTTTGACTCTTTTTTTCGATTGCAGGTTTTCTAAAAGGCAAGTATTTTGTCCTTTCATGAAGAAATGTTCTTTACCTCCCCTCTCTACCTTCCTTTCTGATTCTTATGTCTATGGGGATTTTGTTGAATACCAAGAGATAGGGATTGGTATGAATGATGAAAGTGGAAGAAGTATACAAAATGAGAAATTTGAAGCAGTGATGTTATGTAAAAACCCTTCAGTTTCCTGGAAGCACTCAATATTATATTTCTTATGTTAAAAGTTACAAATAATAGGCTTTTACTTGGGTAAAGGTAGGCTTGCAGCTTTTCTTTTGGAAGCCTGTCATCTCCCTGTTTGATAGGGAAAGGGGAAACTGCTATATGACAAAATAAGGTTCACTGTTTTAATCTGCTCAGTCCTGCAGACTTTTGTTTCTACTGCTTTTGATTAAGAAGGTTGGTATACAGTGATACGAGTACAAAAGTAACAAAATGCATAAGAAAACCTCTATGAATTACCTCAGTGTATGAACACTTTTTTTTTGTTACATGTCTGTATGCCCCTGTAGTTCAGCCTGGATTGTGGTATTTCTAAAGCACAATCAGTCATAGTCAGTAATACAAATGTCATTAGGATGAGTGAAGAATACTGGACTGTCTTTTCATGTCATTTCAGAAGCTCAGCAAAGAGAAGTATTGAAAGTATCTATATGGGGGAAGCTCATTCCTACATGGGAAGAAAAAATAAAATATGCTCTTGGCTGCATTTATAATTTTGTAACTGTGTGCCTCTTAGGGAGATGATACAATACTAAAAAATATGACTCTCTCAGTGGTTGATGACATCCTCAATGCAACACTAGTTCTGCTAATACAGAAGCTATATGGAGACTCACAAATGGCGTTGCCATTTGCAGTCCTAAAACCGGGATGCTTCTGGGTGTTAAGACGTTGCAGTTAATAACAGTAGGTTAGGTTACCATTTTAAAAAGCTGGGTTTGTGCGAACCCAAGCTTCGTGGTCTTTTATAACCTGTATGATGCAAAAGATGCGAATAAAAGAGGGAATCTTGAACTAAAGACAAACAAAAAGCCCCACCACCAACAAATATGTAAGACCAACAGAAAAGTCCAGGTAGATCAAATGAGGTCAAGATTGTACACTTGAGGCTAAGTGATTATACACAAACTTGTGGTATTTTTGCAAGTGAGTAATCCAGAGAGAGGCCAAAGATGGGAATGGGGAAAGCTTTTTGAACATTTTATTACTGATGAACTCAAGCTTCCTTTGAAAAGCAGTCACCACTCGCTTTCCTGCTGTTTCCTAGAATAGCCAGCAGAATCTGAAATAGACCGAGTCTTTACACACAGTCTGACATACTTTCAAGGCATTTTGCTTCTTGACAGTACAATTGCATTGCCAGTGCTAGTCCCAGTCCTTAAAACACATTATTTACAATGGGTTTCCTGAAGTGTTGAGGGCAATGGAACTGCTCTAGACTAGCTGAAAATATGGTGTTTGTGTTTGCAGGGAAAGGAGGACTGCAGTGACATGGCGGTCAGGCCTGTGGTGTGAATGGGTGGGGTGGATATAGTTCTGAATGTTTGGAGTAAGTTTGAGTGTTCCCTCATAGTAAGAGCTGTCAGATGTGTGACACTAAATCACTTTTCCTTGCCTGATTCTGCGTTTTTACCGCAGGCTTTATGCTCAAAAGCCATCAGTACTGACTTACTTCAGCTCTTACGAAACATCATATTACAATCTGTTACTGGCTTAGATGGAAACAGTCAAGCTCTTAGGAGTGCTGCAAACTGCGCACAGGCCACTGCCCTGGGTGAGACATTTGGGTGTCCAGCAGGTGGAGCAGCAGTCCCACCGGTTGGGGCTGGGGACCACAGTCACGTTCAGCTTCTGCAAGTGTATTCTCTCCAGCATGACTGTCGTACTGAGTTCTCTTTGCTTTTGTAGACTTCTGGTGCTGTGTTGCGTCAGATAAAAATCTTCAAGTTCAGTGGGGAGGAAACCGTGCTACGTGAGCTATGCTGGTAGAGCAGTGTTCAAGTTGTGTGTACTGTTGCAGAGCATATGGCACTTCCCAGACCAAGTAGAAAAGTGTGTGAAAAGTGAAGAAAATAAATGGATTTATTTGGGGCTTGTTTTGTTTTGTTTTGGTGGTTGTTTGGGGTTTTTTTGCTTGGTTGGTTGTTTGGTTTTTAGCTGAAGAGATCACAGTAGGAAGATTTGATAATACTTACAAAAAACAAGCAGAAGGTCATGGCATGCCCAATGTCCTGACACCCAAGGTGTGTGTTAATCTGTCTCTAAGACACAGGCCATACTGAGGAATTCCTACTTCCAATTCTACTCCCTCCTCTCGCATAAATGTGGTGATGCAAATTTAGGCTTTTGGTGCTGAACTGTGCAATGCTGTAGAAGTCTCCAGCAGTGCCCGTTTTTCACCTTAAAACTGTTAACAAGGCACGAAGAAGCTAGTCCTCAGTAAGCTCAACTGTGGCTTCTTCACTTTTTTTCAGGCACGGATACTCCCATCAAACCGGTGTGATAGAGAAAACACTAGATACACTGTGTCATTTAGTCTGTGTGGACAGTAGATCATCTGCTCAGTCTAAGACTGATGGTATTACTGTCTGTCCTTCCAGTGACAGAAAAGTTGGAAAAAAAAGAAACATTGTTTTATTTTTTAAAAAAATTGGGTCACAGTTACCTAAGGTGTCCGAGTCTTAACAAGCGTCTTGAAGGTTAAGATATTTATTGTAATATTGTTGTGAATATTGCTGTGGAGTCTTTAATTCTGTAAGCAGATAGTGGGGTTTTTTGTTCCACCTTAGTGGTTAGGGCCAAATGAAGCTTCTCATCCTATTGTGTTTATGGTGACTCTTCTGTGCCTCCTGCCTTCTGGAAGAGCTAACCCTTCTGATCTTCTGCAGCTGCAATTGGAAGTGTTTCACAACTGATCTTGGTACCAGTGGCTGGTGCACCAGCAGACCCAAAGCAAGTGTATGAAAGGGAAGTTCCCCTCAGACCAGAACTATCATAGCCAGAATCTTGTATTAAGTAACTTTCACCAGACACATCATGGTGAACCTACCCCTTCCCCTAAACTTTTTTGCCAATGAAGATGCTTTAAAATCTTGATTTGTAGTATAAGGACCTTTTAAAAACTGAAGTTCCAAAGCAGAGAGCCTCTCAACATAGTAATTGTAGATTCTTTTTTTTTTAATATGAGTGTGAGAATGCATTCCACCCAAATTTTGTTGTTTAGAACTAGGTGCTTTAGTTTTGCTGACACTTCAAATCAGCTTGATGCACATAGCAGCATGGAAAACTCAAGCCTAAACTGAAATGTGGCAGCTTGAAACTTTAGTCTTTAAGTGGAACATGCTGGGCAATCATAATCTAGCGATAATACTGCCATGAAACCAGACATATTTGTGAGGAGGCAGTCAAAGATTCATTGATAAATAACAAACTCCTGTTCTGTTGAAGTTCATGAGAAGTTCTGTGAACTATCAGGGTGATGTTTTGACTGGACACTACCTGAAATTTACGAAGTATTCAGGACTCAACATCATCAAACTCTTGCATCAAAATGTTTGTCAGATTACATCATTGCTTAAAAACCTTTTCGTGTTAATTCACAATTTTTTTTTTCTTCTCCCTTTTACCTTTTAGGTTGGAGATGAGATAGTTCGTATAAATGGATATTCCATTTCGTCATGCACACATGAAGAAGTCATAAATCTCATTCGTACAAAGAAAATAGTGTCCATAAAAGTGAGACGTAAGTAACAAAAAAAAATATCACCTATATCACTGAAGGCTGCTGTTAATAGATTGCTGGTGATCTGTAGAAAGTATAACATAACAAAGTGTTTTTCTTTTTCAGATATTGGCATGATACCTGTCAAAAGGTAATGGTATTTGATTTGAAAACAGATTAGGTGATTCATTTTCACGTTGCCTCTTCAGTACCCAAAGAACCTTTGTGTTTATCTGCATATTTGAAAATATGTGAATGGGCATCTCTGTAGCTGATTAAAATATCATGTCCTTTGTGATAAACAGGCATATTTTAAGACATTTGCCTACTTAAGTGAACAAAATTCTATTTTCTTATTATTCATGCATTTTACCTGAAGTTTCATTATCAGAGCAAGTGTCTTAACAGAGAGCTCCACTGCTTCTCTGTGTACGTAATATTAGAGGATTTCTTCAGAACTTGGAAGATTTTCAGTTTATTGTCCTCTTCCAATTTCTTCGAATATTAATGTGGTGGGAGGTGTATCTTAGACATTTATATAAGCTGATCAGGTTGTTCGGATCATTTCACAGTCTTCCTTAGAGTTACCCGAAATTGTTTCACTTGAGGTGATTTTCTCAATTTTACATATGTGCAGCTTTACTAGCCTAAATAGTTGTATGCTTGTTTGTTCTATTTAAATAGCTGGAAAATGAACTAGTAGTTGTGGATGGTATCCGAAGGAATTTGATGATTCTCTTGTGGCAAAATAGGAGGCCACATTCCAAAGTCACTTCTTTAACACGTGCACGTTTATTTTGTCCACAGTAATTTAAATTACTTTTCCCTTCCAGTTCAGCAGATGAGCCTCTTAAATGGCAGTATGTGGACCAGTTTGTGTCAGACTCTGGGGTAAGCGATAAACATGTTATTAAGATGTCTTCTGGGAGATGTCTAATGGTTCTGAAACACCTTTTCCTCTGACCTTATCACAGAAGTTATTTTGTGTATTTCTGTAATGCAATATCTTTTTACAAATGTGGGAGAAACATTTGTTGTGATGTGAAATGATTCTAAGCATCATTAAGTAAGGAAAGGGCAGGATACAAATGAGATATCTTTTACTCATCAATTGGTGCTTTATTTTGGTTTGGCTTATTAACTTATCAGGCTACAGTTCTTCTGTATAAATCTTTAACAGACTGGTTTATCTTAGCTGTATTAGTGGAGGTATGGCAGGTATGAATGCAACTGACTTCTATGGGTTGCAGAAGTGAAAAGAGAGACCACAATTACCATTCTTTAGCTTTCAGGAAGAAATTGTTAAATAGCACTATCATGTATTTTTCCAGCTCTTTTGTCAGGGAACATCTAAATTATTATTTTGCTGTATCGCTTTCCTTTAATTTTCCTTTACCCTTTTCTGAAGATGAAGTTTGACTAAACATTCTTATCCAAATAGAGAAGTTCAGTCTTTCACCTCAGCCATGCAGCTCCACTGAAATGACTGTACTTGACATTCTTCTCCAGGGGGTCCTTTGAAGAATCTTATCTTGATGTTGGCAGGGTTTGATCGTGGCTTAATGAAATTCTGTAGTAGTCTTGATACAATTTGTGCATGAGTAACATCTGCTCCGTTTTTTAACCCCCTATAGGAAGGAAAGGGGAGTGTTGCTGGTCTTGCTTCTTCTGGAGGGAGAGAGAGTAAGGAGAAGAAAGTCTTCATTAGCTTGATTGGTACAAAAGGCATGGGATGCAGGTGGGTGCGTGTTTCTTATTTAATGTCACCAGCTTGTTAAGTGAGACATCCAAGGCAGTTATTTACATCCTTCACTAATATCATATCAAGAAAATGGACATCCACACTGGATCAGGAAGGCAAACTGGAAAAGGAGGGTATCTGTGGCACACCTTTGTCTAATAATTTGTAATCATAAATGCCTGTGTTACAAGTTCTGACTTAAAACAAAAAAAATCTTTTAAAAGTAAGAGCAGGCTGGAAGTGACATAATACAAGTTGTCATGGAATTGGATCTTTTAAATGCTTTTACATTTCAAAATACTTTTAAATGCTACTCTGTGACATAGCAAGTTCCAGCGCTGTCCACTGTCAGGTTCAGTCACTGAACTTAGACTGCTTTCTGTGACTGAAAAACTATTCACTGCTGTATCCAGTTCCTAAAAGTAATGTTAAATTTGCTAGATTTTTAGAAATATGAGCAGATGCTTCTCAGAGTCATGTCCTTGCAGCTAGTTATGGAGGTTTTGGGGTATGAAGATATGGTAGGATTTCTTCAGTATTTAGATGGATGTAATTGACATTGTCAAGATTGAACTGCACAGCATATTTTCTAGAGCATAATTTTTCTTTTATGTTATTTGGAAGATGTAAAGGTGTTTAAAAAACTATTTACAAACCATGGAGAGCTGGTTACATCACCTGCTGGATATATTATCTACAAAAATCACTGCTGTCTTTAGGCCCAACTAAGACTGTAGCTTAAAGTTTCCAGGCTAGGTGTTGGCCTCTAATTGAAACATCCTTCTTGCTTTCTAATAAATAATCCTGAAAAATACCATTCAATTATACATAGGGTATACTGCAGTTCAGTGAGTAAATGTGCAAGCAGTTAATATTGTTCATTGTGTTACATGTTTGCTTTCAAATGTCATTAGTGTCCCAGTCCCTTTGACTATATAGGTCAGTATACTGTGCTAGTTTCAACATCTAAGGCAAAACCTAGAAGCTTGAATGTTTTTCTTCTCAATTTTCTTTCATTTCCCCCCCCCCCCCCGAGTTTTGTTGTTTGTTTCAGAGTAGGATAATAACACAAAAATATTCTTTAACTGGAAACAAATTGTGAAAGAAAAAAAAGCCAGCTAAGACTTCTCACTATTTTACTCTGTATTATTATATAAATATTATCCTATAAATGTTTGATTTTTTTTTTTCTATTATATCAGTATTTCCAGTGGCCCAACACAAAAACCAGGCATATTTATCAGCAATGTTAAGCCAGGTTCTCTTTCAGCAGAAGTGGGCTTAGAGGTAAGTACGCCACCTTCCAAGGTAGGTACCACAAGGAAATCTCCTTTGGTATTTAGTGCTTCAGGGATTCTGGACCACTGTAAAGTCACTAGCTGTGGGTTTTTTTCCCATTGGAAAGAAATACCTTGTGATTACATTTCAAATGAAGTGAATTTCCAAAAATTTAAGAACATTAGAGTGCACTCCTGGGTCGGAACAATAGCCCGTCAAGCACAGTATTTGGTCTCAAACAGTGGCAATAGGAAATGCTAATATAGGAGGTTGTGCAAGCTTGGCTAGTTTCTGGTTTGTTCCCCTTGTACTCTGTAGTACCTATAAATATTGTATTTAGAATGTTAGAAACTATATCTCTGTTTTCATCTAATGTATGTACTAATTCAGCATCTGTACTAAAACTTCAATTATGTCCTTTAGGTTGGTGATCAGATTGTTGAGGTAAATGGAGTGGACTTTTCTAATGTGGATCATAAAGAGGTAAGATCAAGTCTTCCTAGTTCCCTCGGTTCATAGCTGTCAGCTTATTAAGCATCTCTCTGGTTTTACTGGCTGCAAAAAATATGTTTGATACTGGGGTGCTTAACCAAAGAGATTATATATGGAACATGGGTATTTGGAGATTTGAATAACTACCACCCTGTTGCGTTCAAGTAGATCTTCTGGAAATTCCAGCCTAGACAGCCAGCATCTTTCATCATATATATCTATACATATAAATATATATATATATATGTAAATATATATAGGCCTTTTATCGCTTAATTCAGACTTGTTTGTTTTAATTTGCAGGCTGTCAGAGTGCTCAAAAGTAGTCGTACTTTGACTATCTCTGTGGTAGCAGGCGCTGTAAGTAGTATATTTGTAAAAGCAGAACATTTGTGAAAATTGCTATGTGGGCAAAGAAATGGTAAAAATTAATAGATAAGAAGTAAAGCCATATTTCTTTATAATGTCTGTACCACTAAATTCTGTCAACCAGGGCAGTGTTGAGTGGCTTTTGATTACTTTCCTGATAACTATCCACAATATTCTCAGTAAACAGTGCAAAACAGTTTCATGGGTGTGGGCCAGTGCAAAACCATTCCCTTGACAAGGAATGGAAATTGTCCTTTTCTAACAAATAGCTGCCTCTGCTGAAACAAGAAAGTTGAACTGGATTGGAGCGAATTAATTTGTTGTCCTGAATAGCTGATGTTTTAGTCTTATTCCACATTAATTCCTTGTGTAACTGTTTATCTGATTTGTAGTGTATCAACACACTGAAAATTATTCAGTTTGTCCTTTTCCACTATTCTCTGCAAAAGAACTATATGCCTTTAGGGCCTAATCTTAAATCAGCTGAAATAAATTGAATATTCCCACTGACTTGTGTAACTTTAAATGTTATAATGTTTTTACTGCTTTAATCCTTCTTAGAGTAAAAAGTATAGTTATATATAAGAGGATACCAAAGTTTCATAGACTAATCGAAAACGGTATTTTGTGATTGACTTGCAATTGAATTAAATAGGGAAAACAAGGTTAAGAAATCACCTAAGCTACTTCTAAGTGCTCATGTATACTGTGCAGCTATATTAAGGAATTTGTGGTTTAATTAAACTGCTTTTAGAGTAATAAAAGATGCAGTTGTATAAAGGTGTTGTTAATTGTTATTTAAACAAATGCTCCAGACTAGTTGGTTCAGCTTCTGGAATTCAGCATCCTAAGGACTTAATTTCAACTCCCAGATACATTACTAGCTGTTAGAAAAAATAAGGCTTATGCAAGCATGTACCGCTGTGATTGCATCCTTAAAATGAGTAATCTTTTGCTCTACCCTACTTCACCTTGCTTGTCTCTCCTCAGTATATGTCTTAGTGATGAAGAGTTTGCTAAAGGAAACAGCTGCTCTACTTGTGGTTTTTTGGTCAGCAAAGACTGTGGTGCAAAGGCATTCTTCACTGCCTTTTGTTTTTTTCAAGCTGTCTACTTTGAGCCTTAGAGACATAAAAAGTCCTGCCTTCCAAATTAACATGGGATTTTAATTTTGGTAGTGAAAATTAGATGGATACTATCAAAGTGTTCCACACATAGCACTATGGAAATATCTTTCTTGAATAGAAAATCTTGCTGGTGTCTTAACTGTAAAGCAAACAAAACAGGAACAAAAACTGAAGCACTGTGTAACCTTTTGGCCATGTACATTCCTTGTATTTGGATTCTCTGAATGACGGTACATTTCCGCAGCAGCCAGGCACAAGAGCATTAAAATGCAGTAACTGTATAGTTGTCTTCCACACTGTGATTCATGCAGTGTGCTGATCTCTAGCACTGCATTGCTCAGTTAGGTTTCAGGAAAGCATAATGTGGAGTGTTTTCTGGGTGACACACTAAGCATGTCTTTGGCATGACTCTTATGCTGTTGCCGCTGACTTTCCTAGTTGCATGCCTCTTCTGGGGTGTTTAGCACCTTGTATCTTTGAGACTGAAACTGGAGTAGCTTTTTGGAATGAAGTGGTCAGATCTGTCAGGGTCTTTCAGAAAGCATTCCTCAGGAAAAAGTGATATGAGGAAATAGCAGATGTGCCAGTATGTAATCACTTTTGAATTACTTCTTAGAAGAGCTACATTCATGAGTCCTTTTTACCACTGATTTGGGTGGCGGCTCTGATTGCAGGGGAAGGAGCTGTTTATGACTGAAGAAGAAAGGCAGAGAGAAGCACGTCTTCGTGAGCAAGAGCGCCAGGAGTTGATGCATCAGAAGCGACTTGCACTGGAGACTAACAAAATCATCAAAGAGCAGCAAGAGAAAGAGAGATTGTAAGGATGCTATATAGGAGAGTCTGAATATTTCACCTTGAATTGGGAGAGGACATGTAAGACGGGAGCAACCGTGAGAAGATTCCCAACTTATATCAACTTTATTTTGCTTTTGTGGAGCCTGTGTTCATAAATCCTTATTCTGTGGTGCTCTTGATGTTCTGGGTTTTCAGAGTTGATATCATGCAAACGCATGTTGAGTAGAAGGGTCACTTTGTTTCCCCTATGATTCAATGTGATATTAATTATTTTCATAATGCTGTTCCCTCTTTCTTTTTTTTTTAGTAGCCCTGTTACAAATTTTAGCCTCTTAAAATGATATGCTATGGAACTGTCTCAGAAGGAGACAGGGTCTTAAGGAGTTAAATAGGTAGTATGGCCTTGTTATCCAGATGGTAATGAATGTCCTCAGAGTTCCTATGAAAATCCTTGATATCATAAAGACAACTTTTAAAAAGGAGCATTTTTCCACAATGCATGTGTGTTTGCCATCTCTATCTTTTACTAACTATATGCTGAAGCAATTTGTGCAAACTCTTACTCAGAAAATAATATTTTTATCATGGTGTCCTAATTTCTCTTACATAGAAGAAAACTGGAGATTTCCCGGAAGGCTGCAGAGGAAGAGGAGAGATACCGCAGAGAAATAGAGCAGTAAGTAGATACCTCACATAAGCACTATGCAGCCTGAAAAAGTGTCCTTGCATATTAGATCTGGCTGAAAACATTCTGCGTGCTCTTTTCTAATAATAACATTGTGTGATATTTCCATTTAGCTAGATGGAGGGTCCAGTGCATGAATAAGTACACCATAGTTATGGAATAGGAAACTGATCTGAAAATCAGCACCTGGGAAACATGAGGGTTATGGTAATAAAAAATTCAATATGAAATTGAAGTTGGCTGCTTATTTTTAAAATGCTATGAATGTGTAGAGAAACTTAAGGAAGTTCCGTGTGTCAGAAATTGTTTACTCTCTTGTCACTGAATTGCTACATTTAATCCTAACAGGAAAAAAAAAGATAAATTAATGCTTCAAGGAAATGAATCAGAGAAGAAACAGAGAAGAATGAGTAGAGTTAAAAACATGCATGTACTTAAGGGCTTGATGACATACCCACTTAGCTTATATAAAAAAAGCAAACCAGCCAAATACAGGTAGTTTGTTCATTGCCTGTGAGAGTGTTCATAGCACTGAATAGCCTTTTCAGTCTATCAGGCAGTTCTGAAAACAAAAGTTTTGTAGATTTAGTCTAGAAAAAGGACTATATGATAATTGTCTTGAATAAAAATTTCAGTCATCATTAATTTTAAGTAGGGTTTTGCTTTTCTAAGGAGAGAATTAATTAAATTAAAACTGTGGCACCAAAAGCAAGAAGTTCTATAACCTGTTTTTTCAGGAAATCTGATTTTTGTTATCACAGTCTACACTGGTTTTAAAAATTCTGTGATTCTAGGTAGTAGATGTATTCAAAGGTTGTATCATAATAAAGGCAGTTCTATAAATATAACTTAAGCATTGTTTTACATTTGGAACTTTAAAATTAACCAGTATAACGCATTGTTCTCACAGTAATTAATTTCCCTTCTAAAGGATGTTGGGAAATTGCGTGAAAGATAATGTGAAATTGCACAATATCTGTTTTGATGCAGCCTTTTAGATCCAGGATTGATCCTGGAGTATTCAGCTTTGCATTTTGACATCTTAAACAGCTTTTATTTCAGATTCATTCACTTAAGTCCCTTTTCATGTACTTGTGTTAGCTAAAATTATCTGATAGAAAACGTGCAGGAATTTCTGAATCTCTGAGGTGCAAAAAGGAACATATTCCCCAGCTGTGACAACAGAAGTATCTTCTGGCAGTCCTGTTACAGGCTCTACTGCAGCGCATGGATGAATTCTTAAACGTTTTCCTTGTCTAATTCCTGGGGAATAGATATCCTGTTCCCTATTGTGGTCTACTGTAGAAATCCCTGCAATAGCCATGGAAAGCTGCTATAAAAGCAGACTACCTGAGGTGAAGAATGATTTTGTTCTCTGAATCCAGATTGCCTGTCATAATAAATACTCAGTATCTGTAGTATCCTTCTGAACAAAGTGCATCTTTGCTCACTCAGGGGACTTTAATGAGTAGGCTGCCTCAAAGGTTGCTCATTTTAAGGGCTTGCATGTCTGTATACTTCCTGATATAATTTCCAACTGTTGCTCAGGCAGTTGTTAAGCTTTTCCATATTATAATCCAAACTGCTAAGTCAGTGTCAGTCTCTGGTGTAGTGGAGGGAGGATGGTAGTATAGGAACTTGGATTCATTCTAAAGCTTAGATTTAATAAGCAATTGTGGACAGGCAATTTCACTAGAATACAATGCCTTTCTGTATTAACAATTTTTGAGGATGATCCTTTGCTCCATTTTTAAAATCCTTTTTGCAGGAATTTCTTGTAAAAATTCACTGTGCCTTTTATTGATATCCTGCATGCATTTTTTGAGGAAAAAAAAATGAAACGTGCCTAAATGGTTCTGAATTCTGTGTACCTCAAATTCATTGTAATCCCTTTGTTTTTTAATTAAAGTTAAATGTAAAAACATTCTGTCCAGTGTTCCCTGCTATTGACTATGCCTCCAAATTTAAATACTGACCTCAGCTTTGCCCACATGTGGATATTTCTTAAATTTACTGTAGCTAAATTAGAGATGCAAAAGATAATCCAAGTATAAATAGCATCATTTAGATCTAAGACCTGGTAAATTTGGGTACTGTATATCAGTTTACCAGTTCAAGATGGGCTGCAGCTAAGAATAGGTCTTGAATCACTTAAAGGCGCCGTATATGAAGCTACAAGCTACTAGGTTATATGGCACTTCTCTTGTAAATTACTTGAGATTTGCTGTTCTGTCACTTAATATTTTGGTTAAAACTGACTGGTTTTCTAGTAGATAATACTCAGTTCTAAAAATTAAAACTTAGTAGCTGAGAGATGGATTTTTGGCTTCAGTTAAGGTGACCATATTGTAGTGTATCACTCTGGGCTTAATATCTGTGCAGCTGTTTTATATAAATGGCCTTACAAGTCTCAATATTAAATAAGAATACTCAATTTCTTTGAATTTTACACATTTTCTTAATAGCTTAATTAAATTTTGATTGAAGGAATTTAGTTTGGGGGAAGGGGCAGTTTATTATGCTTTATATTAAATAGAAAAGACCCAAACATACGGAACACAAAATAATTGTGATTAATTTATATTTGATGCTGCTGGTTTTATACTCAGGATTCCTAGCTGAATTTTTTTTTTTTTTTTTTTTTTTTTTCTTATAGGATAACAGCAGAAGAAGAAAAATTTAAAAAGGAGTGGGAAGAAGACTGGGGTCCTAAAGAACCTCCCAAATCTTTAAAAACTGTAACTGCAGAAGTGCACCCTGCCCCTCATTCCAAACACAAAAGTAAGACATTGATTTCAGTCTCCCTCCTAGGCAAAGTAGTTGTCAGATGCATCACTGAGCTGTATGGAATATATCACCAGTTTGTATCCAAGCCAAGCTAGTTATGACTTGCTTATTTTCAGAAGGCCGAAAGCATATGATTGATTAATTTAATAGCCCTTACTTAACAGGTACCTAACTCGCAAAACCTATGTCCACTCAAACAGTCATGCTTTTTGGCAAGCAGCAGCAGCAGAAAAAAGAAAAAAAAAATAAAGCTCACTAAGAAATTGGCTGAAGTATCAACCTCATGAGCCTGGGGTTTTGGTGCATTCCTTTCTATGTTGTTTCTGTTCAGTGTTTGGCCTGTCAACCTTTTCACAGAGCAGTTCTTGCATTAGTAGATTTGTGCTGATTTCCACTACATGCCCAAATGGAAGTAGTGCTGCATTTTTGAATTGTATATGATTATGTGTTTATGTCCATGTGGATAGGCTGATACTCAGATGTGAAGTTATACATATGAGTCCTTTCATCTCAGTGAAGAAAATATTCTTTATAGCGATAAGTAATTTTTTAGGTTTCACCGGCATCTTGTCACTGCATTTTTTATTTTTCAAAATGAAGAGGAGACAAGTGTTTGGATTTGTTCTTTTATTTGGAATTATCTTTGAGCTTTCTGCATTAATCATATAAGCAAATAATTTAACATTATTTTTATATTTGAGAAAATATCCTTGGAAGTGGAGTATTTGAAGGTAGAAAATTAATACTGGATTTGCAGTCTCATTCGGAGTGAAAGAATGCACTTCACTATTCCTGTTGTACCTTTTTACTTCTCCCTTACTCTTAATAAGTGTATTATGGAGGATGGAGGTTATGGTTTTGAGTATTTTAATCTGCTTCCAACTAAAAATGGCAGATATGGAATCCCTGCTTTTGGTTTGGAGGAAATGACTTAGTTTAGCTTTTGGAAAATACCTGTCTCTTCAGCAGGATCTCAGCCCTCTTAATTGGGAGGCTATAGGAATGTCTTGAAGTTCCCTTGTTTCCCTTCCATGAGGAGGAGTAAACAACTTAATTGAGTAAACAACTTAAATACGGAGTGTCATCTAAAATGCAACAGAAGTCATTGTTGCAAAACAAGAGAGAGACACTAAACAAAGCAGAATAATCAAAGATTCTTAAGAATCGGTGACTACCAGCATGCCTTTTATATCTGGTTTATTCCTTCTCTGGCTAAAGTATCTACCACATCATTTTTTTGGGTGTCACTTTCTTCAGTTCATGTTCTTTTGACAACCATCTTGAAAATTAACTGATGACGTTATAATAATGTTGCAAAAATGATCTTAAATATTAAGAGCTTGGATAACAAAGCACGTAAGCATGTAGTAATTAAACCCACACACAGTTGGAACTTCTGAATCAATTTTTAGTGGCCTAATCATGAGAAAGCTAGGCACATTTCTAAGAATTTGCAAAATTCAGGCACCTGTCCATAAGCTGCTGTATATCTGTTAATTTGAAAAAGCATTGGAAAAAGCAAGGTATTTTTTCCACTCTGACAGATGGTCGATTTAAGATACTACCTTCAGACTTTAAAACACTTTTTTCTTGCTTTCTGGTTTGTTTTTTTTTTTTTTTTCCTATTCCCCTCCTACTATCATTTTCCTTACTGAATCTGTCTCTTTTTCCTCCCCTGTCCTTTTTTCCTGTCTTTTTCCTCCGTTCATTCATTGCAGCAAATTTTTCACAAATGGGCTGTAGTCTGCACAGCCTGAAAATTGATCTGATATTACTAGGCAGTCTGCTTCAGAATTAGTCGAGAGACTGAGGAGGTGCTGTTTGTACACTGCAACTTTTCCATGAAGAATTGCCCTGAAGTGTAAGTCTGACTTAGTTGTCCAAAGGAATTTAAGATGCTTGGAGCTTAATTGTCAGGTTAAGAAGCTAAGCTGGAAGCTACAGATAGTATGTGGAAAGTGTGCTAAAATGGTATTAGACAAAGGAAGAAGTGGAAAGTGCTTGCTGCATAACTGAAGGAAGACCTGGGTCAGGTCTTAACTTGATTTTTTTTTTTTTTTTGGTGTGTGTGACTTTGGGGAAATCGTTAAACTTTACACGGAGGAAACTGAAATGGGGATTTTTTATTTTTCTTTTTTTTTTTTCTTTTCCTGCAACCATCTTTTATCTATTTACAAAAGTCCAATTTTAGTCGGTTACAGCAGAAGCCACCTATCAATGCAGGCTTCCCTTCATAGCAGAGCAGACTAATTGGCCATATGCTCCTTGGGGTTGGAAGAGGCTGGAAATTAATTTGGTTTAAGCAGGACCTCTTTTTATTATTTTTTTCCCCTCCTCTCTCCCTTTTTTCAATTACTTGGTTAAATATCATACTGGTAGCTTCATTTTATTTCATGGACAGTTATACTCAGACATTGCTGATCTCCTTCTCATTTCATGGGAACCTCCAGTTCCAGTTAGTCTGTCATTTCTGTCTCCTCATTCTTTTCCTCCTTTGTTTCTCTAGTAGATGTAAAGGGAGTTGCACATGACCAACTTGAAACAGATGACATGGATGAAGTGATAATGAAGGAGGACAAACAGGTTTGCCACTCAGCCTTGACTTCCTATGCCAACTCCGAGTCTTCCTGTGTTCTGCTTCCTCCTGACAGTCAGTCTTGACACTGGACTGATAATTTTGTTTTTCTAGAGCAGTATGAGTGGTCCTTTGGCAGACAATGAAAGGTTATGATGCTCTTGTTGTCACTGCTTTCTAAAGATATCTTGATAAAAACGCAAAATCCGTCAGTCCTTCAGAAAAGTGGATTATATTGAAACCTGTGTGTTACGAGTGTTTCTTACCTAAAATCATAGTAACAGATTCTTTAGTATAATTTTACTCAGTAATGTTTCTGAATATTTATGCACTTGGCTTGAAATATTTTATCGTAGGAAATGGAGCTTTATTTTTTTCAGTCTCCTCAAATGCCTGTGTTCTGCCATAAGCTTGAAGGAGTTTGAATACCTGTTTCATTTTAAGGCTTGCTAACTGTACAGCAAGACTGTGAGCATAGAAATCTTAGCAATGCATATGGCTGTATGATTCTGTGTGAAAGGTACTTGCTGTATTTGCTTTATTTAACATAAAATATGTATCAGTAAAATAAGGATAACATGACTAAATGTACAAGCACAACTGATTCAAGAAGTTGTTGTGTAATATCAAACCTTTGGTATTTGGTATTCCAAATAAATTTTTATCAGTTATATGTATCAACATGGATTGGTCTGAATCTGAACCAGTCCTCAACTTTACTTCAAAAAAATTTTGCTTTACCTTTTGTAGCTTTGGGGTGGTTTTATCGGTATGAAGGAAAATTTCCCACAATCCGCAAGGTATGAAGTTTGCTGTGTAAACTTGTTTGCTGTGCATTTGAATTTTAATTCCTGTTTTCCCTTCTTCTCTGTTATTACTAGACGTTCTTGATGGTCAAATGCTGCTTGTTTTAGCATGTCCACAAATTAAGATGCATTTTGGGATGCGTCTGCTGGGATTTGTCCTTTTGAATTCTTTGGATTTTCAAGTTCTGCCCGCTTCAGTGGGAATTATGTGTCAATACTTTACAGAAGGTGTTCAGTACAGGCGGGCAGCACATGTCTTGGTGTTATTAAAAGTCTTCAAAAAAATGTATTAAAAAAATCCAGTGCCAAAAATTTAATGGGAACCATTGCAAATCTCCCAGAAAGAAGAGTGCTGAAGGCAAAAAGCTTTTAGACATGTATATGACATAGAATGAGGAAAAAAAAAAAAAAAACCAAAATCCCCCAACCTTGAAGCTTGATAGAATACTTTCATATCTGTAGAGTTGCTGCTAAAGTATTATAATTTAGAATTATGAATTTCAAACAATATTTTATTGCTGGTGTTGCTTTAGTCTTTTAATTTCTTCCAATTATTAGGGGTTCTATAGTTGTGTTGTGTGTTTTGGTGGCAGTTTGTTGGTTTGGTTTTTTTTTTTGTGATGGCTGATGGTAATTGACTGGGGTTGAAGTGTCAAGAAGAGTTCGAGGAGGTCAGGGTTGTGTCTGGCAGATGAAGTATTTGTTTCACAATTTAGGACTATTATTTTAACCTTCTGTGTGGCTCGTTAATAGAGAATAGAAAATGATTATACAGTCTGATACCATTTTGTACTGCTGGTGACTGTAAATCATCATGGATCTGTAACTTGTGTGAATGCCAGTACAGTTAGGATTTCTAGCTGAAAAATAAAATAGATGTTATGAAAACAAAGTTTCTTCACACAAATGGGTGATCTTCTGTATTGCTGCTGACAAATACCTTTCTATATAATGAGCCTGCCTAGTTTGTGTTGAACTCTATTACACAGTGTCGACTAGAAGCTTGAAAAGGTGTATTTTTAATTTTTTGCTTTGAGAAGTATTTTTAAATCTGAAAGTGATGAATTTTCATCCTATGCCAAATTTTTAAGTGATTTTTTTTTTGTTTAGAAACAAAATTTCACTCTGTACTAAAAATGCCTATGATAGGAAATAAATGGAATCCATGGGGAAAGGGGTGAAAAGGATGACTCATCCTGTTGTATCTGAATGCAGTAAATGCATCTAAGATTGTCTGAGACATGTTTGTATTCCAGAACACTTTGGCATGCCTACTGCCTTTAAATTCAGTATTCTTTCAAATGTTGGTACTAGCAGGTTGACCTGCCAGAAGCTTACATTTAGTAGACAGTACTAAGTATATTTTCTAATTTATTAAGAGATATCACTAATTGTTATTAAGGTACAAACTAAATAGCCCTGAATGAAACATGGCCACAGAATTATCTTTATGTTAAAACATTAGTGTGAAAAGCTAGATAAATCTTTTTTTAGTTAATTTTTTTGCATTTTTTTCATCTCCAGTGATGGTTGATTCCTCTCACTTACCTCCCCAAACACTACCTAACAATGAAGCAGTAGACAACATCCCACTGAACTCAGCAGCACGAATTTCCAGTTAACTAACTACTTTGACTAAGAGAATTGGCTTTTGTAGTTGCCAGGGAAAATGTCTCGTAATATTGATAACAGGACCTTAGAAAGCATGTAAAAGGTGGAAGAAAGACAAATAATGCTATCTAAGGTGAAGCATGTTTATTCTTTGAATTCCCAAAACCACCATGGAAAGTCAGTAGCTGATGGTAATGAGCAGAGTAAATCAAACCTGAAGCCTAGCCTCTGTGGGCACTGGAAATAACTGACAGTAAGTGGCCAGCTGCTCCTCCTTTTTTCTTGCTCATAAATGAAAGGAGAACATGGGCTTTCCAATATGAACTGGGCCCTACCACTACAAACAGGAGAGGGTAGCAGAAATCTGACATTGCTGAAGTAGAAATAAGGAGCAGGGTATATTTCCATGGCAGCAGGGACAGAGACTCCAAAAAGACTATGTGGTTTTCCCCTTTGGTTGCACTCTACATGTAAAATTTTAGAGTTGCTTTGTGCTGTATTAGTTCGCTCACATGAGTAGATTTTATCCAGTGCATGTAGGAGCTACTTGTTCTTTGTGATGCAGTCTTCTTTCCTGAGAACAATTTAGTTCCTACACTGATCTAAGCCTTTCCTCTATTAGTGCTTTTTTTGGTTGTATGAAGACTTGCAGTGCTTAGGACATATGCATGAAGACATAGAATGCATAGAATATTCACATCTTCCTATACATGAGCATCTGTCACGTGAAAGCAGTCAGTCTTGCATTTTTGTAAAAATGCTAGAGCAGAGGAATGGCAAATCAAGACCTAACCAAAACTGAATGAATATTCAGAGTTTTGTAGTAGGCCTCTGTGCCCTAATGTTGTAATTTGCAAAAGAGCAACTGCCTGATCTTGTCCAACTTACGTTAATGTGCACAGGCCTTACAAATAGGGTTGAATTTCCAGCAGATTTCTGAGGAACTGGACTTAGGACTTGCTTTTGAAAGGCTATCCCTGTACTTGCACAGTCTGTAATTAAATTTTCAAGGCAGACGCTCATGTACTAAGCTTGAAGTTTGGAGTGTTTTTATCTGGTGTAAAAATGTTTCACTTAAAAAAAAGAAAAACCCAAAACCGTCAAAATTTCCCAGAAAGGGAAAGGGAGAAAGAAGTCCAAAAGTGACAGCCTGTGTGAACAGAAGAAGAATAAGAAGGAAATGGAGTTTGAGCAAAAACTTGCCAAAGAGAAAGAAGGAATGTTGGAGAAAGAAAAACAACTGAAAATAAATCGTCTTGTGCAAGAGGTATGTTGTGTTCTTCCATCAAGTGCAAAATTACACTGAAGGAAAATTAGCTGAATCTTTAGTGGAATTATCTTAACAGGACACTTGTTTAACTGTATCAAAGATAATAAAGTTTAAAAAATTTGCTGTTTCACTGCAAAACCGTCCCCATTTTTGCTTGCTTCTACAATCAGTTTTTGCCCACATGAGGATACCTCTGCAGTTAATGTGCTTCCATTTGGAATGATGCATTTAGTGAAAGAAAGATAAGAATTCTCAAAGCCATTATTAGTTTTCAAACTAATTTAGATGGCGCTTCATACATCTGAGATAGACTTGTGTTGTAACTATACCTATAACCTGTTTTCATGCACTGATGTTGTGGTTAAGGTGTCGGAGACAGAGCGAGAAGACCTGGAAGAATCAGAAAAGGTGCAGCACTGGGTGGAAAGACTTTGTCAGACACGGTTAGAACAGATTTCCTCTGTGGAGAATGAGTCTCCTGAGGTAAAATTCTGGCTTCTTTATCTATTGCATGATCTCTTAAAAACACACTGGTTGTCTTCTAAAAGCAGCAGGTTTTTGCCAGAGAAAAATTTGTTTTCATCTTTCCCTCTCAATATCAGTTTAAGAGGCAGAGGGGAAAGCATCAATAACTGATGAGTTACAATATGTAGCGTTTGCTTATCATGTATTTTAGGGAGGATTTTTTAAAATTATTATTCTAATTAGTTTTTATTATTTTGTCATTTTAAGTATATTCTCAGCACCAGATTAACAGTTTTATTGGCTCGTGACCTGTTTGGGCTAGGTGGGACATACTACGAATAATAAAAACGAGGCTAGAATACCCAACCATATATTTTAGTATCCTGTGAAAGTAAGAACATCATTGATGATGTGCTCTTGGGTGCTTCCTAGTATTGCATGGAATAAAGATACACATTAAGAAAATTACGAAAAGATGAGAAACTCACAATGGATAGGGTTTGTTTCTGTGTTTTACATAGTCCCCTTAGATGAAGGAAGTTGCAAATAGTGAGTGTGCCTCAGAGCCTGATGGTTCTAGATGTGAAGTGAGACTTTCCCACCATCCTGCTGCTCTGGCTGTCTTCCAAGCACAGCTGCTTTCAAGAGGAACACTGCGATCTGCTGAACTCCCCTGGGATCCTCGTGAAATTGCAACCACAGAGGGGACCCTTGGGGAACACTCTTGCACGAATTTTCTTCAGGTCAATGTGGAGCAGCTCTGAAAAAAGCAGCTGGTCTTCTGTTCTCCTGGCCTCAGGCTCAGAGCCATGTGGCTCTTCAGTGCCCGTCTCTAGGACAGTGAAATGATTATGCAGAGTTTTCTCCCACTACCTAAATTTGACTAGTTGCATTCTGATAGATCTTTGTCCCACTTACTCTGTAAAGTAAGAGGGAACATTACAGGTTGAAATCACTGCTGTATTTCTATTATATTTAAATATTCTATTACAATTTTTCTACAAAACTATCCAAGCAGTTGAGCTGATATAAAGCACAAAAATGGAATGATTATGAGGGATCAATACAGCTGAACAATATTCAGGTATTACAGGGTTGAACTGCTACTTGAGTTCAAGAGCAGTCAAAATCTCTTGACCTCTGCCAAAGAAATACCTTTTTCTTTTTTTTTTTTCTTTAGTACCAGGGGTCAGTATGGCAGGTAAGGAGATCCAAAAAGATGTCAACAGAGAAACCTACTTGAGGGAAGTATTGTCGTATTAGACTAAGATGTGCGTGTTTGTGGGACAGCTCATCTCTCTAAGGTTTCCTCAGCTGAGTCTACAAAATAGCAAAATGAGAGAGTATCAACTAGATTTTCTGAAATACTTCGGTTAGATCACTGATAAAAGAAATATTAGCAACTCTAACAACATATGTAGATGCTATACATTACAACCTTACTTTTGTGTGAAGAATCATGTTCAGACTTTGGAGTCTGTTAGCCACGTAATGCATCTGGTGCTGATTGACAGGAATTGGAAGATCCAGAGTCTCTTGAGGTTCTGAATTTCATAGCGCCCTGAAATGCTGCTTAAGCTTACTTTCCCTCTCTTGTATTAATGTGTAGTTATGTTTACACCAGAATTGAGCACCTTTCTCTTTTTTAATGGCATGGAATTTCAGGACCTGTCTTTGGTTACTTTCTTCTGATATAATCACCTTCACAAGGAGCAATTCTGCTTTCTCATCATAAGAGCTAGTGAGGCAAAAAATATCATCTGTGATTTGTCCTGTGTTTTTAGGGTTTGGGTTTTTTTTCTTCTACCTTCTGAAGACTTCTGAAGACTCCATGCAGTTGGGTTTTTTTATGTGTGTGTGATCCCCTTTGCCCTAACATCCAAGGCTACTGTCACAGCACTTGAATTTTCTTCTTTTTAAACTTTAATCCCAAGGAGTGCCTTTAAAAAGGCTTTTGGAGAAAAAGGTTATGTATCGTCTGTGTGGGAGAAGCCAAGAACTTCCTGTGAAGGAGCAGTTAGGCTGAGTGATGTTCTAGGATTTGCCATTAATTTCTTTGGAGCTTTTGAAGTCAGATGAGCTGCTGAGGCTGATTTCTGTTCTGTTGTACATAGTTGGCAAGTGGACGTCCATCTGCTCCTCCAGCCACATCAATGCGGCGTTTTGCGGGTGGCCTGCAGCTGCATACCACAGATCTTGATGACATAAACTTAGATGAAGTTGACAAGCCTAACCAACGTGTGGCACCACCTCTGCCACCACCACCACCCACTCTTCCTTCAGCATCATCAGCTCATCCACTTCCTACATCAAATGTTCCACTTTCAAGAGGTCCAGCCCTGTCAGTAACACCAGCTTCCCAGGTGACCTCATGATCTATTTGGATGCATGTGCCTTTACCATTCCCCTGCCTGGTCTCCATCCCCAGCTCCATCACCCACTTCATCCGCTGGATCTACCCATCTGCCATATGCTGTGTTAAAAGGAGGAGTGAGATGGTTTTACTGTGTCATGGTAGTGAATGCAGTCCAGAGATAGTTTTATTTTAACTTCTTACAGATTTTAAGTTCAGAGGGTTTTGCTCTCTTCCCTATGTGTGTTGTACCCCTTCCACATGCAGGTATCTTGGGCAGAACGTATCAGTTAAAAAGACAATTTGGACTTGAATGTTTAAATATATATATTAAAAGAAAAAAATGTCACTCCAAAAACCAAAATCAGAAGATTTAATTCATAGTTAAATTTGAGGAAAAATACCTCGGTAGTAAAAATGCCTGGTGGAAGTGTTTTAAAAATGTCATCACATTGTTTTGTAATGTGAGAAGAAAATGAGCTTAAAATCAGAATCTCAGACTTTCAAAAACATCAACATTGTATACATTATCTGTAAAATACTTTTGAATGAGCAAGAGCTGGTAATCAGGTTCGAATTTTTATACACACAGGATTTAGGGATTTCTTTGAGAAAACATAGCAACTTTTTCTTTATTACAATCTTAGTCCAAAAGAGGATCAAATATAAGAAATCTTGTGCCAGATATCACTTTAGGGAGGAGATGGCAGCTGTTTTATCATAATTCTGTTTGCTAAGCACTGTAATTTTTGATTGGTTTTTTTGGGTTTGGTTTTTTGGTTTGTTTGGGTTTTTTTGCATGTTTACTTGGAAATACTAAGCTTTCCATTTGCATGATTTTGGTTAGCGTAGAGAAGGACATGCAAACTCATCACTTCTCAGGGGAAACTGGCAGATTATTTCTATGTGAATAATAGCCCTAATGTTAACTATGAATCTCTTCTTGTAAACTGAAGTTGATCTGTGATCTCTATCTACTTGGTTTATATTTTTGAAGTGCCAAGAATATGCTAGATCCACTGAAATAGAAATGTCATATATACTTATGGGTAATAGGTTTCCCAAATCATTTATGAAATAAAAATTATGTGAACTGACGCAAGTGTACAAAATATTACCGTTCACAGGAGAAATACATTCTCCTAATGCTGATAAAGAATATTCTGATAGAAGAAGTAATATAGGAACTGCCGTACTGATGTGATCCCAAAACTATTTATTCTAATATATGTTCCTGGCAGTTTTCCACTGCTAGTTATGTTAGAGAAAAGAGGTTAATAATTAAAGGAAGATACATCAGGTAACGAGAAAAAAATAATCTAGCTTTCAGAAATAAGTCAGATTTCACTTAATATAATTAGGGTATATGAAGAAAGAACTAAGCTCTTAGTAAAATATTAATAATAAGCCAAAGCTGCTTTATTTAGAAGTAGATAACTTGGTATTCTTGATATGGTTTCAGAAATGGAAGAAAAATCAGAAGCTGGACAACTTATCCTTTCTGCTTTTTAAAGAGTCCATTTTAACATGACAGATAAGCAGATGCAGTGTTTATTTTACTTCAGCAATTAAAGATCGTGTGCTTAAGCCTGCTAAAGCTGAAAATAAGGCAACTGGTGTTGTCCCATAAATTTGCTTTTCAAATATTACTCAAACTGTTAATCTCTGTGTTGCTAAGTCAGTTTTGTTTTTTTCCCCACATCATTTAATTTCAAATTCAGCTCAAATGCCTGAAAAAAACGAATAAAATGCTGTCAGTTACATTCTTGACAAGTAACTATTAAAATATCTGGTATAAATTGATCTATTTCTCAAAACTGTTATTAGCTATATACTTTATATGAACCCAGTACTAAGTCTGCTACTGTTTAGGTTGTAAGAAACACCTCCCACGTTGGCAAAGTGTCTTCTGTGTCAAGCAATCCACTGGTATGTCATATACTGTTAATAAATACTGCAGTTTTATGAGCTTCCCATGTAATGCTAATGTCAAGTAAATTATAGGGGTTTGACTCTTAATGGCTAATTTATTAGAAATTCAACACTTGCATTCACATGCTTGGATCCATTGCTGTGTTACAAGATACCTAACACCAAGTAGTAGAAGTGACTCCTAATGGTCTGAGGACTTCATATTTCAACACTTTAGCAATACGTGGTCTATGCTTGTGTGTTCTTGATGTCTGTATGTCATTGAGCATATACTTTGTCCTGTCGAGATAGACAGAAGGAGATAGGACCAAACTGGATTTTAAACATAATGGGTGCTGAAAATCAAGCTTTCTTCCCAGAAGAACCAACATTAGTTTGATAACTCTTTCCATTCCTTTTGATTCAGAATGATCAAATATCAGGCTTTCCCATTCCAAGGAGCTCTAGAGAGGTCTGCCTCTAAACTGTGCAACTCCAGGAGCAGTCATCCAGTTCCAGTGTAACTTTAACAAGTTGATATCTGCGAACCTGTCAATTCTTCTAAGATCAGAAAGTTTAATGATGCATTGTATTTTGCAGTGTGCAACAGTGTTAATTAAGGGATAATCACAGCGACTTTGAAAGATCTAGTTCCAAATTTATTTTTTTTATATTATTTAAAGAAGGGCAAAAAAAGAAGTTGCTTAACCAATTTGCTGAAAGCAATTAGAATTTCAGAGGATACAGCTTGTGTTACATTAATGATACCTGGAATGCATTTCCTATGAGAAACATTGACAGAAGTGTGCTGAGAATTGCTGGGGTTAAGTCAGAAACTAAACCCACTGGGCTGAGTTTTGAACTCTTGAATAAAATTATGCTTGACATCAGTGGGAGTTTTGACTGAGTCAGAAGCATACAGTTGGGTTAGTATGTGCTTCATGAAGAGGTCTCATGCCTCTGGATGTCTGTTCTTCGTAGAATCAAGGCTAGGTAGTTAGCGTAACTAAGCCTTGCTCTTAAGATAAGTTAGCTTGAAATGATTTATGGAAAGATTGCTGCAGTCCTGGTGAATTTAATCTTAGATTTGTTTAGCCAGAGATTAGTTAAAATCTTATTTCAGGTTCACTCTATTCTTAAATTCAGATTTTTTTTTTTTTTTTTCCCCTTGACATTTCTCATTCAGTTTGTTGCCTTTATGGGATAAGTGCTAAAAGCAGAGATAACATTTTTCCATGATAGCGCTGGTAAAGTTAGACATTAGGGGGGAAGCAAGAGAAATTATGTTTTGGTTTGTTGACTTTATAAGTCTTAGTTAAACTAATTCTGTAAGTCTATTTTTGTATTAGTGTCGTTAAATCAATTACCATGAGCTATTTGATTTGAGGCATCTTGGTGAAGTAACAGATTTGCATAAATTACATTGTGAATTTTAATTTTCTTAAATTAACCCCCTAGAAACTTGCGCCAAGTCCACCTACCCAGCGACATCCAGGGGTACCAATAGTCTCTAAACCAGTCATGCTGCACCCTGACCCAAACTTTATGGTCAGGCCAACAATCAAAACAGAGGCCCTGGTAAGCCTTTTAATGTGTTTGGTTTTTTGAGATAGTTTGGTTTTGGGTTTTTTTGATCACTGTAGTACTATGGGATTTGGTTTTTAATTGTTCTCAAAGAATCAGTGTTTGTCTTGTTTTCTGCTAACTAAAATTCATGTAGATTTTTCACATGATCATTAATGGTAAGTATAAAAGGATATTTTTTCACTTTTTTCCCCCCATTATCCAAAAGTCTCCTTTAGTGACAGTTTTTATACAGGGGTGCATAATTCTAGAGTAGTGTAGAGCCTTAGACTCTGGAGATCTTATTACCCATTTATTCATATGCTGGTTTTTAGTCTCAAAAATTCTGAATTCATTTGTCTGAAATTAAACAGTAAGAATTATACTTTGGTTTTGTTTTGTAAATATTCATGAACATAATTGAAATATAGATACATACCTCATAATTTCATTTCCAGAGATAAAAAATAATGTGTTGTTATATCCTAGACTCCAATATATTGGTTACTGCAAAGTTGACTCAGTACTGATTAGTTTTTTTATTTCTTTTCCATTCTGTTTCAAATGTAAATGGAGAAAAAAATGTTAGGCTAAATATTTTAGGACCAGCCATGTAGCATCTTTGGGAATTGTGGTATATGAGGGAAGGTGAGCCAAGGCTTACTGGAGGAAACAAAGTGAGGGGAAGGGAAGAAATACGGTTTTGACAGGTGATAACTCCCAAGTGAGAGCCCTGAAAATTCATCTAAAATAGCTGGTGAATCAGTTAGTAATATTTATTCTTGAGGGACGTAGAATCATAGAATAGTTAGGGTTGCAAAGGACCTTAAGATCATCTAGTTCCAACCCCCCTGCCGTGGGCAGGGACACCACACGCTAAACCGTGTCACCCAAGGCTCTGTCCAACCCAGCCTTGAACACCGCCAGGGATGGAACATTCACAACTTCCCTGGGCAACCCATTCCACTGCCTCACCACCCTTACAGTAAAGAATTTCTTCCTCATATCCAATCTAAACTTCCCCTGTTTAAGTTTGAACCCGTTACCCCTTGTCCTCTCACTACAGTCCCTCATGCAGAGTCCCTCCCCAGCATCCCTATAGGCCCCCTTCAGATATTGAAAGGCTGCTATGAGGTCTCCACGCAGCCTTCTCTTCTCCAGGCTGAACAGCCCCAACTTTCTCATATGTAGTTCCCTGGCTCATCCATTTTCCCCTTCTTGAAAAGGGGGGTTATATTTCCCTTTTTCCAGTCGTCGGGAACTTCACCTGACTGCCATGATTTTTCAAATATGATGGACAGTAGCTTAGCAACTTCATTTGCCAGCTCCTTCAGGACCCATGGATGGATTTCATGAGGTCCCATGGACTTGTATATGTTCAGGTTCCAAAGATGGTCTTGAACCATATCCTCTCCTACAGTGGGCCCAGGGTCTTCATTCTCACAGTCCTTGCATCTGTCTTCCAAGTCTTGGGTGGTATGGTCAGAGCATTTGCTGGTGAAGACCGAAGCAAAGAAGTCATTAAGAACCTCAGCCTTCTCCAAATCCAGGGTAGCCAGTTCTCCCGATAGCTTCTGGAGAGGACCCACATTGTCCCTAGCCTGCCTTTTATTTGCAGTGTACCTATAGAATCCCTTCCTGTTATCCTTAACATCCCTAGCCAAGTTTAATTCTGAGTGGGCCTTAGCTTTCCTAACCTGGTCCGTAGCTTACCTGACAACATCCATATATTCTTCCCATGACATACCCTGTTAGAATTAGAGTTGTGTGCCTGTTACATGCATGTGTACGATGTGTGTTTATAAGAGCAAGGCAAAGTATTTTAATATGTGAGGTAAGTGATGGAAAAAAGCATCACATTTCAATTTCCTTTAATTAAGAGCCTATGCTATATCTTACAGTAAGTGTTGTGCACAATATTCTTAGCCATCTTTTATTAATGTGATAGATTTTTTTGTCATCTTCTGCTTTAATAATTAAGATACTATTATTATTTTATTTTCCCAGTTACAGTTTGAACAAATTTCAATGATACTTAGTAACCAGTTTTCCCACAGTCATAGTAATCTTGATAAATCTGTTTTATAAATGGATTGAAATCATAAATGATATCAGTTTTTATAAGTTGCTCAAGAGGAGACAGGTATGCAAGCTAAAACTACATTCAAATCTCCCCAGTGTAGATACTTCACTCAGTTATGTGCTTTGCAGTTTTCAGCTTGATTGTGTTCAATAATTCAGCATCTTTAAGCAGTATGAAATTGCTTAGGGGGGAAATGAACAGAGTGTAATATAATCTAGCTCTCTGATATGCGATTGGAGGAAAGTCTTGGTACCAGTTGAAAATGGTTTTGGTTTTTTTTTAATGTTTCCGATGAATTTGAGAAATTTACAGTCAGATCCACCTCCATAGGGAATTTTTTTATGCAGGCATGCACATTTTCCAAATTACAAGTGTGCAGAAATGCTTCAGATATCAATAGTCTTTATTCCCAAACTGCCTTATATTAGTTGGAAGATCACAATTTCAGTGGAATGAATGTTCTGATTGAGAGAAGCATCAGTCTATAAATAGGTTCTGTAGACCTGTTACCTCTTAGTTCCATTTATAGCTTAATGCAGTAAAAAGTTTTCATCCTTACCGCAATAAAGTCACAGTAGTATATGGATTAAGACTTGCATGGACATAGAAGTAAAGAGGAAGGCTATTTCTTTTAGTTAAAAAACTAAAGGTTCAGGGTATGACAAAACAGACAAGGAGGTACCTGCCTGTTTCCAGAAATGTATAAGAATTATAACTTTATTTCATGTTGAAGGAATGTTTTTTGTTTGTCTGGGGATGGGGTGGGGTGTAGGAAGGGTGTCCTTATTTAATTCAGTCCTTGTTAAAGACTGGTTCAGCTTCTCTTGCCAAAGTTAAGTGTTACAAAAGGCAAAGTATCAACCCTATTTTGTGTCTTGCTAGATTTCACAAACCTGATGGAGCTCCAGTCTTTATATCTTAGTACGACATAATGCACGTAATTTCTTCTACCTTGTTTTTTATCCGAATTTAGCTGTTCTGAGTACCAAACTCTAGAAACTCATCTGGATTGATTTACTTGGACCAAACAACTAATCAAGAGAGCTGATACTTGAGCAATTTACTAGTAAAGGGGAAAAACATTAACATAAGAATAAACATGCAAGAATAGGTAAACCATTCCTGTTATCTGAAAGGTAGGTAGTTGGGCCAGATAACAGAAGCCTCTGTTGTGACTTTAATTCATGTTAATTTAATTCAGGTCAGAATTTCCAAGTCTTGTAACAGTTCATGAAAATTAAATTGTTCACTTATAAATAGGGAAAATTGTGGGTGAGTATTAACTCTCAAATGTGGCCTTGAATGCTAAGAGCTGCTCTGGGTCAAAGTCATGTTTGTCTCTGCTGCACAAGAGTGAGTTGGAATATACTTACGGCAAAGTTAATTAAATTTTGGCTCAGAGAACAGGAGATTGTTATGAATTAGTGGTGGGGTTTTCGGAGAAGCAAACCCAACATGAATGTTAGTCTCTGCTCTCCCAACTATCACTAACATCTCTTGTGTTAGAAAGCTTTGGTGCACTTGCTGCACTAAAGATTTTTCCTTCCTCATACTTCTGTGGTTGTATGCAGCATTTCTAAAAGGAAGAATGAGTATTTAAGCTTTCCTCTAATTTGCAAAATTTGAAGCTTGATTCAAATCAAGCAAATGGGAAGATGTGTGATAACTGTTTCAGTTATTACTTGCCGTAGCTGTGTTGAAAGCATCTGTGTTGAGAAGGAAATAATTGTGTTTTTCTCTAAGTGGCTAGAGAGGAGCTGAAGACTTTTGTGAAGAATCTTGCCATACTGGCCCCAAAACTCCTTGAAGACAAAAACTCAGTGTCCATATTAATTAAATGGAGACCCCAAATCTTTTGTTAACTCAGCAATGGATACGTTTTTCCAAGTAATGGTATAACTATAGGACACTGATAGAATCAGTAGTCAAACTGATATGTGGTCATTTGGTTAAAAGCAAATTCAGTTTAGAACTGTAAACACCATGGGTCAATCGGTAGAAAGTTGTTCCTGCTTTAGAAGGCTCAAATACATTGCCTAATTTGATGAAGGGTTTTGAGCGGAGGCTGGAGAGGTGGGAGGAGTGTTTTGTTTTGGGGTTCATTTTTTTTTCTTTTCCCATTTAATTTTTGAAATTTTTTGTAACATAATAAGAGATTCTATAATTTAGTGATGTGATTCCAAGCTAGAGTGTACAATTTTGTTAATGCACTGGAAGTGAGGGAAAAACAGAATCAATATGGGATTCAAGTCTTTGAAGCCCAAGGCAATTAAAATAAAATCCAGCAGTTATCAATCAATATTGTGAAATTACTTGTAGATATCCAAATTGAAGCAAGACCACTGAGAAATAAGTCAGTTAAATTCAGGAGGAATCTTTCTTTAAACAGAATGAACCTGTTACTAGTTTTTGGTATTTAGATAATTAGTGCTTTCAGGATGAGCCCAAATACACTTATCTTTACTTTCAGGTTATTGACTTTGTGAGGAACTTGGTAATGAAATTCAGCTTTCAGTAGAGGAAATCCGTGGTAGGAGAGCAAATCTTTAATGTATATTTAGCATGACTTTTCAATATTTTGGAAATTACTTGTTTAGCATTTTGACCATGTTTGTTGTTTGGGTTTTGGTTTTTTGTTTTTTCCTGAATATTTTGCTCACAAATCAGAGAGAAGAGACCCCAGCACTGTTCTGTAGAAATTATGGATAAAAGGAGTCACGGAAAATATTTTTAAGAAATCATGTGGTATAGAAAGAGGGAAAAAAAAAACAACAAAACAAAAAAAACCCAAGAAAGTAGTGAAATTATTTGTGGGCAGGTGTTACTTATTTACAGCAAAAGTTAATGTCTGGTTTGGCAATTTTCTTTATTTTGCAGCCTCAAGAGATGTTAAAAAGGATGGTGGTTTACAATTCATCATTTAGATCTAACAAAAAACAAGTAAAATAACATTTTTCATGTTTCGTGTGGTACTTCTTGTTTTGACTGATCATGGGTTTAAACCTTTCCTTTCTAATCCTGTTGCTTAGTTTCTGAAACAGAGGATGCAATGGCAGCCCTGGTGCATGAAAACTTATAGTCTTTGTAAACGGGAGGTGTCCCTGCCCATGGCAGGGGGGTTGGAACTCGATGATCTTGAGGTCCTTTCCAACCCTTACTATTCTATGATTCTATGATTCTATAAACTTTCAGTGTGTGCCTGTGGTTCCTGCTAGTCTAGACAGATGAAGAATGAAAGGAAAGTAAACCCTTCAGGCTGAACCATCTGTAACTACATACACCGTTAGTGCAATCTCTAAGATAGTTGAACAGTGGTAACAGGTCTGAGAATGGCAATTTTTTTTTTTTTATATTCCTAAGGTTTCCTTGTTTCTTTTAGTCTCCAGTTGCAATGCTTTCAGTAATAAGAAATTTCTTTGTTTAACAAATAGAGCTATTAATGTAGTTACTAATAGGACAACAGAGGAAACAACAGTGGTGGAAAGCACTTACTTATATAGCCTCTCTGTATTATGTAGGAATTTTCTGCTGTGTTACTGCTTTTATTGCATTCCTCTGTCATAGGGATGAAGTTTTCATCTCTTCCTCTTTTTTACTGGTGGTTCAGTAGATGGTCCCTTGATGAAGTGAACTTTGTGCTTAATTTCTCTGTTGCTGTCAAATATGCCAGTTTCTGTTCAAAACACCTATATAAGTACAAGCTAAGTTAGATGCATTGCCATGTTATATGAAAATGTTGGCACAAAGTTGTGAGCTCAGAGTATAAGCTTGTGAGTAGCAAAGATGAATAATATATTTTTTCTTTCTTTTGATCAATTTAGATCTAGAAGGAAAAACTCGAATTGACTGGGATGTCAAATTTTAAGATTGTTCAGTTGCTACTGAATGTTAGTATGTTCTGTATATTATACCAGTTGTGTTCTCAGCAAATGTGTTGTTGGAAAATTTTGTATCTGGTCATGGGTTTCTTTCTCAATTCTTCTGTTTATTTCAGTCAGGTCTCAATTGTTATTGACTATTGATGCTAGAAATTTCAGTGAGCAATACCGTTGACTGGTGCCTGGAGGCACCAGTCCAAACAGGTAGTTGTTTTGGTGCAATCAGATGTTTTAATGTTCCAGATTCTGCTTATGTTCGGTCTTAGGAATGTTGCTGTAGGACAAGGAAGAATTCAAATGGTCTTGAACTATTTCACCTGGATGTCCCGAGTAGTGGGAGGGTAGGCTTAGCACTCTGGTTTCCACACTGTGTTGCTTTGTTCATTAGTTTCTGCTTGGATATGGATTGTGCACACTGCTCAGAATTTGTGATGCCCATTTCTGAGAAGAGATTTTACAGTTCAGTGGATGTCTTCATTGTGTCTTAGTTGTATTTGTATATGATTGGGTGCAGTTCATATCACTTCTTTGCTTTTTGTTGTGGGGTTTAGTGTGTTTTTTGTTGGTTCTTTCTTTTGTTTTGGGGTTGTTTTTTTTCTGTCCTGTTTAAAAATTACTTTCCCAGGAAAACTTTCTTCAAGGCCAACATCTGTTTTTCATGAGGGCGACCTGGGACAAAGAGTTCACTGACTTATTTTAGATTACATAATGAATTAGTGACTTGGCCAAGAGTTCTTTCCTCTTAAGTTGCTTGCTCCAAGGCCATAGGCGTCTACTTCAGCCATGATTCCAAAGGGTAATACAAATTCAGCTATTCAATAGGTTTGTTTAGGTAGCTATCATTGTAAAATGATTCTTGTGCAGTTTTAGTTTAACTATTGATACACCTTGTAAATGAATAAATTATTGTGGTTTTTCCCCCAAGATGAAATTCTACCCTTGAAGTTTGTGATCAGATTTCCATTTATTTAGCTTCTCAAACTTAGCAGTTATGAAATGTTACACAGCCTTTAATTTAAGTGCTAAATAATGTCTCTCGTGTTCCTATTCCCAGAAAATGCTTTTAATACATATTTCCCTGCCCAAAAATAAAACCCAAAACAACAACAAAACTTAAAAAACCCCAAAATGCATGCCCTTCTCCCTCCCCCTCCAGGAAAAAAAAAAAAAAAAAAAAACAACCACAAAAAAGGCAGTACAAACCCACTTAAAGCAATAAGCAACAGTTCTGTGGTTGTGCCCTGAAGATTTAGCTTTCTGGAGCCTGAGGAGACAAAGTCATGTTTCAACCCTTGCAAATGTTTCTTCTGTCTCAGAAGAAACACAGAACAAGGACACAGTTTGCTTAAGTTGATCTTCTGATCTCAGGGAAAAGGTGGAGAGGCAGCTTGCAGGAAAGCCAGGGTTCATGCTAAGCTCTTTTGTATGCCTGTATGTAATGACTGGCTGTTGTGGTTTAAGCTTCTCAGCCACGCACAGTTTTGCTCACTCACTCACTCCCCACTCTTTCTTCCCTCCGCTCCTGGAGGGATGGGAAGGAGAATTGAAAGAATGCAACTCCCACAGGTCGAGATAAGTACAGTTTAGTAACTAAGGTATAACACAAATCACTACTGCTACCACCACTACTAATAATAATAATGACAAGGCAAATACAAGGAAAGAATACAATAGCTCACCACCCGATATCAAGCCCACGCAAGCAGTGCACCCCCCACTGTGCACCCCCTCCACCCTTCCAGGTCTCTACTCTCCGTTTCTTTTCCTCCTGGACATGACATGCTGTGGTATGGAATAACCTCTTTGGTTAGTCTGGGTCAGGTGTCCTGTCTTTCTTTCCTCCCAGCTTCCCCTCCTCCCTAGCAGAGCATGAGACTCACAAAGTCCTTGGCCAGCCTAAACACTACCAAGCAGTAACTGAAAACACTGGTGTTATCAGCGCTGCTCCCAGGCCCAAAATCAAAACCACAGTGCTGCACCAGCTACCAAGAAGGAGAAAAAATGACTGCTGCTGCTGGACCCAGGACACTGGCAGTCCACACAAGAGCCATCAGCACCACTTTTGCATGGTCTGTGTAGCTGGGGTTAGACGAATAGACAGCACTGTTGTACATTTGAGGGTCTGCTAATGCAGATCTGTGTAGCAGTGCTCCCTGACTTTGTCAGGGGCAGTGGCAGTAAGGATGAGATCTCATCCTAGAGAATTATTTCCAGTCACGTCAAAATGGCAACTGAGAGAGATGATAAAGATGGTAATAGAAGGAGGCATTAGTGTTTTCTGCTGCAATTTTGTCATGTAACAGCAAGCCCTTAAAGGTACCAGAGGAACCTTAAGCTGTGCATTTGATTTGCAAGGGGAAAAAGGCTTAGCTGAATCTGAGAGTAGAACAGACTTTATTGTCAGATGGATCCAGTAGAAAAAGGGCAATAATTTATATATCAAGCTTGATCATGGACTGAACTGCTGGTCTGCATCAGATACTGGCTTGCCTGCTGTCTGAGCAAATGGTTGTGTGGTTCTGCGTTGTTCTCATGTCAACAGGTTGTTGCAGCTTGAAGCCACAAGAGTAATAGAGCATTTAGGTGCCTGAGTAAAGATTTCTGTTAAGTCCTGAAGCCCTCAGTGCAGAGTTGTTATAGATCTGTAGCATCACCCATACAATCTCATCTGGTAACTACTAATCCTCCTCAAGAAATGACCACTCAGACACCATTGAGTCCTGATTACTGATCCTGATTACTGATTCAGAAACTCTCACCTTTGCAGAAAAGGTAACTCTTGCTTTTTCTGTGCAGTGTTGGTCTGACAAGGCTAATGCCTTAGGTTTTGAAAGTTTAAGAAAGCATGGGTCCTCTCAAAGCTTAAATCTTGCTCTACCTAACCGCAATATTATCTTCCCAATTTCAGACACTCCCTGCCAAACTTTTAAAGTCCTCCATGTGAAAAGATCACATGAAAACAAAATTACTTCTTTTCCTGCGTTTGCTTGTGGTATGGAGTGAACTGCCTGAAATTCCATGGGAAGGAGAAAAGAAGGGGGCTGGAAGACGGTCTTGTGACCCAGACAGTGTGAAATAGTGTTGCTGACAGGTGAATTGGAGGCTATCACTTCCATCTGTGTTGTAGTACCCAACATGGTGACAGTTCCAAGAAATGTTGTTCAGAGAGTGTGGCAGAACATATCTGTCCATGGTGCTTTCAAGATTTGCTTCTGTCAGTTGTAGAAAGGAAAGGAACTCTGTAGCTAACAGAGTAGTAAACTACTCCTCAGAACTGCTCCGTAGTATGACCAGCTCAAACTGCTGATCTGTCATAATGTTTTGAAATATCGTCTGACTGTCAGGATGGACTTTTTTCATGCCTTTCTATGCTTTTCTCCATTTACTTTCATCTCTCATAGCTGTATGTTCTCTGACTAATGAATAAAATGGAGCTTGTGTGTTAAGGATATGATGAGCCTCATGGTTTTTACAGTGAAGTATTGTTTTATTCTCAGGGCTTCCAGAAATATTTGGAAGATTTTGATCCATATTCAATGGTAAGGAAAGAAATCAACTGTCCTGCTGTATAATATGGAATACACTGGAGAAAACACATCCTTGATTTTGAGGGTTGGGAGGGGTAAGATTCTTGCTTGTTGGTTTGCCAAGGTTTGTATATTTGTCTCTTCTGATCGTGTTGAAAAGGAGCTGTCTTACTGGAGAAGATGATCTGGTGTTTTGATCTTCCTCTAACATTATTCTCCCATAAACTACATTTATCATCCTGTTTTGTGTTTCCAAAGTTGAAATGGCTAATCATTGTGTCTTTCCATAGTTTACCCCAGAGCAGATTATGGGAAAAGATGTGCGGCTATTACGAATCAAAAAGGTAAATACTGTATTACCTCATTGGTGTTTAAAGGGTTCATGTAAACATTTCATGTGTGGTACCATTTACTGAGAAGAAGGAAAGATTATGTTCCTGTTGATGGCAAAAATTAACAGCCTTTTTCTGAACTGAAACTCCCTTTTTAATAGGAAGGATCATTAGACCTTGCGGTTGAGGGAGGAATTGATTCTCCAGTTGGAAAGATAGTTGTGTCTGCCATCTATGAGGGTGGTGCTGCAGACAAACATGGTGAGTAACAATGGGGAATATGAATGATTCTGCAGAGTGGCTCCTTGTGCTGGCTGGGAGTTGTTGGCTTACTTTCATAGCTATGCCTAGTACTGAGAGGCACATTTGATTGTCCAAGGCAGCCAAGTTCTGTCTTGACTCTAAAGGCAGCTCCAAGAGTGGCTCATGGTTGGAAGGGTGCTGCATAGGTTAATAACTATGTAAAATTCATAGTGTTTAAGAAGAAATGGTCATTACTGCTGTAGTTTTATCATTGCAGAATTTTCATTGTGGCCTGAAAATGTAGAGCTGTTCTCTTAATAAGGGCTCCCATTTTTCAAGTCTGGTATATTTAAAATAAAAAAGAACAAAAAACACCTGATGTACACCTGGTGTTAATTAAGGAAAGCAGAACATGGTCATCATTATTTCACAATTTCCAAGCAATGATATTTGTAGTACTGTCATGTGCAATGCGATTACCTGATCATGGCTACACTACACTCCTTAGTTTTGTTCTTAATGCTACTTTCAGTAGTAATCTGTTTTGTAAAACACCTGGCTTTACTCCCAGAATTCCACTAAAGGCCAGAGCCTTATGGCAAACAGCTTAGTTCTCTGGAAGGCATAAGAACATGCACACCAACACATCCAGGCTTTGCTGCTCATGGCCAGTATCTCTCATGTTTTCCTTAAGAAGTCTAGTGATGGCCAGGTAGATGGATAGGATGTCTCCCTGCATTGTCTTTGGTTTTTGCTGATCTTGTCCCGACCTTCACCTAAGTTCATGTCACCCTTGCTGTGGAAACATCTCAGCCACTTGATCTCTCAAGTACTATGTTTCCCTTTGGCTCTTCATTGTTGTGAAGGCCTTTTACAGCTAAGGCTGTCCCCTTACCATCTGTGTTTTCCCTGTTTAAATCCAGTCCCAGCTAGCTGATTGTGCTTCATTACAGATTAGCAAGTCAAAAACAATGCTAAGGACTGAATGTTCCATATGCTTCTGCAAAGGAAAGAGTAGTAACAACCTATAATCAACCTCTGTAAGTTGTATAGAAGGATTACCCAGACAGGCAAACTGTTACTAAACTACTACTATGGAAAAATCTTATTCAGCTATTTTCTTACTGGTCATGATCAATAGGAGATTAGTGTAGCTTTTCCGTGCCTAAAAATTCCCTTTGCTTTTGCCTGTAGAAAACTTTCTTGTTTATGCCGATTTTTTAGTGTAAGCCTTCACATCTATTGGAGGCACTTTTCGTTATACTCAGTACTGCATAAATACAGGACAGTGAAGGCTCACAGCTTTTTTGCTCACATGTATGTATACCATGTTGGTCTTTTCACCAGGAGGCATAGTGAAAGGGGATGAAATACTAGCTGTAAATGGCAAGGTATTAATTGACAGCCGGCTGGCAGAAGCACAGACAACTCTAGCAAAAGCTTGGAACATGGGTGGGGTAAGTCACTTGGAGCGCTTCATTCTAGCTATAATGCTCATATGAGGTATACTTTTCTTCCATTACTTTGTTACATCAACACAGATAAGGTTGCAGACATCAAAAGTAACAGGTATGACATATATTTCCAAAGTGAGCTAAAATCTGCAGAAGATACTGGTATACAGCATCTCTAAAAATCATGTATGTAATTTATCATGAAAGTTCATGGCATTTAGCCATGTCAAGACCGTTATTTAAACACATTACATTCTGACCATTCATAGTACATTTATCTGAAGAATCTCTCTTTCGTATTGAAAATGACTTGCAAACTGATTGGAATTTTATGATAATATCTTTGATTTGTTGATGTACAAATAACTTCACTTAATTACAGTGAGTGTTTTCTCAGCAAGAACTGTGTTCAGTATTAAGATGACCAAATATAGAATAATTCTTAGAATAATTATTTTTAAAAGTTTGTTGTAAGACCAGGAGATTTTTCTTTAATTTCAGGATACTGAAACGGATGAATACTGAATTAGTCTTTTTATGGAAGTCTTTAATAGAGATCTTTCTTCTGCTCCCTGTGGTTTTCCAGAAATAGATTGTCTTCCTCTATCAAATATTTCATGGTGGTTCACTAACCACTTCTAAAAGCCATATTAAGCAGCACATGTTTCACTGTGCTTTTCTTTTTCAGGATTGGATTGACTTAGTCATTGCGGCATCACCTCCAAAGGAATACGATGATGAAATGTAAGTGCGTAAACTTTCTTTCCCTGGGAATTAAAAGGCTAGTAACAATAGTCCATTTCAAATATTTATTTCTTGTGGACTGCATAGTCTTTTGCATCACATGGTTGCTAATGTGATAATTATAAATAGCTATCATGCATTGCAGCAGTGATTCCCAGACTTTTCAAAATGGCGACTCTCAGAATAGGTTGTAGATGACCATGCACTCATACTTTCAGTTAAAGTTTGAGGATTTGGGATTATGGTGGTGGTTTGATTTTGATTGTGTTTATTTGTGTTATTTGGGTTTGGTTCGGTGGTTTGTTTGTTGTTTTCTTGGTTTTTTGGATTTTTTTGCTGGTTTTATTTTGGGGGCTTTTTTGGGGTTGTTTATTTTTTTTGTTTGTTTGTTTTTTGTTTTTTGTTTTTTGTTTTTTTTAGAAATTACTTCAGTCTGGGTCATTTATCATGGTTCCATGGATCTTAATTTGGGGGAACAAGTGCCCTTAAGCATTCTTCATCACAACCAGACATGTAATTCTGTTTTGTGAGGGATTGCTTGTTTTTAATTAGATTGCAATTACTATCCTTATCTAAGCCAATCTAAGTATGAAATATTCAAAAGTACTGATTTGGATGTCCTGGCAATTTGTGATGTCCACAGTTGTTTGTTGTTTTTTTGTTTGTTTTTTTTTTTTTTTTTTTTTTTTAAATATAATCAGCATGGGTGTGAAACAGAAGAATCCATGCCTTAAAGTGTATTAAGAGATATCAAATTGGTACAACTTGCTTTACTTTAGCCAAACAGTTTCAAAAGCAAGACCAATGTTTTCTAGCTTGACTGAAGGAGAAGGTCTGAAAATATCCTTTCTACCAAGTACAATAGCAGAGATGAGTTTAGTAGTAACTGTTAACCCGGACTCTTATTCTGTGCAGAATACCAGAGTATTAGTTGCTGTAAATAAATACGATTCTACTGGCTAACATCAACTAAAGTTTGCTATCAAATTGTGTTTAATACCTGTGCATAAAGTAACAAGCAAGGAAGTAACTGTCACTTGTTTTTGTTTTCATATCCTGTATATTTAGCCCTACTATTCCCTCATCAACAGTCAGTCCCAACACACAAAAAAAGGTTTTTGAAGGCAGTGCACCTGTGTACAGACAAGGGTATCTCCTGCAGCTGTAGCCACTGCACTGTTCCCTCATGGTGAATAGCCAGACCTGGGTTAACATGACTGTCCACTGTGAGGCTGCATTATTCTTTCAGCTTGTGCCTGCCTGTGCATTGTATGCCACGCTTGCTTTTGTTCCTGGCATGCTGGAATGTTCTTTGGGCTTTTGCCATGCCTGTCCTATTAAAATATAAGTATTTAGTTTCTACTTAATAACGTCCCTTAGAAGTCCTCTACAGAATTGGTTTCTCATCTGACAGACTGTAAAATAAATAGGCCCTGTCTAAACACATAGGATTAATCTAATTTTTTATTTATTTATATTTTTTTTACTTATCTGTGGACTGCTGCTATGGCTTTGATTTCATAAGTATATAAGTAACTACTAATTACTTCCTTGTGAAGGCTTGTCCAAAGAACAAGTTTCTACTTCTGTTATATGACAGCATGCCTGTAAACAAATATTTATGACTGGTTGCTTTTCACTAAAGTTTGTTTGTGTTAATTTGTCACTATACAGTGGGTTTGTCCAAAATTACCCTTATGTTACAATTATTGTGTATGGTTCCTCTGTACTGTAATTATTGTAAGTAGTCATAGATCTCTAGAAGAGTCAAGGTTATTTCTTGTTGCATGTGGGGACTTGTGGTCTTCTCAACTATTATTTACAATATGAATCAACTAAGAGCTATAACTTAGTTATATAAAACTACCAGAAAGACTAAAAATTGCATGACAGCTAAAAGCATCTGTTTCACCATCTCTTCTTTTTTCTGCAGGACATTTTTTTAAAGAAGGCTACGATGGAGACATGAAGCGTTTCCCCTGCAGAAACTTGCTGCTCTGTAGATTAATAGGAAATCAATAACCACAAGAAATGCATCTTTATTTGAAAGAACTGTGAGCAATCAGACCTGTAAACTGAACTAGGTACTTGGAAATTCTCCATGTAATTCAAATAATTTCAAATCATCCTGTAGACGTACAGCACGAAAATGTTGAGACTGTTGAGAAGGAGTGCCAGTGAGCATAGCTTGGTCTGTGAGAACTCAGTCTGAGGTTTTTGCTATTTTGGGGAGCCAAATTTTGAAAATTGTCTTTCTATTTTCCTGGAAATATACACCAAAATGACAAACGAAGATAGAACACAGATGTCTGTTCCCACATGCAACGCTTGTGATTGCACGTTCACAGGCCAGTCTGGGTGTGAAAAGGATTTTATTTTTACTCTGTGCATAGTGATTTTCCCTGGAGAACTGGGAATGTAGATAGGTAACTTTTGTCCTTGCTCATGTTCTTGTAGCTCTCTTAGTATCAATTTTTGTTGCTCAGTTGCGAGTTTTTTTGAGTAAAAAAAAAAAAAAAAACACAAAAAAAAAACAAAACAACAAACTGCTTGTGGAAAAAACGGCAATATCAGGAGTGCAGCATTATAGGAAATAATTTTGGCGATTCTTACACAGTATTAAGAATCTACTCTATCAGCTAAGTAAATAGCTAGCAAGTAGTCCAGGTAAGATCATTGTGTAGTCACAGTTATACTACTGAGTAGTTGTATTGGTGGCAAAAATTGCTCCCTCAGATAGTCATGTGTGGAGAACTTGGGTGTGATTCACAGTCTGCAGTTACGTACTTTGTTCTCAGTGAGGCTGTATTCATGACTGAACTGTGCAGAAAGTCACTAAGTGTAATATTGTGCTCTTGGTGACTCTCTTCTGTTTGAGTAAATTCCTCAACACCATAAAATCTGTACTAACCTGGCTTTGAATAAGCATGATTACGCTTGTAGACTTAGTATTTTCTTTATATTATCAAGATACGTCCTTAGAAATGTCATTGCCTGCCTTCCTTGTATCTGCCATTTTGCATTGCTTTTTGTTACCAAATTCCCATTGGAGTCTTGCCTTTTGAAAGTTTGGAAACCCTCATTTCCAAATAACAACTATGTTCCTGAGAGCTCTGTGCTTATACAAAGATGATTCCTTATATTGACTTTCTTCATTTGCAGTATTGTTCCAGTATGCCAGTTAATGTATTTGGCAGGGTACATTTATTAGAATGTTTAAAATTTTCACTCTTAACTAATCCAGAAATAAAATTGCATTTGCCAAATGGAAGAAGTCTTGTTTCCTCTTTGTCTCTGTGTTGTACATAATAGTAATAGTTAATCTGCTAAAGTACGCAGGTTACTGAGTTGATCTTTAATAAGACTCATTTGCAACAGAATACCACCTGTGTGGAATTCGAAAGAAAATTCACTATGCACAGTAGGGAATTGTCACTTGGCTGAACTGCAGTAATCTTTGAGTTTTTATGGGCAAATCTGGTCATTTGATATCTGGCAAGCTCCTGAGAGCAGCTGCTCCAGTTTATTTCATTTGCAAGGTCTTTGGGTACATCTACCCAAAGCTGTAGACTTCATAACTTGCAGACTAATCTAAATGCATCAAGATTAGCACCAGAGGGAAAATTGCAGCAGGATGTACTTCTGCTGCTCTGGTTCCCAGTTGCCTACATACTGCAACCATCTGGACAGTATGACAATGCAGATAGATGAGTGATGCTATCAAATGTTCTCTTAAGGGATGCTCTGATGCTATGTACCAGCAAATACAGAGCCACAGTAATGCACCAGTAATGAATTTCAGCCCACAATCAGTGCTTGATTGTGCCAATCTCTGTATCAGCACACTAAGAAAAATAACACAGAAAACTAATATTTTTGCTGGTGGTGTTTTTTCAGAGACAAAAGAATAGAAAACTGAACTGTGGGAAATCTGTGGGAGTACCAACAGTTGAGTTGTAGCCTTACTTCTTAGTCACAAAACCATCTTTCTTCTCCCTGTCTACCCTGTTAACTTGATTTGCTTGGATACAGTTTAAAATGCATGAGAGACAGTTGAGGAAGTAGTTACTGCTTCTTACTTCATGTATCTTGAGGAAGTGTTAATTTGTGTGTTCAACCTATTGGCAAAGTTGCTTTAGGCAATGTAAGGAGGTAGTGTTAGAAAAAAGGAGGCTGACAATTCTGATACCTTGAAACATTCTTAAGCCATTAGGTGTTTTTTTTACTTTATTTCTGGCTTGTCGGTGTGCTGGGAGTGGATCACATCTTTAATTTGCCAGCTAGCTGAAAGACTTGAAGAACCCTACAAGAAAACATAGTTTTCAAGCAACTTCCTTTTTGTTTACTTCGGTGTGTATAAGCAGTGTTCCAGGTGTAAATCATTTAAACAGGTGTGCCCTTTTGAGTTGCTACTGAATAGTTTTGTGATGGCTGTAGTAGTTGCTACGTGTGCCCATGCCTCACCCCTGTTCAGTCAAGCCAACTGTGAAAAGATGACAGTAAGGGTAAACAGGGCTTTCTTTTCAGCCAATGCTTAGTTTCCTTTGGGAGTATGGAAACTGTGACCTGATGTGTAAGGAACAAGTCCAAGTACTTCACTGACAGTATCACGAATGCCTCAAACTGCTTTTAACATCGGATGCTTTTTTTTTTCATTCACTATAATCTCGGAGGGAATACGTTGAGTTTCTCAGAGCTGTTTGTTTGTTTAAGACCGCTAAAACCCCCTGTCTGTCTCTCTATGGGATAATAACCCAGAGGAAGAGTTTCTCAGAACTGTTAACAATCACTCATTCTCTCAGGAATTTCTTGGCTGTGTTAGTCCCACGTTGTCTTCAACATACCCTCACAGTTGCTGAACCGGAACATGAATTGCATTAGAGGCTTGTGACTTCCACATCTGCTCTGTGAGCCTGTGCGTGCCTGTGTGCAGGCAAAAAGTGTGAAACCTTATGGATTAGAACCATGGCGTGCATTATAGGATGGGAAATACCCTTGTTTATTACTCTTGTGGATATTAGCATGGGGAAGTCTTTGATTTATTGCTGCCATTATTCTACTTTCAGAACTCATGACTTAGCCATTATCTATCGTATGACCATGGCATCTTTTATAGCTTGTAAGTATGTTTCAAAGAAATTATGATTATAGAAAAATGCTCTATTAATACATTTATATGCACACAGGAGGGGTGTACACCTGTGAACACATCCGTAAGACTTTTTAAAATCTATTTAATGAGTGGCACACATGCAAGTAACCTCAGCCCTTCAAAAATATGAAATAAAGCCTTTGACTATGAATAAGTTGTTATAAGCTCTCTTACCTTAAAAACAGGACTGAAAAACATGGTTTCATGTTCAAAGCATGCCTGTCTGGTTATAAGGAGCTTGATTAGGCAATAATTGATACATGTTTTCTGTATGCTTGAGCTGTCTGTGACTTGGAAGCAGGATCAGACTCGGGGTAGCTGCTGCGGAATGCTTAGCCGTCTTTCTGCCTAAGAAACATCCCCTGGGATCTGTGCTGACCCTTTGGATCAGAGGAGTCTGAAATCCCTTATTATCAATTTATGATAAGGTAATAAGTGCTTGATCCCAATATTGAGTTTGTTCTCCAATGTTTTTCTGCCCATTTTATCTTTTGCCATTGTTCTTAGGGGTTTTTTTTCTTTATTTCTAACCTTGAGAAATTTCTGGAGCAGATTCTGAAACTCCCTTCTTGCAGACTTGAAATCTGAGGAGGCTCCAGGTGGGCAGCTCACAAGTCACACAAACTATTTTCTTTCATATTGGCAAGAATGCTTTCTTTCCTTCATCCTAAGGAAGGCAGTGAAAAGTTTGCCTCTGCTGGAATACTGGGGGCCTCTGCTGGAATTTTTCCTCTATTCATATATCTGCATTTGCTGTGTTATTGAAGAAAACAGATAATAGTACAGCACTTTGGTGGGGCTGTGGTCTATTTATATTTGTAACAAGGTAACTTGGGCTATTTTTAATCTTCACTAAAGTATCTAAGATGAAAGAGGAAGTGGAGACACACACAGCAAAAGCAATCAATAAGATTTCTGTTCTCTGGAAAAGAACTTTTTGAGACATGGATCATGTTCAGCTTTAAGAGGATCATGGATTACAGGTAAGAAAAAAGTGTTCTCTCAACTGTGCTGCTCAATGTGAATAAGAATGTCCAATGAAGGTGCTAAACTACTAGTGTAATAACCACTGGAAGTAATCTTTAAGGAATTAAACAAGTACACTGCAGACTGGCAGCTCTTGGATATTCAAGTCTGAATAGCTGGTGTTCAACTCTGTCTACATGGAAAAAAAGTGGAGTCTGATATATTGCATATAGCTTCTTCATCCAGTATCACAAAAGCTGGTGTATGATTAGCCATGGATGTCCCTTACGCACCTGAAAGGTAATTGTGCTTGATAGCTATTTCCCACTTGGAAAGTAACCATAGATTAGAACAAGCAAGGCTCTGATCCAGTAAAGCGCTGAAGTACATGCTTGAATTTAAGCACGTGAGCCAATTCCATTGACATGGGTTGAGTTCAGTAGTACTACTTAGGCTTAAGTACTTTGCTGGATTGGGGCCTGGAGTCAAAATCTGAAGGTGAAGGATGCCTTAGCCCTGGAGATGCTTATTATCAAAATTTGTTATCATTAGTTCTGAAGTTCTAGTATTCATTTTGAATTTCAGTTCCTCTTAATTTTCTCAAATAATCTTTAAAGGTTATGCCTCCCACCAGCCCCCATTGCTTATTACCTTGACTTGTCCTCCTTTTATCTTTTCTCATCATTTCTCTTCCAAACATCGGTAGAACTCATTAGTCTTCAACAGCTATAACAGAGTTGGTATGGTGCTTTTGAAAGAAATTTTGGGAGAGGCAAAGACCCTCCCAGCATGAACTGAGTAAAGGTAGAAATCAGACAGCTTTCTTGAGGGCAGGTGCTTTCGAAACAACAGAGAAGTGAGAAGTTGCTAACAGCTATTCCATATTACTTTTCTCTGAGTTTTTGTTCTCTTCCCTCTGCCTTTCCCCTAAACCCCCATGTTTATGCTGGCAACATACTGAGGCTTTTTAGTGTTAATGTTCCTTAACAGAGAGTGGAAATAACACTAGATGGAAAACATTCCATTAGAAACACTGGGCACAAAATTAAGCTTTGATTAAACTTTTATGGTAAGCATTTCCTTGACAGGGTAAAATAGCTTCTCAGGGTTATCCTTTGAAATGGAGTAGATTATAATTTTTCCAGTAACAATGGTTTTTGTTGCCATTCCTCCCTCTCCCAGCATAAAACCTGAAATGTTCAGAGAAGAGTGGCTCAGGAACACTTCTGAGAAGCAGCAATTCCAATGGCGAGGAAGGACAGATGGAAAAAAGATAAGGAGAGATGCATGTTTCCATTTTGATTATTGACCAAGAGCAAGCATGAAGCAGATCTTTGAATGTACAGTATCGACCTGGTAGGACAAAAAAAATTGCATGCTGTTCCTTAGTGAAAATCAGGCAGCTCCATCTTCATGCAAAGGAGTGTCATACGCAGCAGGAATCAAAAACTGGAGAGTTCAAGCTCAATGAAAGAGTTCTGTGTTGGAGCAATCACTTGTAATAGACATCGAGCCATTCATACAGAAACTGTACCTGTTTAAAAGAGTACAAGGAACTGAGATTATTGAGGCTCCTGACTCCAGGCTGCTTTTTCTCAGCAAAGGGGGAGGCAGCTTTCCCTTCGCATATCTCATACAACTCGGTATGGGCAAATTTTCTATTTTTAAATACATCAGCAGTGTTACAAAGAAGTCAGTGCATGTGGCATGCGGCATGCTGTGGTCTGCAAATCATGAAAATGATCTAGACACAAAGTCCAGATTGAGGCAGGACAATAAAAGTAAGTCTATTCTCCAACATACAGATTTTTCACCATTGTGATTTTGGCATTAACAGGTGGGTAAAGCATAGTGTGTAACATTGATTTTTCTTCTAGAAGTAAAGAATTTGATTGCAAAAAAATTGTGTTAACACTCAGGACAGATTAAAGCAGAGTGGGTGGGCATATTTTGCAGTTGGATTGTTCACAGGGAAAAATTACTTGATTGTATTAAGTTGCTTGGTTTACTTGTAATGATTTGTCCTAGATTGTAGTGCTGCAAGAAAGCTGTGTTTTTTAAGCTATGTCAATATTCACATTTCTGTACGTCTAACCAGACAAACAGATGCAGAGACCTTTTTCGTCTGTTGTGTCATTGAAGGACTTCATGCATTGCATACTTTCTTGGCAATGTTACCTGGTATTGCCTTTTTAATGGTGTATTTAAACCCACGTGTACATGAAGAGGTGTGTTTAAAATACTATGGTAAATAAACTGAGAAAAATGGCTAGGTTTATAAATGACAAAAAGGGACAAAAAGCTTAGCCTTCTTTATACTGGGACAATGCAAGCGACTGATGAAGCATGTCGGCAATTTCCTAGAAAGCAGATTACACCTGAGGATTAGATCTCAATTATTCTTTCTTTCTCAATAATGCTGTCTCTAATCATGGGACAATGACCAGTATAGTCAGATGTGTTCCCAGCAGTGAAAGAGACAGATTTTTTTATCTAGTTCTAGCATGATCTATTCCTTACTTACAATATCTTCATCCTTTATGACCCAAAATACAAGCAAATGGGAAAATGGCCAGTGCTCTTTAATGATGTGGTGAAAAGAATAGGTAGTTCAGCATTTGCTAAAGAACCCCTGGCTGGTTTCAGGATTAGAAATACATAGAAAGCAGTCTTATGTTTTCTGCCCAGTTACTTTAAGCATGTGCTAAGGATCTATCTCTGGCACATGAGGAAATCATCACTTGTCTGTGCTCTCCGGCTGGATGTAGTGGTTGTTGTCTCCACTGCGTTGTTATTACACTGTAGATGAAAAACAGACAGCAAATGATTGTACATGAAAAACTTCCATGGCTGAGCCTCTGTGCTTCACATCCCCCTTCACATTTGGACTGCTAAAATGCAGACGTGCAGAAAGTTTCCACTAGCTCATATTGCATTCTTATCTCAGAAGACAAATATAGCCTGAGGAAAGCATTCTGAGACAGGCTACCTACAACCGTGAGAAAAAGAGAGAATTGGGAATAATTCTGAATGGGAGGGAAGATTCTGGGAGTTGTACCCTGTGTAGATGGTTCTGTTCTGTCCTGTCTGCTTTTGTAGCATCAAGTGGGCAGACAGTGTTGGTGCCTGTGTGTGGCTGCCCAGGTGCCCACTGAAGAGCTGTGGACTTAGGCTGAGAAGTACCTGGGACTGTATTAGGACATCAGACTCCCACCAAAAACACTTTACAAACTCTCTGAAAGCTAATTCTTTCAATTTTTTTTTATCTCCAGTGGTGATTGATTCCTCTCACTTACCTCCCCGAACACTACCCAACAATGAAGCTGTAGGCAACATCCCACTGCACTCAGCAGCACAAATTTCCAGTTAACTAATTACTTGACTAGAAGAATTGGCTTTTGCAGTTGCCAGGGAAAATGTCTCATAATATTGATAACAGGACTTTAGAAAACATGTAAAAGGTGGAAGAAAGACAAATAATGCTATCTAAGGTGAAGCATGAGGAAGAAATTCTTTACTGTGAGGGTGGTGAGGCCCTGGAATGGGTTGCCCAGGGAAGTTGTGAATGCTTCATCCCTGGCGGTGTTCAAGGCCGGACTGGACAGAGCCTTGGGTGGCATGGTTTAGTGGGAGGTGTCCCTGCCCATGGCAGGGGGGTTGGAACTAGATGATCTTGAGGTCCTTTCCAACCCTAACTATTCTATGACTCTATGATTCTATGTAAGGCATTTCTCTTCATGATGCTTTGTAAACTGGTCTCATGGGCTATTTATTCTAAAAATCATGAAACCAAGCCACAATGTTTATTCATAGAATCATAGAATAGTTTGGGCTGGAAGGGACTTTTAAATGTCATCTAGTCCAACCCCCCTGCAATGAGCAGGGACATTTTGAACTAGATCAAGCTGAACAGCACCGGTCCCAATACCAGCCCCTGATGAGCACCACTTTTCATGGGCTTCCACTTGAGCACTGAGCCATTGTTAATTCTCATTATATCCTCAACATGATTTTAGATCTCTCAATCACAACTGTATGCAACTTTGAAGCTCTTTTACAGTTTAAGCAACACCGCAAATTGACCGTTGTGCTCTTGAGTCAGGGTGATTTTCTTAAGTAATGCTATTGAGTGAAACAGTGGAACATACACTGTTATGAAAAGAAAACATTCAACTTTGAGAAAATAGGTTAATTTTTTTTCCAGAAAATCTTTTACAACAGAAGAATAGAGCTTTTCTTTTAAGAGGTGTACAATTCAAAGCCACCAATCAAAAAAAAATTTAATACATGTGCTGAAGGGGAGAATTACTTCTGAAGGGAAATGGATTATTCCTTCATAACCATTATCAGGGATAAAAGCAACTTTTCCAACATTTTCTTTGTAACTTTTTTTTTTTTTTTTAGCAGTTTAGCCTTGTTAAACTGCTTGTCATAGAATCGGCCTTATCCCATAGATTCAGCCTGTTTACATTCCCCTGTAGAGCTTTTGTCCCCTCAAACAGATCAACACTCCTGCCCAGCTTAGTGTTGTCTGTAAACTTACTGAGGGTGCATTTGATCCCCTTGTCCAGATCATAAGACATTAAATAGAACTGGCCCCAGTCATGAGCCCTGGGGAGCACCACTTGTGACTGGCCACTAACTGAATTTAAATCCATTCACCACCATGCTTTGGGCTCTGCCATCCACCCAGTTTTTCACCCAGTGAACAGCGCTGCATTATTTTGCCCAGTTTAAGGGTTTGGGTTTTTCTTTATAGTGCAAACTGATTTGAGAGTTTGATATTCAGTTTGTCTTATTTATTCTTGTAGCAAATTTGTGGGCGGGATCTATGGATACTTAATATTTAAAAAAAAAAAAGTCTATTTTTTTCCTGCAATAGAGGGCAAATAATAATGCCAAGCTTCATTGCTGGAGAGAGGTGTGGAGCTATGATTTTTTACTTTTTACAAAAGCTATTTGATTCCTCCAAAACACCGACAGTATGAAGAATGCCTACCCGGAGTAGAGGGTGTTGGCTGGTTTGAAGGCTGAGGCTCTGGACCATCTGCTGTAACTGTGGACATTCAGGACTTACTGCTGCCAAGTAATGTCATGGATGACAGTAACTTCCATGCAAAGCTTCCACACCTATGAATGCAGGTACACAGCTTTGCTATACACAAACAACACTGTACCACTGTAAGAGATAACAAACTTCATGTTAAAATTGTCATGGAAAAAAATAAAAATTATAGGGGGAAAGAAAAGTTTCCACTGGCTAGGAATTCAATTACTGAGTAGAAAGTCAGTAAATTAATTTTCATAGAATCATAAAATCATAGAATAGTTAGGGTTGGAAAGGACCTCAAGATCATCCAGTTCCGACCCCCCTGCCATGGGCAGGGACACCTCACGCTAAACCGTGCCATCCAAGGCTCCGTCCAACCCCACTTTGAACACTGCCAGGGATGGAGCATTCACAACTTCACTCAGCAACCCATTCCACTGCCTCACCACCCTTACAGTAAAGAATTTCTTCCTCATATCCAATCTAAACTTCCCCTGTTTAAGTTTGAACCTGTTACCGCTTGTCCTATCACTACAGTCCCTAATGAAGAGCCCCTCCGCAGCATCCCTATAGGTCCCCTTCAGATACTGGAAGGCTGCTATGAGGTCTCCACGCAGCCTTCTCTTCTCCAGGCTGAACAGCCCCAACTTTCTCAGCCTATCTTCATACAGGAGGTGCTCCAGCCCCCTGATCATCCTCGTGGCCCTCCTTTGGACTTGCTTTGAAAGTTCCATGTCCTTTTTATGTTGAGGACAGCAGAACTGCACACAATACTCCAAGTGAGGTCTCACGAGAGCAGAGTAGAGGGGCAGGAGCACCTCCCTTGACCTGCTGGTCACTCTCCTTTTGATTTTCATTTTATTTTGTATCCATATTGATTGTTCTAATTCCCTTGAGCCTCCGAAAATCTCCAATGCAGAAGGCATATGTGCTGAACTCAAGAGGAAAGCCTCCTGAGATAGGCCATTGACAATCACTTGTATGATAAATCACAACAGGGCACTAACAGACTTGACTACACAGGATCAAGCTTTTTGTGCATACTCATGATTTTATTTATTTTGTTGTTTTTTTTTTTTATGAATCTAGTGTGGAGCCTTTTTTTGTCACTGCTTTATTTTAAGAGCTTGATCAAATGCCATATTGCAATCTATTAAAAATAAATAGAAGAAAATATCGTAGTGCAGAACCTCATTCAACTGCAACACTTCTTTGTTAATTTTTTGTAAGATTTTGTCACGTTGCAGCACAAGAAAAATATATTCCCAATCTAAGCCTGAATTGATAGCTTTACATTTATCTCTAATTGTAGTGTTGATTTTACCCACTGGATAAGTAGAGGCTAGCCTGGAACAATTCCCATATGGTCAATAAACAAATCAATTAAGTGCAACTCTCTTGTATGCTTGAACAAAAAAACATTCTCTACTTTGAAAAGGAAAGATGGTAGCTTCATTTTGTTTCTAATGATCTTTAACAAACAATTCAAATCTTAGTTTTCAGTCTTAATTTCTGGGGTTTGGAGGAGTCCCTGGAAAGGCCAGTGTCTTTGGACTTGTTATCTTTCAGAAATTAATGCTAGTTATGTGTTTATTTGTGTGTGTGTGTGTGATCTTGTAGTACAAGCAGGCAAAACAGCCTTTTATATACAAGAGCCTGTATACAAGGCAAGCATCAAAAAGGCAGTTAAGTGAATCAGTAATTAAAATAACATTTGCTGAAGAATACCACACTGGGGCCAGCACGCGAGTTGTTTATTGGCATGAGTTAGTCCACATCACCCAACTTACTCTCCTGAGGAAAACAGGACACTTGTACAAGTCCTATACAGAGAGTACTCAAAATGTTAACCATTTAAATGCTGGAAAATAAACCAAGGTGGTCAGTGAGATCACGTGGAGCTTGTAAGAGTACATCTATGTGCAGGGATAGTCACAAGTGAATAGAAAGTTGGTTTTGGCACAATTTTTCAAAAACTACAGCTCCTTTGGTTGCCTCAGCATTTCTCAGCTCAGCTTAAAATATTTTCAAGCTAACTGAAGCTGGGGTAATAAATTACTTTCCAAAATACTTACAGAATGAATCAGAGCTGTAGGTGGAGTAAATAAGTGAGTAGGTAAGAGGAAAAGCAGACATTTTACTGAAAAGCTGTATCTTTTGGAATAAGTTCAAGGCTAGGCTGGACAGAGCCATGGGTGACATGGTTTAGTGTGAGATGTCCCTGCCCATGACAGGGGGGTTGTAACTTGATGATCTTAAGGTCCTTTCCAACCCTAACTATTCTGTGATTCTATGATTCTAAGTGAGTGCCCAGGAAAGAGAGAACTGGTTATGAGAACATCTCTGTCAAGTGAAAGCAAGAGGCAGAGTACTGTCACTCTAGGAAAGCAGTGTACCTGGAGAATATTGTCCTTACTGTTGTGGAGAACCCTGGTGAGGCAGGACGGCAGTGTAGCATCACGTATGTCCTTAGGTCAGGTTAGTAAGGGAAACGGTCTGCAGCCTTTCAATAGCTTCACCAAATGCATGAGTGTTTGTTCATTTGAATCAGTCATATGTATGCCACTATTTTTTGGTGATGTAACAAGTGGATTCACAAGAGTTCCCATTCTTTAGTTTCAATGAAACTCTGGAGCATGCACTTTAAAATAAGCTGTTCTATTCTAAAACACTTCTCTGAGTATTTGCCTAAAGATGATTGTCCAACAAAGAGTTTGTATTTTGGTTCCACCCGAAGACAGATCTGCTTACTCATAAGTTCTTTCTTCATTTTTAATGAGGGACAGCAATTAAAAATTTATAAGGTTTATTTAGAGAAAAATAGTGATTTCTGTGAACCTCTGCAATATTAGGCTTATTGCAGTATTTTTAATAGGAGTACCTTAGACAATTTTTACAAATAAATTTAACATGCTTTGTCAAATGGTATCTTCTATGAACTGAAGGAGTGGAGTTCTTTGTTCCAAAGGAATAAAATAACACTTTTCTCTGGCGATTTCCTCCAACTTTTTTTTCCTTTCAACCTTGCCCAGTGTGCTTTTGAAACCAATTGATAGTTTCCTTCCATTCATGTAAATTGCTTTTCTTCTACCTCCAAGAGCAGAATTTAACAGGAAACAAAAGTCAAAGATCAGTACACCTTGTTTAGCAAATTCTAAATCACCATAAAGCTTCGCTTTACTAAGTTTTTGTTTGCCTTTTTTTCCTGATTCAGATGTCCTCTTGATACTTGGTCCCATTGATGACTTTAAGATACAAAGGAAAATGACATTTTCTTGCTTGATGCTTTAATTCATATGCCTAACTAACTAATTTTGCATATGGGATGTGGCTGTCAAGAACTTGCAGAAGTTATTTTTTTTTTGTATCTGTGTTTCTAGATACAAAAGCAAAAACCTGCGGAGTGATCCAGAATAGCAAAACGGTCCCCTATATAGCGCTGGTGAGAAAGAGAGGTCAGTACAAATCACCTTAATAAGAGAAGGGAGAAGCAAATGAAAAAGGTAGAAAAGAGGAATGAAAACTTCCACATAAATTAATATTCTTGTCTGTTAAAAGCAGCTATCAGGTTTTAAATTCTGAAGTGTCAATACTTTGCTGCAAACACCAAAAACTCTCTGCACCCTGTAGACAAACTCAAATTTCAATGCAAGCATAAAAAGCGATTGTCCCTTCAGTAAAAATGTTACCCTTGTCTGTCAGGAACTCAATTTAAAATAAGGTGCTTCCAAAATATTTCCAGTCACCTACTGAAAGTGCTGGTGGCTGCCAGGATCTAACATAATTTCTCATTTCTAATAGATACGCTGAAATAACAAAGTAGAAAACTGACTTCTTGTGATACGGAAATAGTCAGAAAAGATATGGAAAAAGTCCCAAGATCTAATGGGACTTTTGTGAAAAAATAGGTTGCATTTGCAATATGCAGATAAACATAGCTGTCTACCTGTCAGTTTCATATTGTTCTTTGCTTTTCTGTGCTTTGAGAAGTAATTCTGTCCTCAAATAGCTTCACAAAAATGCAGCTTTCAGAAAAAAATTATGCCTCTGTGACCTGCTTCAAAGCCTGATGGACGCAGAACTAGCAAAGATAGTCAATGAGTAGATTCAGTCCTTCGACACCACAGGCAATCACATCTAAACTTCTCAGAAAAGCATCAAACTCTTAGAACTATTTCGTGAAGTCACAGAACAGCTCTTTCACGACTTGAGTGGAAAAAGAAATTGTCATTTGATGCTTTAGTGAGCAAAACCAGTATAGTCCAAATCCATCACTCGTTTTCATTGGTACATCAGGGACAAAATTGTGGCATTATTATCTGAAGTGTGAACTCTTTAAAGAGTTTGTGTGTGCACATGTCTGTGTTTATTGCTATAATAATAATTTATAAATAATAATTTATTAATAATAGCTTACCAATCTCAGTTTACCAAGTGTTCCAATTTCTGTCAATGTGGGCTTTTTTTCAGTATTTCATTAGGTAGTGAACTGTAATCCAAGACTCTTCCTGCACTTAATCCATCACCTCTCTGTTCAGCTTGCCAACGTATTTCTGACTCAACTCTAGCTCTGTGATGGATGTGTATCTGTCGTAGGACCTGGGCTGAGACCGTTGATTTTTAACCACAGTGCTAACCACGTGATCTTGGCTGCATTTGGAAACCACTGAAAACATAAATTTCAAATTCTAAACTCTGGAGTCTCCTGATATTTTGTTGTTTGAGAAATATGTTTTTTAAAGTATCACGATTGGCACCTTGTAGTAAAGGAAGATGGTGTCATGGTTCAGAGAGAGACCATGCAGAAGCTGGGATTGTGAGCTTAGTTCCTGGCTTTCTCTGTAGATTTTGTCAAACTTCAATTTCTGTGATTAGTTCTCCAGCCACAGTGAAGGCGGTAATTCCTCCCCTAAATCTTACCTTATGATTTCAGTCTCTAGTGTGTAAACTGCCAAGAGTTTTTCACTGCTGTTTGTTCATCTGTAACACAGAGCCCTTTTTTTTTCTTGGGGCCTCAGGAAATACTAAAATATAAATGATTTTTAAATTATCTGCATGTAAACTGCACATACTGTTTATTAAATAACTATTAGGATAAGACATGAGCTTAACCAGAAGCTCAGATGAATGCTGGGTTCTGTCCAAAACTTAAAATAATTCTAGTCTGTCCAGCGTGGGTGTAACTTTAACATTTGCAAACACATATACACAGGATTTGGCTTGGGGTTTGTCTTAATTTTTATTCTTAACCATACTGCTGTAGCCCCAAAATACCCTTTATAGGAAATAAAATGTTGTATGCAGAGAATTACTTTTTCTTTTCTCCTGACAGCAAGGTCAATGAAAGCTGCACAACAAAAGTAATTTTCATGTCTATTAGTGCAGCTGTTGGTCCTAGAAGTTGAATCCTCTCTGTTGTGTTGAGCATCCGAAGGTTGATCATTAAAGGGAAAACAAGGAAATTTTTATTTTATGGGGCCATTTCCCATAGAGGCATTAAGCCAACCTGTAGCTTTTGTGTTTTGAAGAGTTAAACCTGGGTCTGTGGCATTATCTGTTTCGTAGGACGTGGCAAGTTGTATTAAATACTCAGCTAAGCAATGGGTAAGCATAAAAGGAATGAAAGTTGCTCCAAGCTGAAGGATTTGGTTAGAAATCTTCACATTGGGTATTTTGCGACTACATACCAGAGGTATTTGCTTCAAACTTGGCTTGGAAGTGTAAGCCAGGTGCAGACTTTTGATGCACACCATGTTTTATGTTCCAGTATTATCCCCCAGCATGGAGGTATATGATCAGTTTTTGCCTGGCTTTGGCTCAGCTGAGCCTAACTTGCCAGAAACTGCAAGGGGTGGGGTGTGTGTTTGGGGGGGAGTATTAGGCTTAAACTCATTTTAGGGGTAAAAGAAGGTAAAGCAAGATCATAGCTTGTGTTTAGGACATGATGCTGATGACAGAATACAGCTGTTTATATGATTTCATCTAATAGCATCTCCGTTGTAGCGGAGAAAAAAGTGCAAAGCTGACAAGGTTAAGAAAATATACTTCCTGTAGCCTACAGTTCCTCTGTCATCACTCATTTAAGGCCTTTATTTTTGTGTTCTATCTTACTAACAATGCATAAAATCCTGAATTACTGAGACCCAAGAAACCTGGAACACTGAATCAGAGAACATCGGGTTGGAAGGGACCTCAGGGAGCTGGTACAACCTTTCTAGGCAATGCATGACCTAGACTAGATGGTCCAGCACTCTGGATGTGAAAAGCATCCAGTGTTGGAGAGTCTATCACTTCTCTGAGGAGATTATTTGAATGCCTTACTGTTCTCATGGAGAAAAACTTTCCTCTTCTGTCCAATCAGGATCTCCCCAGGAGTAACTTGTACCCATCACCCTTCATCTTTTCCATTTGACTCCTTGCGAAAAGGGAGCCTTTGTTTTCTTTACAGCCATCCTTTAACTACTGGACCACGTTTCGTGTTGCTCTAAGGTATCCTAGGGCTGCCGCACCCCTCTCCAGACGCCTCCGGCCAAGGACGCGTCTTCCCGCAGTACTGCGCTCCATCTCTGCAGAACACCCCCGGCCCCCCGCGGGGCTCCGGCTGAGCAGCAGGCAGGCGCGGCGGCACTGTCCGCGGCGGGCCGGGGGCTTGGGGCGGGCGGGCCAATAGGGCAGGGCCGTGGGGGCGGGCGGGCCGTTAGGGCGGGGCTGGCCGGGCCGGGCCGCACCGCTGGGGCAGCGTGGGGCCGGCTGGCGGCTGGCGCTCGCCTCAGGTGCGGGCAGAGGCAGCGCCGGTCGGCCCGCACCGGGCGCGCCTGGATGTGCGCGGAGACGGAGGCGGCGCCGGGCTGCGCGCAGGGTCCCGCCATGGCCCTGGCTTTCTGCGGCGACGAGGGCAACTCCACCGCCTACAACGTGGACCACGGCGTGCTCAACAACGGCTGCTTCGTGGACGCGCTCAATGTAGTGCCGCACGTCTTCCTGCTCTTCATCACCTTCCCCATCCTCTTCATCGGTCAGTGCCCGTGGGGCTCCCTTGCCCTGCCCGCTTGTGCCTTGTCTGTCGCCTCCCCCCTTCCCCCCGCTCTTGCCTTGTCGTGTCCCCCGTTCCCCGCTTTGTCTTGCCGTGCGTTTCCCTCCGCCGCTTTACGGTGTGCGGTATCCTCCGCTCGCCGGGCCTTGCCCCGCTGTGGGTGCCCCCGGCCCGGCCTTACCCCCGGTGCAGCGGTGCTGGCGGGAGGCTGGAGGCAGCGAAGGGCGCTCGGCCGCGGTGCGAGCTCCGTGCGGTCCTGCCTACCCCAGGCTGCCGGCCGCGCTACCCCCGCTCCTGACGGCGGTGCCCGGGGCTCCCCGAGGTGACACCGAGGAGGGAGGGATGAGCGGGGGAGTACTGGGGGAGACTGCAGGGCTGGTTTGCAGGTTTGCACTCGCAGAGCGGGAAGCAGAAATAAAGGTGCTGTTAAGAACCAGAAAACCTGTCAGTAAGTCTTACATTACCAAATAATACCCCGTGCAATTACTGAAGTGTTAGGGCCGAAGGGCAGCCCTCCTCATTACTGATAACGACTGGGAGGGCTGCGCGGCGGCTTAACTCTTGCCCTATCTGCAGCGGGTAGTATTTAGTAACAGAAGACTGCGTTTACCAGTAGGTGGCCCGGTGGTTTAAGACATGCGGCTGTCCTTGCTCTGAGAGCCCTCCTCAGGCTGGCCTATTCCGTAGGTAGCCGTGGCATGAGCCGCGCAGTTTTAACGCTTCTGTCCGTCGTAAAAGGTCCGATGCAGAAATGACAGCACAAGTATTACCGTTGGGTCAGCTGAAGAACTGCTGTGCTTATCTGGCTCTTCTCAGTGTGGCTTTTATCTAGATCAAGAGAATAAGCTACTTTAATTGTAAGATAAAGTGTAAATTCTTTACTTAAATGCGTTGAAGAAAAAGAAAATGCCTGTATTAGAGCTTGTGCGTGTTTATCAAAATGCTCATTTGTTGTTCATTTCAACTATTAAGGTACTTGAAAAATGTTTAATGATTGTTATTAGTTGATTGCTGAAAGTATAGGAATTTAAGGCTGTGTCCTGTATGCATTGCTGATTTTATTCTGCATGAAGTGAAGCAATGAGAACACGGTTCTGAAAACATTCAAATATGTGCATGTTTAACCATACCGTTGTGTCAACTTTAGTGCACTGGTTGTTACGTATCTGCTTTTCTGTAAGCGGGAGCTTTGTATGGCATTCTTGCTGTTGACAAAACACTTTAACATTTTCTTTTCCGGCTTAGGATGGGGAAGTCAGAGTTCCAAAGTACATATACATCATAGCACATGGCTTCATTTTCCTGGCCACAATTTACGCTGGATACTGACTTTTATCCTCTTGTTTGTGCTGGTGTGTGAAATTGCAGAGGGCATAGTGTCTGATGGGTAAGTGTATGTCTATCTTCTCCTTATTGTACTGAGTCTTTTAAAGGTTTCAGGGTAGGTATTTTTTCCCTGTCTGAGTTCTCATCTAGGCTATATTCCTTGTGGTTATAAACATGTAATCTGTATTCCTGGTGATTAACCTACAGACCTTGTATCAGGGATTCCACATGCTGTGCCAAGTTATGTGCATACACACAACTGACCTTAATAATTTTTAGTTCAGCTTAATGACACTATCTTTCCAGAGAGTAATCATAAATAAACCCTAACAATTCAAGCAGATGGTGACATTTTTGTGGTACATTTCGTGTCCAAGGACCTAGTCCCACAGTCCTTACTCAGGCAGAATTCCCATGTGCACAGTAGGTCATACCGTTCTCCTGCAAACTGAGTTCTGTTCTGGATAAATGGAGTGGATCTGCTGGGCCTTATTACACCCCATGGAGTTTCTCCTGATGTATGTGCTGTACATCTGATCTGTTACCTTAAGCAGAGCAGCTTGCATTATCTGAGTATGATCCATCATGTTACTCAACTTCAGATGTCTTTAAACAGTAATCTGTGGGAAATTTTATTTTAAGTGAAACAAGTGGTACAGGAGAGTGATTTATTATGAAAAAATCTGATGTTGCGTAACAATGACTTATCATTTTCTCTAAAGGTTTAATTTTCATAACTATCATGAAGGTTAAAAATTTGAAGCTCCTCATTAAATAGAACAAAATTTGTTTATCCATCTCTATAACCACTCTCTACTAAGCAGTATGAAAGGCTCTGCAGTATTCTGCTGTAGAAGCTGATATCATCATTATTATTATAACTTCTCTTAAACATATATAAATAGGATGTTTCTCAGTGGCAGTTATTTTAAAAAGGAATTTTTCTCATGCTTACTCAGAGCTATCAGGGTGTGGGATGCTCAGAGCAAAATCTTCTGCTTGGAGTTTTCTGTTCGATTTTGCTCTCCAGCAATCCCTCTTTATGTTTATTTGCTTTTCAACTTGACTCAGAATGCTGCTGTTCAGTAATAAGTGTCACCTGATGAGAATCAAAGCTCCTAGCTGTAGGGGGAGAGTGCCAGCCCACAGTCATGCCTCCCAAGCACTTGGGAGGCTAGAGAGTGCTCCAGTGAATAAAAGCAGATTTTGAGACTCACCAGTTTTTAAGACCAAAGTGGATCATGTTGGTAAGTCCTTTTGATAGCAATTGGGTGCTAAAGTCTTTGGCACCTCAGCAATAGAAGCAATAGATGCAACCTATTGGATATAAGGTTAAATAGGGGAATTGCAGCAACTTCTGTCTGTGAAATAAATATTTTTTTTAAAAGACCTTCCACTCTTGCAGTGTTACCTACTGATGCTTAGGCTGTCTGAAGAAAACTGTTGCTTGTTTTCCCTTGCTGAGGATTCAGCCCCGATGTAAAAAATAACCTTGGCGTTATCATGAATTCAGAGACTGGAAAATCTTTACTCATTTTTGCCATACACGCATGCAACTCACTGTCTACAAGGAGTTAAGTTTTTATGATCCACGTTGTCGCATGGCTCCAGCCAGTTCTGCAGAGTTCATCTCATTTTCCATGTGAGGGAGGGCTTTCCTATCCTACAGAGGAGCCACAGAAAGTGGTCCTCCTGAGCTCCTACATATATGTTAGACATTTGGGGTGTTCTGTGCTCGGACATGTAACATTCCCATGATGATCCCTAGCTTCCTGACAGCACAGCTCCTTCTCCAGACTACACAAAAGTGGCTTTTGCTGCAGCAAGAACAAATCCAGAGATGCTAATCGATTTTCTGTGAGGTTTGGAGGATGAGGCATGAACTTCCCTGAGTGTGTGTGTCCTGAAGATTTCCTCTCACTGTCTCTCCTCTTGGATTTGCTTGTCACAGAGGAGAAATTGTACCTCTGAACAGCACAGGCCACTACGTTACTTTTGTGGAAGAAAGAAAAGAGGAGGGAGGAGGAAAAGATGATATGGAGGAGGAAAGGGGGGGGGAACATGATTCTATCCACCTCTGCACAAACCAGAAACGTTGTCGAGCTATTCCCATATTCCCTAAAAGCTGTACTTGCCAGAACCCCCTTTGCTGCTACTTGAAGCAAAGTATCAGGAGAGTTTTGCTTATAGGACAAAACGTAAAGGGTATATGATTCTGTTGTAGGTTTTGTTTGTTGGGTCATAGTCACTGAAAATGGAACTCACTGTAAGTAATTCCCATGCTGTGGTGCTGTTCCTTCTCCCAAACTGGAAAAGAAAATGAAACATTTCCATAAAATATTTCTGTAGAAAATCTTAAACTGCACTGTCTGTTGTGGTTGATCTACATATCTTGATGGACAGCTCCCAATCTGGTTTAGCTTAAATTACCTCTTCTCATTTTGGAACTGTGCTGTGTATCCTAATTTGAAGAATGTTCCAACTGATTTTGGTAGGAAACGAGTACACACATTTCATTTTCAGCACAGGGGAGGAATTTGAAATCCATATATGTGATTTAGGAGCCTAAGTCCAATTGAAAATTAGAGAACTTTCCATACATAACTCATTCTAGAAAATCCTGCATCAGGGCTGGGTGCAAGATACAATTCATAAATTAAAAGGGAAACACTCCTGCTACCTTTGTGTAGTCTGGAGTGGGGACTGTGCTGTCATGGAGGGTTTGAGTTCAATAGATGTTCCCATTTTTCTTTTTCAGGGTTTCAGAATCGCGCCATTTGCACCTGTACATGCCGGCTGGGATGGCGTTCTTGGCAGCCATCACATCAGTTGTCTATTACCATAATATCGAAACATCCAATTTCCCCAAGTTGTTAATCGGTACGTCTCACAACTTGCAAGACTTGGAAGTGTGACTGTTTGTGCTGGGACAGGTCATTGCAATCTCAGTGCTAGCTTGTATGGATAAATCTACACCTATGTTCTGGTCTGCCAGTTGCCACTACTGGACTCAGTTCTGAGCGTTCCTGCAACACTCCGTTGTTCTCAATGCTTTTAACTTCTAATAGTACTCTGTATGGTATTCTTAGGGATCCGGTGGGCCACAGGCTTCTCTAGGAAAAGTTGGATTTTTTGGGGTAAACTAGCAGACCAAATTGTTAATTCTAAAAACTATCGCAGTCTCCCTGCTTGTCAGCATGTTGTGTTTAAGCATGATATAAGATTGAACCCATCTTTGTGTGTGTGGTCTGTTGAAATATGCAAGCAGTCAGTGATATCACAAACTTTCAGTATGACCATGAATATATTATTTGCTTGCTTGTTCTTGCTTCCTGCTCCTAAAACTCCTTTTGCAAACTGCTCAAGACCTTTTGAATGGAAAATGCCATGTGTAAGAACTATGAAGTATGCTATATATTTTCTGCAAAATTGTAAATTAACTGTAGCTGGGTATAGAAAATCTGTAAGTACTGACAAGCATTGGTGATGTGTTCTCTGCTGTTGAAGTAGACTGCAAACTGTTGATGTGTGCATGTTTAGTTCTCCCGTTAGCTGTTTGTTTGTTTGGTGGTCATGGCTCATCAAATACTGTTTGAGCTGCTTCTCTGTATTAATGGATCCTGCTAAGGTTTGTCTTGTGTCATTGTATCTCTGTGAATCAAAGTTCTGTTCTAGCTTTTGTAAGGTGGTAAAAAGTAACAGCTGGATTTGAGAAAGCTTTTAAATATCAAAGATTAATTTTGAACTGTGTGTTGTGGTAAGCAAGCATCTTCTTCTGCGGAAGGAGCCTATAACTCCTATTAAAAAAAAAAAAAAAAGTAAAGTAACTCCTCTTCAAAAACTTCAGATTTCTATCCAGGCTTGGCAACCTTTATGTCTTCTTGTTTCGGATTGCTTTTCTTCTTATACTCTTCTTGTAAGTAGGAGCTCTTTTATAATCAGGTGGGCTCGTTTAATTATGTTTTAATAAGTCAACAGAGTCTATTTAATGCCTTTTCACAGGACTAGATGTTATATGTCAAGAAAGCATTGCTAGCCTCTTACAATCACCTTTTTTGTTGTTGTTGTTTGTTTTGGTTTTGTTTTGTTTTACCGTTGTTATTGTTCGAGGTTTTATTTCAGGTGTATAATGCAGTAATGCAGTGTTTAATAGTTTAGTGTCACTACCACACTCCTGCTGTGAAGTCATTGAGAAACGCAGCACAAATTTACTGCTGGTAGTTGATTACCCATTTTTGCATAATTCCTTCTCTGTAAAGATTTCTCTTTTATGATAATTTTGTTCAGTATTTAGAGTGTTGTTGTGATAAGCTCTGGACAATACTTGAATGGTAAACAGTCATACCAATTAAAACCAACACTTAAATAAGTGTTATTGATACTGAAGTTAGTAATTATGAATTTTCATTTTGCAAGAATTTCCAAGGAATAGAGTCTTTTAGAAAATCTGATCTTAATAGCTAACTCTTAGGCAAAAAAGTAAAAAAATCAGACTACTGCAGTCTTTCCCACTTAATTGATCTGAGTTTAATTTTCACCCAAAGTCTTCACAAGCTGGTGGTCTTTGATTTTTATTTTAATTTTTGCTTCATTTTTCTTTTCTTTGTCCTTTGTGAGAGACCCTGAGACAGACATTTCTGGAAGCCTCTATGCTTTATTCCTGACAGCACAAATTTATTATCTAACAGTGAGGACCAGACTCAGAGTCATCTTTCAGTGTTAATTGTAGCTACTCTGTATTGACATCTTGGAACACGCGATGATAACTTAATGCAAATTAGCCCAGTATGAGATAGATACATTATACCTATACTCAATTATCAACCCACTAGAGTGCAGTGTGGCCATGAAGCAGCTTTCTTTTAGAGCCCAGTACAAATGACGTGAATGGGAACCATGAAGAAAAGCTTAAGGTAGTGATAAACTTCTTGCTGAGTGAATAGCAAAGGAAACTGAAAGAAGGTTCTTCATTAGTAAAATGTTGTAGAGGAGATATAATGTTACACACACAGAGAGTACATGACCTAATGTGGCATCTTCTTTTGCTTCTGAGCATCAGTGTATTTCCACCTAACTGCAGGGCACCATCTGCTTCAGCTGCAGGATCAATGCCTACACTTGCAAACCATTGATAACTCTATAAAGTGAAGGCTGACAGACCCTTACCCAAAAAGTTACTAAATTCAGTGTGGAAACTTTCACTGATGCACTGCAGGAAATCCTTAAAGGTCTGTTCTCTAATTCCGAGCAGGATAAAATGTTCCAGTCCTGTGAAACTTTTGAGACGGTTTCTTTATTTCAATCTCTTTTACTCCGTACCTTAAAGAAGCCATGTCCATTTCTGGTCCTTTATAAACAGGCTAAAGGCAGATTCCATAACAGACCTGGGGATTAGCACACTCCCTTTGGGTATGCAAGACAAGGATGCAAAATTCCTGTGCTTATCCTGCCTTTCGGCTTTATGCCCAGGCTGTCAGCTATTTTGAAGTAGTCATTCTTAATATCTCTTATAAAAAAAGTTGACAAGGTTTGGAATATTTATTCTCTGAACTAATGATAGAGTCCAGGGTCCCAGTTGAGTGTCTAGACTGATGGAACATTTTGATCTACTCTGAATCTGTTTTTCTCTTTATTGTTTTTGTCCGGTAATTATATTTCAGCAAACATGGCTTTTCCAGTGTAATGCCATTTACCAGGGGACTCTCATAATTATGCTAATTTTGGTGCTCCTTGCATCCATTCTGCAACACTGTGCATAACAGTAGAATGGTTTAGCAGGACATGTTTTAGAACAGTTTTCATACTGAATTGGAAAATCTGCTAGCCTCTCGATGTTCAAAATATGTAATTGAATTATAACATCTGATTGCACGATTTTTAAAGTAATTTTGTTTCATAGATAAATAAACCTCAGAAATTAAACAGTAGGAGAAAAATATGAAATAATGATAGGACTTAAAATGTTTAATCTGAACAGGTTAGTCGTATGGAAACACATGAATTTTAATTAAAAAATTATCTTTTTAGCAAATTGTAATTATATGACTGCCTTACCATTCTTGACAGTAAACTAATTTTCTAACTTAAGTTACTTGTACCTTGACATTGTAGTTAATTTCCTTGGAATTAGTTTATTGTTTAAAATGGAACTTCTGTTATCCTATAAATATAACAGTTATTGCTTAGTACACAAAATTTCTCTCCAGTCAGACACAGATTAATTACTGAATCCCATCCAGTTAAGTGCATGGTTTTTCATATCTGGAGCTTAATCCGATAAGGTTGTAGAACAGTTTGAAGTCTCTGTTGCTTCACTTTCAGGGGTCTGGCCCCAGGCAAGAGTCTGCACTCTGGTGTTGTGGATTGAGGTAGTGTACACAGCCCAAGAAAAAGTGAGATCCTTCAGGCATCTCAAATACATGTAAAGCAATCAAGTACCTGAAAGCACGCCTTCTGGCCTGATCAGTGGGCAGTTCTTGTGGTAATTTCTAGAAACCCTCAGCCACTACGCTCTCACAAGCCAGATGATGAAAAAACAGTTTGAAAGAAAAAGGCATAACTGTATTTTCCAAGGAGCCTTATCTTGAGTGGCCTGTGAACATCTGTCAGATGAGATTTATATACACTTGTATTCAAAAGTGAAACACTAAATAAGTTCAAATGCTTCTAGGATTTATGATAGTGGGAGGTCAGTTATCACCTGAGAATGTTGTGTTTGGCACTTTCTATTACTTTTTAGGTAAAGATAAATTCATGTTCTTATAAAATAATAATTTAAAAGGGGATAGAGACCTTCATTTAAATTCTAAATAGAAGAATGGCTCTGCTAGTTCTTATTTCTAATTCCATAGTTACTAGTTGAGTTGGTTAGGTTTTTTAGGTGTCCTGTGCTGGTACAGGTTTTCAACATGGAATGTTTGTGTAAATCCTCTTTACTCTGAGAAGGATGCATTCTCAGCCTGTTGTAAGAAGAGAGACAAAACACAAGGATTAACAGATAAAGGTGGATAAGAGTAAAGCAGTATGAAATGTATTCTTGGATGAACTGAGATTTTATAGTCAGACATATCTCAAATAGTAAGGAATAATGCCTCAAAGGTAGGAAATAACCTGAAGCGGGATGAGGAGATTAGATTTGATGCAATATAAACTGGGAAGATGGTAGGAAGCCTCACACAAGAAGGCTATAGGTTTATAAGAGGGATTCAGTAAGTACGTGTCTTAAATCCTCTCTGCAACTGCTTATAGCAGCATAGAATAGTTAGGGTTGGAAAGGACCCCAAGGTCATCCAGTTCCAACCCCCCTGCCATGAGCAGGGACACCTCCCACTATATCATGTCACCCAAGGCTCTGTCCAGGCCAGCCTTGAATGCCGCCAGGGATGAAGCATTCACAACTTCCATGGGCAACCCATTCCAGTACTTCACCACCCGTACAGTGAAGAATTTCTTCCTCATATCCAATCTAAACTTCCCCTGTTTAAGTTTGAACCCATTACCCCTTGTCCTCTCACTACAGTCCCTAATGAAGAGTCCCTCCACAGCATCCCTATAGGCCCCCTTCAGATACTGGAAGGCTGCTATGAGGTCTCCATGCAGCCTTCTCTTCTCCAGGCTGAACAGCCCCAACTTTCTCATCCTGTCTTCATACGGGAGGTGCTCCAGTCCCCTGATCATCCTCGTGGCCCTGCTCTGGACTTGTTCCAACAGTTCCATGTCCTTTTTATGTTGAGGACACCAGAACTGTACACAATACTCCAAGTGAGGTCTCATGAGAGCAGAGTAGAGGGGCAGGATCACCTCCCTCGACCTGCTGGTCACACTCCTTTTGATGCAGCCCAGGATACGGTTGGCTTTCTGGGCTGCAAGCACACACTGCTGGCTCATGTTCATTTTCTCATCAATCAACACCCCCAAGTCCTTCTCTGCAGGGCTGCTCTGAATCTCTTCCCTGCCCAACCTGTAGCTGTGCCTGGGATTACTCCGGCCCAGGTGTAGGACCTTGCTTCAGCCACTAAAACATGGTACTGAAGTACCTGATTTCTTAGTGCTTTCTTTACAAACTGGCCTACTAATTTTAGAGGAAGACAGATCTCTTGGCAAATACCATAATGCTTAGTGGTGCTGTACTGTTCCATTTACTGTCCTCATTTAAATGAGAGTTTTGAAACTGATTTCCGTAGAAGCAGGACTGGCAGCCCCAAATCCCATAGACACTCTGTGTTGAATTTAGTTTTACTTGGTAAGGGTAGCCCCACAGGATGTCCCCACAGGGCTCTCTAGGGTGCCACAGGGTAACTGGAACACCACAAATTCTTGGAAATCTGTTCATGTTCCTTACAATTATTCGTATTTGTAAGTTAGACTTACAATTACTAATGTCTTGGTTGGAGACTTTCTCTGGTGTTGCAGCAAGACACTCAGAAAGCATATCCATGTTTTTCTTGGCAGTTAGAGCATCTTCCAGCTGTTGCGTCATGGCAGATACAGCAGCAATGAAGGAGTCGTGTAAAAGAGCATAACCCTAGAAGGTATTCCCTTAAGAATGGGGAATAGTAACTGGCTTGGGGTGTGGTGAATCGCATGGAGTATGTTTCCAAATCACCAGAGCTTACTGCAAGGATAATTTATCTGTAGCTGACAGTAACATGAGCACTTTTAAGCAAGAAGTTCAGTGGAACTCTAAATAAGTTAGAATTGTGTTTTACAAATGCCAGACCATCCTTCCTTCATGTGCCTGTAGATGTACATTATAAATGACATATATGGAATTTGCATTGGAAAATGGAGGAACAGCAGTTTGGAGAAAGTCATAGAATGGTTCAGATTGGAAAGGACCTTAAGATCATCCAGTTCCAACCTCCCTGCCATGGGCAGGGATGCCTCACACTAAACCATGTCGCCCAAGGCTCTGTCCAACATGATCTTGAACAATGCCAGGGATGGTGCATTTACCACTTCTTTGGGCAACCTGTGGCAGTGCCTCACCACCCTCACAGTAAAGAACTTCTTCTTTATATCTGACCTAAATATCTCCTGGTTAAGTTTTAACTCATTACCTCATTAATATTTTAATATTTGTTCCTGCATACATCCCGGAGATCTGCGGGAGAAATTAAATGAATTTTGTCCTATTCAGATTTATAGCAGTTTTGTAGTATCAACCAAATTTGAAGAGCATCATTCATAGCCACCTTCACTTGTGGGAAAATCTGCTCCCTTGAACTCATCATGCGGATGCGTGGTTACAACAGATGGAAATTTCCTTCAGCAGACTTCACTCTGTGAAACTTCCCAAATATCACTAAATCGAGTAGGAAAGGAATTCCTGTTAGAATTAATAAAACCACTCTCTGGTTTTATATATATACTTGTTGCATTCTTTCTGAATGAACATTTAATACCATTATTGTATATTTCTGCAACTGTGGAACTGTTTTTTTTCTTTTTTCCCCTACAGCATTGCTGTTCTACTGGACTTTAGCTTTCATAACGAAAACCATCAAATTTGTAAAGTTCTGTGACAATGGGGTTGGATTTTCTCAGCTTCGATTTTGCCTCACAGGACTCCTGGTTGTTTTATATGGAATGCTACTAGCTGTAGAAATCAATGTCATCAGGGTGAGGGTAAGTTAGTATCATAAAAGTCTCTGTAAAGTCTCCGTATGTGTTGTTTTGGCTTTATTCCACTTGCTGGGTATTTTGTGTGAAATGCATTTCTAAAGGAGAAAGAAAAATCCACTTAGAAATATATTTGAGAATCAAAGTTAATCCAAATTTATTAGGCCAGATGAACCTGTAATTTAAAAAAATGCCAGACTCCACTGTAGTTAAATCAAGATGAATTTCAAGTTTGTTTTAAAAATGTCTATTATGATTTGCAGTTTCTGTGATCAGAAACAAGTATTTTTGATTCAAGGACAGACTGTGTGAAAGGGATTGTCTGCTCTATCAAAAACTATCTTAGACACACAAATAACATCTCTCATTTCCCATGAGACAATCACAATTGACAATATATCAATTTATAGCGGCAACTGGGGTTGCTATCTGGCCAAAGTTCTTCCCTTCACCTGTGTGTCACTTAGCTGTTTGCAGAAATTAAACTTACTCTCAGGAGGGAAAGAAACTTTTCCGTGTAAGTTTTCTTGCTGCTTTCCTCACATTAGTGTATGAACTCTTCCCAGTAACACATTCAGCAGTGTGAATTGCATCTATTATGTCTTTGTTCTTTTGTGATTTTCATGGGTGGTTTTGTGTGTCTGTATATTTATTTGGTAACTTATGACAAGAATACATCTTAAAGCAGCCTTTTCAGTAACATTTTTGAAAGAAAGAGGAATTAAAACCTCAATTCTGGACATTCAGTATTTATATCATAAATGAAATGGGAAAAGTGAAATTCAGTTGTGACATTGGAGAGACTTGCTCATAAACCTCATAATAGAACTGCATAATTAAATGATATTTCGTCACTGTGGAATTACAAGTCACAAAGAAGAGCAAAAAATGGTCACTGCCTATTGTATTTTTTTATGTTGTATTTGCTTGGTTTAAATTGTTAAAGGATGTCATTGATGCATAAAATGAACTAGCCAGCAGTATGGATTTTCTCACTGCCCACTGTTTCTGTGGCAGAATTCAGAGAGCAAGGCTTGTTGCTGCAGCTGCTGAAAGAAAGGATTGAGATGCAAGGAGGGAGAGTTGACCAGTGCTGAGGGGTGGGAAGGAGAAGAGAGAGAATAAGAAAATAAAAATCAGGGATGAGACCTCTATGCTCGCAGAACCAGCAGACATTGGTCTCACCCTTTTTCCTCTTGATTCCCCCATGTTCTTCCAGAAGACAGAAGGTTGACTTGTTAGACTGGCAGTCCCAACTGTACCCTTTCCCTTCCATCTGCTGTTCCCATTGTTCCTCTAGATGGCCTTCCCCAACCCCATCACCATGTTTTCTAGGATCTATGACTTATTTTCCATCTATGGTTGGAGAAAATATAGAATCATAGAATAGTTAGGGTTGGAAAGGACCTTAAGATCATCTAGTTCCAACCGCCCTGCCATGGGCAGGGACACCTCACACTAAACCATGCCATCCAAGGCGATGTCCAGCCCAGCCTTGAACACCGCCAGGGATGGAGCATTCACAACTTCCCTGGGCAACCCATTCCAGTGCCTCACCACCCTCACAGTAAAGAATTTCTTCCTCATATCCATCTAAACTTCTCCTGTTTAAGTTTGAACCCATTACCCCTTGTCCTCTCACTACAGTTCCTCGTGAAGAGTCGCTCCCCAGCACCCCTATAGGCCCCCTTCAGATACTGGAAGGCTGCTATGAGGTCTCCACGCAGCCTTCTCTTCTCCAGGCTGAGCAGCCCCAACTTTCTCATCTTATCTTCATACGGGAGGTGCTCCAGTCCCCTGATCATCCTCGTGGCCCTCCCCTGGACTTGTTCTGACAGTTCCATGTCCTTTTTATGTTGAGGACATCAGAACTGCACACAATACTCCAAGTGAGGTTTCATAAGAGCAGAGCAGAGCAGAAGGGCAGGATCACCTCCCTCGACCTGCTGGTCACACTCCTTTTGATGCAGCCCAGGATATGGTTGGCTTTCTGGGCTGCAAGCGCACACTGCAGACAGCTCATGTTCGTTTTTTCATCGACCAACACTCCCAAGTCCTTCTCCACAGGGCTGCTCTGAATCTCTTCCCTGCCCAACCTGTAGCTGTACTTGGGATTGCTCCCACCCAGGTGTCGGACCTTGCACTTGGCATGGTTAAACTTCATCAGGTTGGCATCAGCCCACCTCACAAGCATGTCGAGGTCCCTCTGGATCGCATTCCTTCCCTCCAGCGTATCAACCGAACCACACAGCTTGGTGTCATCAGCAAACTTGCTGAGGGCGCACTCAATCCCACTGTCCATGTCACCCACAAAGATGTTGAACAAGACTGGTCCCAACACTGATCCCTGAGGGACACCAGTCGTTACTGATCTCCAGCCGGACATTGAGCTATTGAGCACTACTCTTTGCATGTGGCCATCCAGCCAGTTCTTTATCCACCGAGTGGTCCACCTATCAAATTGATGTCTTTCCAATTTAGAGAGAAGGATGTCGTGTGGGACAGTGTCAAATGCTTTGTACAAGTCCAGGTAGATGACATCAACTGCTCTACCCCTGTCCATCAGTTCCATAGCCCCATCATTGAAGGCCACCAAATTGGTCAGGCAGGATTTCCCCTTAGTGAAGCCATGCTGGCTGTTACCAAGCACCTTGTTGTTTTTCATGTGCCTTAGCATGGCCTGTGAGCGTGAGGCTGTTCCTATCTGTCTATCGAGCGCTTCATCCACCGAGTCCTCTTGGTCAGGCGGTCTGTAACAGATCCCCACAATAATGTCTCCCATCACTGTTCTCCCTTTAACCCTGACCCACAAACTCTCTATTGACTGCTCACCTGTCCCCAGACAGAGTTCCATACTCTCCAGCCTATCCCTAACATAAATAGCAACTCCCCCTCCCCGCCTACCAGGCCTGTCTTTCCTAAAGTGCCTGTAACCTTCTATTCCAACACACCAGTCCTAGGAGCCATCCCACCATGTTTCTGTGATGCCTATTATAGCAGTAAAGCATATCCAGAAATCCTAGCTTTGTCTTGACAACAGGAAATCATCAGCAGTCTGCCCTTGCTCTTTCGGCATTTAGGCCAGTGAAAACATTTGTTCGTGCCACATGCACCTCCCTAGTTCAGTGGTTTGCCAGACCCATTCAGGGCAGCACAGGTAGCTCCATGTTCTGAGCTAACAAATGTGAGGCACTATGGTATGGAAGATGAATCCTTGTGATAGCCTCAGGGCTGGGCCTAAGCTTATATACCTCATGTTGTGCTGCCTGGAACTCAGAGTGAGAGGCTGGGGCTGTACTATTTGAAATGCAAGGTGAATACTTTTTTTCTACAAGCATATCAATTTGTACCCCATAAACAAAATAATAGTGTTTAGGATGATTTATTTCTGGACTGGATGCTTCTGTTTTTCCTAGTACCTGAGGAAACTGGATTGCTATATTGGTTGAATTTGAATGCCCAAGTTCCTTGAGTACTTTTGAGAAACCAAGACTGACTCATTGATTATCTGCAATGTCCTTTATCTCTTGTCTGTTCTTTGTGAATTTTTATTTTCTATGCATTCAGTGTGATTCTTTTGGTATTTTTCTGAATTTCAGCGGTATGTTTTCTTCAAAACTCCTAAAGAAGTTAAACCTCCTGAGGATCTCCAGGACCTTGGTGTTAGATTCTTACAGCCGTTTGTGAATCTGTTATCCAAAGGAACATACTGGTGGATGAACACATTCATCAAGACCGCCCATAAAAAACCGATAGACTTGAAAACCATAGGCAAGCTTCCCATTGCTATGAGAGCTCTGACCAATTATATTCGCCTTAATGAGGCCTTTGAAGCACAGAAGGTATGCAAAGCATGGAATTGTGTCCATCTTACTACTCAGTGCTTGCATCTTTCATGACTGTTTATGCTGCAAGCATGACATAAAATTATATTAGCAGATATGATGCAAATGAAGTGTTCATTAGCATAGCTCTCCATAGATAAAGAGGTCACATACTCAGTTGCACCTTGTACAAATAATGAAATTTCTTTACCTAAGCATGCATATCAAACACACTACTGGTTAAATGCGTGTAAATTCCGTATAGCCTCTATTTTTATGTGTCAAGTCATTATGGACCATATTTTACTTAACACCATTATAGTTCTTCCTAGTAAGACCCTGGAATCATTCAATTACAGAGTCAATATTAATGAGGCCTCGCAGGACTTTTCTTTGTCCAATGTTATTTCAGTTCCAGTTTGTCTGTAGAAGAATTCAGGGCAGAAACTACCTCAGCTCAAATGCAGTTTAGCTCCCTGATGGGAGCTGAGTGTATTGAGGATTTTAAGAGAAGTCTTTTGCATCCTGTCTGAAAAGAGTGTAGGTTTCCAGTCTCTGTTCACAGGAAAACAAAACCTGTCAGTTCTCTCTTTTTTCTTTCTCCCCCAGCAACCCACAAACAACACACTTACTTGATCCCTTTTAAGGGTAGGAAAGAAATCATAGTTCCTTTTGTGGAGCAGAATCATGCTTTGTTCTGCCTCTGTAAAAACAAATGAAACAATAGTTGTAGTTCCTGTGCTTTTCTAGCTCCAAGGTTGCAACTGGTTGTCAATGAATTAAAGCGGGGATAAAAATACTGGTAACTGTCAGACCTGAGGTTAATGTAACCTAATCCTTACTATTGTCTTTTTTTTTTTAATTCTGAATAGAACAAAAGGACACCATCTCCACAAGGATCCAGATCAATTTGGCGTGCTCTCTGCTGTGCTTTTGGAAGACCCTTACTTCTCAGTAGCACATTCCGTATTCTGGCTGACTTGCTTGGATTTGCTGGTCCACTCTGCATCTCTGGGATTGTTTACAATGTTGGAAAAGGAAATAACACCATCCGCCCACAGGTACTGTCAAAATGTCATAAAATAGAGTCAAAAAAGTAATATTACGACTATTATTTAGCCTCAGTAAAGAAAGTGACTCTACACTGTATTTGTGAATGCCAGAAACGATAGTGTGTATGTACTGCCTGTTACTGCTTTTATGCCCTGATGGCGAGCAAATATGTTACCTCAGCATCTACTCAGGCTTGCGTTCTGGAAAATAACCTCATTCAAGACAACGGTGAAGCACATCCAGAATCCCACTAGAATCATAAGGATTTTAGGTAGAGTCTTGAGTAGCAATTGAATCAAGTATGTGACTTAAGTGCTTTTCAGAAAGGAAAAAGTATCTTTTTCATAGGCTTGGCTTTTCATTTCCAAAAATGAGTGTCGTCTAAGAGGATTAAAGCAGGCTTTTGTCATCACAATAAAATGCCAAGAAATTCAACTGTGATGAAGAATTTCCACTAGTGCCTTTGGGGACATTGGTTTCGAAAGATCATAGAATCATAGAATCATAGAATAGTTAGGGTTGGAAAGGACCTCAAGATCATCGAGTTCCAACCCCCATGGACAGGGACACCTCCCACTAAACCATGCCATCCAAGGCTATGTCCAACCCCACCTTGAACGCCGCCAGGGATGAAGCATCCACAACGTCCCTGGGCAACCCATTCCAGGGCCTCACCACCCTCACAGTAAAGAATTTCTTCCTCATATCCAATCTAAACTTCCCCTGTTTAAGTTTAAACCCATTACCCCTTGTCCTCTCACCACAGTCCCTAATGAAGAGTCCCTCCCCAGCATCCCTATAGACCCCCTTCAGGTATTGGAAGGCTGCTATGAGGTCTCCACGCAGCCTTCTCTTCTCCAGGCTGAACAGCCCCAGTTTTCTCAGCCTATCTTCATACGAGAGGTGCTCCAGTCCCCTGATCATCCTCGTGGCCCTGCTCTGGACTTGTTCCAACAGTTCCATGTCCTTTTTATGTTGAGGACAGCAGAACTGCACACAATACTCCAAGTGAGGTCTCACGAGAGCAGAGTAAAGGGGCAGGAGCACCTCCCTCGACCTGCTGGTCACACTCCTTTTGATGCAGCCCAGGATACAGTTGGCTTTCTGGGCTGCAAGCGCACACTGCCGGCTCATGCTCATTTTTTCATCAACCCACACCCCAAGTCCTTCTTGGCAGGGCTGCTCTGAATCTCCTCCCCGCCCAACCTGTAGCTGTGCCTGGCATTGCTCCGACCCAGGTGTAGGACTTTGCACTTAGCATGGTTAAACTTCATTAGGTTGGCATCAGCCCACCTCACAAGCATGTCGAGGTCCCTCTGGATGGCATTCCTTCCCTCCAACATATCAACCGAACCACACAGCTTGGTGTCATCGGCAAACTTGGTGAGGGCGCACTCAATCCCACTGTCTATGTCACTCACAAAGATGTTGAACAAGACCGGTCCCAACACCGATCCCTGGGGGACACCACTCGTTACTGGTCTCCAGCTGGACATTGAGCTGTTGAGCACTACTCTTTGCATGTGGCCATCCAGCCAGTTCTTTATCCACCGAGTGGTCCACCTATCAAATTGATGTCTCTCCAACTTAGAGAGAAGGATGTCATGTGAGACAGTGTCAAAGGCTTTACACAAGTCCAGGTAGATGACATCAACTGCTCTGCCCCTGCCCATCAGTTCCGTAGCTCCTTCATAGAAGGTCACCAGATTGGTCAGGCAGGATTTCCCCTTAGCGAAGCCATGCTGGCTGTCACCAAGCACCTTGTTGTTTTTCATGTGCCTTAGCATGCCTTCCAGGAGAATCCGCTCCAAGATTTTGCCAGGCACAGAGGTGAGACTGACTGGTCTGTAATTCCCTGGCTCATCCATTTTCCCCTTCCCACAAAGATGTTGAACAAGACCGGTCCCAACACCGATCCCTGGGGGACACCACTCGTTACTGGTCTCCAGCTGGACATTGAGCCACTGAGCACTACTCTTAGCGTGCGGCCATCCAGCCAGTTCTCAACTGAAACATATTTTTAAAGGCTGCTTCTTAAATGAATGTTTCCCAAGAAGAACAGACATACTTCTTGATTAACCCGAAAGAAAAAAAAAAAAGGCAACTTGGGAAGCACCTTCTCAGTATAATGTATCTATAACTTGGGCTGGATTTCCATGAGGAAGATCAGTTTATTTCTGCTGCCCACTTACTGTTTGATATAGGACTTTATTTCCTAAGTCTGTTGACGCTAATGGAAATATACCCATTCATTTAAGTACACTTTGGATTAGGTCCACTGTAAATATTGAAATACATCAGGTGCATTGTAGAAAATTTGAGAAAGGCCTCAGGCTTAAATTAATTGTTTATCCATTCTGCAAACCTTATCCTAATATTTGGAAACTTTAATACAGCAAGTAGATTCAATGGAAACCATTTAAAGCAGGAAATGAAAATATTAAGACTATAGGACTATGTTGCAGCAAAGTACTGTGGAAGCTTTTGAGCTCTGCTTCTTGATAATTTGTTTGGAACACTGTTTTAGCTGAAATAAGACCAAATCACAATTTATGGATTATCGTATTAGATTTTCCTGTTAAAGTGCTAGCTGGTGCTTCTGTGTGAAAAAAGCTCAGGTGTGGTCCAGATAGGCCCTAAACAAGAGCCTCATCCAGCCTTGACATCATCTGTGTCTAGCTAAATGGCAGCCTCGTTGTTGCCATTTTTACTATTTGGGGGTCACCTAAAAGCAATATGATGGTGATAAACCATGAGTGTTGTATTTTACCTTTAGTGAAAGGTCTCCAAGAGGCTTTTCCCTGTTTTGTCCTGGTTTATGTACATTTTTTGTTTAGTTTTTCTGTTAAGAGGCTAATTACCTTTACATTTGAAAACTGATTTTGCTGGATTAGATGAAGTATCTGAGATGTATGAAAACTTTCTGTTTAAACCATCTGTAAACAGGCTGGGGTGTTCAGGAAAACTCCCACATGTATGCACATACCGAGCCAACTGGGTCTACTTCAGAAAAAAATACATCAGTTCTACTGCTAGGAATGTTATATCCTTACTTGTAATAAGTCAAAAAAGGAGAAGCTTGCCATATTCATTGTTTGCTCTTGAATGCTACAGAAAGAATGTAGCACACCTCCTGGGAGGTGTGAGAAACAAGCCTTCTAAAACAGTCTTAAAAAGGCAAAGAGAAGTTGAAGGGAAACACTGTTTGTGTCTGATGTGCTGCTGAGTTTGAGGGCATCAGAAAGAATTGCTGTACAATGCGACAGAGTCTGAAGAGCAAAGTAAGCTGTGAGCACAGCAGAGAGTGTCTTTTACCCATCCCTGAATGTGACATTTTTTTGGTTGAAATAGTTTGGATTGAGGAGATGTTGTAATGAGTCAATTGTATCTTTCAAACAGAAATTTTGTTTGTGAAACTGAAGGCAAAGAGTTAAATCCAAAAATATTATATTTGCTGTGTTCTTTAGACCCTCTGTGAGAGATATAAACTACCATGGAGCTGGAACTCTTGAGATTGTGTGGGTGTCATAGGCAGTATTAAGTACTGCAGTTAGTGCTGCAGTTAGAGCACGATGGTGTCTTAAATTCTGTCATGCTCTTCATGTTTATTTATAACTCCAGTATCAATATTTATGGCCACCCCAGAACATTCTTATGACATGAACTTCTCTGCATGTTAATCATTTCACACCAAAGAGACTGACAGAACGATAACCTTTATATTTTGCTGGTAGCATCTTCCACATCGTACAATGCTAGGATTAGCAGTTCCAGTGTTAGGAATATCTGCTGACAGGAAACATACAAATGATACACCAAACCTACAGACTCATTATTTAAAATGGTCATAGGTCCCAGTGTAGCAAAATGCCCAGTATTGATATTTATGAGTGTGTGAGCCTAGGGTCTTTGAAGTATTTAAATAGTGGCCTTTTGCTCAGCCTTTTACTGCTTAGAACCTACTTTCAGTTTTGAAAAGTGGTATTATCCTAAAGTCATCAGGAAAGTGGGACACTGAATGTCCCGAAAGCCATTTCTGAAACTAAAACATCTAATTTTAATTCCATCATCTTCTCAGACAAGGTTGTTTGCCTTGTATGCAAAAGGTTCTGTAGATGTTCAGTTATTTCCTTTTGTGTCCTGTGGGCTGACAAGTGTACTTAGACAACTGTTGTAGTTTAAACACACTGATGCTCAGTGATGCTGTAAACCATAATGGCCTGGTAATGCATCCAAGACCTGGCAAATATCTTGGTGCTTTCAACAAGTGTGTGTGTGTGTGATATTTATGTATATATGTGCAAATCCTCCTTTTTTCTTAAGTGAGTACTAGAAATAATGTTTGGTTATCTATTAAATAATGTTTTAATGCCAATCGACACTGCACCAAAATCTCAATGCTAGATAAGCATGATTTGTCAAAATGTGATTTGGTGAAAAATAGTATTCTTTTACGTACAGTAAAAAGTGTTGTTAGCTGCAGTAATTAGTACTAGCCAAACATATATGTAGGACAGCATTAAAATTAGGCTGCTTCTATTACTGCCTTTGATGCAATATAGCACAGTCTGCAGCAAAGTAACAAACTGTGGTTATCTCTGCTTATTAATTATGCAAAACTTGTAATTAGATTACCATTGTACCTTATTTCTAACTTCCTTTTTTTTTTATAGACTAAAATTCTTGGTGTTTTCTTTATTTCATCTCAAGAGTTCCTGTCCAATGCTTATGTGTTGGCTGTACTCTTATTTTTCGCTCTTCTACTACAAAGGACATTTCTCCAAGCATCATACTATGTTGCTATTGAAACAGGAATCAACTTGAGAGGTGCAATACAGGTAACCAATATATTATTAACTTTTTTCCATAAAATCATATGTGTGTTTGTAAATACAAATTAGCATTACAGGAGTTAAATTCTGAAACGCTTCTTTACTGAAATGCATTGAATGTAATGTAGACCTGCATTGTTTCTTTTGCATCTTATTTATTTTATTTAAATATTTATTTGTAATCTAATTTGTATTTCTTCTTTAAGCATAAATTTGCCGACAGTAAAATTGAATGTAACTTTTGAAAGAATTTAGGTTGTGAGCTACACCTCTCCCATCTCACAGGTGCACTTTTGTAGCATCCCATGCAAATAATACAGCTTTAGAATGTACTTTAAATACACTTTGGACAAAAGGATCAGTGTATTCCCAATGCATGTACTAGTATCTTATTCCATGGTTATGCCACAAAATCAACCAGACACTGCAGAGTCTGTAATTACTGAACAAAAGTAAGACTGGGAAAATGGAGTTCATAATCATCGTATAACTGTGAACAGCAGATCAAAGTTTGATGTAGTATACCAAGATCTGTGACTGGAAATCAGAGAATTAGGGGTAAGATTACAGGATGATATTGTGAAGTATACTGGCTGAAACCTACCCTCTGCCAGCTTGAAAGCCAGCCTTTTAAGTTAACACTATTTATCCACTGAACTACATAGAACCTGTGAGAGTCTCTGTGGTGGATGAATGCTTTCAATAGCAGTATAATTGTTTAATTCTCTTTTGATCTTACACTTGAAAGCAGTTGTTAGTTGCCAGACTTTTGGATTCCATCCATTTGTTTTCCCTTATTAGAGTGAAGTAGAAAATCTCTAACCAAATGAAAATTTGACCCAGAGTACATAGATAAAAAAATGCATGTCTTTTATCAAGCAGAAGAGCTGCAACTAACTGAAAAATATGTGGACTACAGCAAGTGTAAAAGGGGAATTGCTGGAAAATAGTGCTACATTAATTTTGTTGAAGAAAAGCTTTGTGTTCTCTGCACTGATAGTACACAGAGGACGAGGTAACACCAGCAGCTGCAGTGTTCAAATTATTCAAATTGAAATTTCTAGACATCACCCTAAACTTTTTGTGAGTGAATAATTAACACAGTAGCTTAATTTTTTTTGTCATAATATAAAAGACCACACTTGAAGCTCTTCATTCATGTTACTGGGAATGTTGGTTTCCCTCAGCATGCTGGACTGCACTTTTGTTATAGATGGAACTAAAAATGTTCTTTTATTTCTATATGCTAACACCTATTGATCTCTCTTACAGACAAAAATATACAATAAAATTATGCAGCTTTCAACTTCCAACATGTCTATGGGGGAGATGACTGCAGGTCAGATCTGCAACCTTGTTGCCATAGACACGAATCAGCTGATGTGGTTCTTTTTCCTCTGCCCTAACCTTTGGGCTATGCCAGTACAGGTAAGGAGATGGAGCATGCTTTTGTTATTAATGTGCATCAGTCTGTGGTGGTTGATTGCTTATTAATGAAGAGAAAAAAAATAAGATTTCAAGCTATTACTGTCTAGAAACATTGTATGTAATATATTTCACATCTGTGATAGGATTGTAGGTATTTAGAATCGTATTAAGCTTTTGCTGCTGCCAAACATGCTTTGCATTTGTAACAAGAATTTATAGGGTGCAGCAGGTTGTGTAATTCCAGAGCGTTCATTTATTGCATCAGGGGACTTAGTTAGAATATACTGTAATCATTTGTTTCCTGAATTCCAGCAGAAGCAAGAGAAGTAACCGTTTATTCAAAAATATGATTGCTTATGGATGATCCTTTGGACATCCCTCAAAACTACTGCTGCATAATGGATGACAAATTCTAGCATATGAAATTCCACAGATTGATTTGTTGTATGAAATAGTTTTGCTGCTTTGTTCTCTCTGGTGTCTTTGGCCTCCTGTCTCTAAATACTACTCTTATCCCTTCAGTCCCACGTGCATAACAGAGCAGATCTCTGTTCTGAGTCATACCCAGTTGCCTGGTGACTCCTGATTCTATGTCCTGTAGCCTGGTGTAATGCCCAGTGAACTACAGCTGTGTCTTATAGAGTCTTTAAGAAGAGGAAAGCAGACTCCTAGAGAGTACTTTCACAATTGTTTTTAATTAATCTTAAACCTGTTCCCATACTGAAACTGGAGTTCGTGTGCAACGTCCAACATGGAAATACAGTATTTTTACATCCTTTGTTGTTCCAGCTCTATAGTCTGTGCACTGTGTCACATGAGCTTGCAGAGCTACTGAAGCACTCATATGATTAAAAGTAGCCTTGTTTCAGTGAGGTCATATTCCTCCGAGTCTGCAAAGTGGTTAATTTCATTGGCCATGTGATGGAGTTTATGCTAGTAAAAGGGTAGAGCAGACACAGAGTAGTAGGAGGTCAGAGCAATCTCAGCACAACCTTGGATCATTTTTCAAGTTCTTGCTTACTGAAATAGTGGAAAAGTGTAAATTACTTAGTTTGGAAGCGCCAGTACTTAAAACTGTAGAAACCTTCTGCACTCCCGTTAAGAAATTTCCTGGGAAAGCTGTCAGTAAAGCACATAGTGTCATAGAATCATAGAATCATAGAATAGTTAGGGTTGGAAAGGACCTTAAGATCACCCAGTTCCAACCCCCCTGCCATGGGCAGGGACACCTCCCACTAAACCATGCCACTCAAGGCTATGTTCAACCCCACCTTGAACGCCGCCAGGGATGAAGCATTCACAACTTCCATGGGCAACCCATTCCACTGCCTCACCACCCTTACAGTAAAGAATTTCTTCCTCATATCCAATCTAAACTTCCCCTGTTTAAGTTTGAACCCATTACCCCTTGTCCTATCACTACAGTCCCTAATGAAGAGTCCCTCCCCAGCATCCCTATAGGCCCCCTTCAGATATTGAAAGGCTGCTGTGAGGTCTCCATGCAGCCTTCTCTTCTCCAGGCTGAACAGCCCCAATTTTCTCAGCCTGTCTTCATACGAGAGGTGCTCCAGTCCCCTGATCATCCTTGTGGCCCTCCTCTGCACTTGTTCTAACAATTCCATGTCCTTTTTATGTTGAGGACAGCAGAACTGCACACAATACTCCAAGTGAGGTCTCATGAGAGCAGAGTAGAGGGGCAGGATCACCTCCCTTGACCTGCTGGTCACACTCCTCTTGATGCAGCCCAGGATACGGTTGGCTTTCTGGGCTGCAAGCGCACACTGACAGCTCATGTTCATTTTCTCATCAATCAACACCCCCAAGTCCTTCTTGGCAGGGCTGCTCTGAATCTCTTCTCTGCCCATCCTGTAGCGACAGTACCCTGCAAGTCTTTCTGCTTTCTCCCAGCTACTTGGTAAATTTTTGTCAAGAGTGCTTCAATGCTAAAGTAAATACAAACAGAAGAGTTTAAATTCTCTCAGTATTTTCCAAAAGTCTCATTTAGCTTCAAAAACATGATGAAAACTCTGTTGTATTCATGTCACAAAGGTGGTCTGGTTCCAGCACTACGCAGAGGCTGATTTGACTGGTGTGGAAGTCAGAAAGCTGCAAGTCATCTACCTGGCAGCTTTGCATTTTGGACTGCATGCTCTTGCCCAAAAATTGAATCATTTTCATGACCCTGTATATGGACTGCAACTGGCGGATCATATTTCCGGTCAGTTTCTAACATGGCTTTAGGAGTGTAGCTTAGGAGTTCCAGTGTCCATCAGCCTCCATACTACTGATTTTCTTTTGTAAGGTGTTCAGCATGTAAGAATATGATGTTGAAAAACTGGGGATGGGGAAGAAAAGGCAGCCATTCAGGTGAAATGTCCTTCAAGGAGTAAGCTGTTGGAGTGCTGGCCATTAGGAGAGCTGGATTATTTTCTGACAATAAAGATACATATTAGAATTGAGTGGATTTTATAGTTGTTCCTGTCAAAGCCAAGAGGTTTTTGTCAAGCTGCTACAGATAAAATGAGCAAGTCCTCTTTTGTGATCATCTGAAAATCATCTGATTGCATGTTAAAACAAAATAATTTCCTAATCTGGAAAAAAAAAATTAGTCTTAAGTGTTTTCCCTGGGTTTGTTTTTTTCTCGCTGACAGTAATACTGGGGAGGGGCAATGCAGGTCCTTCTCCATTGTCAGTGATAGTGAGTTCTTGAATATGCCTTGCATGCACTTGAGTGCATGGGGAGTATTCTCTGGATAAAAAAACAAGTTAGTTTCCTCTTGAAATACTCTGGGAGTCTTCACTTTTTTGCTGTATGTGTTTGAAATATGTTATAGAATCATTATAGAGTGGTTAGGGTTGGAAAGGACCTTAAGATCATCTAGTTCCAACCCCCCTGCCACAGGCAGGGACACCTCACATTCAACCATGTCACCCAATGCTCTGTCCAACCTGGCCTTGAACGCTGCCAGGGATGGAGCACTTGCCAGTTCTTTGGTCAGCGTGTTATGTTACCTTATGACTTCTAGTATGTCAGTGGTAGTGAGGGGTAGATTGCTTCCAAGATTGCAGTAGGACACAGAGGAAAAAAATCTGTCTGAAGCGGTGGTAAAACTCTCGCTAACTCCAATGAGAGTTGTGTGAAGTCTCAAATCAGGATAATGAGCACTTTCAGATGTAGCAGTCAGCAGGTTACTGATGATTTCTTTTAACTGTACTTTCATGCTTGGCATTTGCATTTGCTCTACACGCGTGAGCTGTATTTAACTATACTTGTTAAAATATAAGATTTCAAGTGACTGTGTTCATATTTATACAGGTCATAGTGTGGGTTTACAGTATAAATGCATTTGTCTTTTTCTTGTGCAGGAGTAACTGCATTGGGTATAGACTAGTTTTCCTAATCTACTCTGGAGAGGTTTATATGCCAGTTAAAAACACTTTGCTTTTTAGAATTGAAAAAGGGTGATGGGTAAAGCAATTATCAGCAGGAATTTTTCAGAAGAAACTTGATGCAGCATCAGGATTCTCTGAAATTATGGGGGGAAAAAAATGGGAACAATATAATTTTAAATTGTGGTCGTGGGGAAATCGTGATCAAGGAGTGTGTTGTAATAGTGATTTCTCATTGCAAAAGAGAAGACAACTATAATGAAAAGAAACTGATATGAAATCTCATATTAAGTGTGGTTACAAGTTTGTAGTTTTTTAGTAATAATTTGGATATCAGGATACTTTTTGTCCACTTCCTAGAAGTACCCTGCAATAAGAAATCAGTGATTGTGCACTGGTAAAATGATGTTGAAAGAGCAATGAGGCATTAAGAAGAGTCAGCCCCTTTAACAATAATGCTTAGTATCCAATTATTCCCTGGGCTTAGCCTCCGTTGTAAGTCTGTTAGTAAAACAGACTATGGAAGAGGTACCAATTTCATGTACTCTTTTTGTAAGACCACTCTGGCAGCTCAGTGTAGAGAGTGCTCTAGCACAACTGAGACTTAAGCCAATTTTATTGTACAGTCTGTAACAGCATTTTGATCTAATGTGCCAGAAGTCACAGATTAATAAAGATTTCCTAACAGTCTTTTTGAAAATATGATTATATTTGCATTAAAATTCATCCTGCAGTGTTTCTCAGCAGATGAGGACAGTCGGTGTCAAAACATGCTCCTGTTTTGTGGATTGGGCAGGCATTGCAAGGCACAAATCAATGGGTCATGTTGGTCACAAAGGTTTCTTCAAAACATGTTTCCACAACATTCATTCAATACCTTATTTTTTGAAGCAGTCAAAGCAATTACTGGATGTTCAAGAAACGGCTAATAAAAAGTTGCACAAGCTTCATTATTATTTACAACAATTTTTAATTGTTGTATAGCTCTAAACAATCAGTATTTCAGTATCTGCTGTGGATTATTTAATAGCCATTCATAACAAGTTAGGTTTTCTATAGAGTCCAGATAATTTGAGCTCCATCTCTGTTCTAACTGCGGTCAATAGGAGCTTTATCATTGCCTTGAAGTTACTGTTTGAAGGCCATTGAAATCCATTAAGAGAGGCCCAAGGATGCCTGTCAATTGAAAGATGCCTTCAGTAGGTTTGGCTCAAACTCTGGGAGCAAAATGAGGCCCTGAAAAGGCTCCCCCCTGCCTTGCCCCCACCTCCATTTTATAAATGCCCTTGTTTGGTTTCATTGTGATTATTAAAATATCCTGTATTCTCATATCTCTGGTTCATTGGCAGGGATAGCTTACAGATGTAATGAAAGGACATTTGTCTCTTTCAAAACTGGCCACAAAGCAGTTTCTGGCTGAAAGTATTTGCTGTCTTCAATAAATAATCAAGACAACATAACCAGAGCTATTGGTGAGCTTCTTGCTTGTGATATAGATCTCTGGCAGGTAAGAGCTTTGGGATTTTGATGAAATGGAAGGAAAGTGTTTCATTACGCAGTTTTTTAAAAATGTAATCATTACCCTCTCAGAAATATTAATGAGAGCCTTTCCATCTGCCAGGTACTGTCCTCCCACTGTTCAGATATTATCCACATACTGCTTATTCTTGTCTGTTTAGTGTGTGGTGTGATAAATATAGAATTACTTGCAATAGTGCTTACAGATTTCAGCATTTTTCAGATATGAGTATTCACACTTTTTTTGTCACATACATGATGAATATATTTTAAAGTTTGCCCTTATTACTGCAATATAAAGAAGATGAAAAAGGGATCATTTTTAGTCTATTAGAAACACAGAATTTTTATTGCCAAGATTAACCCTTTCAATAGCTGGAGAAGCAGCTGTGAGCTAGCAACTTCCTCAGGACCCAGTAGCTGGAATAACTTTGCCCTTGTCTATGTGTGAAGCTGAGACTCTTGTTTCTAGAACCAGCCAGTCCCATAAGGTACTTCGCAATCAACTGGTAGTGAGGGAAAGACATACAAGCAGGGAGCCAGAGTTCCGCACTGACTTTGCATTTTTGCACACCTCTTAACTGCACTGTTCAATGCTTTTCTGTATTTTGAGTGCCTAGATTGTCTGTGCATGAAGAAGCAGTTGGGAATGAATAACTTATTCTCTAAAGACCAAGACCATTTCATGTTCTGGAGGGGAGCTCTGCCAGGGCTATCTGACAGAGGCCTTGCACGTTTTCTTTTGCTTCATACACTCATGAATGTCCTGACTTCACATCAAAGCAGGTTGCTCACTTACTTTTCACTAAAGATTTTTAATCTACAATTTAACCTTTGCTCTTACTAGATTCGTGGTATATATATAACGGGACTTTATGTTACCATGTTTTCTAAGTAAATACTGTGAGTCACATTAGCTGAGTTCATCTGCAGAGAGGCATCAAAGGATTGTGAAGAAGAAAAACAGAAATCTGTCTTTTTCTGTGTGCCTTGAATTCATGGAAGTCTGGAAACTAAGGACTGGCTTTTTCTTCATGGAATTGCCCAATTCTCATAAATATGTGTGGGAATGGATGGGTGTATGACTACTGAGCTTCAAAATGATGGAAGAATAGTGTTTCTGTGAAAGCATGCAAATATAGAAGAGCAGTAGATAACGCTTTAAAGAAATTTCACTTTTTAAATTAGAGAAATGATGTATGAAATTAATTTTCTATCACCATGTTTTCTGATTACTTTATCAGCTTATACTGAAAAATACATAGCATGTAAGTGCTCCAGATTGTTCAGGAGTCAGTCATTAGAATACTGGTAATTAACATTGGTAGCTCGTGTATCTTGAATGGATTTCTTGAGCTGCTTACAGTATCCCTTTCCATCTAGGCTCTGGCTTTGTCTCTAGATTCTCATCTACCCAAAGACAAACTTCTGTCTTTTAAGCTGTTTCTCTCTAACCATTTTTTTAATAGTTATTGCCAGTCTGGTACTGTGGATCCTTAAACCAGCTCCTTGCAAGTTTATGTTAGAGTTCATTTGAAGTTAAGGTTCTTAGTCATATGATTATGATGTTCCTTTTTTATTTACTGTTCAGCAATAATATCATGTTAACATTTGCAGATCAGTTGTTTTTAATAATATTCCATACTAATTTCTATAGTAAGCAAAGAAATATTCCTTCTTTATGGAAGTCCCAGTATTGTAGTCTAGTGAGTTCTTGTTAAACTTGGAGGTGTAATTTCTTCCCTGGAGTAAAAATGCTTAAATTCCAAAGAAGAAGAAAATTAATTTATAAGTTATAGAAAATGCATGCTATGACATCTGGCCAATAGGAAAATATATTTAATAATGACTCTAAAGGGAATATCTGAAGGTGTTACTTAAACAGGGGAGATTTAGGTTAGATATAAGGAAGAAATTCTTTACTGTGAGGGTGGTGAAGCACTGGAACAGGCTGCCAAAAGAAGTCTTGGGTGCTCCATCCCTGGCAGTTTTCAAGGCCAGGTTGGACAGGGCTTTGAGCAACCTGGTCTAGTGGAAGGTGTCCCTTCCTATGGCAGGGGGTTGGAACTAGACGATCCTTTCCAACCCAAACCATTCTATGATTCTGTGAAAAGAAATTTTTATTTAAAGATTTATTATTTTTTTTTAGCAAACATTTATTTTTAAAGTTCTCTTAAATAGCTGTGAGAATTACATTATAGAAGACATACAAATCTGTGCAATCTTCTTCTGCTTGTAATGGGAAGTCCAGGGAACAGATATACATAGAATCCACAAGTTGGGGAGGAACACTACGCGGGCTTATTTGGTCCTCTGACAGAATATCCTGACTGATCGCACCCCACTGTGTCAGTGATGCAGAACATAGATGTTTGTGTGTAGGACTAACTGCATTGGCTGTTGGGTTTGAACCTGCTGTCAATTACAGTTACCCTGTAATTGGTCTTTATGGTGCATACTCAAAAGTGAGGGCATCTCAAGCCTACCCTTCACTTTGTTTTCTCCCAACAGATAATTGTAGGAATTCTTCTGCTGTACTACCTTCTTGGAATCAGTGCCTTAATTGGAGCAGCAGTAATCATAGTCCTTGCACCTGTTCAGTACTTTGTGGCAACAAAACTCTCGCAGGCCCAGAGAAGCACATTGGTAAGTGTCTTCAAACTCATACATGATATAGATACCACCTCTGGCAGTTTTGTGTTGGTCTGTGGAATTACAGTCCAATTACAGATACTTGAGCTAGCCTGAAAATTAAAAGCGGCATAACTTCCAATTATGCTTTAGTGGAAGTGTAAGTTTACCATCGTATTACTGTGCCTGAGCCACCTGGCCCTGCTCAGAGTCAGGGTTCCCTACTACAGGATCACAGCTTCTTGCAAATGTGGTCTTGCTGCTTTGAAGCCTGGCATCATTGTTTCCATATCGTGTTGATTGGGCAGAGCAGCATGCCCAGTCATAGCTTGTCTGCGTGTTCTGATCTCCTCTGTATGTTGTCAGTGTGCCCAGTGCTGGGTGGTAGAAGTTCTGAGAGGCTGCCTCACAAGTGATTGGAAAGCTGCCAGAGGAGTAAAGTTTTCCGTACAAGCTATACAATTTAGGTGTGCAAGCAAAGGGCCTTTTCAGTTGAGTCCTAGCGGAGCTCACCTTTGAAAACCACAAAACATCTGAATGGACAGAACTAGTAAAGTATACCTGGCTGATTACAAGGGGCTGCATACAATTTTTGTGTGATGCTTATGTTTAGGGGACAGGTGCTTTAATTATAGTCTCTAAGTAAATCTGTATGTAAATGTTGCAGGAGTACTCCAATGAGAGACTGAAGAAGACAAATGAGATGCTTCGAGGCATTAAACTCCTTAAACTCTATGCTTGGGAACACATCTTTCACAGCAGTGTAGAGGAAACCAGACAAAAAGAAATGACTAGCCTCAAGTCTTTTGCCCTTTATACCTCCATATCCAGTAAGTCTCTTCCTTTATTCTAATCCACTCTTCAGCTACTGCATTATTAGCTACTAATGAGTTTACCATTTGTCTGTTGAGATTGTTTCAGTTGCTTTAGGCTCTGATCTGTACTCCTCGCTTTCCAGTTAGTCAAACTTTCCATTTATTTCAGTAGAATTTTGCCTGTATGGGAAATATGCCTGAAAGAGAAATCCAAGATTAATGTTTGATAGCATTAAGATTTATGGACAAACGTTTTTAAGGGAAGAGTGTTTCACAAGCTACCTTCAGCCGGCAATATTCTCCTCTGTAACACAGCATTCAGGAAGAAGCATTTGTTGGGGGTTTGGTTTGGGGGGTTTTCCCCCCTTTTTGCCCCTCCTGCATTTTGCACAGTGCAATATATCATAATATATGACAGGCATTGTCTTTGCATTGAAGCTTCAACAGATGGTACTTACACTTTCTTACTCAAATTTTGGATTTCTTATAAAAAATAAGTGATACTTGAGACCATTTCTATATCCTGGAAAGGAAAAATATGAGAATCCTGGCAATTTCATCATATGTCCAGATTCTTTTGTCTCGTGTTCTCTTTCAGGCTGCTTAAAGGCATTTATTATCCTTTTAAAAAGACCTAGGGCCAGTTGAACTCTGTATTTGAGATCACATGCAACACCTATATAATTGCTCCTGTGATACTTTAGAGAGAATTAGTAAAGTCATACTGAAGAGCACTGTTCATATAAACAGTAAGATATTAATGAAGTGGAAACTTCTAGTGAGAAGTATTCAAATGCCACAAGGTTCCTATACAAACACCTTCTAGACTAATAAGGAAGACAACTCCTTAGGAAAATAACTTGCAGTGTGGTTAGTGTTATTTGATTTCATTTGCCCAAGAGATGTGACCAGAAACTCCATCCTATACCCTGATCAGCACAGATGTGCTCCCTTTGTCTGCAGTGCTTCATGTGGCATTAGAATCTATTTATAGTCAGGGCCACGGGTTCAGCTGTAGGACTGAAGGAGCTGTGGAGGCTTATTTGATTTTAAATCCCTATAGTATCATTTATGACATCCAGGAAAAGGTGCATTCGTCCCAAAAGTACTGACTGTTCTGTAAAGAAATAGTGATGTGAGAACACATATTTACTGATGCTTCGTGAAACATTCAGTGTTTATATTTGCATTCTTGTTTTGTACTACATGTGATATTTATGGTTATGTAAGGCACAGCAGATAATTTCTCAGCTGGGGTAAACCAGTGCAGCTTTTTTATGTTGATGATGCATATAATTTTGGCTTATAAATGGTTCCCATAGTTTCAGCCTAGAATTTCCTTACACCCTTTGTCTTTAGACGAAATTACACTGATCTTTACAAACTTGCACTTCAGCAGACTAAAAAGGGAATAGGAGAACTTACCTTTTTTCTTACTGTAAGTGTAATTGGAATGATAGACTTGAGCAGCACAAAACATGTTTGCTAATATTGTAGCAAATGTATGATTTCATTTTTTTTAAGAAAGACAAAAAAGAATGAAAAAGGCAGGAGTTGATCAAGATTTTGTGTACTGTTGATCAGAAGGAAGGCAGACACTTCCTAGAATAATAAGAAAGCAGAAATGAGATCTTTATATATACTTTTTTTTTTAATGTACAGTTTGGAATAGACTGGAATTCTTTTCTAAATGCACTTAGCTACTAACGTGAATGAAAAAGCGTGCTTGGAGTTACTGCTATTCATGAGGAATAGATTTGCACTGGGTTACAAAAAAATATGCCTACAAGTTTCAGGACAGTGTTGGCTAGACCACAAAAAAGTTCCACTTCAAGAATGCATGGAAATTGCATCTCATTTGCCTCCCCTCTGTGCCTCTATCCAGTTTCTATGTGTATGGAATTGTTCATGCGTACTAAAAAAGCTATTATAGAAATTAGCTCTTTCTATCATTTTAATGAAATCTATCCACCAGAATCAAAGCTGGGTTGCAAAGTTGGTAGCAACAACTTTTGAGTTTCAGCACTGAATTCTGTAACAAAGAAGATTCCTATGTATTTTTTTATACCAGTTAGTAAAATTGTCCTATGTTCAGTTTTGATATGATTTGGTATATACTATATATTGAGGAAAGACAAAGAAAGGAGGGGTTTTCCTATTTCTTGGAATTTTTGCCTCATCTGTCAGAAGAAAAGTAACTCCAGGCTTTCTCACAAGGAAAATAACAATAGTTACTATCCTAAAATATTCAGAAACAGCTGAGAACATTTTTCTCAGTTTCCAGTCTGCCTTTTTCCAGTAATAGAGTGCTTTTGGCAGCATCTAATTAAACCAAAAAACTTTGGTTGGTTTGTTTTAAAAAACATTCTGTTATCCTGGACACTTGCATAATTTTAAAAATAAAAATTAAAAGGAACAATCCCCAAATTCCAGTGGCTCAAAAAGTCCTTATTCGTTTGCTTGAAAGTATTTGTGGGGCAGATGAAGACACTCCACTTCGGATGAAGTAACTGGGAAACACTTTTACTGTCTGAACATCGCCTGCACCTGGGAGGAAAAAAAGGCAGGCATAGTTTAAACAAAAAAGAAGTAGCTAGTCTCTTTCTTTTCTGTTACACGTGTACTGATCTTTTGATTCTATTTTAGCTATAGAGCTTATGTTCTTTTCTGTATTGTTTACTTCATGAAATAAAGTTGAGCAAAAGTTAAAATGAAAAGGTGATGCTTAAATAATATCTTCAGGTTGTGGGAGAGGGGACAGACACACAGGGTAAAATGGTAGCTCTGGTTCTGACTCAAGCTCTCAGATAGATAACTGGTTATTATTGCATTCTTAATCCGCGTTCCTGCCTGATCTGAAAGAGATTCCTGTACAGAAATGGTATTTGCTTGCTTCTCACCCTCCATCTGTTTAATAACCTCTGAGTGCTATAGTGTATGAGTTGTTATAGTGAGGGAATCCAGGGCATCAAGACAGACACTGTTTGAGGTCAGGGAGGAAACTGGTTCATTGTTTGCATTTTAGTAACTTGGGTCCCAGCTGAAAGCAAAACTTGAGCATATGTAGATAATGTTAGAACCTATATCGAGTTCCAAGGACATTCACAAAGCAGCCAAGCCTGACAAAGCAGGAGTAATTATGGGTAAATCCTTTATAATAATAAACTAAGTCAACAATATAGCACAGGGCTGCAAATCCTTACTTACCCTTTGAACCGCATCCTGAAGCCCTGTACCTCAGAAGTGGTGGCCCAGCAGTAGGTCACAGGTTGATGCAGGTGCTGTCCCCGGAGGTCCTGCTGCTGGTCTGTTGGATGGGGCAGAGCTAGGTGTGTAGCCAGCCTGTGGGGCTGTCCCAGCGTGATGACCTGTGCAGCTGCTGCTGGATCTCCTTTCTTCACACTGTCAGATATTCCAGTTGCCCATCAGACCTTGTACTAGCTCAACCTTTCTGTCTGTCATGAGTCAGAGACCTGTAGCACCTCTAGCCTGAACTGCATGTGAGCTGTTCACAGCTCAAAACCGGTAGATGAGCCATCTTTTTCTAGGAGCAACTGCTGGGCTCTGTTTCTTCTGCAAAGTTGTGTGGTGTGGTTTACATCCTGGAGGGAAGGGATGCCATCCAGAGGGATTTTGACAGGCTTCAGAGGTAGGCCCATGAAAACCTCATGAAATTCAACAAGGCCACGTGCAACATCCTGCACCTGAGTCAGGGCAATCCCAAGCACAAATACAGGGTGGGCAGAAAGTGAAGTGAGAGCAGCCCTGAGGAGAAGGACTTGGGGGTGTTGATTGATGAGAAAATGAACATGAGCCGGCAGTGTGCGCTTGCAGCCCAGAAAGCCAACCGTATCCTGGGCTGCATCAAAAGGAGTGTGACCAGCAGGTTGAGGGAGGTGATCCTGCCCCTCTACTCTGCTCTTGTGAAACCCCACTTGCAGTACTGCCTCCAGCTCTGGGACCCCCAACATAAAAAGGACCTGTTGCAGCAAATCCAGAGGAGGGCCATGAAGATGGTCAGAGGGCTGGAGCACCTCCAGTATGAAGATAGGCTGAGAGATCTGGGGTTGTTCATCCTGGAGAAGAGAATGCTCCAGGGAGATATTAGAGCACCTTTCCAGTACTAAAGGAGGCCTACAAGAAATCTGGAGAGGGACTTTTTACAAGGGCACGTAGTGATAGAATAAGGGGTAATGTCTTTAAGCTGAAAGAAGGTAAGTTTAGATTAGACATTAGGAAGAAGTTCTTTACTGTGAGGGTGGTGAGGCACTGGAATGGGTTGCCCAGTGAAGATGTCGCTGCCCCATCCCTGGAAGTGTTCAAGGCCAGGTTGGATGGGGCTTTGAGCATGTTGGAACATGTCCCTGCCTCTGGCAGTGGGTTTGGAACTAGATGATGTTTAAGGTTGCTTCCAACCCAGACCATTCTAGGATTCTATGACATGAAGAGGAGTAGACTGTAGGTATTTTAAAACAGTGCATTGATGTGTGTAGATACTTGTGCATTTTTCCTATTTTAAGCAGTGACCATACCATTGTGAACCAGTGCTAGTAGTATTTAAACATTTAGCATGTCTGAATGGAAATTGTTTCTAAATGTTCCTACGTTTCCCTTCACAGTCTTTATGAATGCAGCGATACCAATTGCAGCTGTACTTATAGTAAGTATGGACTTTTCTAAGTAGTGTAATTACAACTGCTTTTTCAAGTGTAAGTGATGTGGAAATGAGGAAGGAAGAGGACAGGATGCAAACCTGCTACTATTTGCAATTCTTCTCGGTGAGAATGGAAAGTACCCACTTGTCTGTGACCAGAAGCTGTATGGAATATGCAGCACTCCCCCAAACTGTTAAGAGAGTATAAATTAAGAATCTGTAAATGAAATGCATATGAAATATGAAGTCTTTGTGTGTTTCCTTCTTGATTACAAAACACTGATGATGATGATGATGTCTGTCTCTTTATAGACATTTGTGGTCCATGCTCATCTGACAAGAAATGCTGACTTTTCCCCATCGGTGGCATTTGCCTCCCTCTCACTGTTTCATATTCTTGTGTCTCCATTGTTCCTGCTCTCCAGTGTGGTTAGGTCGACTGTCAAAGCATTAGTAAGGTGAGAACTGTAAAATTAATATTCTTGCTACCACCTCTCGGACTTCTGAGAATGTACTATTGCACATTTTGTAATGGTAATTTAGAAATAATGTGATGATTATTTATGGTTTTGTTGTAAATTGCTTTCCAACTTTCCACTTTGCATGGTTCCCTTGGTGCTAGCATGTGGGCCATGTTCTTTGCTGATAAAAATGTCACAACCAGTATTTTGTGGTCCGCAGTTAGTACATGGTTTGAGCTATATTGGTACAGCATGCAACTTACATGTGGTAACAACATAGAAAGTGAAAACTTACTGAAGATTTAGTTCTGTAAATCACCCACATGTTTCCTTCCATCAAGCATGTAGAAGCAAAAAAGGTGATCACAGAAGCACATGTGTTACAGTGTTTGACTCTTGGGCTGTGCTCAGCCTTCAACCCTCTGCCTGAGAGGTTGCTTCTTGTTGGAAAGTTAGATTTAAATGAACAAAACATAAAAGTTAGTGTTAAGTGTGAGATTAAGTTACTGACTAAATGTTTACTCTTGGCTTGATGAATTTTTACTTTGTTATGAACGTGTCAGTCTGTGTTCAAAGAGTGAAATAACAAACAGTAGAACTGCTATTTCACTGGGAGTTTTACTTTGAGTATCAACAGATTAGTGTGAAAAACCTTTTAATGCTTTTTCATATGCAGTTACATATGCAGTGTAACTCGACTGATGGGGGGAGGCAGAGAGAGTTTGGGCTTCTTACTTGACTAGGATCCTTCTGTGACCTTCAATATAGCTGTCTAGATCATTCTAAATTCTAGGACAGATACTGGACACCAGCCTTTGCTCAATTACATTTGTGTCACTTTGGAGATGGAAAGAAGACTCCAGCAGGAGGCTGAGATTGCCCTTGCTGTTTCGAAGTTCCCTAACAGTGCAAAGTCAGAGCTGTGTCCTCTCTCCTGACAAGTGTGAAATCTGAGAGCATCAGCAGCTGGCATGAAAAGTTTTGCAGCCACTGTGGTAGTCCCTAGAGTCTTGACAAATTGTGACGCTAAGATCACAGCCAGCAAAGTATCTGGGGGCTCACACTGGCGCTGGTAATGGGCATTTATTTTGGCTTGTCTTGGGCTTTCTTTGTAAATGAATTGTGTGACTGTTAATGCTGCAGGAACAAAGCAGTTAGTATCTACCAAGTATTAATGGTTGATGGCCAGATGCTCTAAATGAGTTATTCTGTAGTTATCTTCTTGTTAGCAGGCTATTACACTGCCATGTTATAGTGCAAACAGAAATCCCCTGGTTCAAACTCTGTGGAAGAGCTGATGTGATCCTTTTTCTTCCTGGCTGTCCATATCATAGTAACCCAGGTAGTGTTCCAGAGTGCATTTCTCCTTAGTGCTGCTGGTGCTGCTTTGGATGTGTCTTCTGAGTATCCCATCCTCCAGTTCAATATTTTGGAAGTGTGTGCCAGATATTTTCAACTCATGCAAACACATGCTTGCTTGAATAGTTTGGTAAATGTGAAAGAGCAGACAAAAAACCAAGCACCAATTGATGTATTTCTCAAATGTGAGCTCTTCAAGGACAAAGGATACAGTGTACAATTTTCCATGAGCAAAGGTCAGGTAGCAAAAGTGGCATTGTGTATCTTACAGGGTTTAATATGAAACCGCTTTTTCAGTCAGCTGTGCAAATAACCATGTTTTAATCAATACATCTATTCTGTGGCTTAAAAATAAGCGTCCCCATGGAGATATTGGAATACTAGTGAAACTGCAATGTCAGTGAGAGCTCTGCAGATAACATACCTTTTTTATTCTTTAGGAGTGTGGAGCAGTGTGGCATCCTGAAATAAAAGTTGCTGCCTCTATCAAAGATTTTCTCACAGCTCTGTTGTGTTTCCTCAGTAATTGCCATAGGAGCAACAATTCCAGAATTGAGCAGAGCATTGGGCAAAGGGGTTGCAAACAGAATTCTTAGCACTTGAGAGTACAGCCACCTTGATACACAGCCAGCGAGTAGAGAGCAAAATGAAACTTTTGAATGGCTGAGTAAAGGCATGGTTTTGTTTGGGTATGCATGGTCCAAGGTTATGTTTGCTGTCTTCTCTTCCTCCCACTCTAGACCCTGGAGCAATTAAAGGGGACTTCTTTATCTGCCTTTTCTACTCTCAGAACAATTATTCAAATATCAGTGTAATTTTCCTGGAGAGAATGTAGGTGCAGCTGCATACCGAGTCTATATAGGCAGCATCTAAACTGTTATTTTGTCTATTTAAAGACATGTAAAATGTTCTTGTAAACATCTGGTTCACTGAACAAAAAAAGTAAGATCATTCCTAGCCCTGTTTTCTAGAGCTTTGTGCAAACAGGTACAAATAACTCTAAGTGATGTGGCTTCCAATTTCTTCCTTTGAGGTAATAGACTTTCCCACTAAGGAATTTTAGCCTGACACTGAACCTAGGTTAGTTATTACTCCTCTCATCCTATCCCACATAGTTATTCTCCCCTTCTTCAGTTGCTTGTAGGACCTGCTCTAACAAGGACCCCAAACCTCAGCTACCTCAGCAAGCAGGCAGGTTGACAGAAAAACTGTAGAACCAGTTCTCTCCTAGGTAGTCTCCAGGTGGCTTTCATGTCTACTTTGCAGGACAAGTGCTGACTGTAAAGGGCATCTCTCTTAGGAAGTGCTGTAATACCCTAGTCCAGGCACTGTTTTGGCACCAGTGAGGTGTCTCATGAGGTTATTAGAGGAAACTAAATCTCTTTCTGAAGACGAAATCCCTGGGGGGTGGGGTGGTGGTATTTTTATTTTTTAATATGTGCATACTAACAGAGAGTCACATATCACTAAGCTGCAGTAGCATTGTTTGCCTGTTCCTCCCAAGTTAGCCTAAGGCTAAATACTAAAAGCAATTTTTTCAGTCCTTGTACATAAATCCATTTTTAGGAACTTAAGGCCTTCTGGCACTTTATAGTTTTGGAGATTGATGGTTAACTTATTTCTTGCTAATTGAGCCCCTTTGATGTTGAGACATGATTCAATCTAAATCCTTTATAAATTTCATTTGTTGCCCCTGTGAGTAGACTAGTTTGTATAAAATCAGGTACAGAGATAAAATTGACGTAAGGATCTGTTAAATGCCATAATAAAGGCACATTATCTGTTAGCTAATTAAATCTTAAGCAGTTTGTGAAGATACCATGCTTTCTTCTTTGTTGCTGATTGTCAGGATTCCTTTTATCTCATCTGTTGAACAGTGTTCTGTTAAGCTATATTCCTTTATCATGTTATCTCCTACACTTCATATTTCATCATAGCTGGTTGAATTTAGCTCATGGCATACGGATTGCATCAGACTGCAGGTGTTCATAAAACTGTTCAGTAGAATTGTGCGTGCAATACTTCAGTAACATAAATGACACTAATTTTAGTGCAGCACATGACTTCAAAAGAAAGTACTGTTGTAGCTGGTCAGCATCCAAACAAATGCCTGAAAAAAATCTTTCGTGTAATCGCTCTGGTGGTGTCAGAAAAGGAGTCTTGAGGAGCACCTGCACAAACCATTAGAATATCATAGCTTTTAATAGACAATAGGGCAGGTTTTGTCAACTTCCTTGCAGTAATTTTTCATTGCGTGTTTTCATATGCCTGTAACAAAATGAAAACAAACAAACAATGCAGCAGACAGTGGCTGAAATATTAAAAGAGATGCTCCATAATAAACATTACAGGGAACAAAAGTTTTGCATTCCAGGTCGAGGCGTGATTCTGTTTTTTTCTCTTTCAGTGTTCAGAAACTGAGTGAATTCCTGTCAAGTGAAGAAATTGGAGAAGAGCATGATAAATCTTCAGAGCTAAGAAGTGCAGACAATCATAGCAAATACCAGGCAGTGGTGAGTAATGTTGTTTAATTGCAGGTGAAGTGGCTTGGAGTAATTTGTACTCAGAATAAATTTTTTACTTTTCCATTTCCTACTGATTACTTCTTGCAATTGCAAAACCACTTTTTAATACCCTGAACTGCATAGGTCATAACATGGTTGCTTGTGTTTAAGACATTTTGCTGGTACTGCCACCAATTACTGCTTATTTCTGTCTTTCTGATTTTGCACAGCCACTCAAAGTTGTTAACCGTAAGAGGCCTGCCAGGGAGGACTGGAACAATTACAGCTCTCACACGCGAAGACCCATTAACATCACAGAAGCAGATGATTTTTGTGTAAAGGTGATATGAAGGTCACTCTAATAACACTTATTATAGTTCACTAAGTCACTTTTATTCTGATGGCAGTTTCGAATTCAAGAACTAGCATTTGATGTGAGCTGTAAGACACTTGTGCTCGTGTCAGAGAGCTTTTCTATGTCTTCCATCTTAAGAACTGATTACTGACCTCTGTGTTGTGATTAGCAGTGTATACTCCTTTAGATTTCACTCAGAAATTTTCTGTTTGAAGTGTTTAAATCATTAGCCCTGTTCTCAAAAATTTCCAACTTAGAACAGCCTATGTTGGAAGGAATCTCAAAAGATCATCTGGTCCAATCTTTTATGTATGCCAGACTCTCTTTCACTTCCAATGCCTGTACAGAAAAATGATCTGAAGAAAATTAAAAAGGGTTTGGTTTAGACATTCCTAAAATAATCTTGTCATGGGTCTTCCCTTCCTCTTTCAGAATTCCTAGTGGCCTTTCAAGATGGAGTTAAAAACTAACCCACAAAGACCTAAATTCTTTGAAGAATAAATAAATTACCCATGCCACTTTGAAGACTGATGCTCTTGATTTGCTATACAAATGGCCAGAAGTATTACCAATCCTGGTAGTTGTTATAGTGATGATGGTGGTTGTTTAGGAAGTCTGCTATTACATTTGCATTTCTGGCACAAGAGAATGAATAATTCAGTCTCATAGGACTAAGTAGGACAACTGGTAGTGCTTTCAGGGTTGGGTTTTTTTTTGAGGTTTTCATCTGACACGCTGCTTCGGTGCAGGATCCTTCTTGAACAGCCTTCCAGAAAAATAAAAGGTATATTTGAGAGAGGGTTGGGGCAGGTGGTATTGGATCAAAGTGTGGAGTGACAGCAAAGGAGTTTGTCACAAAGGAGAAGCTAGAGCAGTAACCTCTGTAAGGACAGTGTTTATAAAGACTCAAATAGAAAGCCGGGAGCAGCTATAATCTTTGGCTCCATCTGCTGTCATCGTTTTCACTGGTGGCACCTGAGTCACGGAAGTTCTGTGCTTATAAATTGTCTCTGCAGCTCATTGCCCATGAAGGGGCTTTTTTTTTTTTAAGAGAGGATCCTCTGGCTGCCTTCGGTAATCTAGAGGGAGGAACACTGCACTTTCTTTTGCCCATTTTTTCAGGTTGCTTCCCATGGTAAGAGTATCACTTTTTTTCTTCAGGGTAGGATAAAAGTATCTCCTTCCACTCTTCTCAGATCAAAATTGTGCCTTGCATTGCTGAAAGGCTTTGAAGGCTTCAGTGGCTCTGTTCCCTATTTTTAACAGTATCCATGGAAATCTCCATTTAAAGTCCTGAACAGACTTTGTTTCTTGGTTTTATTTTTTTTTAGCAAAAAGATTTCTGTATCTAGCAAAGCCTAGGTTATCTGAGAATCATATCAGAAATACAAAGGAAAATACTGTAACAGGCAGTGACATCTAATTTCTGTGGAAAGTTTTGCAAATCCACTTGGAATTTGGACAGTGTTATTGCTGTAAATGCTGCAGCGTGTCTAGTGACATTTGCTGTTCTGCAGAGAGCAAACCGTTACCCCGCATATAATTTAATCGTGTTGTAATAATTTCACTTGTTTCATATGCCGCCTTAGAAAGAACAAAAGAAACCCTAAACAGCAACTACTTTTTCCTCAGGAATTTTCCATAATTTTCTAATTGTTGTGCTTGTTTGAGTTCAGAGATTCCTGCATTGATTAAAGGCTAACTCTGTTCCTATGCTCAGTGTAATGAAAACAGAAGTGTCTCTGATGTTGAATAAAAGAGGTCTGCTCTAAACCTGGTTTTCAGTATCTTACTTCTCTCTGTCTTGGCACAGATCACAAGTGGATTTTTCACTTGGACACCTGAAGGTCCTCCAGCATTGTCCAACATTGATATCCGAATCCCTCAAGGTACAAAATGACATCAGATATACAGAATGAGGTGTTTTTCAATGAGCATTTGGTAAGCCAGAAGCTTATGTATACTTTCCTCTCTTGCAGGTCAGCTAACAATGATTGTAGGACAGGTTGGCTGCGGTAAGTCATCTCTCTTGCTAGCCATACTTGGTGAGATGCAGAAGATCTCTGGGAGCATATTCTGGAGCAGGTAGGGCTATTTAAAAATTCAAGCTTGAGTTGAGTAGTTATGCGGAAAAAAAACAAAATCTATCCTGGGAACCTATTTGTGGAGTCAGATATTTTGTAGTCATGCAGTCAAGTTAAAACTTTACCCTAAGTTGAAAGAACCCCTAGCCAGGGTCAAACAAACTATCCATTTCATTAATAGGCATAGATACTCATACTTTGGCATTCTGCACTCCAGCAACATAACCTGAGTGAAATAGTAACTAATTTGGAATCAGAATTAACTTGAAGTGTTGTGCTGCTACAGAATGGCATTTACACTTTCAGGCCTGAGCTCATGTCTTTGCTTGGCATTATAAAGAGGTACTGGCTCACTGGGAGTAGTCCCTGGCCGTCCTTTTAGGTGTGCTCCATCCCATCGCTGATATAGTGCCTGAGAAATTGAAGAGTCTTTGGTAAGTGGAGATCAACTTCCCCAGTTTATCATCCCTGATTTGACAAGAGAAAGTCAGTAACTGAAGCTGTACTGTTAGGACTTGGTCTCAACTAAATAACAGATGGCATCATATATTACAGCTCTTATATGTGGTTTCCAGTAAATTACTGCCATCTCTAGTACTCTGTCTGAACAATGTGTGTGAACATTTTTGGCCTGTTCCTTTTATAGTACTAGAATTCCTAGCCACACTTTGCCTTTTGGGATACAATCATTTGCAGGAAAAGCTTGGCAAATTACAGAAGAACCTTGAGAAACAATTAGTTTCATTTCCAACTGATTGGGAATGAAGGAACAACAGTGCAACTGTAAATCCACACACTCTGATGGACAGAGGGTCATTGTTATGCAGTGGGTTCTGCACTGATTTTGTGAAACAGTTCTCAAAAATTCCTTGAGTGTTTTTAGAGGCTATTATTTATATCCAGCTTTCATGCATAAGAGTCACACTACTTGGAAGTGCGCATGCAATAGGACAAAGAAAGAAGGTTTCCTATTTTATAGGTGGGGAATATGAAACATAGGAAAGTGACCCTTTCAGCTGGTGAGGGAGACAAGAGCTGTAGGCGAAGTACCAAATGTAGTGATCTATGCATTAAAACATACTTCCCTAAGCAGAAATTCAGAGTATGATGAGGAACTATACAGCATCCCTGCACCCTTATTAGGTGAACTAATTTAATTTCAGCAAGGCTGTGACTTTTTACAGATGACATAATGTGATTAAGAAGTGTAATTTGAATGTCTGATGCTAAACTGAAACAGGTGACATGATGGTTGTGATCAGACTGTGTTTTTAAATAGCTCTTGTTTAGAAGTATGTACTTCACAGCAGTGTAAAGGTCAGAACTGGTTTTAATGTCTTCTGTATGTGCCAAAGTATCACAAGGTAAAATTCAGTTGTTATCACATTTGCTTTGCTATCTGTCAGATATGTATAAAGGAGCTTGTGGCTGAAACAATCTTAGCACTGTAAGTGCTGCCTCCACTGGGACAGATTGTTTTGTTTCATCTTTCAGAGATGCTACCATGTGTACTGATCTGTTCCGAATGATAGAAGCAGTCAGTGTTGGCTGCACACCTGTGTTGTAAAGTTACCAGATGAAAGCTCCCTTAATTTGATAAGAAAATGCTAATGCCTGACCAGGTACATGCAATATTATCCCCAGTTCAAGGAGACTAGTCTTATCAAGTAATCACCAGAGCTCATAGCCTTAGCTCAGACAATAAAATGTGTCACCAAAATCACTAAGATCCTTGTTATAGCTCTTTCTTCAGGAGGAGACAAATGCTTGGCTTCAGTCATTCACGTTACAGAATAGTCCTGATTTATTTCATTCCAAATTTCCTTCCCCTTCCCTTCCTCCAAGGTCACAGCTTTGAAGATGAAGGGTGCATCCTGCTGACACATCACTCAGTGCTTAGGAAATCTGGATTCTATTCCTGGCCCTTCCCTTGGTCTAATGGATGACCTTGCACAAGTCATTTCCCTCCTCTGTGCCTCCATGCTATTTATTGATAAAATAGGATTAACTGTGTATCATCTTTATTTGCTTCCTATAGAAATGATTTGTTTCAGAACCTTGAAAAGAAACATAATTTCTTCCTGGGCTAGAAACAGACTAGTCAGAAGTGAGCACTGGCTCATTTGTGGGTTTTTTCTTGTTTGTGTTACAGTGTGTGCCTGGAAGATCCAGCTGAGATTACTGCATCTTGTCCAAAGCAGGCTGAGAGCATCTCAGCATAAATATTTTACAATATGGTTATTAGAGATTAACAAAAATAAAGAAATCATTATTTACATTCTGAACAGATGGTAAATAGTCTTGATTTGACTGGCTATTGAGTAAATAATTATAGTATTTGCCATGCTAATTTTTTCTGGCCATTATCTTACATTAAATAGTTCCAGTTCAAGTCCAGGGAGCAGTTCATAATGTAAGTCTTTTTGGAGGAAATAATATCAGAAAATTGTGAAATTCAGTGTGAAATAGTTTGCTCAAACAAAATTGTCATTTATTTCTAAATGGGACATAAATACTCCCCTGTGAATCTAGAGTCCTTAGAATGTGAAGGAAGTGCTAGATTTGTTAAGGTTGCTAACAGTAGATTTTCTTCTACTCTATGTGGAGTTGACTCTTTCCATCAAATGACAATATTTTTAAAGTTGTTTTGATGTCTTAAAAGTAGATTGATTTTTACAAGTATGTATTTATTGGAGTTTTCAAAAACATCCAGGTACTTGATTTTATTTAAATTAGAAATGGAGTTCAGAAGGCTTGAAAATCTCAGTAGGTATATACTTGCATCTTTAGACATCCATACACCTCAAAACATTTTAGATCTAGACTTGATTATCACATATACGTTACTATCATGGTGGAAGTTATCAGGGTGTTCCTCAGTAGAATGGATGCTTGGACTTCTACCAGGTGGTACATGAAGCAGAAACTATTGTTCAGTGTCCTTTTGTTGTGCATTTAGGGGCTGGAAAAGATACTCCCTGTTTCAGCACCTCAATAGTTTCTGTAAAGAATGTGTTGCTACTTAATGGCGTGTGGCAGATTCATGGGTTTTTGGAGAAGGTGCCATTGAGTTCACACAGTCACTGAAGACCAGTCGAGTGTGAGGTGACTGTGGAAAAACTTTATTCAGTACACTGACCTTTGGAATAAAGATACTAGTGGCTGGCTGGCGGCCTCTAATTCTACAGTAAATTGAATTTAGATACGGTCATTCCCAACTATGCATAAACATTTTGGAAGCTTCTCAAACCAACTTTTTAAGCTTCAGGTCTGGCTTTATTTCCTGGATATTTATAAGCATATGGTGTTAGCATGAAGTTAATGAGGCTGTTCTCTTTAAAGTATGAAAAACTTTGTTCCTCCTTGATTTTGTTTATACCAGTTGACAGGCAGATTTTTTTATTCTTTTCAATGGAACTGAATATAGCATCAGTAATAAGTATGGCCAGTCACCCTGCCGAAACAGCTCTGTCTGAACATCTTGGTACATGTTCAAAACCAGCAAAACCAAAACATGTCCATCACTCAGACCTGCCCACACTTACTGGAACTTCCCAGGCACATCCTTCCTAGGATATGGCTGGTACAGAATGCAGCACGTTGCAAGTCAACTGAAGGTGGGACTTGGGATTCAAACTATGTTTAAAATAGGTGCTGCAAAGGTGTAGTTACTGCCGTGGAAAAAAACACTGTTACAAATTGTCAAGTTGTTTTCTCTGAAAATGTCCCCTTTTTTTAAATGGAACTGGATTCTGATCTCTAGGACTTCTCAATTGTGATAGCACCTTCAGGAGACAGTAGAGGTGATTTTATTTCTCGAGTCAGATTCAATGTTTATAAGGAAAAAAAACCCTTTTTTTTTTTTTTGACTGCTAAAATCAAGTCACTTTGTGTAGAAGGAACAGATGCTGTGCTGCAGCTCTGTGATAAATACTGTTTGCAGTCTGTGCACTAAGTGGAATTTAATAGTTTTTCTTTCTGGGGCAGATTGCTTGTGCTTACTTAAATAAACACTCTTTGCTTTCTGTTTTTGATGCAGCTGTGCTTCTGACAGTGAGACGGGGGAAGATGTCAGGTATGGTATTGTATGCAGTTGTTGGTCTTCCTACTAAATTGATTGCAGTGGAAGGAACCAAAGATTTCTAAAACCTATGCTTGACATTTTCACAGTCAGAATTCTGAAAATCAGTGAAATGCAGTAACTAGCTGAGGATACAATTTTTCAAACCACTTACGTGACTTAGAAAAATCAGAGCTGGATTTCCTTTAAGAAAACATTGCCATTTGGTGACTTTGAAAATTGTATCCTATCTTGCATGGAAGTTATTTTTACCTGATTAACATAGCTCAGCTTGGATTTTGGGAATATCTACCAAATCAACTGAGAGGAAAGCTTCCTGACATGGTCGTAAAAGTGACAGTCCTGTCCCTGCCAAAATCAGTGACAACTTTGTTACTGAAATTGGCAGAGGAAAAATGTCGTACGATGTTCCTTTTCTTGTTTTATGATAAACTGTGAGTCTTCTACTGACCAGAGTATTTTTTTGGTTCTATGACACACCAACTATTTTACTGCTGTTTCTTTGGATTTATCAGCCTCTTCTCTTCAGTTTACCTTATTTCTCTGACTTGTTACTTGGTTATCAGTCTGAGTCCTGCAAAACTTCTGCTCCCATCTGTGTGTAGTATGAGAAGGAGTTTCATGTAGCTTACTGACTAAGCCTCATTGTAAAGGATACTTGGAAATCTCACAGCTCCTTCTGTGTAAGAGAGATTGCAATTTCTGGACCAAGTTAAAGTGAAACCATTTGAACTCATTAAGGTACAAGGGAAATATGCTCATGAATTACACATTCACATGTTTGAAACTGTTACAGGGATGGAGAGCAAACAGTGAGATAACATGCACAACAGTATGGCAAGCATAGTAAGAAGTAGGAAAGAAGTTAGACTGTATGAAACAATTACCCACATTATCATAGATTCTGGGAATCTTAGTTATGTTGAGGAAGTGCTGTAGGAATATGTCTGGTGGATTTGCTGCACTAGCATCCTGTAGAACATTTTTGGTGTTCTCAGAACAGAGGGTATTTTGAGCCAAAGTCTTGTAAGGTCTTGAGCATTTATTTGCTCATAGGTGTTGAATGATTCCACAGGGTTGTTTGGCGTTTCTCAAAACTGAAGCTTTAACCATACCTGTTTTAAGTTGGTATCATTTTGTACTATAGAGTTTCACTATTTGGATATTTTTATTTCTGTTATGCTGACCTTTTGCTGTATTTTTAATTTATACCATGGTACTAGTATTTTAAGATATTATTTGTATTGTCTAACATAATTTAAAAAACCCACAACCTTATGTTTGTTTTCTGCAGCCCAGAGAGAGAATTGCCTATTGACACGGAATTCAGGTACAACACTTGAAAAACTAATGGGCACCTCCAGAAGTCCCTTCCAACCTCAGCCATCCTGTGACTCTGAACATTCTTCAGAAGTATCTGCACTTAATGAGTTTTTCCTTAGAAGGCGAATGGATTGTCTCTGTATGCATCTGCTGCAAGATTTAGAAACAAAAACAAGCAAGTGACCAGTGCTCAGTTTAATAAAGGCTATGCTTCTGAATACTCAGGACGGGCAATATCAAAATGTTCTGTTGCCTGCCATCATGCTGAAGTTAATGGAAGCATATTTTTTGTTCATGCACTAGTAGTATAGGACATAACAGTACACGTTTCTCTCACATCTGAGGAACATTTGAGTTTGCGTTCTTCACTGACAGTAGAAATCCACAAATTGTGCAAAATATTTAAGATAAAACTACAGTCAGCAATCCAAAACATACAGGAAAGGTTCTACAATGTATTATTTCCTCTACTATTATTATCATAAATCCATTGCATTTCAAGATCATCTATGTTTCTTTTAAAAATCAGCAACATTTCAGACTTGGCAGGTTTATTAAGGCACTGAGGTTCAACTAGGAATGTCCCTTAACTAGTCGTCTTTTCAGTGATCTTGAATGGGTACTGAGCTTACTGGATGTAACAAAATGAAATGTGAAGCTAGAGTTAGATTAGTAACTTTAAACGAACAGAATTTACAATGTTGTTTCTGGTTCTAAATTAATGAACAGGCTTGATTTCTATATAAGCCAAAGTGTGTAGTCTCCAGGGAGCTTAGGGAAGGGTTTTCCTACTTACTGTAAGGCTGGATTTTGTTGTCTGCCTCTTTGGGATAATTAAGGGGCTATGGTTAGTCTGTCTTGCGTTACCATGGGAAAAAATTACACTGCATTGATGAAAATGGATGGTTGTTGATGCAGTCTGGGGATAGGAGGCAATTATTTCCACCTGCAGAATACATCCCTCATAAGTCTTTGTCTGCTAAGCTATTTGTTTGCATTCAGTCTTTCAAGTGTGAAACCTTAGGCAGGTCCAAGGCAGGCTTTCAGAGAAAGTGTTGCACATTCTGTTCCAGAATATTTTGTTTGGATTTTTTGGCCACATTTCTCACAGTTTCAATAAGTTTTGTTTGATTGACTCTTTAGTGTAAGAAGCACTGTAGACATGCAACTGATTTCTCATATGATCAAGCATCGCAAGCTTTTTTCTTATGTCAAAATATGATATGCCCTGGTATGTCACCCTACTGTCAAGATTAGTTTAGAGGGGTTTACTAAATTCCAAGTCCTAAGTGAACATTAGCAAGCTCATTGCTTGTTCCCAAATTCCTTGCAGTAATTAATTTTCATTGATGGCCTAAAAGCAGAATGCGAATATAAGCAGCATGCGAACGTAAGCACTATGCTTGTTCTCAGCATGGAGGGCATCTTACTGGCAGTACCCATATCTCCACTAAATAAACAAACACTTTTTACAAAAGTTGTAAAAATCTTTTCCTCAAAACTTTGCTACTGTTTTTCAAAAAAATAAATCAGAGGTAACAAAATCGCACTGAGAATTAAGAGCAGCAAAGGCACAGTTTCAAGTAATGAAAAGAAGGTAAAGGGAACACATGTTCACCTTGGAATACTCAGAGCAATTTTTTCTCAATCATTGGGATGAAAATTTTATACTAATTGAGAAAAACTTATTCTCTTTTGAGGCAGAGCTGAGTGTTCTTTGAATTAGATTTTGGGACTGTGGGCTGGGCTGGCTGGGGGGGTGCTTCTGACTTTTTTTGTTTTGGGGTTTTTTTGTTTGCTTGTTCCTATGTCATTTTTCCAAGAGAATTTATAAAGCATAATTAGATTTTAATGAGCCATCAGACATTTGAACTCGGAAACATGTTAGCAGGTAGCGTAACCGTGTACTCTTTCAGGTTGACAAAGAAAATTGGATCCTATAATGACTTCTAAGCAAGCTTGGTGAAAGCCTGAAAAAATGAACAGGGCAAGTGACCTTAACTCCTGATAAAAAAAGATAAAGGGCCTCATGGTTTGAATTGCATTCAGGTCCAACTGCTGTAATGGCTGTCTAGCAGACAATGGCTACATTTGGGTGAGAGGTTCTGTCTTTTTATTGGATTACCTGATATAGCTGGAAAGAAAACAGATTTGCTTTTAGGTGTATGTTTCCTCTTTTGGCTCTTTTCTGAAGAAATAGTGACATGTCAATGAGTTTTCCAACAGTATCAGTTGCTCTAAGAAAAATGTTGCTGTTCTCCCAGCTCTGCCCTACTGAGGTCTTTAGTGCACAACAGTCAACAAAAGCACTGCAATTTTACTAGTAGGCAGATACTTTTAATTAATAATAATAATAATAATACCTAGGAACTAAAATATGCATGGTAAGATCTTGTTACCATACCTCACAAGTTGTCCCTTCTGCTGGTGCGTTATGGGAGCAGTTCCACTGGGGCAAATATTTAGTAAATATGTGTTGTCTGTGTTCTCTTGTCTTTACAGACACAGAAAGATTCTAACCATGGCTTACCCATTCACTTTACAACTTGAGTTATCATCTTAGAAAGGGGGGAAATAAATGTGTTGGGGGGTTGTCTTTGTGCAAGTTTGGAGTTGTTATTTTTTTTAAACACCTAAAAAATTTTTTTTTTTTTAGAAATACACTCCTGAAGTGTGTGGCCTAACTCATGATCTCCTACATATGCTTTATTATCTATCCAAACAGCAGGGATTCAGTTCTTGGTAATTTTCTTCCTGCCATCTGCACTGCTCAAGAGTCAGCCTTACTGAGCTAGCCTCTCCAAACCTCACCTCACATCAGGAAAAGAGGGAGCAAACTGAAATTCAATTAGGTGCACAATTTCAGTGTTCTGGTGGAAATTTAACATTTTGTGTATTTCCTTGATGGGAGAGCTATTGACTGTCCTAAAGAAAATATATCAAAGACAGCATTTTTTGAAAACTTACTACCAGTTTCTTCCTTTAGAAGCAAATGGTTTCAAAAAATGCCTACAGCACTGGCAAGCTGGGAACTCTCTTCTGGTTTGTTTGTTTGTTTTCCAGGAAAAGAGGCTCAGTAGCATATGCATCACAGAAGCCTTGGTTGCTCAATGCCACAGTGGAAGAGAATATCACATTTGAAAGCCCTTTTAACAAGCAGAGGTACCAGGTTCCAGCATTGTTACATGCTTTACTCCCTTTTTCCCTAAGTAATGGAGTTGCATAGGCCTGAGGTCACATGTGGGTCCCCAGCTCCCTCTAGTAACGAAGTACTGCACCTGCCTGAACATAGAATCATAGAATCATAGAATAGTAAGGGTTGGAAAGGACCTCAAGATCATTGAGTTCCAACCCCCCCGCCATGGGCAGAGACACCTCCCAGTAAACCATGCCATCCAAGGCTATGTCCAACCCCACCTTGAACGCCGCCAGGGATGAAGCATTCACAACTTCCCTGGGCAACCCATTCCAGGGCCCCACCACCCTCACAGTAAAGAATTTCTTCCTCAGATCCAATCTAAACCTCCCCTGTTTAAGTTTAAACCCATTACCCCTTGTCCTCTCACCACAGTCCCTAATGAAGAGTCCCTCCCCAGCATCCCTATAGGCCCCCTTCAGGTATTGGAAGGCTGCTATGAGGTCTCCACGCAGCCTTCTCTTCTCCAGGCTGAACAGCCCCAATTTTCTCAGCCTATCTTCATACGAGAGGTGCTCCAGTCCCCTGATCATCTTCGTGGCCCTCCTCTGCAAAAGACCTTGAATTCTGCATGGTCCCCCTTTGACCATGTTTTTTTTCCTGGACACAAGGGACAGAGTTCAGTCTCATCTGAACTGTAGAAGTGTTTTCATTTTGAAGAACCATGTTTGTTTAGCATGCAGTATTCTCTTTTTACACCTAATTGGCTAGTTTAACTGTGTCAGAAGGACATTAGCTGTTTGGGAGTGGGAATATTGTGTATTACAATTTTAGTGTTTGGTACATCGTGAAGGATTAATAAGCTCCCTTTTTATTCAGTATAAATGCCAACCAAACATTCTAAAAGATTTAAAAGTTAATTGCTGGTATTCCATTCCCCTACCATCACCAAAGAAGTGGTTGGCTGTGTAGTTCCCATCCTACATACATTTTTTTTTCTGTCATCCTCGGGTACTGAAACAAGAAACAAAGGCCCTGGACATGCAAAAAGTTAACAATTTCTATATACCATGGAAGAAGTTGTGTTTGTTTTGCCTGGTTTTAAATATTAAGTATTTTGAATTGGGAAGTTGACCTAAGATGCTATTTTTTGGTTGAAATATTGTTTGTTTTATCAGTGATTGAAAGAGATCCCATTTAGAACAATTAGAGGCTAACAAACATGTTTTCCACTGTGTGATTTTTCCAGCTGGTTAAGTTTTGTTCCTCTGCAGGTAGGAAATGTGCTTCTTTAGCAGTATCTGTGTGGATTTTGCATTACATTTTTGTTTCTGCAGGTACAAAGCAGTAATTGATGCTTGTTCCCTCCAGCCTGATATTGACATTCTCCCTCATGGAGACCAAACCCAGATTGGAGAAAGGGTCAGTAAACAGCTACAGGCTTCTATTTTTGTTTTAAATATATAGAGGGGGTTTTATTATTTTCTTGTGTTTTTAAAGTCTTACTGGTTATTTGGCAACAAAGGTAATCTTTTAGTTAAGTGTACATTTGGATCATTAGTCTGAAAGCTCATTGCTTGGTAAACATGTCATTTGTTGAGATGAAATGATTTAAATGTGCTGCTGTCAGAATGTTTGACTAATTCTGTGGCCATTGTCTCTAATATCCTGACTTCATCGTGCATTTTTTGGTTTCTTTATGAGTAACATAAAAATAAATAATTCCTAGGTCTTTAGAACCCCTTCATTTAAAAAAGGGCAGGCATTTCACCAACAGCAAATAAAGCTTTATTACATCAGGGAGGATTAAGGAGTGACAAGAAAGGAAACACAGATTTGTGAACAATTTACTCTGGCATATTCTGGCACTGTCACAAACAAACAACACCCCCACTACCCCCAAAACACAAAAAAACACCCCACACAAGGATGTACTGAAGGATACTTTTCCATGCCTGTAATATCCACACTGGCTACTCTGTTAATTTTAAATGGATTAGTTCCTAACCCAATTCGTTGTGTAGCCAAACAAATGATTTTTGATAGGAGGAGGGAAGTGGTGGGGAGGCAGAAGGTGGGGTAGACTCTTTTAGCAGCAGTAGTGGCTTATGAGAGCTTAAAGTTTGTGAAACTACAGGTGAATCACAGGAAGGGTAAATAACTCAGAGCAGGGTGGTAGCAGGTATGTAAGGGCTGAGAACAAGTACAATAGCAACCAGGTAGTATTCACCTCAGCATAGTCTGACCTAGCAGCTAGCAATTACTGATCATAGAAAGTAATGGAGCTGATCTATATGACAGGTATATATAATCTATATAATTATAAAAATAAAGAAAAAACAGAACACAGCCAGACTCATAAGGCTAACTTTTGAGTAGAAGTTTAAACTGCCTGCAGAATATCTGTGCCACCTACACCATTATGTCATCACAAACCATTAAACATTTCCTGTCCCTCTGGTATGTATGGAGTCAGCTCCAGACAGAGTGCTCTGGCTTTTCTAACAATTTGTGTGCTGTGTTCCCAGCTGAAATGTAGACCCACACTTTTGAAAAATTCCTCTTTCTTTGTCCGGAAAGTCTTCTGTGGATAATCCAATCAGAATATGAATATTTAGTTGGTATTTTTTATAACTGTCTGATTGTTATTCTCCTACTTATTTCTAGGGTATTAATCTGTCTGGAGGGCAGCGCCAACGCATCAGTGTGGCAAGAGCACTTTACCAGCAGACAAATGTTGTGTTCCTGGTGAGTAGGTGCCATTATGTTTATGCTCCAAACAGAAGCACGAGATGCAAGCATTTAGAGTATTTTATGGCTAACACACAGTGAACATTGTGCTTCACTGAGCTAAGCCAAATGTACACTGTTTATTTTATATCTGTTGTTAGCTAGCCTTCATGCAAGAAGCATTTTCTAAATGCTGCTGACAGACACATAGGTATAAGAATACAAATTGAAATGCTGATGCTTCCCCTCTTAGTCTATTGAAATTTGTCTTTGACCTTTGTGTTTATCTTTGGTACTTAGAAATTTAATACTTAGGTGTATTCATGAAATTCCTAAGCTGTCTCAGGCCTAAAATTAATGTTGTCCTGTGTCTGTGTTTTCTTCCTGCAACAAATTAAGCCTTTCCACCCTGAACTGCTTGTTGTCCTAACTTCAACAGAAGCTCTATGGAAAAAGGAGTGAGAACAGGCTCTAAAAACTTAATGGGTGGCAAAACAGATGCATCTATGCAATCACTATTAGTGAGCTTGCTAGCTTTCCAATTTAGGGCTTCCTTCTTAAACTCCGTTTCCAAGGAGCTTTGAATCAAGCTGTTATGATAGTGAGACATGAGTCACATGGGATTAGAAAAGTTACGCACATTAGCGGTCATCCCTATAAGTCTGGGACGTTACTTAGATTTTCACTTTAATTAGGATATTTTCTTTGTTGCATGTCAGACTAGTCCTGTAGCATGAACCGATTTTTTTTATCAGGTGGCTTGTAATGAATGCATCATTATAATCTTACATGGTAAGTGCCACCTTTATCAACAGCCTCACCTAACTCCGCAGTGCAACATCATGGGCATTTAGAGTCCCCAGCAGTGCAGCATTGCACACGACATGGCTGTGCACAAACTCAGGGCTCAGAATGATGTTTTGGTCTGTACCAGGTCAGAAAAGTGCAGCAGTAAAGCTGACAACATACCTTCTGGCTCAATAAGCACAGTGCACAAACAGTTGCACACACTTTTTTGAGAGCAAATTATGTATCAGGATCAGAAGTTGCAAAAGCATTTTTTAAGTGCTCTATTTATGATGTTCTGATTTATCAGTGTTTCAGTGTCATATATCTCTTACTGTTGATTTCAGGTATTTTTGGGTTTCTAGATACATGAAAGCAATGATATTAAATTATCTAATTCAGTCACAATATAAGTTGTAGCAAAACTGAAGGGAATAAAAGTTCAAGAGGACTTTTTAAAGCCCTCACCTCTTTGCTTATACCTCTTCCTATCTAACTGGTGGCAATGACGTCACTCACGAAGCAGAATTAATTCAAATTCAAACCTACTTTATCAGCAAACGCCTAGAGAAAAAAGAACTCGTGTTTCAGAAATCCTGGTTTAAGTGTAATATAATAGTATGAAATAATAATGTTAAGTAAATTCTACAGCCAGTATCACCTGTGCAAGCAGAAATAATAGATTTGCAATTCCATATAAACAAGATGAGGTAAGCAAGTCCTCAAAAGATGGTACAGATTAGTTTATGTCTAAATTAATTGCATATCATTCATATTTTTAAGAAAATAATCTAGGTCATAAATCAAGCATCCGAGCAGAGTCATCAAAATGATCAGTATTTTTCCTTTTGTGTTTCTTCATTAATAGATTTTGATTTATGGATTAGAAAAGAAAATCAGAAGGCAATTACGTACAAGGGAAACAAAAATGTGCTCTCTTTCACAGCCCCTGGAGCAATTATGTAAGATATGCCACAGACATATATTGCTGCATTGTTTTGAGGCCAACAGCAGCAGTGTACTGCAGTTATGTAGGCTACAAAACATGTCTAATGGGAGGAGCAGTTCCCTGAAAGCCTCAGGAAATCAGAGCGTTTAGACAGCTGCTGTTACCCTATGTCTTAGCACTTGCTGCAAAAAGACAGTTCAAGGTTTGTTGTTATGTAGTTAAAGAAAACCATTCCTCAGAACAATTTTGATCTGATGACCCCTTTTGATTGTCTGTATTGATGTAACTGGCTTTACTGATATTAAAAATTTGCCAGTTTCCATAACTCTTTCTTAGAGTGCTAGCTCCAAAAGCTGATCTCTTTTCCTTGTGGCAGGATGATCCATTTTCTGCACTGGATATCCACCTCAGTGACCATCTCATGCAAGAAGGGATCCTGAAAATGCTACGGGAAGACAAGCGGACCATTGTGCTAGTAACACACAAGCTGCAGTATTTACCCCATGCTGACTGGGTAAGGCAGCTTTTCTCGATTTTTCTAAGGAAGCAACAATGTGGCACTAATATGTCTTGCTACAAACAAGGCTTCCACTTCATCTTTCCACCAAGCACTAGTTTAACGGGAAGAGACATAATAAAGATCATTTGAAAATTAGCCAGTGAGTCTGGGTACCATAATTTTGGGATTCCCATCTCAGAACACCTAAATAGGACAGATTGTCATAGACCTGATACTATTCTCATTGCAGCAGGCGGCGTTTAAAATGTATTGAATATCCAAACTATTACTTATACTGGAAAATTGAGCTCTTTTTTTAACCTCAAAACAGCACAACATTTGACTAACATATTTGGCACTGCTTGGGCTGTTACTAGGAATTTTGTGTGCTTTCACAGAGAAAAGTGTATTTATGGATATTGAGATACATGGAAATATAAGGAAGAAACTCTTTCCTTCAGATTACTACTGTACCAAGAATGTCCTTACCCTTCGTATGTTGGCAAAACGTTAAGAAATGTGTAGTATTGTTTTGTTAGGCTTCTTTTGTTAGATCTTGTAGTTTGCAGAAAAAAAGAATAAATAAAAGAAAAAGGAAGGTATGCTTTCTATAGCAGTTTGCAAACGTAGTTGTCAAAGATGAGGCAAATCATCTAGGATAAGGAGGTTTGGTTTGGGGGAATTTTTCTGGGGGGAAGGGGCTTATTGGTTCACACTGGCCTTGCATCTAGTTCTCCTGCAGTTATCCAGCTACAACATCTTAGGTCTTCTTGCCCATGCTGATTGACGACCGCAGTTATGCCTCCTACCAGGGCTTCTTTCTCATTTGCATCTTGTGCAGACTATAGCAGCAGTTAGTCTGTCTCAGGAAATAATCATATTTCAGCTGCTTCCTCTTCTTCATATTGGCTTGCTGTAACATTGCAGATAGACATTAATCTTGTCCTGGTCATGTTTTCAGTGGGCAAGATTTCTCCTTTATTGTGTCTGCTATGACCTTGTCCCTCAGTTGTGCACCTTTACAAATTGCTACTCTTCTCAACACAGTTCTGGTTTTCCAGTTAATGTCTTTCAGGATACAGAAGTTTACTGCCCCTCTTCTTCCCCTCCCTACGAGGTTCATCTTGGCCTCCTCTTCTTCAATATTATACATTTCCTTTTTTTTTTAATATGCACATCTATGGCCTTGTATCAGTATAATCTTTTTTTACTTTATGAATGTCAAGACCCATTTCTAGGTGTTTGGGTTTTATCAGATGTCTATGAGAATTATTTTATTTTTATTACCTTCTAATTGGGTTTCAGTAATGTTTCATGAAATATACTCTTCCAAACAGCCTGTAGGACAGGGATATTTGTATTAATTTTGTAATTAAAAATATTTATTAAGAAATAATGCATTTTTTCCCTGAAGCACAGCTCTCATTAAGCTTTATCAAGTCTTACCCAACAGAGTGCAGCAGGAATTTTTATTTTATTTTGGAATTTGAAATAAAGATATCATTTGAAGCACATGTGATGGGCCCCCTAAATCTTCGCAGCAAAACTCTGAGAAGAATTCAAGTCCAGCCCACTTACACGTTTCCTGAATAAACTGGCAACACCAAGATCCTTGTTTGCTTTATTTTTTCCTTTCCTCTGGTGTAAATCTTTAGCAATAAGTGGGATAGGTTATTTCCCCCACCCCTGCCCATGAAAATTTCTGAGTTTCCAGGGAGAGAGAAAAATAAACACTGCATTAACTATTTTCTGATCATGTCATGTGGATTTACAATCCACATGCCTCATTTTCCAATTCTGCTTTTCAGATGTAAAGTGAAGGTAGTTACACTGTGTCTATAATATAGTTACACTGGTATAAACTTGGAAACCAGCCCTTCAGACTTTGTCTTGCATTTATAGTTTGTTTTTTTTTCCAAACTGTGTCCACTGTTCATGCTGTTAAAAGCTTTAGGGATTCAAATTCCCTAGCTTTTCCTTATCAGGTCCATTAGATCAAACAGATAGTGGAGCCAGCATGCTCACATCTAATTGCCTGAATGAGGGCAAAGCATGCTGCAGTGTGTTGCTAATAGCCTTTTCCTTTTAGGAGGTAAGAGGACTCTAAAATCTTGTTAATGACTAGTATTTAGGAAGAGTAATGCGCTCTCCTGTCTACTGATGGGGACCCCATTCTTCCTTCTTACTTAAAAGCAGCCGTCCTTTCTGAAAGTATGAAGTGCAGGATGTTTCTGGTTTTTCAGGATCTTGAGTAAAAGGGATTGACTTGAGTCAAGGGATTACGCCACTGTCTTTTTAGAAGACAAATTTACTGACAGAAATATTCTTTATTTTAGAAAAGATAAAATTCTGTCCAGGCACAGTAACATAACTTTAAAATAAATAGAGATACACGGCCATTCATCTCACCACTTCTGTTTCTAACTTCTTAGATAATTGCGATGAAAGATGGTACCATCCAGAGAGAAGGAACACTCAAGGACATTCAGAAGTCGGAGACTGAGCTCTTTGAACACTGGAAGACATTAATGAATCGACAAGACCAAGAGCTGGAGAAGGTTTTTGATGGGCAGGGCAAACAACTTTTTCAAAAAATTAGACTTTTTTTTTTCTTCCCATAGGTTGAAAGCATTAGCAAGGATTGACATACGCTGTGTGTGATTTCCGACTTAGTATGAGCGTAGTATTACAATTATTATTATTTATCTATTAAGAGAAATGCCTTCATCTGGACATCTCATACTTCCTTGAAACTGTTGCCTCTGATCCATTCTTGATAGGAAGCCCTATCAAAATATAATCATCTAAGGAATATTAACCATTTTAGGAAAAATACTGGTAGTGTGCAATAGAGAAAACTGGTTCTATAAATATGCCTGAATTTGCTCATTGCATTGGGTATAAGTTTCAGATGTGCCTATATCAAGCTTAACACATTTTGTTTAATACTGTAACACAGGAAGAATGAGATATTAATCTTAGTTCTTAATATTTCAGGGATGTATGTCCAAGTTAAGATTCAAAAGGGTTGGGATCGACAACCTGAAATTAATGTCGGAGACCTAATTTATGTCATCTGGTTTTATCCACAGATAGCAAATCCATCACTTACGACTGCTTGCTCTAAGATTCTCACTTTTATTTTTCACTGATGTTCTGTTTAGAAACAAATTTTGTCACAGCTGGTAATTTTTCTTATTAATTCTCTGGTTGAAAATACATTAACTGTCCTTTTTTTAGGAGACTATTATTGAGACAAAAACTGTTCTGGAAAGAACAAATCTCCGGAGGACTATGTATTCGCGTGAAGCTCTGCTGAAAGATGATGAAGAGGATGAAGGTAAAAGGGCACCCTTTGAGCCCATGCCACTACATCACTGTTTCACAGTTAAATTATATTAGCATGAATTAACATAATTCAAACTGTCAAGAGAATAATAATTTTTCAGACTGGTCACAATTCGTAAGAGTGCTCTTTCCATTTGTATTACCTCTAGACTACAGTGATTTCAAGCATTCAGAAGTCATAGCTTTCTCTAAACTTTTGAGGTATTTTTCTTACACTTGAACATAATTTGATAATGAAAGAGAGATAACACTGAGTAACTTATGCTGAGTGAGCTTTAAACCTGTCAACAGCTAAGCACATTTGTTTCAGGTTTTCCACAGGAAAAAACTGCAATTCACTTTTTTATCAAGCTAGTACTTCTGAATTGCAAAAACGTGGCTGAAGACATTGATCACCAAGTGCAGAGTTTTTTTGCATCTTTTTAGCATGTATTACTACTATAACAGATCAATATGTGCATGCCTGTACAGATAATGTCACCTTAAAGCCGCTCTTTATCTGGTGTGGTAAGCCCTGTTTTGTAGCTGCTACTTCCCAGCCCCTATGAAAGGTGTGTACAATTAAGTCAGTATGGCTGTACTTTTTTCTTGCACTTTGCAGAAGAAGTAACAGAAAGTGATGATGAAGACAACCTGTCTTCAGTGCTGCATCAGAGAGCAAAGATGCCCTGGAGAGCCTGTGGCAAGTACCTCAGTGCTGCAGGCATCCTCCTTCTGCCGCTGCTGGTTCTGTCCCAGCTGCTGAAGCACACAGTAATGGTGGCCATTGACTACTGCCTGGCACACTGGACCTCAGATGCCATTTCTGGGAAGACAGAGATAGAGCTGAAAAACTGCTCCCGCTGTGAGGTATGCAATGCCTCGTTCACCTTCCTCTTATGATTTAACTGGTGGTGATCTCCCACTGTCAAGCTCTACTCCAAGATTTGTTATGCAGTATGCTATATTTTTAGTAACAGAGCCACTCCAGCCTATCTTGAAGGTTAATGCATTTTCAGGTGCACAATCCAATAAAATTCAGAGTTCAGGTTTGTGCGTTATTCTCCTTTTGTTAGATTTATTGTATTTTCATCATCTACCTGATATGTCTAAACCTTGTCTCCAAAGTGATTTTGATATCATAGTTCTTTTTTCTTTTTCCTGTACTCCTACATTGTCACTGTAAGTAGGGGAATTTCAGGTTTTGTAACATAGGGGAAACATTTTTTATTATGAAAATGCTTTTTCAGTTGATTTTTATGTGATTTTATGCATGAAATGCACAGTGTTACCTAGCAGGGTACTCTGTATGTATCAAGCAGTAGTGGAGAGATTCTGCTAGAACTGGGATTGTTTTCTTTATCGGGATTTAATACCTACAAATAATTTACATTAATGTTTGGGAGATGCATGTATGACTTCACTGGAGTCAAAGCATCAAAAGATGGTTTACTGATGCTGGGGTTTGATATTAAATTAGTATTTCAAAATGAAAACTAACCTATTTGTTCCTATTAAGAAATAGACCAAAACAACAAAGCCATAATAAATGTTTTAGAAGATTATGTTTTTTTTTCCTTCAGATGAAATTATCAAATGTATCTTTCAGAGCTTTTAGTAGTATTTTGTAATTTAAGATTTCTGAAGAATTTCTTATTTTCATGCAAACGCTTCTCTCCCTGCAGGATAATAAATAATAATAAAATGGTTGAAAATCACTGACAATTTAATTTAAGAAGAATACAGAATTTATCCCTTACATTTTTCAGTCCTGTGTTTATGTGTTTACATTTTCTTTAAAACATGATTTACAGTTAATCATTTTGTTACTCTTTGTTTTTTAGGATTTCAACCATTCTCCATATTCAAAAGTTTTCAGCATTCTCTGCTGTCTTGGGATTGTATTATGTCTTGTCACATCAATAGCAGTGGAGTGGACTGGCTTGAAAGTCACCAAAAAGCTACACTCTTCTTTACTAAATAAAATTATTTTGGCTCCAATGAGGTATTCCTGACTGTAATACAAATTATAATGTAGTTCTTCTGTGTTCCTTATGTCAAGGAAGTCTTTGAAGCACAATTTTTATTAAGAAGTGCCTATGAATCACTTTTTTTAATGCATCATTAAAAATCATGAGGTATCAAGCTACTAAGCAATTTCTGACAGTGCTTCCCAGGCTGCTCAAGTTCTCAGACACTAGTCAGGTGCTTCTCTGTCTGACTGCGACTTCAGAGATTTACTTCCTTGCATGTTTATTCTCTTTGCATTTTTTAATTAGGGAGAAATTACGGTTATTGATCAATATGTGTACAGTTCATTCATTGCATGGATCATAATCTTAAGAACTGGAAATATTTACTGTCAAGCAGAAATTGTGCAAGCTGTGAAAGATAATGAGCTTAGAAGAGTTTCATCACAGGCATCATTAGAGTCCACTGGGGTGCACAGGCACCAATAAAGGCCTTTGTTGTCCTGCACAAGTTTTCTTTCTAATGCATGAAAGTAAAGCTGTAGCTTGATTCAAACCTGCAGCTGTTACTGAACATTAGGAAAAATACCTTCTTATTTTTAAGCTAACTGTATTTAACCTGGAAATCATGGAGAAATAATATACATGGAAAACCTCAGATTTCTTTTAAAACCTTCTGGTTTTGGGATAGAAGTAGACTTCAGGTTCAACATGGGCTATGGAACAGTTAACAACAGCATAGCAATAATGAAGTTTGTATTTTACATATGTAAACGTCTTTTAATATAAAATTCCAAGTTGTTATTTATGCATTTCTACTCCCAGAAAAATGCAAGCCTTTGCAGTTTAACTTTGTTTGCATTTTTCACACATTGAAGAGGCCTCAAATTACAATATGAATAGGACAAGAAAGTTGGGGCTGTTCAGCCTGGAGAAGAGAAGGCTGCATGGAGACCTCATAGCAGCCTTCCAGTATCTGAAGGGGGCCTATAGGGATGCTGGGGGTGGACTCTTCATGAGGGACTGTAGTGAGAGGACAAGGAGTAACGGGTTCAAACTTAAACAGGGGAAGTTTAGATTGGATATGAGGAAGAAATTCTTTACTGTGAGGCTGGTGAGGCCTTGGAATGGGTTGCCCAGTGAAGTTGTGAATGCTTCATCCCTAGCAGCGTTCAAGGCGGGGTTGGACAGAGCCTTGGGTGGCATGGTTTAGTGGGAGGTGTCCCTGCCCATAGCAGGGGGTTGGAACTCGATGATCTTAAGGTCCTTTCCAACCCTAACTATTCTATGATTCTAGAGGAGCAGGGGCATGGGGGTGTGGGAAGAAAAGAAACAAACAAAATATTCTAGTATCGGTATGGTGATCTTTCCCATTCCTTGTCTTGTTTCAGATTTTTTGAAACAACACCTCTGGGAAGTATATTGAACAGATTTTCAGCTGACTGCAATACCATCGATCAGGTACTGAATAAATATGTTCAAGCTCTGAAGTTATTCTATCTTTTCCTGTCTGAAAGATGGGATTTTAATTTATTATAGACCCATTTAGATGAAGTTTGTTGATGGTGTATAATTTTGACTACTACATCAATTGGCATAATGATTTTCTAGGTTCAGAATGAATTCCTCATCTTAAAAGCACGTTGAAAACCCATTTACTGGACTAAGATGCTCTGTATAGAAAAGGGAGGTGAAATCAGATCAATAGTGACATCCCCAAATTAAGAGTTTGTACTTCTTTTAAAAGTGGGTAAACACATTCACTTGACACATATGAACAAATGCAGTGAGAAAAAAACAAGTACTGCTGCCCAAAGAAGAAATGACTGAAATTCAAATTATCAGTGTTTACACCAGACAGCACTGCCAGTTCATGGTGCAGACATTAAAGTTGTCTTGCATCCTGTCTGTAATCCTCTGACACAATGATTGTGGTCCACAGTGCAGACATTTGAAGCATCCCCACAGAAATCCCTTCAGATCTTCCAAAACCCAGCAGTCAATTCAAAAGCAGACCTGTACACTTAGTGCTTCAAACCCTCGAAATTTTCTTCATCGTATAAGTGGGAGAAAGGAAAGTGAAATAATGCTGTTTAAAACTTGATATACTATGGAAGATTCTGTGTGCTTATTCTTCTTTATGCAGCACATTCCAGCTACCCTGGAGTGCTTGAGTCGTTCCACTTTGCTGTGTGTATCTGCTCTTGCTGTCATCTCATATGTCACACCAATGTTTCTCATTGCCCTGGTTCCCCTTGCAATCATGTGTTACTTCATCCAGAAGTACTTCCGAGTCGCATCAAGGTAAGAGCATAAACCAGTGTCATTCTGGAAATAGATACATCTTCTGCAATGCATTATTCCATTGTGGAATTGCAATGCTAGGGAACTTCATGTCTAAATTTGGTCCTGCAAAAGCATAGGCCCTGTCTGAAAGCCAAATCTACTATGGCAAAAAATGTGTCATTTTATAAGTGCCTTTGCAGCTCTGGAGCAGAATCATAGAATCACAGAATAGTTAGGGTTGGAAAGGACCTTAAGAGCATCTAGTTCCAACCTCCCTGCCATGGGCAGGGACACCTCCCACTAAACCATGCCACTCAAGGCTCTGTCCAACCCGGCCTTGAACACCGCCTGCGATGGAGCATTCACAACTTCCCTGGGCAACCCATTCCAGTACCTCACCACCCTTACAGTCAAGAATTTCTTCCTGATATCCAATCTACACTTCCCCTGTTTAAGTTTGAACCCGTTACCCCTTGTCCTCTCACTACAGTTAGTTAGTTCCTAATGAAGAGTCCCTCCCCAGCATCCCTATAGGCCCCCTTCAGATACTGGAAGGATGCTATGAGGTCTCCACGCAGCCTTCTCTTCTCCAGGCTGAATAGCCCCAACTTTCTCAGCCTATCTTCATACGGGAGGTGCTCCAGTCCCCTGATCATCCTCGTGGCCCTCCTCTGCACTTGTTCTAACAGCTCCATGTCCTTTTTATGTTGAGGACACCAGAACTGCACACAATACTCCAAGTGAGGTCTCACAAGAGCAGAGTAGAGGGGCAGGATCACCTCCCTTGACCTGCTGGTCACGCTGCTTTTGATGCAGCCCAGGATACAGTTGGCTTTCTGGGCTGCAAGCGCGCACTGCTGGTTCATGTTAGAACTTCTGAGAGGCAAGAGCAGTCTCTATCCATGATCAAAGTTTCTTAGGCTTTGCAGGACACAAACCAACTAGATTCTGTCTTTCCCAAGGGATGCATACTGGGCACATCCAAGAAAATGCGGGGACAGAACAAGAAAACTGATTTCTGCCTACCCAGATGGAAGTGTAACTCTGTAAAGCCAGGGAGAGGCAGGAGAATGCAGCATGACCATGGTGGTACTGCTGCCTGTTAGGGATCCAACATGCATGAGCATCCTCTCTTGGGTTGAGTACCTTTTAGTTTTTCCAAATTGAAAAACTTTAGCCGTATTTGTGATTTCTCTTCTTCTAAGGTCATACGGCTTCCCCCCAGTGGCACTCAAGAAGCATTTGCGGCAATGCTGCATTTGTCCCTTTATGCATGGACTGAGAGGGAGTTCACAACCAATCTACTTCCTGCTGGAAGGAACTGAGACTAAACAGAATTTCACCCCACATGTGTTTCCACTGATTTGATGACGGAACGTGAAATTGAGAAGCACAACCTAATGATGAGTGCTTGCTCTCATTTAGTATCCTCAGTGTATGAGTTATACTGTTAGCTCAGTGAGAGATTGAGCTGTCATTTGGGGGTGGAATGGAGAGAGAGAAAGTTGCATTTTGCCTTCAGCTTAACCTGAGCTCTTATTTGCATTATCCCATCAAACTTATGTTCAGCATAGAGTCAGAATGGTGTTTAAGTGAATAAACAATTGAGTATAAGATATAGGAGAAATTAGTGAAAGCAGTGAATGAGAAGACCTATTCAGAACTCCAGCACTGTCTGTATTCAAATGGTAAAAGAAAAATCTTCCTGAGGTCTTCGTTCCCTGCTCAGAGACATGCAGCACTGCTTTGCAATCTGTCTAAACCTTAGGTATATAATTAATGTGATGATATTCCCTTTCACTCCCTGGGTCTGTTTCAAGAGAATAACTGCACAACAGAACTGGCTGTTCACAAAATTCTTTTCATAATCCTCTCCAGGGACCTGCAGCAGCTGGATGACAGCACTCAGCTACCATTACTCTCCCATTTTTCAGAGACTGTCGAAGGTCTTACCACCATCCGAGCCTTCAGGTGTAGTATTTTAAGAAACATATGTTATCTTGCTTTTGAATAGCTATCTCTGATTCCATTCTGCAATTGTGCAGTTATAAGTTATTGTTACTTGGATCACCTGAAAAATACAGAGTCCCTGAAACTCTGGTCAGGGGGGACTCCAAAACACTGAAGAACTTTTTAAGCATTTTGCATGTGAAGGAGTTACTACAGAAAAACAAGTTAATGTATGTCAGCTGCCCATGGTGACTGTCCACAGACTTGCATGCAGCCTGAAAAAACACTTGTGGGCAAATGTGATTTAAGAAGCTAAATTAGCTTGCAATTACCACAGCATGCAGTGTGGCAGACTGTGCGCTTTGACAGTTTCCAAGGAACAACTAATATGCACTGACTTGTTACAGCAGAGTAATTTGTGTATGGGCTGATGTCCTGATAAGATAAACTGCATGCTAATGACTTCAGAGTATGTAATAGCACCCTAAGTTATTTTTCAGGTTGCTAGCTAAAAATGCGATTGTTCATACCCATTCTGAATACACAACCTGGAAACAAAGTCTTTTGTCACCTGTTTTGATTCATGTTTCCATCCTTATAAGCTCACAGGAGAGCAGCCCAGGAATACCTGATGACGTGCCTGGGTCGTGTTTCTGTGTTACACAAAAGGCAGTCACACCGATACTAGTAGAGGTACCAGTGAAACTACCGCTGAGCTTACCGGCTGCTTTCCCTGCACAAGTGCTATTCTAGTCTTTTCCCGGTCAACTCAAATGCGGTCAACTGTCTTCCACACCCTTCTCATTTAGATGTCTACACATTTTGTCAGTTAATTATTACTGTTACCATTCTGTCTTTGAAATGGTAGTGCTTATTTCTCATAAGCTGTAAATTTAATTTTATAATAGAAGTTATGCACAAAATAAACTTGTCTGTAAGCTATTCTAAATAGGATATAAATGGCTCAATGAAAGCACAACAAGTTTAAGAGTTTGGTTCTTTTTGACTGAAGGTCAAAAAGTGGTAGGATAGTATAGTATTTTTCATTATTAATTACTGTTACTGGATATTTAATTTAAGTGCCAGCAGTGTTCTCTAGTTTGTAGCTGTGTCTATGTTCAGTTTTAAGGAAAATCTATTTCTCATTGTTGCTTTTCTCATTTACCCCTATATTCTTCTACTTCAAGAGGATCTTTAGAGTATTATGGCTGTACACTTTCTGGTGTTGATATAGTAAATAATACTCAATGCCATTTAGCTAATATTTTCAGTCTTTTTGAGCATTCTCACGATTTTTCCTGTCACCTGGAAATGAATTCCTCTGTCAAAGAATTGCATTTGGTGCCTCCTTTTTTTTAAATCCTGCGGTAACTGATGTGTTTCTGACCCAAACAGCCACGTGCATGCAGTGAGTTCTGTATTCCATCTGCCTGCCAGCCTCCTGCATCAGCTGGTAACCTAGCTATTTTTAGGTCTGTGTAGCTTTTCAGCTGCCTAACATATTAGCAGAAGTGGAGTTTAGCCTTGCTAGCTTGAACATCCCTAAAAATAACACTAATTCAAGAATCCAGTCAATAAGTCAGGAGGTGCCAGTTGTTCCTGGAGCGTATTTGCCCTTGGTAGCTCTCTGTCCTGCACTAACTCCGAACACATAAGGAAAGAAATGCACAAAAAATCCAGGGGGAGATCAGAAAGACAGCTACTCCTGCAGCTATAAATACACCTTCAGCAGATGCCCTGGCCTGATTTGTAGCTTGCTATCTGGCACTTCAGAGAGTGTTGGTGCTAAATAATCAAAAATGTAAATGTGAAGGCTTCCGCAATGTCTGGTCTGTATTCTGAGAGGCCTGGTTATCTGGGGACACTTTCTGAAGAGAAATTCTGGTATTTCTGCAGTACTCCACCAACCGTAGTAACTTTTTCTGTATCCCCATTCCATGTGCATATGCACAAATGACTCATGATGCATACCTCTCATCTTCTAAGGCGTATCTGTATCACATAGTACCTCATGGTATGGAGATATGAAAGTTTAAATGTGGTAGAATTGGTTCCAGAAGCAGTACAGCCATCTCGGTTTGGCAGGGCACTGAGAGTAATAGACCTGGAGAGAGGCAGGGCTCACCAGCTCTGACACTGTGTTGACACTAATGCTTGCTTTCACGAACAACCATTCTAGGCTATGCAAACACACCAATACACTAGCAGGCAGCCCAGGCCATTCTCCATTGCACACAGCAGACATGTCTCCAATGTCTTGGCACATGGCTAAGTTGTGAACAGCTAAATTTCTTCCACAAAGTGGCACTTCCTTCTTTTCCTCAAAAGCATAAATGGTTTATGTAAAGACATAACTTTATTATATTGTACTCAAAAGAAGGATTAAGAAACTTTGCAATGAACAGATTTGAAAGCTTCTCTGAGCCATGTACTTCATACTTAAAACATTGTTGTATCTTTCTCTCATATCAGCATAAGGAGAGCTGAGTTTATACATAAGTAGTGCTTGTTGCAGCCATAATAAGCTAAAGTTTTAGAAAGGGAAATTAGCAAGTTTGTTAAACTTGCTAATGTAAAAAAAAGGCAAGCTTTGGGTACTTACACTAGATTTTCGAGCCTTCAAGCCTATTCCGTTACTTCCATTCTGGCTTTTGTGCCAGACTTCTGTATTATTAGACAAAATTGTTCATACACTTTATTGTTAGCATCGCAGTAATTTACACCTATGCAAATAAATATGCCCAGGTTAAAGAGCTGACTTGCATGCTAAACAAGACCCCAGTCTGAATAGGTGGAGCAGCGAATCACTTTCCATATCTGTTCAGTTTAAGTCGTTGATGCAGCTATTCTGATGAGTGGGTGCAGATCCACTATAATAAACTGTAAAGAGACCTACTTGCCATTAATTGGGTTTTGTGGCTAATTCACTGGCAGGGGGGATGACAGAACACAATTCTCTGCAGTCTATTACTTTTTGTTGGACCATGAGCTTGGACTTCTGTTTTCCAAAGTGCTCCTTTTAAGATAAGGACATATCTTAAAATATGTCCAGTATGACTGGAGATACTTTGAGTTTATGCTTTATAAATTGTTACTATTTCTAGGCATTACAGTAATATAAATACTAGAGTTTATATGATGAAGTGGAAGATAAAACTGCATTCTGCAGCATGTGCATGCATGTATGATATCTGTCATGTACGTTTTAATTTTTTTGTTTCAGATTTCTCTCACAATTGCCATGTAATAAAATACATTTCCTAAATGTCCAGTGTGATCCAAAAGTCCCATATAGAGTTTCATCAATGCAATAACATCCATTGACTCCTGAAGATACTGTACAAATACAGTTTGCATGGGTCTAATACAAATCTACAGATGATGCCACTCTGAACTGTTAACAGGCTGATTTAGACCCTCTGTCAAACTGCCCATAAACATACAGCCCCAAAAATTAAATTTTACTTTTCTTTTTTTAGTATCAGAAGCCTCCTTTTTCCTCTCGGCTTCCTCTCATCCTCCTCTACTCTTTCCTTTTTCCTCCTTTTCTCCCCTTTCCTCTTTCCTTTTCTCCCCTTTCCTCTTTCCTTTTCTCCCTTCTTTCTTCTTTCCTCCTTTTCTCCCGTCTCTCCTATGTCCTCTCTTCTCTCTCCTCCTTTCCTCCTTTTTCTTTATTTCTTTTTTTTTTTTTTCTTAGGTATGAAGCCAGATTTCGACAAAAGCTTCTTGAATACACAGATTCCAACAACATTGCTTCCCTCTTCCTTACAGCTGCCAATCGCTGGCTGGAAGTCCGCATGGCAAGTACATTATTTTTGTGCATACACGAGGTTATTTTACTTCATTTCAAGTAATCTGATGAGACATCCAGCACTTATCTGGGTTTCAGAGCTATACCTTTACTTTTTATGTTCATATCTCTTTATCTGTAATGAACACGTGCCCAGCCCATCCTGGAAACTGAACAGAGTATGAATTTTCCCCATAGCTTGCAGCTGTTTCTTCAAGACAAGAATAGATTCTGTAGGTCACATTGGCTTCTCTGTGTGTCAGGAGTGATCAGAGCAGGTCAAGCTGTGCTGCCAGCCAGGATGCCTTTGTAGGACTGGGTTAGTCAGTGTCAGCAGGCCTTTGCCTTATGGCTCCCTAGGAGCATTTCAACATCTTGGAGGCTCTCCTAATGAGCAGAAGGAGATAGACAAGTCTGTGCCTTCTTATGGGTCATCTAGAGAATACCGAAGATATTCAGGTGCCTGTTTCCTGAGAGTTCTCAGTAAAGTGGCCTGAGAAATTATTTATTAAAAATAATTCCCTAAGAAGCAAATCAAGGACTTCCGTGTTGTGGATGGTGGTATTTATATCAGGCTTTGTTAGATACAGGTACTGCTGTTGTGGTGACATGGGCTCCTTTCACATGTGCTAAGTGTACGTTAAGTCATGTTTCATGTCACGCTCTATGCCTCCATTTTGGACTCAATTTTAGCTGGCACCTTTTGCTTCTTAAATTCAGATATTGAGTATGACTTAAATAAAATGTTATTACCCTTTTGTATGTTCAGTCCTAAACTGTCTGAAGTCCCTAAACAGTGAAAACATATATGAGTGACAATTTCCTTCCTACAGAGTTTGTTTTATAGTCTGTTAACATCATTTTACTCAGACTTGTCTGTGGGAAGTTAGATCACTAACGATTTAAAGTAAATTAAATCCATCATGGGTGGACACAGTCAAACCAATAGATACATGCTGTGCAAGAACAGCTTGTTTGAACTAATATGGATGGTAACCATTCAGCAGCAACAGCAGTGCCTCCCAGCAGTGCATCACCAGCCACAGACAGGATCTGCTCATAGACAGGACCACACGAGCATTTCCCTCCTATCCCAGGTAATAATAGCTGCACAGTTTCAGCTAGCTCCATTACATGCCTAAGATATCTCTGTTGACTTCTCCAGAAGATAAGGAATGTTGGTACAACTCTTTCTGTTGTACACAGGAGTTGTATCAGCATTTCCAAGCAGCACAGCCACGCTAAGGGCAACAAGAATGGGCTCCTAGGCAGGGTCTGTATGGAGTTATGTGGTGTCTTCTGCCCTTATTTCAAATTGTGCAATGGGTTTTTTATTTGATATGCAAAGTTACGAGAATGATTTAATCATTTTTAGACTTAAAGTGATGGAGCTTATTCATATTCCTTCAGGAGTACATTGGAGCATGTGTGGTACTCATAGCGGCTGTCACTTCTATTACCAGTTGCCTGTATAAGCAGCTCTCTTCAGGACTTGTAGGCTTGGGACTAACCTATGCTCTTATGGTAAGAATCTCAGGACATTTTCTGTCTTTCCCAAACTCTTTTTTTTTTGCAGTTCAGGGCACAAAGATGAACAGGAAGATTGAAGGTGTCTGTACATCTATAGTGGGTACTGTAACATCACTGAAACCGTGTCTCAACTTCAGTTCACATGCAATGGTCGACATATTTGAGAGTATGATTTCTTTTTTTAGATAAAATATTATTCGTTGAAGTATTGGCTGGGTTGGACATAGCCTTGTGTGACATGGTTTAGTGGAAGGTGTCCCTGCCCATGGCAGAGGGGTTGGAACTAGATGATCTTAAGGTCCTTTCCAACCCTAACTATTCTATGATTCTATGATTAGTTCAGCTATGTCAACAAAACATGGCAAAGTTGCATCATATTTTTTATATTGTCTTGCATTGTGAAGAATATCTTTTCAGTGCATCAATTGTGAGCATGCCCAGGTATACTAGTCTACACTGCCAAACCTGAAGTTACCAAGATGCTGCCTTTTCACTTGCGTTTACTGTTTCCCTTCCTCTTTTCTGTTAGTATAGGTCAGATTGCCATACTACCAAAGTATCTGTGCACTGCAGTTAGGAAATTTAGCCTTTATTCATTGTTGTCAGCCTGTTCATGTGCACCATTTGGTTCATTCACAACTTCAGTTTATTAAGGCTGAACAAGTGTTACTGCAGAGGAATATAAACTGCATGCTGGTCAAATGATGCGAACTACTAAAAAACTAGTATTTAGCAGTGTATTTGCTTTACATCAGGTGTCTAACTACCTGAATTGGATGGTTCGTAACCTGGCTGACATGGAGATCCAGCTGGGTGCAGTGAAAAGAATCAATGGCCTACTCAAAACAGAAGCTGAAAATTACGAAGGGCTCCTTTGTAAGTGCAGTTTTGTGCAGCATGCAGAAAAAGCTTGCTGAAATTTTAATGCTTTGCAGTATATTATCATGGAAAACATAGCAAATCACTTAATGAAGTGATTAATTTATTATGAGAGGGTTGAATTTTATTTTTTTTCCCTGTACTCCTGGTTACAGCTGCCTCACAGATTCCTCAGAACTGGCCAGACAGAGGGGAAATCCAAATCCAGAACCTCAGTGTCCGGTATGACAGCAACTTAAAGCCAGTGCTGAAGCATGTCAATGCCCACATCTCTCCAGGACAAAAGGTAAAAAAACTGCAGTGATTCTGAGAAGCTGTTTAGACTAGAACATTGTAGAAATCAGAGTTGAAAAAAACGCCATACCAGAGTATGTTTTGATGACTGAATTACAGATTTTTTTTTTCTCTAAAAGAATACAGGGTACTGGAAAGGAGTCTGGGGTTGGTGTGTTTCAGCATACATTAGAGTGAGAAGTTAGAACTACACACCGCTTTCCAGTATCCCAGTGTCCTTCTGTCAGCACACAGTGCCAAAAGAAGCAACAGTGACCCCTTACGTTGTTAGACTTGCCATCATTCCCATGTGGCTCTCTTGCATTAATTCCACCATTGCCGCTGTATTGTAAATCAAGGACTGGCCTTGATTTATCTGTAAGTGCTCAGATCTCTAAAGACAAAGAGTGAACTTAGGGATTCTGTTATAGCCAGTTCAGTTTAACTGAACTATCAGGACGTAAAGATCATGTGGATCAGAACAGCTCCTACACCCACTCATCTTACATGTTGAGTACAGACATTATCCGTTTCCTTCTACCTGATGTTAATCTGCTTCTTGTGTCACAGATTGGGATCTGCGGCCGAACAGGCAGTGGAAAATCCTCCTTCTCCCTAGCATTTTTCAGAATGGTTGATACCTTCGAGGGTAAGATTACACTTTTGTGAATTGCTCAAGCTTAACTCCTGGAAGTGCTTTAGTCATCCTTTCTTTAACAGCAGCAGCTTTGAAGTGTGATTTTTGAATCTGCAGGACACACTTGCTTAAACACAATATCATCTGTCACTTAGCAGCTGTGCCATTCATAAGCTGTATCAATGAAAATGCTACTTGACAGAATCAGAAGTCCAAGAGTGACAGAGGACAGCCTTTGGTGCTGTTAAACCACAACAGTAGGAGCAAAGCATAAAAAGGGAAGGAATCCAAGTACAAGCAGGATCCATACACAGTGTACAGATAGGACACAGTGGCCCAGGAAACTCAGCAACTGGGGATTGCAGTTTGGCTTGCAAATGTCCTTCCCCGTCTGTCAGTTTGACCTGCTGCCCTGGAATTTCCTGCCATATTTCCTGCTTTGTGTGCCATGTCTATGTGCCTCACAGAGCACTCCTGGGCATCTCAAAAAACTTTAGTCTCAGTTTCCCAGCCACATCACCCACAGCGCCCTTATGCATAGCCAGACAGTTGTACCTGGAGATAAAATTTCAAAGCGCTCTATAGTAATTTGGCTTTCCGAAACATTGGTTCCCCCTGGTAACTAGTCCCTGATTGAAGTAATATCTTACCTTGTTGTTTGATAGATGTTTATAATGGTCAAGCAGATAAGTAGTGTGTCTAATCTTTCATAAAATGTTACAGGTATGCTTCCTATTCATCCTAGCAGAGGCTTAGTCTCAAGACAGTTGTGCTTGCTGCTTAACCAAAATGTGTTTCATTAGTGAATAAGGGGATATGCAATTCAAGGCCTGTTCCTGCTGTACTGTATTGCAAGCTGAAAGTGAGCCATGTCTTTGCCAGCAGCTATGTGGCATGATAAACAGTCTAGTAGACTATCCATTTTCTTTTGAATAGGAAGGATTATCATTGATGGTATAGATATCGCTAAGCTACCCTTACAGACGTTGAGATCCAGGCTGTCAATCATTCTACAAGATCCTATTTTATTCAGCGGAACAATCCGGTAAGCATTAGCACCAGCAATAAAAAACATATAAGAGTTACATGCTATTATATATTATAATTATACAATATAATGGCTTTTACAGAGCTGCTGATAGCCAGCTGTTCAATTCCTGTTGTCTCAGTTGCAGTAGGGAGGACCACTGCCTTCTGTCTTTGCTTTTCACCTACCCCTGCCACACTGCACCTTTCCAGTGCCTGAGCCTGGTCAGCACGATGTTGGCATAAGTCATCCCAGAAAGTCACTATTTATTTCTCCAGGATCGAGTAATCAGTTTAGCTCAGTGAGCAAATACCCATAACCATCCAGCACTTCCTGAAACACAGCACTGCACCAGCTACTAGGAAGGAGAAAAGTAACTGTTACAGCTGAAACCAGTACGCTCCTACTTCTATTTTCACCTGACTGCTTTAAAATTTGAGGCGCAGACTCTCAGAAAAAAAGAGTAGACTTGAAAAATTAACATAGAAAAAGAGAAAGCAGTAAAGCAATATAAGACGTAATGGGGGATGCTTGGGATATTTTATCCTGGAACCTCTTATCCGCACTGCTTTCTAGTTTTTGAGCCATTTTTTCATCTGTGAGACCAAACACCCTTCTCTTCCTCCTTCTCTGAGAGATTGATGCAGTAGAAACAATGGCAAAAAGCTCCACAGTTTCCAGCAAGTGTCCTTCCCTGTTTGTGTGTTTACCTTAGAAAGGAACAGTACAATCCTCAGTGCAGTTACATCACCTATAGTTACAGTTTCTACATATTAGTCATTAGAGTTCACTAAAAATGATACAGGCTTTTGTGATTTGCTGACTCCATGCTAATACAGATCTCATGATTACCTCCTGATAATCATTCACCTGGAATAGAGCATGATTCATTCACGTCATGTGACTGTATGCCTTTGTTTTATTAATTAACCTATGAAAATTATTTTGGCCAGCATTGGTCACTCACAGCACATACAGCAGGAATAAAACATACACATAAAGTGTTACGCATCACTGAATCTTTTATTTCCGATTATCATTCTGTACACTGATATAAGACTCTCATTTGTTGCTATCATTTCTGGGCCACAGCAAGCTAAAATAGCATTTATCTATTCATAAGTCCAAGGTTTGTTCAGTTGTACAGAAGACTTGCATTTCATATTTCAGTATGAAGCTTGATTGTTCCGTTTAGCATTTATGTAGCAGTAAAGAACAGAGACAAATTTGACCTTTGTTAAAAAATGTTAATTTGAACTGATCGTATTCACAGCTTTTTTTCTCTCCAAAAGTTTTTCTAGTAAAACATAAGAATTTCTTCAGTTTATTCAGAACAAAATAAATTCTAAAACCACACAGAGATCTGCAAAACAGGAAATTTTTCAAATACTGCTCAACTGAGAGTCAGATTTTGTTCTGAATCACATTGCTATAAGTGTTGACCGAGTCTACAAAATTCAGAGCATTTATACCAATGATAAATCAGAATCAGCCCCAGATGTTGAGCATGATTCTGATTGTTTGCAGGCTTATTTCTAAGCGCACTAAAAGAAGAAACATGTTGTAGAAGTTTATATTGACTGATACTCTTTAATTACACATAACTGTAGGTTTAACTTGGACCCTGAGAAGAAGTGCACTGACAGCATGCTGTGGGAAGCATTGGAAATAGCACAGCTCAAGCATGTGGTGAAAGCGCTACCTGGGGGTTTAGGTAATAAGACTTTCTTCTTGAGAAAATTACTTCGAGTGTGCACAACATTCCTGTTTTACATTTTCTATGTATTAAAAAGGTAGCTGCTGAAGAAAAAGCTTTTTCGGTTTTTAGAAGGTGATAGAAAGTGCTTGCCTGCAGGCAGAGGTGCTATATCCATCTAACTGCCCTACCAGCTGCACTTGGGGGGCAGAATCCTGCTTCTGTTCAAACAAATGATAAAATTATTATTTTATTTCAGTATGTCTTCATTATGAAGCATTGGTTCTTGTGAATTCAAATAAGGTGTCAACAAGTCAGGTGTTACCTAGAATATGTTCTTTTCTATTTTCCAAGTCATATCCAGGGAGGAAGATTTTTAAAGCTTAAAGGTGTGAATCATTCCTCCAGGAAACAAACCAACCAACCCCCCAAAACACACATAAAAACATAAACAAAGAAAAACCTTAAAAATGGCAAGTTATACAATCTTTGGGTAAAGAAATAATGAATGTTACTTTCACAGTGGGATGCAGTAACCTAAACTGCACATGCTCCAGAGAAACTCACTCCTTAACATCCTTAGTTACTTTGATGTCTAGTAGATATAAAGAATATAGTGAGACAGAAATAGTACTAGTTCTTCTGAGCAATGGAAATAAACAGGCAAAATGGGGTCACCAGGAGCTCCAGACCTAGAATATGTTACTTTGAGAATCTTTATTCTTGTTTTCCAAGCATATGCTCTACTGTGATCTGACCCTCTTGTATACACACACACAAAGAGCACCTAAATACTGGTTTTGTTCTATCATTTCCAGATGCTATAGTCACAGAAGGGGGAGAAAACTTTAGCCAGGGCCAAAGACAGCTGTTCTGCCTCGCAAGAGCTTTTGTGCGGAAGACGAGCATCTTCATAATGGATGAAGCCACAGCATCTATTGACATGGCAACGGTGAGTTTGGACTGTTCCTGATTTGTTGTTTTCCTTGAGGAGGAGACAACTGCTAATATGCAAATAAAAAGGTGGAAAGCAATTCTATCCACTTGATGATATGCTTACACCATATTTAGTGCAGATGTGTTTACAAGTCCAAGATAGTTGTGAGTCATTGCTAACTAATCTAAAGAGCTTTTAAATCATTTTACTAGGGGGTTAATAGTTATTCCAGCATTGTCTGCATTTAGAAAATGAAGCGTGATTTTCATTGGTAGTTTGATATTCTAAAAAAAAAGCTTTGTAAGGTCAGTGGGGATGGTCAGTGAAAGGTAAATTGGCAAGCAGACCAGCTTGGTGAACAAGTCAGGAATTTCGAAGGCTTAAAAGTAGAGTCAAGGAAATAAACAGAGAGATAAAAAAGATATACTGAATTATTGCATTAATTGCCTGAAACTGCTAGACAGATGTTAAACCACCCAGTAATAGTGCACTGATTGGATTTTAGTCAAATGCATTCTAGTTTGTTTTTTTTTGCCTTTGTTGTTACGAGAAATGTTTCAGTGTTCTTCATTCTAAGAATAAAGAATATAATTGGAGGGGTTTATTCAACAGCTACAATTTTTAATTCTGGCAGCCAAGTTAAAACACATTTTTAATTTTAATGCATTTAGGGATATAGTTCCTCCCTTGAGATACATATCTAAAGAACAGGCAATAGCAGATAAAGGTATCTATGCTAGTGACATTTGTAGGCACTTCGGTACACAAGGTTTCCTAAATAGCAAAGGATAAGTACTTGTTGAGTGAGAACTATGTATGCTAAGACCATCTCGAATATCATCTCCACTGCTACAATATGCCAGGTACACCATACTCCTTTGCTTATCCCTGCCACCCCTTGGTGTTAGATGTCCCCAGTGTGCTGGGACATTCCTAGACTTGCAGCAGGGTGAAGAATGCAGCACAGACGTGCCAGCATGCAGGCAGCATGGCAGCACCCTGAATTCACCTTTGCTCTCCTTACTGTAAGTCTGAGGTCAGGTTGGCAGGGATTTTGGAGCCAGAGCACAGCTCTCATGCACTGAAGCCCAGAGGCAGTGAGGGTGGCAAGAGCAAGCAGGGCTAACTGGAGACCAGGCTCTGACTTAGTTCTGGTATGTAGTTAATTTTTCATTTCTGCAATGTAGGATCAATAAAAGCATGGAATAATCAGTGGTTACTCTTAGTGTCTGTGTGACTACCATGTGACTTCTGTTGTTTGAAAAGCAACAAATGTTTTTGTTTACACAGGAGAACATACTCCAGAAGGTAGTCATGACTGCGTTTGCTGACCGTACTGTGGTTACAATAGCAGTAAGTAGTCTCTGCTGCTGTTCTAATGCAAACAAGAATCAGAAATGCCACATTGGTCAATTCCTATCAATGTTAATAAATGTGTTAATTTGGCCATTGTTTTTGGTTGTTTGTTTTTTTTTACTGTGTTAAATTTTAGGCTTTATCTTCCATTTTAAACTGCTTTCTTAAAAACATAACATGTTCTGTCATGGGCTTTGTGATGCCAAGTCCAACTGCCTGCAACTGAATGTAATCCAAGTATGCAGTCTATTTTCTGTTACATATTTTGGCTAATTTAAAATATAATATGACTTTGACTACTGTGAAATCTGAAGAAGTTTCATCAAGCTACAACAATCATGTAACTAAGGACAAGTAAAATTATGTGATAGTTCTGCCACTGGAAAAAGCAATTGTGTTTCAGAATTTAAAAAAATTATAGAATCCTCCTAACCTTTAAAAATAAACATTCCATCCCTGTTGACAGTCACTGAATTCAAGTTTGCATATTCTTGAAGTGATTACTTGATCTTGAGCATCTATTGAAAAATTGTTTGTGAAAGAGATTTGACCTGAATCAAAGTAGCTGACTCAACAGATATGTCAGAAGCAATACATACCTTTCAGTCCTCTATTTTCTAAAAATACACATATTTCAGGAAGGCAAAATAAAGTCATACTTCTTAACATTTAAAAATTAAACACAAGTCAAAAAATCTATGCTCAAGAATCTTAGAGCATCTTTTTATTTTTACCTAGCAAATGTGTAATAGAGAAACCTGGTTTATCTTACGGTATCCATTCTGTGTGTCATTATAAAAAAAGCAAGGGAATCATAAGCATGAAATTTCCTGATTTCTCTGCATGAAAATTCTGAGTTGCACTGCATCTGCATTTATATATTTTTTTCTGTTTGTCTGGGGATAGGCTGAGGAAGTTTTGTTAGTCTTCCACTCTCTTAGTGAAAGACAGAGAATTTTAAATTGCACAGTTCAGACAAACTGCACTTTGGAATAAACTTACTTTGAATGTTTTTACTTCCAAATGTAAAAGCTGTTTACAGCAGGTGGATTTGTATTCAAAATCTTCTGTAGTAGAAACATAACATGGGGGATTTTTGGTGGGGTGTGCTAGTAGTTTTGGCTTTTTGTGTGTGTGTGTGTGTATTTTTATTTGGTTTGGTTCGGGGTTTGTTTTGGGTTGTCTTTGGGGTTTTTTTGTAGTTTTTTTGGTTTTGTGGGGGTTTTTTGTTTGTTTTTGTTTTTTCTTCTGAGAAAGCCATATATTCCTTGTTTGTGCTTAGGAAGAATAAGACTGGAAAGAGTACAGTATTGTGTCTGTATTATCATCTGTGTTACTTTATCAGGATGGCAGCAATGCTTGTGTTATACTGAAAGAGATCAGACAACCAAGGCAGCAAGTACAGCTGGAATGTGATATTTCAGACCCCTCCCCCCTCTTGTAGACTGAATAAATGTCACAGAAGGACTGCAGCAGAGATGAGATTTGTAGATGCCATCAGTGATTATTTTTATGGAACATCTGGCTACGAAGACACAGAAGGAAATGCAAAAGTTGTTTTGGTACTGAGGGTGCCCAAGATCTCATTAGAAACCTTACAGGTGAAGATTGAATAGGTACAAGGTACACAGTATTCTAAGATTAAAAATCCCTGCAAAAGTAATGCAGACCCAAAAATCAGATGCAGCTAGATTTTACATGTTAAAAGTGGAATTCTCTAAAAATGAGAAAGCTTGCTAAAAACAAAATACCAAAAAATGGTAGAGAAAAAAAGCTAAAAGAAGAAGCGAGGAAAACTGAATCTGTCAGGGATCATGGAAATTACAGAAGGATTTTATTCAAAAATCGCACAGCCAGTGCATGCTATTTGTTAGGATAGAAAGAAGCTGGTGTGGCTAAACAAATTAAAACAGATTATTAGAAACAAGAAGGCATTCTTGTAAAAGCTGAAGTGGTAGCCAAATAAAGAAAATAGAAATGATCATAAGCTCTGGCATGTTATATGTGAAAATGCAGTAAGGCAGGCCAAAAAAAATAAAGTATAAGACCAGCTTCTGGAAGCCATCAAAGCTAATAGAGAATCCATGAATCCCTGAAACACACCAGGAGCAAGAAGTCTGACAATTTATAGGGCTATTTGGTGATCAGTACCTGAAAAGAATGCTCAGGAAAGATAACAGTATTGCAGAAAAGCTGAATTAATTCTTTTCAGTATTAACTGTGGAAAAAAATATGGGGAGGTTTCTTCCTAACAAAATAATTAAATGCTAGGGCTTATTAGAAAAAGGGTAGAGAAGAAGAAAGAAAACATTATACTACTGTGTAAGTCTATAGTTCACACATACCTTGAATAATGCATGTAGTTCCAGTCTCCTCATCCCCAGAACAATACATTACAACTGAAAAATGTTGCGAAGAACAAGATGATCAGAGGTGGGGAACTGCTCCTTAAGGGGGGAGCAGCTGAGTAGGCTAGTCCTCTTCCACCTGAAGGACAATGTAAGGACATGTGAGAGAGGTCTGCAAAATCATGAGGCAAGGGGCATTAAGTGAAGCTCTGAGCAGCGAGGCCCGGAGCATACAAAATGGGATATTTGTGCAGTGGGGACCAAACCTGAAAAAATCTTTTCCGAAGGATGCAAATGCAAAATGCTTGTGAAAGCTCAAGAGAAGATGTGGGCAAGGTCTTAAAGAGATACATAGTCAGTTTTACAGATGGACAAACCACACCAAGCTCAGGAAACCCCTGACCTAGATGTAGTCCAGGACTCGGAGAGCACCCTCATGCAGTACCACACTTGCCCTGTTCCCACTCTTCCTGGGCACCTCCTTGTGGCAATGCTTGGTGAAAGGACTCTGCGCTAGGGACACTGTAGTCTGAACCAGTATGAATCTTCATAGCCAAGTACCTGTGTGCAGTTTTGGTACTTGAATATTCATGTGCTTCTTGGTGTGTAATGCTCTGCAGTATCTGCACAGTAAATAAGGATGACAAGTAGCCTTAACTGAACTTGACAGGAAAATTAATTTCTGGGATTCTGTCTTACCCTAGAAGATATTTGACAGAAACACTGAACTGGTATTTTGTTTATTCATTTTTCAGCACCGAGTGCACACAATCCTCAATGCAGATTTGGTTATTGTCATGAAGAGAGGGGTTATTTTGGAATATGACAAGCCCGAGGTTCTGCTAGAACAAGAAGACAGTGTCTTTGCTTCTTTTGTACAAGCAGATAAGTAATAAAAAAAAAAAAAATGAAGCATTTTAAAGTACAATTGTATTATTTTCTAAAAATGTAAAATACCTGTAAGTAAATACTATTTCATAATTGAGGTTTTCATTTTTTAATAAAATGAGCCAATTTTCTCCATCTGAAGTATTAATGAATTACCCATCTACTTTCCTTTTTTCCACACTACTCTTGCTTTTATTTGCCACCACAGCACCATGAAATATGGCTGGAAAAAACCTACATGGGTGAAATATGACAGGATACACATCAAACAAGCATAGCCAGCATGGAGTTTTTATGTAACTCTTAAACCTCTCCTGCCATTTTATTAACATGTTATTTTTTATGTGTGATAGCCCTACTGTACATAATGCTTATAACTGACTAAATGCAGAAAGAAAAATTATATACCAAAGGTATTTCTAAAAAGCTTGTATCTCTTTTAATCATATGACTCTGTAAAGCTTTAATATCTAAATATAAAATCTATTTTAAAAAAGTTACATTGTGGTTTATTGATAGTGCCTGTGTCTGATGGTCTCTCCTTTAATACCATTTAGAAATTAATCACAATCCGCTTCCTTTAGTCTTTCTTAGGCTACCTCACTTCCACCCCCACTGAATAATATTATAGTGATTCCAAATGAGATTGAGCCTGACTGGCTCCTAAACTGTGAAGAAGCTAGAAGCAGGCAGGCTGTGATAAAGTATCACTGCTTAATGTCCACTGTTTCCAGGCCAGTACAGATGTACCAATTCATCTGGAAATCATCCCTCCAAATCTGGTAAATAAACTGTATTAAATCGTTCACTGTGTCTCAGAGCCATGAAAGCTTGACTCATCCTCACCTAGTTTCATGTATTTCACCCACTGTCGCACTTACCAGTAAATTATGGATGCTTACTAAGATAGCTTGTAAGCACCAAAATTATCTAATTTGGCTAGACAGCTACTTATCCCTGCCCTCTTGACTCATTGTGACAGTCATTCCAGGATTTACTAATTATAAAGAGGTTAGAATGTCAGTAACCCCATGGAAGGCTACAATGAATTTTTCACTATTACTCTTTTTATAGCAACTTTGGCTTCACATCTATTTTTGTCCTTCGTCCCATTTTGAAGAATTACTAGCACTTGGGAAAAACCATTTGTTCTTTTTTCTCCTTTAGCCTGCTCAATTAATTTGGAATCTAGTTTTTGAATGCTTTATTTTTTTAGAAAAATATACCTCAGTGATCTCATGGGATACATGGTATTTTTAATGCATTACTTCTAGTGCTGAAACTAGGAAAACTGAAGAACTGTTATTGCTGTTTAAGTAGTGCTGCCAATTCCAGGGCAGAGTATTTGCAGCATCTGCCTGCTATTATTTCTGTAAAACCTAAGGGCATTAAACCAAGGCCTGAGAACCAGCAGGAGAGTGTAGAATCATACAGTCATAGAATAGTTAGGGTTGGAAAGGACCTTAAGAGCATCTAGGTCCAACCCCCTGCTATGGGCAGGGACACCTCCCACTAAACCATGCCACCCAAGGCTCTGTCCAACCCGGCCTTGAACACTGCCAGCGATGGAACATTCACAACTTCCTTGGGCAACCCATTCCAGGGCCTCACCACCCTTACAGTAAAGAATTTCTTCCTTATATCCAATCTAAACTTCCCCTGTTTAAGTTTGAACTCATTACCCCCTGACCTATCACTACAGTCTCTTACAAAGAGTCCCTCCCCAGCATCCCTATAACCCCCCTTCAGATATTGGAAGGCTGCTATGAGGTCTCCATGCAGCCTTCTCTTCTCCAGGCTGAACAGCCCCAACTTTCTCAGCCTATCTTCATATGGGAGGTGCTCCAGTCCCCTGATCATCCTCGTGGCCCTCCTCTGCACTTGTTCCAACAGTTCCATGTCCTTTTTATGTTGAGGACACCAGAACTGCACACAATACTCCAAGTGAGGTCTCACAAGAGCAGAGTAGAGGGGCAGGATCACCTCCCTCGACCTGCTGGTCACACTCCTTTTGATGCAGCCAAGGATATGGTTGGCTTTCTGCGTTACAAGCGCACACTGCTGGCTCATGTTCATTTTCTCATCGACCAACACCCCCAAGTCCTTCTCTGCAGGCCTGCTCTGAATCTCTTCCCTGCCCAACCTGTAGCTGTGCCTGGGATTGCTCCCACCCAGGTGTAGGACCTTGCACTTGGCATGGTTAAACTTCATCAGGTTGGCATCAGCCCACCTCACAAGCATGTCAAGGTCCCTCTGGATGGCATTCCTTCCCTCCAATGTATCAACCGAACCACACAGCTTGGTGTCATCAGCAAACTTGCTGAGGGCGCACTCAATCCCACTGTCCATGTCACCCACAAAGATGCTGAACAAGACCGGTCCCAACACCGATCCCTGGGGGACACCACTCGTTACTGGTCTCCAGCTGGACATTGAGCCATTGAGCACTACTCTTTGCGTGTGGCCATCCAGCCAGTTCTTTATCCACCCAGTGGTCCACGTATCAAATTGATGTCTCTCCAACTTAGAGAGAAGGATGTCATGTGAGACAGTGTCAAAGGCTTTGCACAAGTCCAGGTAGATGACATCAACTGCTCTACCCCTGTCCATCAGTTCCATATCCCCATCATAGAAGGCCACCAAATTGGCCAGGCAGTATTTCCCCTTAGTGAAGCCATGCTGGCTGTCACCAAGCACCTTGTTGGTTTTCATGTGCCTTAGCATGCCTTCCAGGAGAATCCGCTCCAAGATTTTGCCAGGCACAGAGGTGAGACTGACTGGTCTGCAGTTCCCTGGCTCATCCATTTTCCCCTTCTTGAAAAGGGGGGTTATATTTCCCTTTTACCAGTTGTCAGGAACTTCACCCGACTGCCATGATTTTTCAAATATGATGGACAGTGGCTTAGCAACTTCATTTGCCAGCTCCTTCAGGACCCGCGGATGGATTTCATCCGGTCCCATGGACTTGTACATGTTCATGTTCTTAAGATGGTCTCAAACCATATCCTATGCTACAGTGGGCCCAGGGTCTTCATTCTCGCTGTCCCTGCGTCTGCCTTCCAAGACTTGGGTGGTGTGGTCAGAGCATTTGCCAGTGAAGACTGAAGCAAAGAAGTCATTAAGAACCTCAACCATCTCCAAATCCAGGGTAGCCATTTCTCCTGATAGCTTCCGGAGAGGGCCCACATTGTCCCTAGCTTGTCTTTTATTTGCAATGTACCTACAGAATCCCTTCCTGTTATCCTTAACATCCCTAGCCAAGTTTAATTCCAACTGGGCCTTAGCTTTCCTAACCTGGTCCCTAGCTTCCCAGACAACATCCCTGTATTCTTCCCAGGCCGCCTGTCCTGCTTCCACCTTTTACAAGCCTCTTTTTCCTTCAAATTTTGCTCAGCAGCTCCTTATCCACCCAAGGAGGTCTCCTGGCCCTCCTGCTGCACTTCCTTCTAGTTGGGATGCAACACTCCTGAGCTTGTAGTAGGTGATGCTTTAATAGCAACCAACAGTCTTGGGCCCCCCTGCCCTCTAGGGCTATATCCCATGGAATTTTACTAAGCAGCTTCCTGAAGAGGCCAAAGTCTGCTCTCTTGAAGTCCAGGGCAGTGAGCTTGCTGCACGCTCTTCTCACTGTCCTGAGGATCTCAAATTCGACCATCTCATGATCGCTGTAATCAAGGCTGCCCTGGAGCGTCACATTTCCAACCAGCCCTTCCCTGTTGGTGAGCACGAGGTCAAGCATGGCACCTCTCCTTGTCGGCTCCTCTATTACTTGCAGAAGGAAGTTGTCTCCCACACAATTGAGGAACTTCCTGGATTGCTTGTGCCGGGCCGTACCATCCCTCCAACAGATATCAGGGTGGTTGAAGTTCCCTCATGAGAACAAGGGCCTGGGAGCGTGAGGCTGTTCCTATCAGTCTGTATCTTATGTCTATATCTTATATCTATCTCATCCTATATGTCTGTGTAGGATGAACAGTAGTAAAAGGAGGGAGATAGAACACAGTTGTGCAGATGAAATGCATGACTTCTGTCAGCTGCCTGCTGCAGATGAAGAAAGAAAAGGTACAGTTGGGAGGTAACTCTTCCAGGGACTCATTTGCTTGGTAGTGTCAAAGAAAAAAAAGCTACAGAACTACTGGTGTGTTTTCACACTGCCATACAAGGGACACATTAGGGCTAAGAGGGAAGAGATAGGAGACAGGTGACTATCCTTCCAGGGTAGCAGAAGAGCTCAGTCAACATAGAGGAGGTTTCTACTACAGCTAATATGCATGCTTGTCTCCTAGATGCCCAGTACTGGTCTAACTCGAGATCTCATCCTGTAAAAGCTTAGGTAGACCACCACCCTGAAGAACATCTCAAACTCATACTGCAGAGAGAGATTCTCAGAAGCTTTGCAACCATTTGTGGAAGATAAAGTGATGTTTCATATGCTTTTAAGAAAGTGTCTGGAATTTGATATTGCAATTTGGACTAGCTCCTATTCCACAAGCCTCTGACAATCCATCTTACCTGGAAAGGAATGCAAAGGAGTAAAGGACACAGCATATCACTAAGACAAGAGCATTATATCTTGAGGTATTAAGAAATAAGAACACAAAGTACAAGTGCCATACATTTCCATCATCAGTGGGGCTTGTATTTCACAAAGCAGCATCGCAGGAGGGTAGGGTGAGTTGGTTCATACCCAACAATTATGCATCTTTTGAATGGTACCACACTGCTGGATAAATATGTGTGAACAGGGAGGCCTCCCAGCTGCCACTTGGGCAGAATACACTTCACATTTTCTCAGCATGTTTTATCTAGTCTCGTTTGTACAGGACCAAGTCCCAGGGAGTTCCTGCCCCCTAACTCCAAAGGGTTAAGAGTCTCAACATAACCAGAAGCAGTATCCAACAAAATTATTCCATGGTGGGAGGCTCATAGACATTATCTGAGTCATTAAAGCTGTTACCTTGAGGAAGGCGGTCCAGAAGTCACTATTAAATTAGGCTCACAAATGTATTTTGCATGGCAATGAAGCATTACTAAGCGAAGCGCTGTACTAAAATGGGTGCAAGACAGCTCCAGAGCAGCCATGTGAAGCTGCTGAGGGGGACTGCCATGTTCAGACTTTCATTTCTCCTCTGGGATGGGTCTTGGCTGGGTCCCAAAGGTGTTAGTGGGATAGGCTACCTGTGGAGATGTAATCAGGGTTTGGTTTAATTATTTTTTTTCTTTCTTTCTACAAACGCTTCCATTACACAAAAACCTTTCTAGCATTTATTCCCTTGTCTTAGTGTGGCTATTTCATCCTCTTCTACTTATTTCTGAGGGAACACAGCATGCCTGCTACATCAGCCCTCTTACTTGCTCTGCTCATGCCTTCCCCTCTGGCTTTGCATAACCAGCTTGGATCTCTTTTCTTCTGTCTACCCACTCTCACAGGATGGTGATTTGTGAGGCTTAATTCATGTTAGGCTAACACTGCATAGCCTTTGAAAGAAAAGTCTGCTTCTAAAGGCAGAGTAATACCACAGTGCCAACTAAATTTTCATTTAAGTTACAGCAGTATCTTATTTGATAGCCATTAAAGTTTGTATAAATTGGAGCAGAGGGGAGTATTGAAATGTAAAACCTATTTTGTGGGTGGAAAAAGTTACCCTTCATGATTCTATACTACAGAGTGGGACTGTTCACTCCTGTCAGCCCAATTTGTTCAGCAGCTCTTAACACAAATATGTTGGCTCACTCAGAAGATCTGTCACTTTTTTTTATTAAGTATCTGTTACTTGATCCACAAAGACAGGGCTTGTTTTAATTCCGCTCTAGAAATTCCTCAGCCAAAGCCACTAGCTTTTCTGTCCTATCTCAGCAAATAAGTGCTCAGAGGTGAAGAAAGAGAAGTAAGTGGCAAATGACAGCCCCAATAAGGAACAGAAGTGGAAACAAGGGAACACCTTTCTAGCCTTACAGAGTTCAGGATTCCTAAAACCAGCGTGGTGACTGTTCATGAAACAGCCCTTGCTGTAGTAGGCTCCATGCATCAGGGCTAGCACCAGACTATGAAGCAATTTACCTTTCCCTTTAAAACACTCCTGCCCAACACAGGTTTGTTTTTTCATTCTACATCCATGTAGTTACCGCCCTCTGGAGGAAAAGGTGTAGAATAAAACAAAGATTAGAAAAAGCATACGGAAGAAATGGCCGGAAAGACCAGACTGCCTCTTGAACACTTATGTGCATCTCTGCAAAACTGTGTGAAGTGCTACTTATGAACTGCAACGGTGTTATAGAGTCCCTTTATGCTCACTTCAAAATGATGGAAGTAACTATGTGCTGCCATCAGCTGCAGAACCACACTTTTGACAAGGAAATCTTCAAATTTTTTCAGACATTTGTGGGGTTTTAAATGTCTAGAAAAAAAGTAAAAAAAAAATACAGTTTTTTTAAGTTATATATATAAGTCATGTACTTAAACTGTAGGTGTAGGTGACATTCACAGTAAGCACACAAAAAATGTCTAGCAGATAAAGTCATACAGAAAAAAGGAAAAATATCTTTGGCTAAGCTTAGTGGCCTGGCAGCCAGGTGCATCTTGTTGTTATCTTAATTTTATTTATCAAAGCAGCAAGAAAGATGACCCAGAACAACAGACGGCATGTAGTACTGGGAAACTGACCCCTCTGAAAGGAATGAATGCGTCCAAGGACATACAACTCTTCATATATAAAAAGTAGTGATAGTCTAAAGTAATAGTGATCATTTAATTATAACAACTGCTCAGAGAGCTCAGATAGTGATTACTTAAAACTACGGTTCTGAAATCCCTAGGTGGGCCACTGTAAGTAGCTGCAGGTGGTGAAAGTTGATTTCAATCCCAACTGGCTGGCTCCCATCCATCAACTGGGCAATTGCCTTGGCCAGGCAATCAGTGCCAATAACTGCTTACAGTGTGTACCAAAGCATTCAGAGCCAAAACTGGAGAGAAAGCTAAAGGGCACATACAATTAGAAAAATGTAATCATTAATTCCCTGGTAGCAAATAAAACCTCTTATCGGGAATATCCCAGGATGGTTTAGAAATTCTACAGTGTTGGTGCCTAAACTGAAATAAACCCAAAATATTTAAATCAAAGTAGGTAAACACGTGAATGAAAATATTGGTATTTAACAGCGGATCAGTCACATAGGAGTGTTTTTAAACAATGCACCTTGTCCCACAGATACCTCCATGCGCACGTGTGTGTACGCACAGAGACATGACACTGCCACACACAAGTTTCCTGGCTCCCTGTCCCCTTTCGCTGGTGATTTTGATGTCTGTCTGGACGCTTTTGCCAGCGTGGGTTAACCGCCTGCAGACAGACCATTCTTTTGCAACCTGTACAGCAGACATTCTCCCCAGCGGCCAGAGCTCTCATCGATTCATGAGCTCCTTCTGTCAGAAAAATCCTTCCTTGGTCAAAGCTGAGTAACTCCAGCAGATTTTATAAGTGGGACTGAGACCCTGTAGTTCCAGGTCTCTGTTTAACCACACGTCCTGGACTTGGCCTCTTCAGGCATGTTTCCTACCGCTGCCTGCCCAGCTCATTAGACAAATGTTTTTCTCGCACTCCCAGAAAGACACATGTGCAGGTGAATTTCAGGATTTTTCTTCCATTGAAAACCAACCCAGTCCTATTTTGCTTTCTATTTCACAGAACAATTGCCCAACCTGCGTGTGGTAAAACCACACCATCCCACAAAGCAGCCGCTGTTAATGGAAGGAATCCAGGTACCGCCAGAAAACCCATCCTGGAACAAATACTCACAGAAACCGCGGCCGAAGCCAGACCTCCCCCGTCCTCAGGGGAAAAAATAATAATAATTAAAAGAACGAAAAGCCCCGCACCCACACCGCCACTGAGGTAAAGAGGCGAAGAACGCACCCAGCTCTCACCGGGGAGCAATCCGGGACTCGGATCCCCCCTGCAGGGCGACTGTTTTAAACCGCCTTCCGTTGCCAATGTCGCTCAAAGACCGCTACGCGGCGGTAAGCGCGGCTCCTATGCACACAGGCGCGCGGGAGTGCCTCAGACCCCGTCCCTCCGCTGCAGGCTCGCCGAGGGGCCGGCACAGGCTCGGGACCCGCAACACCGAGGCCCGGGAGAAGCCGACCCGGGCCCCCCACGCCGCTTCCCGACCGCCGACTCGTACGTTGGCGGCGCCGCCTGGCGGCCGCCGCGCTACCGTGCCCGAATACGGCGGGGGCTGCAGCGGCGCCGTGCGCCCGCTCGGCCCCGTGATGCGGTCGTCCCCCTCCGTGCCTTCCCTCCCACCCCCGGCAGAGCGGCGGCTGCATGGGGCGGCGCTGAGCGGCGGCGGCGGCCTGCAGCCATGCTGTCGAGGAAAGGGATCATCCCTGAGGAGTACGTGCTGACCCGGCTGGCGGAGGATGTGCCGGATCATGCCCGGTATCGCGCACGGGAGCGTCGGGCGCGTTTTGTGGGCAAGAACGGTGCCTGCAACGTGGCCCATAAAAACATCCGGGAGCAGGGACGCTTTCTCCAGGACGTCTTCACCACCCTGGTAGACCTCAAGTGGCATCACACGCTGCTCATCTTCACCATGTCCTTCCTCTGCAGCTGGTTGCTCTTCGGCATGGTGTGGTGGCTCATCGCTTTCGCCCACGGAGACCTGGATCACAGCACCCGGCTGCAGCGTGACCCCAGAGAGGGGGTAGAAGGGGCCCCGGCCAGCTTTGTTCCCTGCGTGACCAGCATCCACTCCTTCACCTCTGCCTTCCTCTTCTCCATCGAGGTGCAGGTGACGATTGGCTTTGGGGGACGCATGGTGACAGAGGAGTGTCCCGCCGCCATCCTGGTGCTGATTGTGCAGAACATCGTGGGGCTGGTGATCAATGCCATCATGCTGGGCTGCATCTTCATGAAGACCTCACAAGCCCACCGCCGAGCTGAGACCCTCATCTTCAGCAAGCACGCGGTCATCGCCCTGCGGGAGGGCAAGCTCTGCTTCATGTTGCGGGTGGGGGACCTCCGGAAGAGCATGATCATCAGCGCCACCATCCGCATGCAGGTGGTGAAGAAGACCACTAGCCTGGAGGGGGAGGTGGTGCCCCTCAACCAGATAGACATCCAGATGGAGAACCCTGTGGGGGGCAACAGCATCTTCCTCGTCTCCCCACTCATTATCTACCACGTGATAGACAAGAACAGTCCCCTCTACGACATCTCCCCCGTAAACCTTCACCACCATGAGGACCTGGAGATCATCGTCATCTTGGAAGGGGTGGTGGAGACCACTGGCATCACTACTCAAGCCAGAACCTCCTACCTGGCAGATGAAATTCTCTGGGGTCAAAGGTTTGTGCCCATTGTGGCAGAGGAAGATGGGCGATACTCTGTGGACTACTCTAAATTTGGCAACACAGTGAAAGTGCCCACCCCTTCGTGCACTGCTAGGCAGCTGGAGGAGGACAAGAGCATTATGGATACCATGCCGTTTTCCCCTAAAGGCACAATAAGGAAGAGGTCTGTCAAGCTAAAGCCCAAGTTTACCATAAGCGATGAGCCTTCCTGATGCCTTTTGACTGGGAAACTCTTGTTAGGGCTTTGTGTCTGAAAGATCCCATAAACTCAAAACACTGAGGTGGCCTCTTACTTTTTTTTAAATTCAGGTTGGTAGCACAAGGTATGTTCCGGTGTTATTTATTGTGGGATAAATCTAAAGCTAATTCTATTTTTTTAAGTGTGAGAGATTTCAAGCAGCACTGGGAGTAGGGAAAACATGGTCTGCAGCTTTAAATTTCAGTTGAGACTTGTATTTAATTGCACGATCATTTTACATTGATTCATCGGCAGGTAATGACATATTTTCTCAAAAAATAAATGTATGTTTATCCTCAGAGTTTGCAGCACTTAGGGGCTTGCAGTGTCCTCAAGTCAGTGGTTTTTAACCGTTTTTTTCTAACTTGAACAATATAGCAAAATAAAATATGAATAATTAACAAAGTAGGCTGGGTTTTAATGATAACAAAAGGGTCAGGCAATGTTATGTATGATACAAGACCAGACCTGGAAATGTCTATGTTTTATGCTCTTTATGTCTCAAAGGAATTAACTGCCAGATTTGCTTCATCCATGTTGTATGGAGCCACTCCTACAACATGCAATATGAAATGTAGTTGATTATCTGCTTTTGTTTATGTTATAACCCTTTACACTTCCAAAAGAAAACATTCAGGAATACCTTATTGGACTGTTATGTTTGGACATTTATGATGGTAAGCAATGCTTTGCCTTTAGAAAAAAGTAGCAGTTAATAAAACAACTGACATTAATTATAAATAGGAAAAAATCTGTATTGTAATTTCTAAAAGAAGAGAAGCAACTTCACACACACACACACACACACACACACATACAGAGCCACATGGCAATAGGATCTCAATAAAAAAAATTTAATCTCTCCCTTAGGTCAGAGTGAATACTGTTAGAAAATTAGGGAATAGACAAAGATACTTTTAATTAAAGGGCAGTGCTGAATGCTGAAATTCTGTCTGCATGCAGTAGGCAAAACCTTTCACTCCTTTCTTTTTTTAAATGAAGTCCAGGTTCCTGTGCTTAGGGAAAGGGGAGATGTGTAAGACAGTGTGGTCACTTCCGGGATGCTTTTGTCACCAAACATACACCTGCTGAGGAAACTATTTCCTTTCCATTTACATCCTGACCTCCCTATCCAGCCAGTGCCTGCCTTGGTTTTTAGCAGAATTTAAGATCTGATATTGACCAGCAACAGTGAAAGAGCCATGTTCACCCCCTCAGTTCCACAGTGACAACAGCAGCAATTCCCCTTTACACACTTGCAAATCTGCTATCTGGGGATATTGGTAACATCAGCAATTTTATTTCTATGCAGGGTTATTAGGAGATAGTAGCAGTATTAACTGCAGTGTGCTATTAACAGCGCAAACTGTCAGTTAAGTGAAAAAAGGTGACGTCGTCCAAATAAATCTAAATAAGCATTACAGATTTGATCCAACACCTGGTTACAAGCTGTGCGGAGAGGCATCAAGTTACTTTCAACTTATTTAAGGAGCTTCTAGTATCAAGTTCTTGTATGTTGCATAGTTCGCAGCAGACACCTAAATGGTTTGTGTTAGCAATAATATGGCAAATATTCAAATGCCTTGTCAGTATAACAATATGCCAAACTCATTCAAAAGTGTGACAAAACTTCCATATTGACTATGGAAAATTTTCAGGCATCTGTAATAAAATGAAATAATGTTTGGATAAAATCAAAGGTTGTTTTAAAATGATAAAATAGTAGTTCTATTTTCAATATTTATATATTTCAGTTTATGAAGACCTGTATCAGCATTATCAGACTGTGAGTTGAAAGAATATATATGCCTGTTCAGATTTCAGATTCCCAGTACACCAACAGTATTCTGTGAACAGCTCTGAAAATGTGATGCTTCACAATCAAAAGACAGTCAAACTAGCATTAACAGTCAGCAAAGAAAATTTGGAAAGGCCTATTTTACATTCGTAATCATAAAAACCTTTTTTTTTATATAATAGGTAATAATTAAATGCCTTTGATGATTAAACTTCTTCTGTAAGATTGAGTCTAACTGTCACATTCTTTTCCAGATTTCCCTTTTAGTGCTTCTGTTCCGTCTCTCACCGCCTATCAGAGGGGCACTTACAGTAGGGCTATTTGCCTTTCCTAGACACCTTTGTCCCTTTGAAAGTTCATTGTTCTTTATCACTTGTCACAATACCACTGCTCTATTCTTATTAGCGTCATAGACAAAATATTAGAGTTAGCTTTCCAGTGACTTGAAATCGTTGGCTTCTCTCTAGTTTCTTTAGTGCCCTATTTTGATGTGTAAGACACAGCTTGAGGTTCTCGCATAAAACCTTTTCAGCTCTGGTAGCTTTTTAAAGCTCTTTTCAAGATTTGACCCAAATGTGAAGCTGTTTCAGGAGCACTACCATGCAACTATTTTCAGGAGCTGATGCAAGCCTCTTTTTCGCTAAGGGAAATCTGTGCAACAGAGAGGTAGAAAATTCCATTTGTTCACTGTGAGATGGAGGGGAAAGACTGGAGGAAACAGCTTGCATTAGCTGGGCTGCTTTCAGGACCACCTTTTGTTACTTCTTTTACAAGTGTCTGCCCAATTTTCTGCAGTCTTGCAATAAATAGGCATCATAATATTATGAGGAAGGCAGGATTTGTACTATTAAAATCACCATGGTGAATTATTTCAGTCAAAGTGTTGATAATTTTGAATCTCGGGATTCTTGTAATTTTAAATTCCTCTGTCCTTTCACCATTTAAAATATTCAGAAGCATTTCAGGGGCAGAGCAAGGAAGAGTAAGTGTATTTATTTTGTCCTAGGGATGTTACTTCTTTGTGAGGATCCTTTTATTTTGTCATTTACAAAGTATTTGGGAATGCAAATATCTGAAATAGTCTTGAAGTGGTACTTGTGCTGATCGCCCCCATTCTCTGTAGGAAGGTTCTGAAGAAGACGTCAGCGCTATCATTTGATGTAGAAAAGTCCTCATTCTTAGCAGTGAGCAAACGCTGCATTTTCCACAGTTGAATTCCAAAGTGAGTGGGCTTTTGAACTTTCTTTCGCAGCCTATGTCTGCCTTTTGGTTGGTGGTATCGCAGCTGAGATCCTGCCAAACAGCTAGGGTGTGTGCTGTGACTTCCACTGCCAGTACCTCTCCACATGTGCTCTGCACAGAAACCAGTGTGAGGGAAGTAGGAGGCTACTTGCTTGGCAGCTTGCCCTGACTGAAGAGAGGATGTGGACACAAAAAGTGGGAAGCTGTAGGTTTTGTAGTGACCCATTGCTGAGTTTAGGGTCTGGTGTAATCAGCTGTGCCCATGGGAATTGCTTTCATGTGCTTCAGTCTGGAGGCCATTATCAGTTTATTCTCAGTCCACACTGTTTAGTACATTCAAACTGGAATTTGTTAAGCTGTTTGGATGGACAGAAGCATCACAGACCTTATAATCAGAAATAGAGACTGGAGAACACTTAAGTTATATGCCACAGTTTAAAATACTTGTAGTGACTGCTGGTGAGAACACAGTGACTGGGAGTATCAGTTTCGTGTTGCTTTTCGTAATGAAATCAAGTGGCATATGTATGCAAAATAGAGTATAACAAGGTTTGACACTGTCTGTCTCCCAAAGCACGTGATAAGTACAGTATTATAGAAGTGTACTTCAGTAGGACAATGTCCCTATCAAATAGATACAAACCAGAAGTGAACTCAAGAGGCTGCATATTAAGGCAAAAGAAGGTGAGGGACAAAATAACTCAACATTTAAATCCACAAGTGACACAGTGGGAAGGATATGTCAAGAAGTAATAAACTATTTTCTTTTGAAGCCCTTTGCACCGGTAGAGGTGTGACGATGCTGAGGTGAGAGATCAGAGACCTAAAAAGCAGATATGAGAGGCTGGCATAAAAGTCTTTAACAAGGCCAAGGTTTACGTGCTAGCATAGATTAGCAGTGGGATTAATGTCAAAATTCAGTCTGCCCTGTAAGGCGAGACTGTGGGCTGGACATGATTTGCATTGCTCAATCCAGTGAGTAAATATTGCTGCATGTTGAGCAAGGTACAAATCACAGCACAGCCCCGTTGGAAGTAGTGTTAGGAGGACTCTGTGGCAACTGATTCTAGTGGTTAGTTATTTATTAATAGTTAATAATATCAATCTAATGAATAGTAGTTCATTGGAAATGGAAGTTTCTTTATGTTTTCCTTCCTCTTCCACTCTTTGTTTGTATATTGGTCACCCCTAAGGGTAATTATTGTAGGTCTGCTAGCACAGATTGTTTTGTTTTGGGATAAAGCACAAGAATGCTTTGGGAAATAAAATACAAAAATAAAATAGATATCGGAAGCCCAATATCTATTGTGAAAATGCCAAGCTTGCAACTTTCACGGGGATTCCTTGTACAGAGCAAGGAAATACCCATTCCTAGGAACTGGGTATTAATAAACTACCATAGATTATTCCTTGTTGTTCATTCTGCAGGTCCCTGTGGAAGGGAAAATGGTTTAGCTCTTCTGGTTAGGGTTCAGGAGAAAAGAAGGTTCAAAATCACTGCATTTTAGGCTCCCTAGTTACAACTTTCTGTCTCTGTTGTTTCTGCTACTAAAAGTAGGCAGAGTCAATGCTCTTTGCAGTGCATGTTCCCGTGTGGCACTGCATTCATCCAGGGCCAGCTTCTCAATTCCAAGGTGGACTTCTCAAACCCAACACCCCTACCCAAGGCTCCTGGAGGGCAGCAGAAAAAATCCCACCTATTTCAGTGGATTTTTTTGATCAAAGGACATAATCTGCCAACCTGCTGAAAGCCTGTACTGCAGCAGAATGCGGGATTTAATCAGCACTGCAGACCTTGGTCAAGCAAAACTGCTGCTTGAGTTGAGAGGACCCTTGTGTGAAGGAGCCCTTGGGTAAACTGGACTAGAGCAGGCAGTGGGACATGTGCTTGGTGTGGCTGGTGACTGTCTCACTGCCTGAAAATGAATCATTGTACTATTTTTGATTCAGCAACAGGAGAATGATACGTGATACAAACCTCCACACCCTCCCAAGGAGAACTATTAAAAGAGCAGAAGACATTCTTGAGAGGCTCCTGCCTCCATCCTGCTCTTAGCACTGCTGGGTGCCTACAGAGAGAGGATTGTATGCTGCATATTTTCCTGGTTTAAGCCCCTATTTGAATACATAGTGTGGCTTTAAAGAATTATCACAGGGGAATGACTCAGTTTAATTTTCAAAAATCATAACCTACAGCCCCTCTTCACTTCTTGCCCCGTAACCTTTGTGCCAGACTTACTTACTGAGTTTAAATGCAGTTGGAACTCTATGAGAAGTTTGCTGCCTAGCTCCGTTACTGCAAAGCTGAGTAGCCTTAAATAATCAATCCCATCTGAACTGGAGGGGGCCCAGAGAGGAGCGTGTTTCCTCTTTCCTCCCTTCAGAGGTGCTGGTGCCTGCCTTGGCAGCTGGCATCAAGCATCTCGTCCCATCCTTCCCCATCTCTCTGCCCCTGCTGCCAGAACATTGGTGAGGCCCTGAGCTAGGAATATGGCTGCTATGTGCTATGACAGGAGGTGGGAGCTGCCCTTCTCCTTCCTTAGCCCTGACGCACTGGCTATTTAAGTGGCAAATACCTGCTTATTGTTTTGCATTTATGCTTTCTCTGCCCAGCAGAGGACAGGCAAAGTGTACAAACAGCTTTGCTGCTATTATAGTCACAATAATGTTATTCCTGAGCAGAGCTGAGCACAGAGATTGACAGTGAGCATCAATGCCAGCAGCAGGAGCCCTTGACTTCAGTGAGCTTCAGATCAGGCCCCCCTGTTCAATTCTGGGCTTTAAATCCAAGAGAGCTTGCCAGGGAGTTTATTAGCACCAGGATTTTCCTCTTAGGAATGGACATTGTTAGGTTAATGGGGTAGGCAGCTGACCCAAATAGTCCCTGATGGTGCTTTCGCTGTGACAGTGATGCTGTTCCCTGTGTTTTATGTTGAAAGTCTCCTGCCTCAGCATATCCTGGGAACTTCTTCCTGTGTTTTGTGAGTAAAGAATCTTGTTTTATTTCCTTTTCTCTAGCATGAGAGAACATGGCCCCCTTGTACATGTTGTATAATCCTATATGCTGAGGCATTTAAATGACTTGAATGTTTATGTTGTGGTCTGAAATCAGCTGCCCTTTTTGTTGTGTACCTGAAAGGATGTTGTAGCAAGATGGGTGGTGGTCTCTTTTCACAGGTAACAAGTTATAGAATAAGAGAAAACAGCTCCAAGTTGAGCCAGGGGATGTTTAAATTGGATATTAGGAAAAATTTCTTCACTGAAAGAAGAAGGTTGAGTCATCATCCCTGGAGTTATTTAAAAGATACGTAGACATAGCACTTAAGGACACGGTTTAGTGATGAAGGTAGTGCTATATTATGGCTAGATTCAATGATCATAGAATCAACTAGGTTGGAAAAGGCCTTTAAGATCGTCAAGCCCAACCATTACTCCAGGACTGCCAAATCCATCACTAAACCATGTTGCTAAGGGCCTCATCTACATGGTTTCTGAACACTTCCAGGGACAGAGATCCCACCACTGCCCTGGGCAGCCTGTTCCAATGTCTGACCACCCTTCGGTAAAGAAATTTTCTGAAGGTCTCTTCCTACCTAAGTTCTTGCTCTCTCCTGGTAAGTGCATAGAATTAATGGGAACAATACTTTCTGTATCCTGCCTTTGTCCCAGATGCATTTTTTCCAGCATTGTTAGCTCTACTTTAAGACTTGAAAAAAAAGTTACCAAGATAATGCTTCTTTCATGGGATTGGTGAAGAAGAGCAGTGAGATGAGCTGGAAAATTGGAGTAGTTGTCTTGCAAAATGCATGGATTTTGTTGAAGTGTGCAGAGAGCAGCTTCCTTATGTAAAATGATGGTAAATTTTGACCCTATGGGTGAAGAAGCTACCCTATGCAGCCATCCCCAGGGATGTTTTAGAAAATGACTAGTACTCTGTGGGTGTGCTGATCACTGAATATGCAAGGGTGGCTTGATTATAAAGAACTAATGAGTGGCTTCACCCGCCATGGAGAAAGCTCACTGTTGCTGAGCATTTATCTAGAATTATAGGCAGTAAACAGCTATTTTCCAAAGGCAGTCTCTATCTTTTGAAATGTCTCTGTAGAAAGTAGCCATCATGTTCTTGCAGGTTATCTTCTATCAGGTGTTGTCTAGACAACCAGAGCTGAAATCTTTACATTTAGAATCTACCTGCTTTACTAAGTGGATGCATTTGATAGTGATATTTGATCACTCAGTTTGAAAGATTGTTCTTTCTTGCACCTGCTTTTAATTGTGGCAAAGTTGTATTCCTTTATTTGTTTGGAGGGTTTTTTCCTGCCTATTTTGTTCATTATGGTACACAGCCTGAAAAGTGTGTCACTTCTGTTGTGTTCTTGAACAGCATCTAAGGAAAAAAATAAGTTAAAAAGTTCCACAGCATGCCATAGCCCTCTGACCCGCAGTCAGAGCACTTCAATTACAATACTAGCGTTCAAGATATTTCAATGTTATCACAAGTGTTTGTACTGTTATGTGGAGATCTGTCTTCACTGAAGAGACACCATTTCTTTTGTTAAGTGAAGCTCAATCAAGTTTTAAAATGTAGGCGTCCTCAAAAGTTTCATCTTCAGTAGAAACCTAGCATCTGATCCTACATTCTTTGCTTTGCTTCTCTGTTTTGCAAGTTACACAGGAGATGAAACCAGATCCATCCTCTTAGTCCTTACTTTCTGCTTCTTCCTCAGTTGGGAACAGTCCCTTAAACCAGGGAATTAAACTTGCCCTGTTTCTCCTCCATATACACAGCACTGAAGTTTCATGTCCACACTAGCCTTTGGATGTGCTGTAAGACACTTAATCTTCAAAATGGTAACTGCTTCTTGGCTAGATTGACCAGAATCCTTGATTTTATTTTTTTCAGAGAGAAGAGGATAAAAGTCTTGACACATTTATGAAATAAAGTCTTGATACATTTATGGAGTAAACTCCTGACACATTTATGGAGTGGTTTTGGTGCCATGTCAGCCAAGTGGTTTGTGTTCTACTATTTAAACTGTAATTTTCACATTTCACTGATGTCCTGTAACATTAAATAACTACCTGAAGGGCCTAGCATAAATATAAGACTCCCCGCCTGCTTATTCCCCTTGTTTGGACTTGGCCTTGAGCAGGCCCAGTGTGAAAGTTGAGTGTTCAAAAACCCCTGTATCCCTGTGAACCTCTGCCTTGACTGCCAGAGACCCCTTACTGCCTCCTTCAGGTGACTTCCCAATCGCAAAAAGGTAACTTAGGGACAACTTCTTTAGTGGTAGTGGACAACATAGAATCATAGAATCATAGAATAGTTAGGGGTGGAAAGGACCTCAAGATCATCGAGTTCCAACCCCCCCTGCCATGGGCAGGGACACCTCCCACTAAACCATGCCACCCAAGGCTATGTCCAACCCCACCTTGAACGCCGCCAGGGATGAAGCATCCACAACGTCCCTGGGCAACCCATTCCAGGGCCTCACCACCCTCACAGTAAAGAATTTCTTCCTCAGATCCAATCTAAACTTCCCCTGTTTAAGTTTGAACTCATTACCCCTTGTCCTCTCACCACAGTCCCTAATGAAGAGTCCCTCCCCAGCATCCCTATAACCCCCCTTCAGGTATTGGAAGGCTGCTATGAGGTCTCCACGCAGCCTTCTCTTCTCCAGGCTGAACAGCCCCAATTTTCTCAGCCTATCTTCATACGGGAGGTGCTCCAGTCCCCTGATCATCCTCGTGGCCCTCCTCTGCACTTGTTCCAACAGTTCCATGTCCTTTTTATGTTGAGGACCCCAGAACTGCACACAATACTCCAAGTGAGGTCTCACAAGAGCAGAGTAAAGGGGCAGGAGCACCTCCGTCGACCTGCTAGTCACACTCCTTTTGATGCAGCCCAGGATACGGTTGGCTTTCTGGGTTGCAAGCGCACACTGCCAGCTCATGTTCATTTTTTCATCAACCCACACCCCCAAGTCCTTCTTGGCAGGGCTGCTCTGAATCTGCTCCCCGCCCAACCTGTAGCTGTGCCTGGGATTGCTCCCACCCAGGTGTAGGACTTTGCACTTGGCATGGTTAAACTTCATTAGGTTGGCATCAGCCCACCTCACAAGCGTGTCAAGGTCCCTCTGGATGGCATTCCTTCCCTCCAATGTATCAACCGAACCACACAGCTTGGTGTCATCGGCAAACTTGCTGAGGGCGCACTCAATGCCACTGTCCATGTCACCCACAAAGATGTTGAACAAGACCGGTCCCGACACCGATCCCCGAGGGACACCACTCGTTACTGGTCTCCAGCTGGACATTGAGCCATTGAGCACTACTCTTTGCGTGCGGCCATCCAGCCAGTTCTTTATCCACCGAGTGGTCCACCTATCAAATTGATGTCTCTCCAACTTAGAGAGAAGGATGTCATGGGAGACAGTGTCAAAGGCTTTACACAAGTCCAGGTAGATGACATCAACTGCTTGCTGCCTACTTTTTTGTCCCTTCTCCACACACATTGCTGATCCCAAACCTAGAGTCCTGTAGGAGATATAGGGGTGTGCAGCTGCTGCTAAGCCATCCTGTCACCTTCCAGTGATGCTTGACTGGTGAGGCAAGAATCATGCTCAGGAATGATATTATCAGAGTGGCCTTGACTGTTTTGTGCTGTTATAAAACTAATACTTTAAAGGTTCTATGTGGCTCTGATTTGCAGTCACAGTTCGTTAGCAGCCCTGTTTGTTAGGTTCTTCCGTATAGCAGGAAGAAATAAAATTAGTTACAATAGCAATAATCTTATACTGGCCTATCATAACAGAACTTAATGTATCCATAGAAAAAGCCACAATCTTGCATTAAGAAGTGTTGCCACATGTACACCACTCCACAAGTTTTTTGGTAGTTTGTTTTCATTACTCAATATTCAATCATCGCTGTTTTTCACACTGACTCTCAGAAACTACTCCGAAGTGTATTAAATTCAACAGATGTCTTCTTACTGGCTTAAAGAAAGTATATCTGGATGCAGTTCAGAGAATGCTGGCTAAAATGCTGTGCTGGCACTCACATTTCATTCGTTTTTCTGAAACAGTTTAAGAAGTACTGATCAGCTTTAGTTAAGAGCTTTGATTTTATCCTTAGTTACAGGGGAAAGTTCTGTTTGTTAGTTAACTTTTATAGCTTATTCAGTGCATTACTGTGGAATGGCTAGTCTGAAAAATAGAAATACTTCCTTAAAGATTTTATCTACTTTAGGTAAGAATCCAACACCTCTAATAACTTTACGGGGTGTCTTATTCCCTTATCCAGGCACACTAAAAAAAGCTTGAGTACTTGCAAACTAGTATCCAAATTTAAACTAACTTCTAAGAGATAATAAACAATAATAAAACAATAGTTTACCCACAAGCTCGAGCTGAAAGGCTTGTTCTACACACTATTGAGTTGCTGAATGAAAAACCTCACCTCTTAATATATTGTCAGATGCCTTTGGAGAGAACTATAGTTTGCTCATACAAAAATATTATCCATTTTCTCCAGTATTAATTTTTATGGCTTGGTTGGCTTCAGGTAACTGTCCAATTTTTGTGGCTCTCATACATTCATACAGTGCTTGATGTTGTCAGGTACGAAATTTCATGTTGGAAGTTCAAGTCTTATGAGCTGTTTCTGGCAGGAATTTCTCTTACCTCAGAGACAACAGGAGACTTTGCTAAAGCAAGAGAGACAGTCTTCCATTAAAAAGCTGCTGCAGTAAAATACTTCTGGGACACTAAGTCAGGAGTGATTTATTGCAGAAGAAAGAATTGCGCAGAAAAAAAGTATGCACCTACTGTTCTTTGAGTGCTCTGTACCTGGACTCAGTAAGACATTGCACTTACACGCATACATACCTAGTGTGTCATACTGCATAAATCAAAAGAAGAAATTTTGCTCTTGGTTAAAGAATGTGGGATTTTTTTGGTTATTTTTCTGCCAGCAAGAAGACGACCAAAGTATCAGTCCCATCAACAAGATGGCAATCAAGCACTTGTCTCGAGCAGGCTGCTCACCGTACTAAAATACTCTGTTACTTTGCTACAGAATGAGAGAAGATCTTTAAGTTAAGAAGTAAACCCGAGATGATAAGAGTTTGATGCTAACACTCCTCAAGTATGACACTGAAAAGCTATATTGGTTTATTGCCACTGGAACTTTACAACAGGGTAAATAAATACAAAATTACATCTTGTGGTTAAGAGGAGAGAGGGAAAGTGAAATTGCTCCTGTCAGATGTGGTATCTCCTGGAAAGCAAATGGTGGTGGAATGGCTGGATTAAAGATAACCTCAGTTTTTGGCTCTTGATTTTTACCAGCCTCCACTTTTAGCAAATTTCATAGTGGGGATATCATTCTTCACTCATTTGAGAGAAAACAACTTGAGGAAAGCAAAAATCCAAGTTAAATTCAACCTTTGTTTATACCAATTTGTTGGAATTTTTGTAGAGACTTTCAGTAGCAAAAATGACATGCCAAGTGAAACTATCTACTGGAGCACTGTGTGGGATAATTTGATAGAAAGCTACAGCCTCCTCCCAAGTCTCCTGGGGCTGAATGATGCTTGCAGAGGCTCATAAGTTACACCTTTCTGTCCCAAACCACTCTGTACAACTGAAATAAAATCATTTTCTCCCTCAAGTTACACCATAATACTGCTCTGTACTGTCCTTAAAGTGAAAGGAGCCATAGATGTATTATACATACCGGAAACCATAGTAATATTTCTTTCATGATGGGTTTCTCCAGGCTTTGTAAACCACATTGAAAGCAATTTAGCACAGATTGTAGGTAGAAGCAGTTGCCTCAGTGGCCTGGTAGCTCTTGTCTGACATTATCCTTTATTATACTTTCCTCCAGTAACCACTGGGTTTGAATCTCTTCAAGGCAGAAATCACTCACTCTACACACATAAACACAGAGAGATGGTATAGTATTTGCTTGTGCTAGATAAGCAAATAAAGATGTGAAAAGGAGGTCAAAGAAACTTGATTGTTTAGCTCTTTATAGTCTTGGTATTTATATATCTATTTATACAGGAAGCAAGAGGATCCAGTCTCAGTAAGGAATACATTAAGTGGAAGAATTAATGTTTTTTTGACAGCTTAAATACAATGAACCTCTAGTCCTCTGGATATGAAAATGTCCTTATTTATAATAATTTAGTACTTGTCCAGCTACAGGGCTTCTGTAACAAATGTAACATGTAATTACATATTTTATTATATTTTCCCTGGCTTGTGAAGTTCCAGGCTTCTCCATGCTAGTCCTTCTCATGGTACCCAAAACAGCTATGCCATCATGATTTAAAAGGTGGTGAATTACGGAGTACAAACATTTTCCCTGCTGCAGGAGGAACAATCTATTTACTTTCTCATAAAGCATCAGTGTCATCCTATTAAAAAAAAAAAAAATCAGGAAAATACTTCACAAACTCCAAGAGCTATTTTTCCATTTTTAATTTTACTTTTTCCCTGTGAGAGTTTCTTGAAACCTTCAGAGAGATAGACACCATCAAGTCTGCTCAATGGATTAGGCTCCCTGATTTCCAGTAGGGTATGCAGGCACACAGATGCTGTGGATGCTGAAATGCTCAGGCTAGCTCTCTTTCTCAAGCTGAATCTAGACCTCAAGCTAGATTTAGATCTACATCTGGAACATTTTTCTTACTTTTGTGTGCATTGGTTTGCACGTGCAGTGCTATGCAGGTGTCCTCACCTTGAGACAACCAACCACATCTGCGTGGGATTCCTTTTCTTTTTTTTTCTTTCCTTAGACAAGAAAACTGAGGTATTTTGTGACAAAGCCTGTGAAATCTTAGTAGGAGCAGCACTTTTGTTGCTCCTGAGATTCAGCCCTCTCAAAACTCTCTATTTCCATGGTGTCTATGCATGTAAAGCTGGACATCCAGGACACAGCTGCACTGATGTCGGACTCCAAGCAAATGGAACTCATAGCAGAGCTAACACAGGTTTAACGTTTAATTCCTCTCCAGATGTTTTCATGTGTACCAGAGAGCAAAACATAAACATATTGCCCAAAGAACACAGGATAAAAAAGTCACCTTGTAAATGGATAGAATGGGATTTCTTTGTAGTTCCCTTTGAACGTGTAACATCAGCAGGGAACTGCACTGTGTGGTCATGTAAATTAAATTTGATTTTCTTTGTGATACAGTTTTGTCTTCATCAGCAAGAGACCCTTTGTGTTTAACTTCAGTGTCTGTGAAGGATCCTTCCAAGAGCTGCTCATCATCTTTATACCTCAAGTGTTTGATTTCTTCGGGGAAAGAATGAATGGGCTATGCAAGTTGAAGTGAGCACCTCCACAGCAGTTGGCATGTCCAGTAAATATCACACTGCATCCAGTGGTGGTAGGGCTAAAAAGCAAACCTCTGAATTTCTTTAAATTTTATCAAGGTATGGTATAGCACTGCAAGATGCTGACTGTGGGTTCCCCAGTCCCCCAGGTACTGAGCACCTGATCCCCAGAGAATCCCATAGCATAGGCAAGGAGAGAAGGGTTGGGGAAGGTAGGTTTCACAGTTGCACCCTATGCAGCTGTGAAATACTTTTGAAGAAAAAACAAAGATGTATTTGATTGATATTTTCTTCCCCAGTTTGAGAGATACAGGGACTATGACCAACAGTATGTGAGAGACTAAGCTGCCTTCTGTGAACAGAATGTGCCTTGTCTGGAGAAACAGGTTCCAGATACCTTAAATAAGATCTAGGGAAATGCTTTACATCCTTATCGTTCCTGAAGGTCTTTAAGGGAAATTACCAGCTGTTGGAGAACTGAGTGTAGCGGTTAAGACAGCTGTTTGGAGAAACCACATAGAATTACCAAGAGCAATTAAGTGTGAGCATATAGGAATAACTGTGTATTCATGTGAGAGTGTCAGGGTTAAAAGCAATAACTGTCACAGCTTTGGAGACAAAAAAACCCACCCATCCTTGTAACAGTGAGATGAAAATTTGGCAATCCTGAAATGGACACTTGCTTTGAAAAATTATCTGTTTTAACACCAACTGTAGATCCAGACAGCTACTGTCTTTCACAAATGAAACTATACCCTCAGTGAAGATGATTTCAATGAGAAGCTCTGCCCTGTCATGCTCACATACCTTTGGAGAAACATGAACACTGTGGGGAGCCATGAAAATGCTGTTCTTTTCTATGTGCACCTGAAACTGAGAAGCTTTCAGATCTTCCAGGTCCTTTAGCAGAGTTGCTTTCTCTTCTCTTGCAGCATTACATTATGTGATACATTGCACATTACTCCAGAAGAAAATTTGTGCCCTATCTTGTGGATACTTCAGATAAAAAGTTTAGTACTAATGGTTTGGAATGAAAGCCCACAGTGTGGTGATTCAAATCAACTTCTTCCAAATGCTTCATTTTTATGCTTCCATAGAAAGCTTTTTTGTTTGAGGAACTATAAGGGAAAAAGGGATATTTATTTCTAGATGCACATTAAATTAATTAGAGCAAAGAAAAGAAACAAATGCTAATTGTTTGCTCTCCTGCATAAGCTACGTATAGTCAGTAATACGCATGCTGTCAGGCAGGGCTTGAGAGGGCATGCAGCTTGCTTCTCCCTTGCGTCTGTCAAGCAGTTGTGAGTTACCACTTGGAAGTTCTATTGATGAAACATGCATCAGGCAGGAGCAGGATGATGTGTATTAGCCACTTTGAGTCAAACTGCATCTTTTCAGTTTGCCCTTTGCAAATGCATTGCCTCTAATCCCAGTACTATTTTTCTACTTCATAACTACTATGTTGCAATTGGTTGGTTGGTTATTTTTTTAAATAAATTTAGGAGAACACTCTGTGCATACTTGGTTCAACACTGGTGCAACCCTGGCTTTGTCCTGAGGCACCCAAGGTACACCTGAAACACTTAGTACGTGTCTAGATGGCGAGATAAGCTACTAAGCATGTATAAGCTGGCAGAGACCAAATTGATGTGATGCTGACTGGTCATTCCTGACCCTCAGTGAGGCTCGTCCACAGAGGCAGTCAAACAGTGGTAGGATACAACCAGAATCCAGCCAGTGCAGGTCTGCAGTGCCACATAACAGCATAGATGGCTTGGCAACCCCCAGCCTGACTGTTGCCACCAAAGTACCAAATGAAAACATTGCTTTTAAGCAAATGGGAACAAAAGCATGTGAGTGTTGCTTTTGGAAGTCGTAGCTAAAGATCACAACAGCAATAAAGAAACTGTAGGTGCTCATGCCTCCTATTAAGCTTAGAATGAAATTTTCAAAAGCAGTTTACAATGTAGAAATTGTAATATAATCAAAATAGAAGTTTAGACACTGTAAATCACTTATATGGTTTATAGCACTTGATGTACAGGAAAGCAATCAGTCCAACCAAAAGACAGGCAGCTGTTAATCCAAAGGCCGGGCCAACTAAAATTCAACCTGGGAGCTATAAATAATTAATAGATAAATTAATAAAGACTATTCTGATGATGCTGTTATTACTTGTAGATTGAACTAAATCAAGACAGATGACTGGCTGGTTATCTTTTTTTTGTCTGAGTATTGTAAACAGCAAAAAGTTAAAATACAGATACTTATTTAGACTATGAATAGCATATGATTTATTAAGTTCTTGATAATTGTATATAGTGAACAGAAAGAAGTGAATATTTAAAGCACTTATTTTTCCTCTTTCCTTGGTAAAAAAGAAAATGCACAGGAGGGTATATAGACTAAGAATTATATAATTATTGTAGTTGAAAATGAGATGTGACTTTACATGTAGTAAGCAGCATAACATTGCACACAGACAATTAAACTAGAGATACAGGGAAACTCTGATCAAAAACTTAAGGCATGTCTTGATGATAACACCCTATTACTTGATCCCAGTTCTCATATTTAACATCATGACGTTTATCAGTTTGCCTGGCTATTCACTGTTGATTGTGCTTCCCTGAGAGATTTCAAAACTGAATGAACATCCCTAAGCTGGATCTGATATATGCCATTTTTACCTTTAGAATCCCTGGGGAAAAAATGTTAATGTATAACAACTTAACAATTACCTCCAAAGAAGCTGTTCCTTGAGCAGTATCAGCAGTGACAATGAGTTGGCATCTGTATACTTCTGTTTCCTCCAGATGGCAGAAATAGCACAGCATTGCCTTTTTTTTTATTTCACTAACACAGAATCATAGAACGGTTAGGGTTGGAAAGGACCTTAAGATCATCTAGTTCCAACCCCCCTGCCATGGGCGGGGACACCTCACACTAAACCATGCCACCCAAGGCTCTGTCCAACCCAGCCTTGAACACTGCCAGCGACGGAGCATTCACAACTTCCCTGGGCAACCCATTCCAGTGCCTCACCACCCTTACAGTAAAGAATTTCTTCCTCATATCCAATCTAAACTTCCCCTGTTTAAATTTGAACCCATCATGTAGGATCCTACTCTAGGAGGGCTGTGGTTTCCAGCTGTAATTGTAAACAGTATCTTTTTCTGGTCAATATCTTGGTTATTTTTAATACTATGTGATTGTAATATTGTTGTTATCCAGTTGTGGTATACAGTACTCAGAGTTCAAATGTGGTACAGAATTGTCCGTGTTCAGGAAAGTATCACTAGTTTAGTGCTCATTTGCACTATCAGGGTCTCTCCCAAAACGAAACAGCATAATCAGAGAAAAAAAGAAAAGAAAAAAAAAAAGAGGCAGAAAAAAACTCTCCTGAAACATGGCAACATGGCTCTTGAGGGATCATTCAGTGTTTTGACATCCTGTTTTATCACGGCACCGCTTTGCTTATTACTCTTTCAAAAGTGCTCAGTTATGCTTGTGTGACTCCCTCTAGTGATGAAACAGTATGCAACTTACATGAAAAATCACTGTGTTGATAACTGATGTTGCATCACTTCTCCGTGGTACTAATTGCACTGGCAAGGTCTGCACAGCCTGTAGAATGGGCCCTGGTACTTCACTCTTTGCTACTGAAATATGTTGTGACTGTGGAAATGTCCATACACAGAAGTTTACACAGGACCCAGCTCCATGGCTGAATAACTCGTCCTCTCCTCCTAGATAGGCCCTGTATTCATGCAACAGGGTAGCTTGGTGTGATGCAGGGTGGAGATGGAGGGCTGCCTGTGCCTCCATCCTACTTCCTCCACCGTCACCTGTGATAGGGAGCACAAAAATTGAGGTCCTCTTCTCAATGTAGTATTAACAGCAATAAGGTAGTAGGAGAGGGTGTGAAATTAGATATGAGGGGTATGCACCACCACCTTCTATAACAGAAACGGCTCTATAGGCAGTTTCTTAGAACATACCAGCTGCAAGCAATTATGTGTTAAGGAAACACAATTGAGTAAATACAAATCATTTGCAGCAGAGACTAATCAGCAGTCACTGTGGAGTCATTCAGACTAACAGCCATCTGAACTGATGGAAAAGGTGCAAAGAATGGAGAAGTTATCTTTGTAGTGATGCCCCATCCCTACATTTATCACTGAAAAATATGCCAGGTTTAGAAACTGAAAAACTAAATATCACTTTCCTTCATTGATACAGTATTTTACTACACAAGCAACTATGCAAGCTGTTATTTAGCATAATACTGGATGGTATAATTATAAAAAGTGGTGTTATTGTTAGATACAACATGATTCTGGCAAGTATAGATTTTAAGGCATTAGAAAACATTAGGTTAGGTGGTTTTGATATTGGCTATCTGTGGATGCACAAATAAATAACGAGACTCAGCATAGGTCTCTACTTCCCATTATGTAAAAGAAAATAAATTTCATTTTTAGAAATGTAACTAAACTACAGGGAGTGTTGCTATGTTTTCAGATGGGATTCTCATTTCACTGTCTCGGTACAACTGCCTCTTCATTTCAGTAACTAATAGGTATTTGAGGATGTAAATAAGAGAGTACGTCTGGGGCCAACCTTAGGAACATCTCCTGGCATCTGCTACCTACTTTTGCTTAACTTACAAAAGGACAATCATAGAATCATAGAATAGTTAGGGTTGGAAAGGACCTTAAGATCATCTAGTTCCAACCTCCCTGCCATGGGCAGGGACACCTCACACTAAACCATGCCATCCAAGGCTATGTCAAACCCAGCCTTGAACACCGCCGGTGATGGAGCATTCACAACTTCCCTGGGCAACCCATTCCAGTGCCTCACCACCCTTACAGTAAAGAACTTCTTCCTCATATCCAATCTAAACTTCCCCTGTTTAAGTTTGAACCTATTACCCCTTGTCCTCTCACTACAGTCCCTAATGAAGAGTCCCTCCCCAGCATCCCTATAGGCCCCTTTGAGATATTGGAAGGCTGCTATGAGGTCTCCATGCAGCCTTCTCTTCTCCAGGCTCAACAGCCCCAATTTTCTCAGCCTATCTTCATACTCGAGCTGCTCCAGTCCCCTGATCGTCCTCGTGGCCCTCCTCTGGACTTGTTCCAACAGTTCCATGTCCTTTTTATGTTGAGGACACCAGAACTGCACACAATACTCCAAGTGAGGTCTCACAAGAGCAGAGTAAAGGAGCAGAATCACCTCCCTCGACCTGCTGGTCACACTCCTTTTGATGCAGCCCAGGATACGGTTGGCTTTCTGGGCTGCAAGCGCACACTGCTGGCTCATGTTCATTTTTTCATCGACCAACACCCCCAAGTCCTTCTTGGCAGGGCTGCTCTGAATCTCTTCTCTGCCCAACCTGTAGCTGTGCCTGGGATGCTCCCACCCAGGTGTAGGACCTTGCACCTGGCATGGTTGAACTTCATCAGGTTGGCATCAGCCCACCTCACAAGCGTGTCAAGGTCCCTCTGGACGGCATTCCTTCCCTCCAACGTATCAACCCAACCACACAGCTTGGTGTCATCGGCAAACTTGCTGAGGGCGCACTCAATGCCACTGTCCATGTCACCGACAAAGATGTTGAACAAGACCAGTCCCAACACTGATCCCTGGGGGACACCACTCGTTACTGGTCTCCAGCTGGACATTGAGCCATTGAGCACTACTGTTTGTGTGTGTCCATCCAGCCAGTTCTTTATCCACCGAGTAGTCCACCTATCAAATTGATGTCTCTCCAATTTAGAGACAAGGATGTCATATGAGACAGCGTCAAACACTTTGCACAAGTCCAGGTAGATGACATCAACTGCTCTACCCCTGTCCATCAGTTCTGTAGCCCCATCATAGAAGGCCACCAGATTGGTCAGGCAGTATTTCCCCTTAGTGAAGCCATGCTGGCTGTCACCAAGCACCAGAGCCTTGCTTCTTCACAAAATGCCACCATACCTCAAGGTTGGGTTTTTTTTCAATCAAGTTACATTTACAGAATGGAAGAGTCTAATGTGGCTGGAATGTGGAACCATGTCCTGTGGATGTCCCCAACAGTCACATTGCCACAGCCATTCTGACATCCTGAAATGGCTGGCACCCGGCTTTGCAGGGAAAATCTGCAAAGAGAAAGCAAGCTATAGATAAACCTGTTACTAAACCTGTGGGTGCTTACCTTCTCTAGGATTTCTGCTTTGAATTTGAACAAGGCAGGGAAGCGTGTGGTGTTGTTAAAGACTTGTAGTGCTGTTGCAGTAGCATTTTAAGTAGTTGGTTTTGTATTTTTATGAATATAGAAAATTGAGCATTCAAGTACCAGTACCTCATTAGTGAATAGCTATTTCAGTGAGGCAGCTGGGCCAGGGAAGAACACAAGGTACTTGGGTCTTTTTATAAATTCCTTTTCACATCTTTCCAGAAAGCAAAAAGTGGAGGGCAAACAGCAAGGGCCTCTGGGCAGAAATATGAAGTTGTGCATACAGACAACGTCTAAACCAGCTCTTTTCCCACCAGGTTAAAATAAAACTATAGACGTCTGTCACTGTGCTGAGTTTCAGTTTAATCCAGTTAAAAACTACTAATTTATACAAAGTACAGAGTGGGCTTTTTTTGTTTTCCTTACATATACTGCACTGGAGGATATGAATTTGTATAACACTGACCAAATCTTACCCCTTCATCTACCCCATTCCTACCAAAATCCCAGCCAAATGCAAAACCAGATCTCTGCATCTTTGTCTTGAAATGAGTTTCTCTGTGAAGTTACATTCAGTTTTCTTATAATCACCTCCTAAATGAAAAGCAGAGTACAGATGAAAGCAATGGTGCCCATGACATTCTAGTCCTTTATCTACCTATGATTATAGCTTTCTACTTTCTCACTTAGCTGTAACCTTAATTTTATTTTTCCCATCTTTAAAAAGCTCCTGAGAAATCAGTACCATGGCAGAAACATGCTTTTAGTGGCTAATACTTCTAGTCTCTTTTATGGAAGAGAGAACCAAATTAAAGTAAGACATCAGGATTGAAAACAACAAACACTTTAAAAAGCAACAAATCTGCAAAACATTTAATGAGTAAGCATGACTTGAGCACATTGCATAACCTCTAAGGCAAATGTTCCTCACAGTGAGATAACTCTTATTTAAACCACGCTTCAGAATTGATCCATAGAAATAGTTTGGTGACTTTATTGCACCTAGATGGAGACCTGGTTTAGCCTGGGCCTGAAGAATACCTTTCCTCTACAGAGGAAGGCAGTATTGGGTGAACACTGTCTGTCAACAGAGCAGAACTGGCAAACCAGCTTTTGTAAGAGCATCCATTCAGTCCTTGCCATCTTTGTAGCCATGTGATACAGGTACCCATACATAGGTGATTTTTGTAATCAGGTGGACAAGCACGAACTTCTAGTTTGGGCTCTTATCTGAAAAACATTTAGGCAACAAACTTAAGATGTGTTCAGTAAGAGTTCCATAACTTAAGTGTTATTGAGGACTGAGGCTCTGACTTCCACATGATTTAGGGCAAGTAACTGTTAGTTTGACTAAACCTTGATTATTGTTAACAGATAAAACCATCACCAGTTCTAAGCTTTACAAAACTGCCTGTTCCCACTTCTAAAAAATGAACATAAAGTCTGTAGTATATTGCTAAACTGCAAGCCTACTAATTAATTTAACACTGACAGGAACAACATTTAGGTATCAGATAGCAACTGAAGGAAAGATGCACACTGTTTTACACTGATCACACCTCAGTGGCTAGCTGAAATGCAAAATAAGCAACTTTTGCTAATGCTAACTCATGATCAAACAAGTGAAAATTCTGGCTTCTCACAAGTGGCTTCCTCAGCGTCACCACTGCCACTATACCGTGGCGAGAAGCCACCGAGTTCAGCACCCAAGTTACAACAGCTCTTTACAAAGCTCTGGATGTTTCAAACTAAATGGGATAATGGGGTTATAATGCCCATCTCCAACAGCAAAATATAAGAGGTTGCACTGGAACCGAAGCTTGAGCATTACATTACAAAGCACACCATTACACATAATGACATTTGTTGTTAGGAGGCAGGTGTAGCCTAAAGGAATGATTTGTATGATAGAAATGCCTTCACACCAAAGGTTTCAGTCCTTGGTTCTCTGCAAACATCTGTGGCTGTATTATGTCCTCTCTAAACTTTCATGTGGGATGGGGAGAACACAAGAAAATTTTACCCTTGCCTTTTCCACGACATTTAGGTAAGTTTCTCTCCTTGTTTTCCTCCTCGCTCTGTTACCCATTATCAGGCTACAACCCCAAAGCCAGAGCTGTGCACTGAGAAACTCAGTCTGGATGTAGCTGTAGCTATGTCTGGGCCTCTTTGCAAACAGATGAAGTTGCTGACAAAGGTATTTCAGACTCCTGACAAAGACATAATCAAACTGGTGTTACATGGAAATGACAAACAGCGGAGGAGACATTGGGTTTGGAAGCTAAATTGTTGACCTCTTGCGTTGAGAACAAAAAATAAAAAGTAAAATAATTCCAATTCTTTGAGTAGTATAGATGAAAGAAATATGACATGACAACTAACAAGATGAAACAGATGAGGAAATCCAATGTGTTCTGGGAGTAGGTTCTGTTATATTGCTTGGAGAACAAGAATATGCCTAGGCCTGATGAAAAAAGCCTTAAACATGGAAGGAATGTGCCTAGCTTCTATCAATGAAAGCTCTTCAGAGAAACCTTCCAAATGTCAATAGAAAATGTAACTGCCACCTGTCTTTTTTGAGTTTGCTTAAAATATTCATGTCTTATTCAGAAAGGAATATCTTTCTATAACAGAGGCAGATGACAAGCAAGGACTATCACACAACTTTTCAACATTCTAGTAAAACTCACAGGAAAATCAACTTATTCTTGTAAAACCTTGGCTTACAATATTAGGGACCTAGCCTGGTTTAATACCAAAATAATACAATCAAGTAACACCCCTGTTTTAGGACACTTCATAAACTTACACGAACTGCTGAAGAACTTATGAGAGTTAATAGTGAGCCTCTTAAGTTAAAGATTCATGTGTGAGAAAAGCTTTCTGAAGCACATGGTGCATTTTGAAAAACCTGCCATTATCATAGGAGGTAGGATAATCTGTACAGAAAAAGACATTGAGTCTTGTTCTGTTTTGTACAATATTTCCATCAACCTAAAAAGCTTACTTAATAACATGCAAAATTTTGAGATCAGCTGGCACCTAATGAAAGAAACAAGGACCAAAGTACTGTCCCAAGAGCCAGCTGAGTATTCAGTGGCTACATAGAATTAATCTCAGCAAGGAGGACGGTTCAGATCAATACACTAGAAGTACAGTATTCCTTTGAAGGCTTAAAGTGAAATTCTTAGGCTTCTGTAAACAAAAATATTCACTGTTCCACATAATTCTTTGCTGTGTTTAGATTTTTCGAAAGTGCAAATCTGTTCTGATTAAAGATTAGACGTTTGATTTTTTTATTTGGTCTCAAAGAAGAGTTTGGTAGTGCTGGAAACGGTAGGCCTTTATCTATGGTATATTTTGCTTATTAAGATCATTAAACCCATATTTTGCTTCTCAGCATTTCTGGAAAGTTTCTACATAAAACTAGACCTAATTTGACATTCAGGTCAGTTCCCTGCCTCCTCTCTGAGAAGACTGCAATTCATGCCTAAACACAGAATGGCAGACATCACCTCTGTTTTTCCAAGAGAAGACTTCAACAGCTCTGGCCTTAAAAATCTTTCGTATGTATAGTTTCCTTAATTCCCTCCTCCACTATAGCCTCTAATGATCCCCCTGCTGTTTTTCTCACTGATGCACTGGAGAAAAAATTAGTTTAATTTATGATTCAAGTCTGACTGATAGTTCATCACTAATGTTCCAAACGATTTTACAACGATTCTTCTGGGGAAGAAAGTGGAGAGTTCACATTTCACTCTGATTTCCTGCCCACCCCCCGCCAAGACCCCCAAATAATAAAGATGCTATAAAGTTGAGGCACAAGTGGTTAAGGGTGAATTTGATCAGTTCTTGCAGCTGGTTCTTGGACATGTCCTGGTGGTAAAGGCTGATCACCTTCCGCGGGATGTTTTGGTGCATCTTCAACTTTGTGTTCCCCAGCTGTAAAACAAGAACAAAACAATCTGTAACTTCCCAATTATTAAATTGGCCCAATCATGGAAAGTCTCTAAAGGAAAGTTTCCAATGCAGGGACAATCAAATTTCTTGTTTTGTAAGTGAAATAAAAAATTTTGTATGTGCCTTACAATGAAATCAGATTGAGATTACCCAACAGACTGCATTATTATAATATTCAGTGTTTCCTCTTAGATTGCTAGTTGTTTCTGTTTTCTGTGTAATATTTTTCCTTACATAACACATTGGTTCTTTGGAGATTGTTCTTTCTGAAATATATTACATGCTTACAAAATTTTTAATCTCAATATGGGAAGCTTAGAAAAACAAATTAAATATTTGCTCCTGTATTTTACTCCTCACTGCATCAACAATAACATTCTCCCTTTGCCTGAGTTTGAATAATAGTGATTTTCATAGTTTGCTGAAGATTTTACAACTTGCAGCTGCAAGTTTTTGTGTTTTTCTTTTTTCCTTAAATTACCGTTAGTATCTCCAGTAGCCTAGAGATTAGAAATATTGTCTACTTGGATCTCCTTAACTCAATGCATGAGTAGTGGGTAGCTCTTACAACACCTGATTATACGGCTTTGCAGAAGTTTTTACATAAAATATGTGTTAAGAACAATGTCAGCTACATATTGCTGGTATCGAAGTGTATCATTAGTCCAACTCCTACGGCATCTGCTATAACACTGTTTTTACTGAAGGTGAGGGGAAGTGAGGCTCTCAGAACTGAGGATCATAAAATGAAATTACCCACAGGCAGTTTTGAAGCAAATGAAAGGCAAAATTAAATTGGTACTGATATTTCATTATTTCTCTTCATAGAACTGAATGGCTTTGGGATAGAATTTCAGAGTAGTCCACAAAGCAAGCTGTAATCACTTAATACAGCATTAAAGGTTTGAAATCCCACTGTTGGCCATGCAGGAACAGTTAAAAGATTCAAAAGGCTGCCAGGACATAGTCTGAAGTTTTACATTTGAGATGCATGTCAAATTCTTGAGCTCTATTGATAATGTTAGCACATGAACGTGGAAGCCAATAAAACAATATTAGTTTCAATGCTTTTGGAGGTGGAGAAAAATCTAAGTTAGGATGTGTGGATGAGCAGACCTCCTTTAAAGCAGAAAAAAAACCCCCATGGACCATGTGTTATAGTTAAGTGCTAATATATACCTCACCATTTTGCTGCCACCAGCAAGCAAATGCAATGATATATTATGACACTGTTTTCTGAGGGTGTTGAAGTAATTGGTCATTCATACGACCTAAAACTAAATTGTCATGTCACGTTGTGCACAACTGCTAGTAAATTTACTGTTGAGGATAGACCTGAAAGCATTTAAAGGCTTTGATTTGTTCTGCAGGCTTTGATTTGTTCTGCAGTCTGAGACTGGTCTGATGTTCTATGGCTGCATTACTGGACCTGGTCACTTTGTATCTGTATTCTTCTCTGGATGCTCAGAAATCCTAGATATGCCAGATGATAGCAGTATTTTTAGACTGACAGGTATAACACAATCCTTCTGTGCCCATATGATGACTTGAGTTAGAACTAAGATTTTTTTTATTACGGACTTCAAAGCACTAATATTTCAGAAACATTTATAAGAGTTCCATAATTGCCTTAATGACAGTTTAGTCAACCTATCTACAGAGATCATTAAAACCACATTAACAGTTTCAAGAGAAAATAGAATTTTAATGACTTTTACATTGGCGGTCTTATTTTAAAGTTTGCACAGAAAGCTACATACGTGGTTGGAATTTCAGTTCTCCAGCTGGTCCTGCGGGAGGATTTCCCTGCTGTAGTTTCTTTTGCTCCATCTGTTTTACAACCTGATGAAACATAAAATATGACATTTGAAAAACTTAAATCTGTAAACTTTCTCTGAGGCGACATAAATGAATACAATTAAACTTTGCAGTCATTATATAAAGTCTTCATTAACAGGTATACTACTGAGTTGAGATGCTCACATTGTTTGCTATAATCCTGAATACAAGATTACGTTTTGCTACCATTAGTTTAGAATTCAGCTGGGCCTCATATGAGAAATCAGGGTAAAGAACACTCCAGAGCTGGGGACTATAATGAGCCGTTACACATATGAGGATACAGAATAGGAAAAAAATTTCTGTTCTCTTAAGTACCTGCTGAAGCTCTTGTTTCTGAGCCTGAAGCTGGTCATGCTGCCTCTGTAGCTCTTCCTTCTGCTTCTGAAGATCTTCAGCCTTCTTTCTAAGTTCATCTTCCTGCTGAGAAATATGACTTTCAAATTCCTTCAGCTCGTCCTCAGTGAAGAGCTGCTGCTGATCTAGTGTCTGCAAGAAAATACACACAAATGTATTTAGCCAGAATGTGTATACATTTTTATTATCTTCCCACTGAAATAATTATTAGATGAACTGAGCAGCTCACTAAACAACCCTCAGAATTTTCATCTAAATACTCAGGCTTGACACTGTAAAGGGTTAGTACACTCCCTGTAAAAACAGCAAAATAGTTGTTTGTCAGCTATTTGCTCATCAAAATTCTACTACAGATTTAGAAATAGGAGAAAAAATTTCTCTTGCTTCCAGCTGAATTGTCATCTTCCCTCGTGATTCATGAATGTTCATTTTCTGTTTGAAATGTGGGAAATGCTCTTCTAGAATCCATAGGGTGGCGCAAGACCTTTTCTGTTTGTGTGTGCACCATAAAGAGTACATCTGCATTACATTACTGTGCTACATTTGTACACTACATTTAGGTAAGACACTTAACCACACACATACCAAAACAGAACTGAAAAAAGCAAAGGTCAGAGACATGCCATTTGGTTTCATGGTTAGAGTGATGTAGTACCGTATGCTGCACTTGGAACACATTCTCATTACCTCCCAGCTATCTGGCTCCAAAAATTCTTTTTTCTCTGTAGCTCGCAGGAACTCTTCTAAAGTCACTAGCCGGTCCTTGTTAATATCAACCTATTTAAAGCAAAAAATTAAACTCAACATAAAGGATGGGTTTTGGTGGACCTAATGCTTAATTTCATCATGCCAATATCTTAAAATATGACCATATACTTTTAAACTGTCTCATTTTTAAGGGAGTACCTGCCACTTCTGACAACTTCTCTCAAAGGTTATATAGCTTAACAATAAATAAATAAAGAAATAAAAAGTACATCCTCATATTTTACTTCCAAATCCACTGGCTTTACTGGAAACATTATTTGTGATCACAGCCCCAGTGCTAATAATGGAATGCTTGATTTTTTTGATTAAAATGTTTTGTAGCTTTCTGGTAATAATTTTGTAACTGTGAGTCACAGTAACCTCCACGTCTGGATGGGTGGTTTTGAAACATGAAAAAAAAAACCCAACTGGATTGTGCCAAAATCCTTTAAGGGAGGAAATGCTTCCTTTTATGATTAACAGAAGACCAGGCTTGCTATGTTGCGCAAGGTTATGGAATATAGTTGAATACAGAAAAGACGTGAGTGAAAAACACAGTGGTTCAAAATACCCTCTTCCCTTTCCTCTGTCTCCTGAGATGAAAATCTACCAGAACTATTCACTGTCATAGGTGATACCTTGAGCTCTGAGACTTCCTAGGAAGGGACAAAGGTGAGACAAGAAGACAAACCTCAAACATAAATCTTACACATTTGCCAACTGAAAAGCACATTTCCCATCTTCCCTGTTTGACACAAAATTCATAGGGAATTTCCACTGAACCTCAGTCTCTGCAAAAGATGGAGGCTACAGCACAATTTCTTCTCTGGAACTTCTTAAATAGAAACTAGTCAGCAGGCATTTACACCAGAATATGGGGACAGCACTTGAGTATTGTAACCTTATGCGAATCACAGCAGAAACAGCATTCAGTGTGACAGGTTATCCCTTTCTGCTGTACTTGGACAACCCTTCATGTTAGGAGCTCTGTATTTCTTGAACATAGAAGGAAATTAGCAGCTCTACTGAGTATCAGTCCCCACCTCATTCATTACATGTTCTCTCATTCTCAGCCTTTCTTCTTCCATTTCAACCATGTCATCCTCTTCATTTTTGGGATCATAAACTTTTTCTAGCTGAAATTCAGAATTAGCAAATGTTAATTTGGGGAATGGGCTGCTCATTCAAATGAAAGAGCGTATTTGGAATAGTATGAGATGCTGCTAAAAACGTGAGTTCACCATTTTTCCAATACAGTGAGAGTGTATTTTAGCATAGCATTCAAGCATAGTATTCAAGCAACAAGTAAGCCTTTCATTGCTAAGCATGAAGTTTTCAGTTAATTCATATGTCTGTTGAAAGTTCAGTTGTAATCCAGTGCTGTGGAAGGTACAGTAAAATCGACCAGTCTGATCCAACATTTAACTCAAAGTAGGCAGAATTTTCACAGAGTTTCTGGAAGAGAGATGAGTAGCTTTTTTACCAGAGCATGCAGCTGACCCTGTAAGCATTCAGGACATCAGAAGACAAACAGAGTGCTTAGTTTAATAGTCCGCTTCTTTTCTTGCACAATGTCTTTCTAGTGAGTTTGTGCTTATTTGCTTCTACTTAGCTTTCTTAGTCATTTAGTTTTGCTTGCTTAGCCATACGTAATTTAAAGGCCCCAGAATATTTGTTTTTAAACTACAAAGCTGCAAAATGGTGAGACACATCTGTCAGAAACCACTGCCATAAATCTTCATTGAATTAGATGGGATTATGGCAAAGTATTGTAAAAAATCTGTACTTGCAAATTTAATGTCTTAAAAAAAATTAGTCACTTGAATTTATAATTTAAAAGCTTCTATATTATGTATAGCACATTTCCTCCCTGGCTCATGAAAGCTAGAAAAAATTGTAAGAGTAGGTATTGACAGCCATAGTACTAGATCTCTGAATGGGAAGTTCAGGGTTTTTTTCCTGCTATACTGAAACAGAACTTACTGGAAAAAATTAAGACCAAGGCCCTTTGTTTAGTCATTGATTCTGCAATTCCCATCATTAGAAATTTCAGTACTTCACTCTAATTTTCCTCTGGGAGGCAAAGTAATATTTGCATTTTCACACACCAAAAAGACAGTGCTAAAAGAAACTAAGAGCCTGTCTACTTTATCAGATGTACATGGGCTTCAAACTACCTAGATGCAGAATATGTGAAATTTCTGTAGCCATTTCCACATCATGTTGCCTTTGAGCCAATTGAGCGTGATCCTTTTTCTCTCAACAAGCCTTACGACTTGTTGATAAGCACTGAATGAGCACAGCTACACAGCCTCGGAACCTCTACCAGGCTGCATCTAGCCAGAGCAGGAGTGCAGCTCTCTGCACTGCAATTCATACAGAAATAGCTATCCTGCAGATGAATTATAAAATCTCAAACAATCCTGTGGCAGAGAAATATATGAACACTAGATAACTGATGTCTGAGTCCTATGCTTCAACTACTTTATTTTCCCTGATGATACATTTTTACACTTTAGCAGAAACATTAAGGATGCACAAAACATGGCATGAATACTGTAATTTGTAGTCCCAAGCCCCCAAATATATTTGGAAAAAATACAGACATCCCTGCTACCATTTACTGAAACAAGTTATGTTTCTGAACTTCTTACCTCTTTAGTAAACAGAGCTTCTAATTCTTGCTCATCCAGGAAACCATCGTTATTGACATCTAGAAAAGAAAGTGTTGAAAATACAAGTATGTACAGAAAGTAACACGTATAGTAGATCTCCATGAGTTAAGTGTATCAGCATCACATCTCATTTAACAAGATGCTGATTACATAGGTTGTTTTTTGTTTAAGTTTCATCAGGCATTGGCTGAACTGTATTGCCATTTTTGGCTGGCTGGACAAGTCTAGAGCAATCTCCTTACTTCTTAGATTAGCAAACTGAAATAGGTCACAACAGACCTGCACAGACTGTAATTGCCAAAAAATACTGCTGAGGACAAGTTGTGGCAATTTAACAACTAAGTTTGTAAATACATTCAGGAGCAAAAAAAATCTGTAGGAAAAATTTGTTAACCAACAGCATGACTCTCCAAATAAACTAAAGATTTATGTGAAAATCTATGTGTTTGAGAAGAGATCACTGTAGAATGACTTTTCATGACAAATGCAGAGAAGAAAATACTTGATAATTAATGCACCTTTTATCCTAAATTCTACTCTGAATATTGTTATACTACCTCTAAAATGGAAAGACAATGACTACTTCAAATGAGTGTTATTATGCAATATTTTTAATTGCTTCAAAGTTTTACATATACTAAGCTCCAAGGCAAAAGGCTATTTCAGCTATTTCTGTTTTGGTAAAATTGGCTCAAAAAAGTTATCAAAAAGTTTCAGAACAGTATCTTTCAAGATCTCTTTCTAGAAAGAAGAAATAAGGTTTAATAAGTATAATACGTATTTATATATTGTATAAACCAAGATAAAAGTTCAGACTCAAGCTAAAACACTTCAGTTAAATTATCATCTTTGGGATTAGTCAAATTCTATGTACTATTCAGCTCTTCACAGCCCAGTGCCAGGCAGGATACTTTATTATGAAGCATTTAACAATGTCAGAATATAAGGTTACACATGTAAAAGCAAAATGCCCATTGAGATGCATCCTCATCTCTCCTACTATTTTCTTGTTTATAGTTGCTCAGAAACACAGAAGCAGGATTGGAGTACATTTTGGATTTTGTTTTATTAAGGGAATCTTGCCTCTGAAGAGGTTTGGCACTTCAGTGACTATTCCAAAGATAAGAGGAGTGTGGGACTTATCTCCAGACATAATGAGAAAGTGGAGTTGCCAGCTTTCCATGCCTCTATCTACTCCTAGTGCATAGTCTGTAAGCAGTTATAGATATGGACAGCCCTCTAACTTCTCATACTTCCATGAGGAATCATTACTGCATTGGCTGTATGATTTTATAAGTAGCTAAACAAAACCCTGTTTTCAACTTTTAAACCCCATTTAAAACATTGCATTAAACTTAGAAACAATAACATAATTATTTTCTCCTCTGTACTCTTCTGATTCATTCATATTGCTCAAGGTATAAGACTTCACCCTAGCATAAGACAAGTTTGCCTGGAGAAAAAGTAACAGAAAGTCACTTCACTCATTCATTAAATTAAGCTAAACTTCTTACCATGTAATTTGAAAAATGTTTTTGGGTCAAATTCATTAGGATCCAGCCCATCTGCTTCTTCCCACACCTCTTTCAGTTGATCTTTGCTTCCCTAGAGATAGGTTACAAAGAAAAACTATTCAAAAGGTGATTAAGTGTAATTTTTCTGAATTACCTTTGCATTACAGTTTCTTTGAAAGTCTTTATTTCCTCATTAGTCATGTTGCAAACGGAATCACTAGAATTTTCCTTAATTCTCTTCTGGTCAGTCTAATACTTTCAGTAGACAGAAAGGCCAGGGAAAGAGCGAGTGTTGAGGAAATGCATATTCTGAGGAAAGGAACACCTGTAATAATCAGTTATAGCCACACAGCCTCATGTAGAGTAAGAGCTAAACGAAATGTGCTTGCCTTCCCTAGAAGAAATGGTACTGTGATGCAGTTCCTAGGAGGCCAGGAATACATGAAGGGAGCCCTACAGTTTTAGATACTTCCTCATAAGTTTTTTGCTTCTTTGTAAATAATAATTCTGCCAGCAAATAGAATACTTGTCAGAAAAATGGGGAGGTTTGTAATGCTCTCAGCATTGTTCCCACACTTTGCTCCCATGTCAGTGAGAAGAGGCAAACGCTCTTTATTATCTTTTTCTCTCTGGAAAGAAAAGTTTCCACCCAATCATGTAAGAACACACTGTGGCCTTACAGGATGGTGAACTTTAGGGTGATCTCCATGTTTTTTCTTCATCTCCTCAAACTTGGATTCTTCTCGCTGCCTCTTTTCTTCATCGAGTGTTTTTAAATACTCTCTCCTCTCATGTTCTTTCATCATCTCGTATTTCTTAAACTCCTCATGGCGGGTCTTATCATAGTTTTCCAGGTCACTTGTTGCCTAAAATTATAGATATATGCAGACATTTGATTATGCTACACAACTGTGTTAACACATGACATTAAAACCACTGACACGTGGGCAAGGCTGGCCATATTGCCATTCTCCTTTTAAAAATGAGGTAGACTAGTTGAGGGTTTCCTTTCATGTGACAGTGATGCAGAAACACCTCTTCTCACTTTGTTATTTTCACAGAAATTAATCTGCAAGTGTTCAACTACTAGATAATTTTTGTAACTACACAGTACTGCAAGATGGCATCAAGGTGTCCTTGCTCATCAGTTGGGAATAAATTAACTCAAGTTAAGTAATTCCTATACTAATGAAGTGCAGCTTCAAATAGTTCCATTAACTCCTTGATTATTTCAGAATAGGAACATTTGTAGCTTATCCTCCAGTTTAATGAAAAATGTGCCTTCATTAACAGTGGGAGTTAGTTTGCAGTAGCTTAATACAGATTAAATTAAAAAAAAATATATATGGAGAGAAACAGTGTGAGGGGAGAATTTCTGACAAGTACTTGCATACAATTTATAGATGTATCATTCTCAGACAGCTCAAGGTATTAAAAGGATGTATCTAGTAGTGCTTTTCAAAGGAACAAGTTTATACTCGATATAGTCTCTCCATTATTTACATTTTAGTTTTCAGATTCACTGTATCTTTTAAAAACCAATTCCAAAGCAAAGACACCTCCCCTCCAGAATTCCCATTACACTCTCTCAAATCTCAGCTGAGAAATGAAAACACAAAACAAAAGTTATAACAAAAGACCTGCCCTGCTGAGGATATGCTCCTCCTAGCCATCCACAAGTTTCCCAGAAGTGATGCTCAGAAATGGCAAGAAATATTAGATTTATATAAAAAACAAGTTTACAGAAAATTGAGATAAAATTTTCAAAGGGTAAAAAACCCCCACAAAATTTACAGAAAGCTTGAAATACACCCTAAATTACAATTTATTTTGGAAACATAAAATCTGTCAAATTCTCATATCAGACATGTATTGCTCTCTAAAGCACATCTGAGATAAAAGTCTTTTTTTCCCCTTGGGAAGTGCGTTTTTTCCAGCAGCTGAAAAAAGCCATGCCATGCTTAGCTTAATTGCATCCCCTTCATTTAACATACACTAAACCTCACCCCACACACACCTGCGAATGATACTGAATCTGCTAAATAGACATTGAAAGCCATGCCCAGCATGTGCAACTTCTAATATTGGTATCTTAAATTCTACTCTGCTGTGGTTTTCCAGCTTGACATATATATAATAGATACCAAAATTCAAATTGCCAGTTTAGGGATGATTATTTATATAATTCTGTGAGACAACTAAATAATTCAGAAACAGAAAGCAGTAAATACACTCGGGAAAAATGCACCCCTATCGAAACCATATTTAATTTAAAGGCACCCAGAAAGATGTAATTTATTCCTGAAGTGGTTTGTGCTGGCACATGAATGCAAGTCCTGTAAAGATGCCATCCCAAAATTTATGGGCATAATATAGCATAATGAACATTGACAACAGTTTTGAAGTGTGCAATAGAGACAACTGACTTTTCTCTGGAAATGAAAGCTGCATGTCATTTATAAAGAAGTGGTATTTGTAAAAAGATTTGCTTTTATCAGAGAAAAAACCCCACAACTAATACCAGAAAACCCCACAGTAGTTTATATCTAGCACTCACAGCTTTGATCAACATATCTAAGTCTTTAGGTTCGAACGTGTCAGGATTCTGATGGTTCAGGTGCTCAAACTGTTTAAGAAGAGCCTGATGGTCTATGCCAGTGTCTGAAAGAACAAGATATAAATGTAAAACATAAAAATAAGTTTGAAATCAAGTGAGATCAGGAAGTTAAAAAATTCCATATGGGTACTTGTGCCTTGTAAGTACCTAAGGTTCCCTGAGGACTGGATAATTCTTTCACTGTTGGAAGAAACAACAGCAACACTTCTAAAGTTGCTTTTCCGGAAGGATATCAGCAAACTTGATAGCAATTTGCACTATATTCCTTCTGACTAAGGCTTGTATTTCAGCAAGGAAAAGTACAATCAATTTGAGCATCACAAACCAAGAAAAACAGTTTATTCTCTTTTATATAAATGAGACAGTTGAAGTTATGTGCCGTATCAAATCTAACAACTTGCATCTTTTTCCTGAACTGGGAGAAGTCTGATTCTTCTATTGCTTGTATATTTTGCTAAGGACACATACCTGGCAAAAGATGTATGCACAGTATGTTGTAAAATTAAATCAGATAAGCAGATATTCAAATTTCATTTGTGCAAATTGAGAAATACAAAACAGTGGAGAATCAGGCTCTGCGTCTAGAAGCTGCAAATCATAGAATCATAGAATAGTTAGGGTTGGAAAGGACCTCAAGATCATCGAGTTCCAACCCCCCCGCCATGGGCAGGGACACCTCCCACTAAACCATGCCATCCAAGGCTATGTCCAACCCCACCTTGAACGCCACCAGGGATGAAGCATTCACAACTTCCCTGGGCAACCCATTCCAGGGCCCCACCCTCACAGTAAAGAATTTCTTCCTCAGATCCAATCTAAACTTCCCCTGTTTAAGTTTAAACCCATTACCCCTTGTCCTCTCACCACAGTCCCGAATGAAGAGTCCCTCCCCAGCATCCTTATAGGCCCCCTTCAGGTACTGGAAGGCTGCTAGGAGGTCTCCATACAGCCCTCTCTTCTCCAGGCTGAACAGCCCCAACTTTCTCAGCCTGCCTTCACACAGAAAGTGCTCCAGTCCCCTGATCATCCTCGTGGCCCTCCTCTGCACTTGTTCTAACAGTTCCATGTCCTTTTTATGTTGAGGACACCAGAACTGCACACAATACTCCAAGTGAGGTCTCACGAGAGCAGAGTAGAGGGGCAGGAGCACCTCAATCGACCTGCTGGTCACGCTCCCTTGGATGCAGCCCAGGATACGGTTGGCTTTCTGGGCTGCAAGCGCACACTGCTGGCTCATGTTCATTTTTTCATCAACCCACACCCCCAAGTCCTTCTCTGCAGGGCTGCTCTGAATCTGCTCCCCGCCCAACCTGTAGCTGTGCCTGGCATTGCTCCCACCCAGGTGGAGGACCTTGCACTTGGCATGGTTAAACTTCATCACGTTGGCATCAGCCCACCTCACAAGCGTGTCAAGGTCCCTCTGGATGGCATTCCTTCCCTCCAATGTATCAACCAAACCACACAGCTTGGTGTCATTGGCAAACTTGCTGAGGGCGCGCTCAATCCCACTGTCCATGTCACCCACAAAGATGTTGAACGAGACCGGTCCCAACACTGATCCCTGGGGGACACCACTCGTTACTGGTCTCCAGCTGGACATTGAGCCACTGAGCACTACACTTTGTGTGCAGCCATCCAGCCAGTTCTTTATCCACCGAGTGGTCCACCTATCAAATTGATGTCTTTCTGTCTTTCTTACAACCAGAACAATATCCACCAATATCCATTCACAATGTACTAACAACAAAATACATTTCTACAACAGGCTTTTCTAGCTGTTACCACGGTTTCTGACTACTAATGCTAGACAATCATGCTATCTTAAGCAGCATACAGTTGATATGTTATGTATAACAATCTCAACAAGCTTTTACTAGATGGCTTAGCAAAGAATATTTTTTTTCAAAAACTGGTATACACAATTTTGAACATGTTATTCTTTGGCAAACTGTCTTACACTCAGTACTGTGTCTGTATTATCAAAACAGCAAACACTGGCTGGAGCAGATTTCAATCATCATTCCTTCCTCGTGAGATCATAACTTCTGTTGAAATGTATAAGCCTCAGCCTGTTTTTGAAGCATTTCAGAAGTGTAATAATAAACTTTAAAAATACAAAACCAAACCAAAATAAAACAGACCCCAAACTCATTTTCCTCTATTTCTTATGGGAAAAGACAAAAAGACACATTCTACTTGGCAGTATTTACTTGCCACATTACTGTATTATTTGAGACTCAACCCCTAACATTCTTCTGTCCTGTACAGATCAACCTAATAGGATCTTGGTGAAAATGTTTAAAAAAACATCTGGATCAGGACAGAATATATGCAGAATATAATCTCAAATCTTTTTTTTTTTTCTAAGACCTTATGCATCTGACAGGGAAGAGAACAGGGGGGTTTGTATGCTTTTTTTCTCACTTTTAGATGACCAAGATGTGAATTGGTTAAGTGGTGTTACAGAGAAAAGAGTAACAGAACAAATAAAAGGAAATCAAACAACTTTGCCTGCTATTACTACAAAATGCTTTTTTATACATGTGCCAAGATGTTGCCCAGGGGTACAGATGCAGCTGTTATTGATAATCTGGCCATACTTGCTGTATGCCATGTGAAGTGCTCACTGGCAGGGCTGATTATCAACTTTACAAAACATTGTCCTACTTCCAATGTTTTCACATCTTAGCAGTCATCTAAATATTCTGAACTGCAATAATCTGTTCTTGCTCTTTCACAAATATAAGATCTTACACTTACGTGTAACAGAACTGATCTGTTGGAGGCAACTATTTTTCAAAAGCACACTGTTACTTTCTCTTGATTTATTTAAGTAGAAAAGGCTAGAAGCAATCAGTCCATTAAACTATTAAAAAAATTCAAAATACACAAATTACTATGAACACAATCAGGTATCCTTAGCTGTTGTCAACTGGCTTGCAGTGAGTGTCACCGTGATGTCAATGAACTGCTTGCCTGCAAGAGGAGCATGAGACCAGGCTCTTGGCAGCTCAAGAGCTGCCTGAGGTAGATGAACATGGGGTCTGGCAGGTATGTGAGGCAATGCACTGACTCGTGTAGAGGGGCTACCATGGGTGTGCACTGCCTAGCTACCAGTGGACTGTACTCTCTGGACTAGAACTTTCATTAAAATAAAGAAAAAGACAGTAAGGTGATCTGATGCCCTCAGCCAACTCTATATTATATTCATTAATTGTACTGTGGTAGCATCTGAACACTTCATTGGAAAGGTACTACACTGCAAATAGCTTTTTCCCAAATTAATCTGATGCTTTCCTGACCCTAGTAACATCCGCATAAACATGTATTTGTACATGCATACTTCGTCAGTCTACTTGCCACCTCTGAATTTGGCTTAGCCTAGAAGATAGATCTTTATTCTTGGAGTATTTTAAATTGATAAATATCCTATTCAATTCAGTGGGATGCCCCCCAACCTGCAAATGTTTCTAATGATAAAATAATTTGCGTAGACAAGTTACACCCTTTTCATTAGAGCTTCTTTGTGGATTAAAAAAAACACTGTGGAAGCAAGATCATGCAGTCCATCATTAGGATCTTTGTTTATGAGCAACTAATTGTCTTCAAAAAGAAATCACTAATTAGAAATTTACAGAATTAGTTCTAAATGCAGCCTTTAGGAATTCTTCAGTAATAAAAAATAAAAAGGGATAACACCACTTACCACACAAACACACAGCAACCATACTAATTAGAAACTTGTATTCTTTATTAATTTTAAAAATTGCCTGAGTTTGTATGATTCCATTAGCAATTAGGAAAATGCTACGCAAAAATTTTTAACTCCAAATGTTTTTGTTTATTTAAAAGCTTAAAACTGCCCCCAAAATAAGAGAAAATAATCTTTTACATTGAAAGGTTTAATGCTTGTTATAAATCTGTACAGTAAGTATGTGGTGGAAAGGGGGCTTAAAAAGAGAAAATGGAAATCTTTCGTGTTGACTGTAAAAAAAAAAAAAACAAACAACAAAAAAACCCCAAATAATTCATTTTCTACCCTGTAAAGACATGAAATGCTATGTCATGTTGTATTCTTAAACATAGTCCTACTATGTTACTAGTTCTCAGTGAGTAATTTATAAACTGATGCACTACAAAAACAGAGGTCGAAAAAGGATTATAAGTATCTGAAAAATCCACTGCCGGAATCAAGTTTAGTTATTTATAAAACACAGATGGCTCTTCTCCCCAGTTTCCTATAAAGATCTCTCTTTACTGGCACTAGACCAGCTCAGAAAGGACACTCACTTTCAGCTTACAGTGCTTTGTTGTCAACAATGATAACTAATGGACTTTGGGCACCTTTCCGACACAATCCCACCTGTTAACTTACCTAGTTAAATTTTGTGTTCTTACCTTGAACAGAATCCATTTTAGCTTTAATTAACATTCTTAGTCTTGCCACCTCTTGTCTTTTTAGTTCATCCAGCCGTGTTCTCACATGGTGGCTTACTAAATCAAGCTCTCTGCTTAGTTTTCCACTCTGTCAAAAAACAAAAGTTATGTATAAAAACTAGAAGAAAGTAGCCTTTATGATTCCCATTAGACATGAGCTTCAAGACAGCAGACTAGTGGCAGGCTTTGCCAATACCGTAGACCATGCTGTAAGAATCTCATACTTTTTTCAAAGTGTATACTTGAATTTTTTTAAGCCTATGGTTACAGAAATGGAGAGAAATCCTAAAAACTTTCCTAATTTTGCTCCTTCAATGAGTAAAAGCATGAACTTGAGGCAGCAATACCTAATAATGTCTAAGTGACAAAATTCTAGATCAAATGCTCTTAAATTAGTTCAAAAGAACTGTGAGATGCACACACAGTGCTGTGTTCTTCATCCACTTGATGATGGCTGTAAGACTTGAGAGAAGGTACAAGCACAGCAACAGCTACCAATATGTATTGCAAGAATAGTTATCAGGATTTGGAAATTCATAGTAACTTCCAAGGGTTACATTAGATGTATGACAGAAGGAGCCAAAAGCTGCCTATGGCAACATGAGGGCTTAGGAGAAGTGCAATAGGTGGGATGTCCTTCTTTAAAGTCTATCACGTCATACTGTTTCCTATCCGTCCCTTGCTGAATTTCTAGTTCATAAAGGGGAATGCAGAACAGCCACCACCTAGAGCCAGGAACTAAAGCAGAAAAGACAAGAATGTGGTGACATTTTGGAGAGAGTACTTATGTGGATTTGCACAAAAGAAAGGACAGCAGCGGAGAAAGACAGAGGTCTATATTCTTCCTATATACATACTATCTTGGTCTGAGAAGGCAGATACACCTCTGTGTTCAAAACAGTGTTCCAAATTACTCAGCAGAAACCGCAAGTGAGAGCTATGCTTACAGCTGTTTTCATGTACATGAAGGCTCACCTACCTGCATGAATTCTGAAACAGGCTTTTTAGTAGACAGGCAGAAGGCAGGAACTATGCATTCAAGTATACACTGTTGAGGGTTTTTGTGCTATGGGATACCCCTCACTAAAAAAAAGTACTAGTAAAGGTTAAATACCTAAACAAATTAAACTGAGAGGAAATTTAAGCTCACAAAAATTGAGAGGAGTATGAAAAAAGAAAAGTAAGAAAGAACACAACATACGTGGCTCTTGCTTATGTTTAACTAACCTTAAGTTTTTTTTGTTTTTTTTTTTAATTGTACCTACCTTTATTTCTTCTATGTCAGCAGTCTGGAGTTTCTCCCTGAAATGCTTATCTGTTTCCAAGACATCTATTACTTGCCTGAGATATTCATCATAATAAAGTCCTGTATCCTTCAAAAAAAATAGAATTTAAAAAAAAAAGTAAAATCAAGGAAAAAAATATACCACCAAAAATTTCATTTTGTTTAAATGCAACAACTAAACTGAAACTTAAATCTCAGTAACTCATGCATTATACTTTCTCACATACCTTCTTTTTTTCTGATTTGCATCACTGTCCTATAACAACTTATATTTAAAATTCATTTGTTTCAGTAACTGACAAGGAAGAGAAGAAAAGTATTTAGGAACCCATGTAATGCACAAGCATCTGTCATGCTAATATAGTATTTTGTTTGGTTTTTAAACGGTGCAATTAATTCATTACTGTTCAATTTAACACAATGAAACTGGAATCACTAAGTGGAAATTCCTAAGCCACCACTCAATCGCTTGAAAAAAGTCTCTGTGGAACAATAAGCAGTTCTTCCTATTGTTAGCTGGGGAATTCCTTTCATATGGCATCGCACCTTTAGCAGCTCATGGGGAAAAGAAAAAAAATTGAAAAATAACAAATTTAAATGGAACCTCATCATAGTAGATGGCAGATTGTATGACAATACTGGCTAGTATTAGTTTCCTTCCTGCAAGTAACTCCAGTGAAGAACACTTAAATTTCAGGGAGTTTGCTATAGCCAGATTACTAGCAATTAGAAAAAAATACTTAACTAGATAAATTTCATTACACTTACTGGATTTTCTACCTTCTCTCCTTCTACGTGGCCTTCTCCTTTGACCTTTGTCTTATCTATGTCTATAGGTACAGCATCCAGTGCCATTAGAAGACATGTCATCAGCAAAATACACTGTTGGGGCAGAACAGATAGCCACTTCATCTGAAATGAGACCAAGTCACAAAAATTAACAAATGATGTTATCATACCGTACTGATTATAATTTTTTTATGTTCCTACATAGATACCTGTAATAACCCACTTCTCACATGCTCTACTGCTCTCCAGGACACTAAAAATCAAAGAATTAAATACAGCATTAATTTTTAAAGGCTATTTTTCCACAAGCACATTATCTTGCAGCTGTATAGCAAACCTAAGCTGTACTGCAACCTGTGAGAGGTTTTTAACATATTGAAGTACTAACAATGGCTCCGCAGAACAGGTAGGAACACCCAGTGTTCATATACTTTTTTAGGATAGCCATGTCTTATATAACTAATAATGACATTTCTACTCTGATGGTGTCTTTGCTGAAGTTATTGCCAAACTCCTAAAGATAATCATGGACACTGAATCAGATCTTCATGTAGTAATGCCAGTAGTTTTTGTTTCAACAATGGAGTACTTTGTCTAATTGGATCAAGGACCCCTCCAAAATTTATTAGCAGGAAAAGTACTTTACAATCCCTGTTATATCCATATTCCAAGTTGAGAGATTCCTAATAGTTCACGCTACCTGAAATTGTGTCTGGGGCTTTATTAAGCCAGTCTCCCCTAGACTTTCTTTGGTGATTTATATGGGGCTAACTGACACATAATTTGATGAGCACAGAGTGTTCTGAATCTTCTTGATCTGTGTCTTCTCTCCCATTATCAAATTTGGTTGAAAATAGCTCGATTCATTTAGAAAATGGTAGGACTGAATATTTAAACAGCGTAAGAGCAGGAAATCCAGTTAAAAAAGTAATGATGGTAACCCAGCATCTGACAGCAGTCAGGCTCTTGGGACAATTCAGCCTATGACAGTCTACAGTCTCTAAATATTCTATAAAAAGCGTAAGCAAACTCCAATGTTACACTATCAATATAAATCACCTCCAGGAAAGTAAAAGTTGCCAGTCAAATACTGTCTAAAATTAGCTTAGATATGTCAGAGAAAAAGATACCATATTTAAGAAATGTGCCGTGAAATCTAAAGTATGCCTGCTACAAGGAGAATTTCTGTATAAGTGCTTTAACTAGTCTTGCAAGATTGTTGATACCTGTTATTCATACAACTTACGTAAAATAAAACACTTATTAAGAAAAGAATAGGGTATGCATACAAGATGTAGAGAATAGTCTTTCTTTTGTTGCGGATGATGGAATAGCTGAAGATAAAAATATATCCACCTATCCATCTTTTATCTTATATGTCAAAGCCTCAGGAATTCTCTGAAACTGTTTTTCTTAATTACAACTTCAGCAAAAAGAGCCTAAATGGATTCTGCCCATTTACAGCATATAAATACCTGTTACTTTCATTTAAAAAATTACTAACATCCGATCATTACCAGATGGGATGGCAGGAGCTATTGTTACTGCCATTAGAGCATATTAGATTCAATGTCAGCACTACTGTCAATTCCACAACAGCAAGCCTGATTAGCTTTGCCAAGGTCATTCCTTTAGAACAAGCAAACACACAAACAAAACAAAAAAAAGGGCAAGTGAATTAACTTCTACACAAGCTGTTGGAATGCAGTGACTTCATAGAGCTGACAAATGAAGGAGTTAGTTATCACTTTTTAAATGCTCAAGTCATAGAACCATAGAATAGTTAGGGTTGGAAAGGACCTTAAGATCATCTAGTTCCAACCCCCTGCTATGGGCAGGGACACCTCCCACTAAACCATGCCACCCAAGGCTATGTCCAACCCGGCCTTGAACACTGCCAGCGATGGAGCATTCACAACGTCCCTGGGCAACCCATTCCAGGGCCTCACCACCCTCACAGTAAAGAATTTCTTCCTCATATCCAATCTAAACCTCCCCTGTTTAAGTTTGAACCCATTACCCCTTGTCCTCTCACCACAGTCCCTCATGAAGAGTCCCTCCCCAGCATCCCTATAGGCCCCCTTCAGGTATTGGAAGGCTGCTAGGAGGTCTCCACGCAGCCTTCTCTTCTCCAGGCTCAACAGCCCCAATTTTCTCAGCCTATCTTCATACTCGAGCTGCTCCAGTCCCCTGATCATCCACGTGGCCCTCCTCTGCACTTGTTCCAACAGTTCCATGTCCTTTTTATGTTGAGGACACCAGAACTGCACACAATACTCCAAGTGAGGTCTCACAAGAGCAGAGTAGAGGGGCAGGATCACCTCCCTCGACCTGCTGGTCGTGCTCCTTTTGAGGCAGCCCAGGATATGGTTGGCTTTCTGGGCTGCAAGCGCACACTGCCAGCTCATGTTCATTTTCTCATCGACCAACACCCCCAAGTCCTTCTCGGCAGGGCTGCTCTGAATCTCTTCCCTGCCCAACCTGTAGATGTGCCTGGGATTGCTCACACCCAGGTGGAGGACCTTGCACTTGGCATGGTTAAACTTCATCAGGTTGGCATCAGCCCACCTCACAAGCGTGTCAAGGTCCCTCTGGATGGCATTCCTTCCCTCCAACATATCAACCGAACCACACAGCTTGGTGTCATCGGCAAACTTGCTGAGGGCGCACTCAATCCCACTGTCCATGTCACTGACAAAGATGTTGAACAAGACCGGTCCCAACACTGATCCCTGGGGGACACCACTCCTTACTGGTCTCCAGCTGGACATTGAGCCATTGAGCACTACACTTTGTGTGCAGCCATCCAGCCAGTTGTTTATCCACTAAGTGGTCCACCTATCAAATTGATGTCTCTCCAACTTAGAGAGAAGGATGTCATGTGAGGCAGTGTCAAACGCTTTGCACAAGTCCAGGTAGATGACATCAACTGCTTTACCCCTGTCCATCAGTTCCGTAGCCCCATCATAGAAGGCCACCAGATTGGTCAGGAAGGATTTCCCCTTAGTGAAGCCATGCTGGCTGTTACCAAGTAACTTGTTGCTTTTCGTGTGCCTCAGCATGCCTTCCAGGAGAATCCGCTCCAAGATTTTGCCAGGCACAGAGGTGAGACTGACTGGTCTGTAATTCCCCGGCTCATCCATTTTCCCCTTCTTGAAAATGGGGGTTATATTTCCCTTTCTCCAGTCATCGGGAACTTCACCTGACTGCCATGATTTTTCAAATATGATGGACAGTGGCTTAGCAACTTCATTTGCCAGCTCCTTCAAGACCCGCAGATGGATTTCATCAGATCCCATAGACTTGTGCATGTTCAGGTTCCTAAGATGGTCTCGAACCAGATCCTCTCCTACAGTGGGCCCAGGGTCTTCATTCTCACCGTCCCTACATCTGCCTTCCAAGACTTGGGTGATGTGGTCAGAGCAATTGCTAGTGAAGACTGAGGCAAAGAAGTAATTAAGAACCTCAGCCTTCTCTAAATCCAGGGTAGCCAGTTCTCCCGATAGCTTCTGGAGAGGACCCATGTTGTCCCTAGCCTGCCTTTTATTTGCAATGTACCTATAAAATCCCTTCCTGTTATCCTTAATATCCCTAGCCAAGTTTAATTCCAAGTGGGCCTTAGCTTTCCTAACCTGGTCCCTAGCTTCCCAGACAACATCCCTGTATTCTCCACAGGCCGCCTGTCCTGGCTTTCACCTTTTAGAAGCCTCTTTTTTCCTTCTAATTTTGCTCAGCAGCTGCTTATTCACCGAAGGAGGTCTCCTGGCCCTCCTGCTGAACTTCCTTCTAGTTGGGATGTATCGCTCCTGAGCTTGCAGCAGGTGATCCTTGAATATTAACCAACAGTCTTGGGCCCCCCTGCCCTCTAGGGCTATATCCCATGGAATCTTACTGAGCATGTCCAATACTTCAGAAGTTTTTAATTACAGAATACTGTTGTATGAAATGTGCCTAGGTATGTAATTTCAACAGATTTTAATCACAGGAAATTAGAATAACTAACAAACACTAGGTTTTCAAGTCTCCTAATCTTGATGTATATGCTAGGAGTGAGTATTTTTTTCCTGACATCCAGCCTGAATCTCCCCTCTTTTAGCTTAAAACCATTACCCCTTGTCCTATTGCAAAAGGCCCTGCTAAAAAGTCTTTTCTATCTTTCTTATAGGCTCCTTTTAAGAACTGAAAGGCTGCAAAAAGGTCTCCCGGAGTCTTCTCCAGGGTGAACAACCCCAGCACTCTCAGTCTGTCCTCATAGGAGAGGTGCTCCATCCTTCTGATAATTTTTGGGGCCTCCTCTGCACCTGCTCAAGCAGGTCATGTCTTTATTGTACTGAGGACTCCAGAGCTGAATGCAGTACTGCAGGTGGAGTCTCAGGAGAGCGGAGTAGAGGGGGAGAACCACCTCCCTTGACCTGCTGGCCACACTCCTTGTGACTCAGCACAGGATATGGCTGGCTTTCTGGGCTGTAAGTGTGCACCTCCAGATCACGTTGAGCTTCTTGTCCACCAATTGCTCTCAATCCAGACTCCACCCAGCCTGTATTTGTGGTACCAAAAGCACCACAACAAACCCAGAACAGTATCCACCCCTTATTCCACACCATTCATGTCATGCTCAGTATATAAACTGGAGGGAGTTCCCCAGAAGGCCAAGATCACTGCTCACGTCAGGATGGATATTGGTGGGTGGTGAGCGGTTTGTATTCTCTTCCCTTGTTATTTGCCTTGTCATTATTATTATTTGTGGTAGCAGTAGTGGTTTGTGTTATACCTTTGTTACTGGACTGTTCTTATCTCAACCCATGGGAGTTACATTCTTTCGATTCTCCTCCCCATCCCTCCAGGAGTAGGGGGGGAAGAAAGAGGGAGAAGTGGGCCAGCGGCTGTGTGATTCTGAGTTACTGGCTCGGCTTAAACAATGACGGGTTTTTTTGGCACCCAACGTGGGGCATGAAGAGTTAACAGTTATCCACATGCAAGACTTTGCATTTGGCCTTGTTGATCTTCATGAGATTCATGTGGACCCACTCAAGTGTATCAAGGTCCTTCTGGATGGCATCCCTTCCCTCCAGTGCGTCAACTGCACCACACAGTTCCGTGTCATCAGCAAACGTGATGAGGGTTCACTCAATACCACTTCTACAAACCAAATTACCACTGGACCTTTGGGCCAGGCTAGGTTACTAGGGCAGATCAACAATGCTGCTGGGAAGTCCTGAACTAGAGCTATCAGTTGAATCTGTATCTGTTAGTGGGATAGCTCATTTTATGTATCAGTGGCATAGATAATGTTATAATACATGTTATGAAGGCCACCCGTTCTTTTAGGTGGCAGATACCATCACCCTACTGGTTGCCCAGAGAGGTGGTAAATGCACCATCCCTGGAGACACTCAAGTCCAGGCTTGTCATGGGTTCAGCAGTAGCAGTCATTTTTCTTCTTCTCAGTAGCTGGTGCAGCACTCTGTTTTTGACTTTCGGCCTGGGAACAGCACTGATAACACCAATGTTTTTAGTTACAGCTTAGAATGTTTGGTTTGACCAAGGACTTTCTGAGTCTCATGCTCTGCCAGGGAGGAGGGAAAGCCAGGAGAAAGCAGAAACAGGCCACCTGACCCAAACTGACCAAAGAGGTATTCCATACCACAGCACATCATGCCCAGGATGTTAAAACTGGTGGCAGGAACCCGGAAGAGCTGGCTCACGGCTTGGTCGTTGGGTAGTGAGTAGTTGTATCCTCTTCCCTTGTATTTCCCTGGTGATTATTATTATTAGTGGTAGCACTAGTGATTTGTGTTATACCTTAGTTACTGGACTGTTCTTATCTCAACTCATGGGAGTTACATTCTTTCGATTCTTCTCCCCGTTTCCCCCCTCTCGGAGTAGGGGGAAAGAAAGAGGGGGGAGTGAGTGAGCAAACTGCGTGATTTACGGCTTAAACCATGACAAGGCTGGATGTGGTTCTGGGCAACCTGGTCTAGTTGAAGATGTCCCTGCTCATTACAGAGGGGTTGGACTAGGTGACCTTTGAAGGTCCCTTCCAATGCAAACCATTCTATGATTCTATGATTGTCACTCAATTTTTTCTGTCTGGTACGAACAACATCATGTAATTTTGTCCTCTTTTTTTCCCCAAAAGTAGATTGCCATGTCTGGTGTTAGAGTCATTCTCTCAACACTGCTGCCTGTCATTTTGAGATACCTGTCAGCACACAAACACAGCTAGATCACCATGTAAGCTTGAATAAAATAAATGGAAAGCAGAAATAGCTTAACCTATACAGCAGGTTGGATAGAAATAGAAAATAGTGTTTCTGTAACAGACTACATATGACACTATGAGTTTGGCAAGTAGTTCCACAGATAGTTTCGTGAACAACCTCTGCCCATTTACCTCATTCAGTGACCCCGTAAGTTCTTGTATTGGAAGAGATGTAAATAGTTTATGCTCAATTACCATTTCCATATTAAAGCCCTCCAACAGCGATCATACACCTCTCCTCACTCTTCTAGCCTGAAGAGTGCTAGCTTACCTACTGATTCCTGTTACTGAAGCCTTTTTCAGAACTTTGATAATGCTTGTTAGTCTTCTATAAATCTTTTCTACTCCTTCAATATCCAATTTGAAATAAAAGAACCTTGGGGGCCTAGGCTATGTTACAGATTTTATCAAAGCATGTTTTTTTAACAAGAAAGGTTTATAAATTCTAGGTAGGACTGATAATATTTACAAGGTGATGGTTCATGTCCAAAGCAGCCTGAGATACAGTTGTGAGGAAGCCACTGTTCCTTCCTTTTCAGACGAAAGAAACAGGGAAGAAAGTAAAAGTATGGCAAGCACTTAGTTGACAGGTACTGAATTAAGTGTATTTAACAAATAAATAGGAGATAACTGAACCTCAACATCTACTTTGAAAGACTCTGGATGAACAGCCTGGACAATAAGTTCTCTAAACACACAGCCTCACAGTAAAAAAAAATTTACAGGTAAAACAAAAATCCACCTTGCTGAAGTTCTTGCAGAGCATGAATGGGCAGTCTAGTAAATTGGTACATGAAAAGTTGTAACTATGCAGGAAGTCTAGGCAATGACTATGAAACAAAACTAATAAACCCAAAAGACTTATAAAGTATATGAGTATAATAACTGTTCTTTTAGTATTTTTAGAAATATTTTTTAAAATGTTATGTATGTTCGAAATTTTCATTTAAAGAATTGGTAGCTTCTGATAATGCTAAAACCTTGGCCCTTGATATATGGATAAGTATTTTTCTGACCAAGATATTTTCATATATAAAAAATTATAGTAATAAAAGTAACCTAATATTATCATAAGCCACTACAGTTACATAAGGTATGTAAACACGCTTTTAAAAATCATATGTGGCTACTATTTGAGCATGCTCATTTCAGGTAAGACTAACAGGTCATGTGGTAAGGTGAACCACGGCAGAGAAGCCAGAAACTCAAGTGCTAGCCATAGTTATGGCACTGATTCATTCTTTGCCCACAGCAAGTACTAAATCCAACACTTTCAACAATGACACCTGGTCTTTGATCCATTTTAAAGACATAATATTTTTAAAGCTGCTGAGCTACATCTTCTAGTAACGTTAATAATTACGAAATACGGATTGCCAGTTTTTTGACAAAAACGAGACACAGCATTTTTCAGGCTTTTTCTCTTGCTGTTCAGGAAAACTGATACATAAAATGGCCATGCTGAACTGAAACAACTGAGATATAAGTAACCAAGTTGGTGTGCCAAATCTCAGATGAGGAAGTACTAATCTCCAGCAGATTTGGGGTGAGCAACTGGAGCTACATCATATTAAACTACGTCTGCAGCTGTGAGCAGAGTTTATCCATCAGAAGCCCTAATCAAACTAAGTGCTATTGGATCTGCTAACTTCTGATGTGATTTGTGCTCATGGGCAATTTGGGTTCCCTTGGAAATACCATCCTTTGTAATTATGCACTGTCATACATAATAGGAAAGACCGGATGATATCACAATATGTTCTTCACATCTATAAGCTGCTCTGAAAAGAAGGCAATCTACTGCCCATCAGGCAGTTTTGTTTCAGGTTGTGCATAGGGCATATTTATTGTAGCCTTTTAGATAAAACAGACAAAAAAAATCCACAAGTTATCAGGAAGAGTTAAAAGCAGAGAAGACCAAAATGGATAAGCAAAAGATATCTCTATCATTGCAGCTGACTTTGCAGACTACTACGCTTAACACAGGATTTCCTGTAGTATTTTGATGAACCCAAGTGTTTACACAACCTGTGCTATAACAAGTAAATTGGAAATATATTTATTAGAATGAAAAATAATTACCTAGTGAAGACAGAATTACTGTATTTAGGTACCTATTAGTCCAAGACTATTAATCAGAATGCCCTCAATAAAGGCATGTAACCAAGACATACATCAGCCTTTAGAAGGTGACAGTCACAACTGAGTCACTAAGCACATTCTACTTTGACATTAGAAGAGAAACAAGGCCCATTGCAAATTCTAGCATTAATCAGCTGCAGAAAAAACCCTCAGCATGATTCTCAAATTCACCAACTAGAGGAAAAAGTGACAAGAGGCAGGATGAAAGGAAAACTGCATTTCCACGTTTCCTTCCACTAAACACTTAACCATTAAGAGTTCATTCCAGTCTCACTGTTACCAGCAACCTTTTCTTCCCAAATAAGAATTCATCCTTTTAAAAGTTAATATGCAGCATAATAATTTCCCCTCTCTCCTCTTTTAGCAAATGTCCTACCCACACAGCCAGCAACAGTTTTCCTTTCATTATCCTTGTTATCATTATTCCTCTCGTGTCAAAATTAGCCATTTTTTCTAGCCATATCCAACAGTTTTCAACCTGGACATACTGTCCTTATCTTTTTTAGGGTACATCCCACTCAGTTCTCCATATGTGGAGACATTCCTTATTTTTTCAAGAAGCATTTTAACACTGTATGTAAATACAGGTTTATATAAAACATCAGTATTCAAGTACATAAAGCCAACAGAATCCTTTTTTCTCATCCTCTTCACTTGGCTTAAATTATTTTCTTTGACTTGGATTGTTACATTTTTCTCACTGCACTTTATCTGCTTCTCTATGTTTACAGTTAGAAGTTGCCTGGTAGAACAGATTCTTCTTTCAGTTTCTCAGGAAAGACAGCATGCCTAAACTGCATGTAGTACAACATTTGCTGACGGACCCTTAAAAAAAAATACACTTCAGCTGTTTTATTAAATGAGTCATCCAAATGCTGGGGGATACTATATAGTAACACAAACTGTGAATGCTCATCTGGGAAAGAAGCAAATACTACCTACAATGCAATTATATGTCCTGAAATAAAGATGGCATAGAAGCAAAATGTATGGCTGCTGCTGCATGTGCTTAGCTCTATCATAAGTGAAGTTTGAAAAGAAAATGGGGAGGGACTCTTCATTAGGGACTGTAGTGAGAAGCCAAAGGGCAACGGGTTCAAACTTAAACAGGGGGAGTTTAGACTGGATATGAGGAAGAAATTCTTTACTGTAAGGGTGGTGAGGCAGTGGAATGGGTTGCCCGGGGAAGCTGTGAATGCTCCATTGCTGGCAGTGTTCAAGGCTGGGCTGGACAGAGCCTTGGGTGGCATGGTTTAGAGGGAGGTGTCCCTGCCCATGGCAGGGGGGTGGGAACTAGATGATCTTAAGGTCCTTTCCAACCCTAACTATTCTATGATTCTATAAAATGGTCTTTTCTTCTTGTTGCAATGTTAACAGTTCATGAATTAAAAATGCGTGCACACACACAAATACACATACACATTTGTAATATTAACTGCCTCCAAGGAACTTCCCTATCATAGAATCATAGAATAGTTAGGGTTGGAAAGGACCTTAAGATCATCTAGTTCCAACCCCCCTATCATGGGCAGGGACACCTCACACTAAACCATGCCACCCAAGGCTATGTCCAACCTGGCCTTGAACACCGCCAGCAGCGGAGCATTCACAACTTCCCTGGGCAACCCATTCCACTGCCTCACCACCCTCCCAGTAAAGAATTTCTTCCTCATATCCAATCTAAACCTCCCCTGTTTAAGATTTAACCCATTACCCCTTGTCCTATCACTACAGTCCATAATGAAGAGTCCCTCCCCAGCATCCCTATAGGCCCCCTTCAGAAAACTGAAAGGCTCCTATGAGGTCTCCATGCAGCCTTCTCTTCTCCAGGCTGAACAGCCCCAACTTTCTCAGCCTGCCTTCACACAGAAGGTGCTCCAGTCCCCTGATCATCTTCGTGGCCCTCCTCTGGACTTGTTCCAACAGTTCCATGTCCTTTTTATGTTGAGGACACCAGAACTGCACACAATACTCCAAGTGAGGTCTCACAAGAGCAGAGGAGAGGGGCAGGATCACCTCTCTCGACCTGCTGGTCACGCTTTTTTGATGCAGCCCAGGATACGGTTGGCTTTCTGAGCTGCAAGCGCACACTGCCAGCTCATGTTCATTTTCCCATTGACCAACACCTCCAAGTCCTTCTCTCCAGGGCTGCTCTGAATCTCTTCATGATCTGCCATGATTTTTCAAATATGATGGACAGTGGCTTAGCAACTTCATTTGCCAGCTCCTTCAAGACCCGCAGATGGATTTCATCAGGTCCCATGTACTTGTGTATGTTCAGGTTCTTAAGATGGTCTTGAACCAAATCCTCTCCTATAGCGGGCCCAAGGTTTTCATTCTCACAGTCCCTGTGTCTGCCTTCCAAGACTTGGGTGATGTGGTCAGATCATTTGCCAGTGAAGAATGAGGCAAAGAAGTCATCAAGAACCTCAGCCTTATCATAATTTCAGAAAAATGAGTATCAGTGTCTACAAAGCTATCTTATAACTGAAGAATACTGAAATACTAGTTTTGGTTTTAAAAGAGATTTACGTAATTTTATCAACTCTTTCTAATAAAGTTGTCTAAAAAAATAATTTAGGATGGCAATACTCAAACAAAAACTTGTACTGAATTCAATACATACTTGATAAAATTCTTATCAACTTCAAATTTAAAAGAAAAAAATATACCACTACAAACGTATCTTCCTGTACTATAAGTTTGGTTTCCATACAGAACAAAATACAACAGCACACCTGGAATCTCAGAGATACATTCTGTATAAATACAAACAACAATTTTTTCAGTGCTGGCATAAAAAGCAACCTTGTTTCAAGTATACTACTACATGCAACCAAAATATTTGTGAAACCCTAATCTCAAAAAGTATTTCAATTATTCTACTAATATGTATTTTTCTTTAGTTAACAACAAACAGTGATGCTGAAGTAAACCTTGAATGCCCACAGGGCTTAAGGGACTTTTTTTTCCCCTCTGGAAAGAAAATACAAAATAGCTAACAAGAATAAAACTAGACTGAATGATATGGAGACTGATTTAAAAATATTTAGGCATTTAATTACAGCTGCCTAATGAGATTTATTTCTATAATTTGCCACTTCCCATTGATTTCTACTTGCTTAGGAATCAAATATGCGTAAGCATCTCACACCTGTTTTATAAAGAATATAAAGCATGAGAACTATAATCATTAAAAGGGTTTATATATTTCCTGAATTACCTATGATAAAGTATAGTATTTACAACTGAATACACTTAAACCAACTCTAATAAAATGGAATTCCTTTATTCTTCCAACTGCCAAATGATGCATCGTACATAAGAGCAAAACCTGTTCACATTAACATGAATTTTGCCTCTTATTTAATTAGATATGTTTTAAACATCTGGCCATGCTTTTAGCTACATATAAGCATATCCATATCTAGAAGGCTTGTGTCTACTGTGTATCTAACAGGAACATCAGAGAGATCTTTTCTGCTTACTGAGCAATCAAAAAGACAAGAGCACAATACCTCACTAGATAAACACCTTTGTTGCACAAGTTCAAATCAAAGCAACACTGATATTGGCTTTTAACTTAACAGTAAAGGATTTTATCTTTCTTTTGTAAAGCATATTCGTTTAGTCAGTATATCACTATGAGTCAATATTTCCAACCTCTGACATTTGAGTCAATATAATAGTATTTTACATTTTTTATTGTCTCAGAACACTATTGTTCTTCCCTTTCACAATTACAATTTCAGTTTTATATGCATCATTTGGGGACTGCTTTTGACAGAAAACCTTAAACTTGGCTTATATAAACTGAAAGTTTACATTCAGCAGTACTACCATTACTACGCAGCCAACTACGGTTTCCACAGTGGAAACGTATCCTTACTCTTACTAAAGCATAATTCTTTTTGTTGTTGTTGTTTAGTTTTTAGTTTCTTGATGTGGTTTTCTGAATATAATTTCAGATGCCAAATAATGGTATCTTAAGCTGTCAAGCATGAAGTCACAAACAAATTACATCAGGTGCATATATTAGATGCCTTTGCATCCAACAGATAATAGAAGTTTTAAGCATATCCAATGGGCAATATTAATTTATAATTTTGGTTTGCCCTTTTCTTAAGTTAATTATCTTTGTAGAAGTAAACGAGATTTACATTGTTCTACTACCACACAATTTGTTTAATGATAGACATATTACTTATTTAAATAGAATTATCTTTCTTATTCTAAAATAAAATGCTGACACCATCCAAAAGATTACAGCAGTGAGTAAAGGGGAAAATTCATATTCATAATTAGGATGTACTGCGTGTAATTAGATTAATGATTTGCAGCCCATAGTGAATATTGCCTTGTGACAGCACAAGAACACTGTGTAGCAAATGACAGTGGCAGATATAAGTGGATCTTAAGTGTTCGCAGGAATGGGAGCTTCTCCCATAAAACTTTCGCGAGTCGTAAGCAAAGGCCCACAAAGGCTGCAATAAAACCTGGTTTCATACAATTTTTGAGTGGCTTTTCACCTCCTATCCAGTCTTTAGAATGCTACTCTGTTCAACTAAGAGGGACAGTCAACTCAGAATTCAGGGCAGAACTGCATCAATACTGAGTCAACTACAGGACTTTTCTTTAGAGTGGGAGAAAACAAGATGACAAAGCAAGCCTCCAGGCTGAACCAGATACCATAGTGTACTAGTGTTTTATTGTTGTTACTGTGATGGTCTAATTTTAAAAATGCTGTACATTAATACTTCATAGCAAGAACTTACAAGTCCAAGAACAGAGGCTTTTTCTCCTATACTCACTAAAAAGTGTTGCCAAACAAGAACACTTTTGCAAACCACAGCCATGTTCATTTCAACAAAAAGTTACTTCTCTACAACCATATTTCAACCTTTTCCTCCTTCGGAGTATTTTCTGAGTACAGTGGCTATCTTGACATTATTTTACCTAGCTCCTCCAGCTGCACTATAGCAAGCATAATGCAGAAAAGCTATATACCCTTTCTAGTGGAACCAGTCTACTCTCCTGGATAAAGCAGCCAAACTTTTTCTTGCGGTTGTAAAATTACCAGCCAATAAAGATTCTGCTGCAGCTGCAGCTGCCAGGTACACATCAGTTTCTGCCTTAGGTGTTCCAAAACTAACCGCTTGCCCGCCCATCAGCGGGGCTGCTGAACTGTTACTTCCTGGAAAGCCATTGATCTGGCGGGCGGTACCCGAGCGTAAAGGCCGGAGGGAGGGAAAGAGGGAGGGAAACCTGGAGAGCTTTCTGGCGGGGGCAGGACGCTCCCGACCCAATTCCAGATGCCCGTCTCCTTCCACCTCCACCCCACACACCTGAGGGAGCCCCTCGGCCCGCTGGGCTGTTCTCGCCTACTCCCCAACACCACCGCGTTACCGTTATTCTGCGTTTTCAAACCTGACAGGAGGGAGGACGGTTAAACCCCGCGAGGCACAGCGCGTCCCACCCCCACACACGTCGCTGCGGTCAACTGCTCCCCCTGACAGGACCTGCCCCGCAGCGAGGCCTCCGCTCCGCGCCGGCGGGCCGCCCCTCACCGACCCCTTCGCCAACGACGGGAGCTACCGCCGCCTCGGGACCGGTAAATCTACCTTAAGATCCCCTGCGGCGGAAGAAGAGCCGCTGCTTCTTAAGGACGAGGCGTTTCCTGTACGCGGGGATGAAAAGAGGCGTTCCCCAGGCGTGCCTCTGGGGATCTGAGGGGCTCGGTGGCGCGGTACGGCACGATATGGTACGGTTCGGCGCGATACCGTACGGGGCGACACCCCCACGACGCTCCGGCGGCCCCGGCTCCCGTTGCCGTAGAGACAGGTCCCGCCCTTCTGTACGAGTGGATTGGCCGGGCCAGAACCCCATCCGGGCGTCGCGGAAAGCTCTGATTGGGTAGCGCCGGACGCCGAGGAGAGATTGCGCTACAAGCCACACCGCCGCCAGCGCCGAGAAGGTACGTGGCGGTAGCCGGGGGGGCGGGCCCCGGCCGCGCGCCTGTGGCGTCACGGGGGAGGTGGGGACGCGGGCGCGCACCTGGGCTGCGGAGGGGCGGCCCGTTCCGGCGGTGCGCGCGGCCCGGCGAGCGCGGCCCGGCGAGCGCGGCCCGGCGAGCGCGGCCCGGCGAGCGCGGCCCGGCGAGCGCGGCCCGGCGAGCGCGGCCCGGCGAGCGCGGCCCGGCGAGCGCGGCCCGGCGAGCGCGGCCCGGCGAGCGCGGCCCGGCGAGCCGGGGCTCGCGCTGTTTAATCTGCCCGAGCGTTTTCTCCGTGTTGCGCTAGGCCGCTCTATAACGCGCGATCCGGTTACCGGCCGCTGGTCCTGAGGGGAGCCGCGGCCTGCGGTTGCCGCGGAGGGGCCAGGCTGGGGCGCAGTGCTGTCTACGAACAGCCCCCTCCTCACGCACACCGACATCTCCTCATTCTTCCTGGCATCCTTTTCCAGGGCTGGGCCTTCTTTTCTACTCATTTGAGCCTTACTGAGTTCAGACTTGGTTTCCCCTTCCTCTTAGAGGAGAGGAAAAAAAAGAAAAGGGGGGGGGGGGGAGGAGGAGAGAAATATCTTGATCTTTATGCAGATTAAACAATTTAGGAAATTGTTCTCAACCTGTGCATTTGCTTATGCTTGGTGTCAGCTTGGGGTTTGATTTCTGGATTTCCAGTGCCACCTTGTTTCAAAGTGCAGTACCGATGTTTCTGGACTAAGATCTGTGTGTTCTGGACTTACTTTCAGCACTGAAAGTGGTCAGTGATTCAGAAGTTTATTGGGTAGCTAAACACTAGCTGTAATAGCAAATACACTACAGTTCCTATAAAAATAACTATTTCTGGAATAAACAGATTTCAGTTGTAAAACCTGTTAACGTTTCAATACTGTGAGCCTATTGTACTCATATTTAAACAAAAATATATTGACACATTCATGAAAAACTTATCATGTGCATTGTATTTCTGTTACTCTGATTTACAAGATAAGTAGCTACAAGTTAACCTTAAGAAACTGTTGCAATTGTTTATACAAATGAGAGGAAAAAATAATGTATTGAGGGATTTGCACAGTCTAGGCAAGATGCTCAAAACTGTTGTGAAGTTTTGAAGGGTTAATTATAATGAAAATTGGAGTCCAAAGTGGTAGTTGAAATTGTAGCTTCTGGGTTATGTATGTGAAAGAAAAATGGGAATGTAAACTGCCTAATGACATCTGTGGTAATAGAAAGCTATTAAAGTAAGAGGGCTGATGCTGCTTGGAGCTTTCCCTCTCTTGAGATACTTTTCAATGCTATAAAATAATTTTCATACACTATCTTTCACTTGAGAAACAGAGTTTTGTGGTCAGTATTCTTCACTAGTTTGTAGACTATCATTTTGGGGAGCTGGAAGCACTGGAATTTATTAAATGTAAATTCATATGTGCATGTCAGTAATCACAAACAACTTACGGAAAAACCTGCAGCAACAGTTGAAACCAACATAGAATGATACTTAAAATCCAGTTTAAAACATGCCACAAATATGTTCAAAAAGAACCTGTAAGCTTGCAGCTCTGCATTTTATCAGGGTAAACCACACTGTTACACTAGGAGAGCCAGCTGGGACCAGACCTTTTGACATGTCAGAGGCTGCACCAAGGATGACTCACTGTAGGCAGTGAGATGGAGCTCTGCCTGTGTGGCAGTGACCAAGCATCCTCACCTACAGGTTGTCAGGAGGTGGTTACGTGACAAGGCAGGAAAGAAAACTTCTAGTGCTCTGGGTGGTGTTTGGTCGTAACTGGCTTAGTTGGCCTTCTAGTGTCATGACCATGCTCACCTTTTGCAGCTTACTTCAAGGTTATAGCCTCCCTCATGCTGCTCTGCCATACTGTTCTGTGTTCTGTATTTGACCAGGTGCTTGCAAGACAGATGAATTTGCTACTGGGTACTTGAAAGATAGGCAGTTTGTTTGTTTTTTTTTTTTCCCCTGCCTCTACCAGCAACAGTGAAGAAGGGGAATGCAGGGGAGAGATGGATTTTAAATAAGCATTGGCCTCAAGAAGAAAAGAGCTGTGTGGAGTGGTGCCCTTGATACTGATGGTAGTATGGGATATCCAGTGTTGTTTTCCCCCATCTGGCACAATTAAGCTCTTTAACTGCTGATCTAGAATATACAGCAGTAAAAATGTTACTCCAGTTTCAACATGCAGGAAGTTGCAAGGTTTGAAAACTGCTAAGGATTTCAGTATTGCAACAGCAGCAGTTACCTTAATCTGAAATTGAGAAATCAGAATCTGTTTCTTAATGCCGGACATAGCATGGCAGAGAAGAAGAAAGGCCTGTCTTTGACTACTGTTTTGTCACATTGTTCCAGTATGGTAGTAAAAATGGGTGTGATTTCAAGAGGACTTCTGTGTATCAGAATGCCCTTGATACTTTTTGCTGTTATTTTTACTTTGTGGAAGGTTACTGGTATTAAAATTCCCATCAGTAGAACAAACAGTTAGGTATTCAATGTCTGTGAAGAAGTAGTCCTAAAATCTGGCTCCTGAATCTATTCTGTCTCTCTGCTCTAGGAAACGCAGTGACAGATGCTACTTTTGCCATTGTCAGCAGCAGACATTTTCTTAAAGTAAAAGTGAGTAGAAAGGCCAATTTATTAGCATTAGTTTGTGTTTTAACCACAGAGTAAACTGATAACTTCAAGGCTGGTGCTCAAGTACTTCCCCTCACCGTCACAGTTCTGTCCATCAGAAGTGGCAGTAGTGGCAGAAGCCGTATTATAACTTGTGTCATTTGACTTAGGAAAAAATCACCTAGAAATGACAACAGAGTTTATTTGCAATGTTTCTATGGTCATGGCAATGCTGCTATTGAAAAATTCATGCTTAACTAGTACAATGTGTGGTTTCCTATAATGTGTACAAGTACCTGCTGGCCACAGAGCTGAGGGTGCTATAGTCATTTGCTGTGTTTCCCAACAGCAGTGAGTTAACAGACATAACCACAGACCTGAAATGAAAATACAATAGTGATTGTAAAGTTGAGTGTCATTAAGTTAAGTGCCTAATTAGCTGGTATGAGCATGCTGTTGACTTCATATGAAAGTGGCAGGCAAGAATGCCATTAATGCACTGGTGAGACTCTGCTGTGGCTTATGACTCCTTGAGGAGGAGGTTTCAGAGGAGTTATGTGAGTTTATACTTAGCTTAGTGTATGGCCCATAAGTTTTCTTCCTTTGGAATACCTCTGCCTAGAATCTTTCCCCAGTTTGAACAAGTACAACTAATGTCCTTCCAGATTAATACTACCTTTTCTTTTTTTTTGTATCTAAGCAGTCAGAAACCCTTTCTCCAAGTGTAATTATTGCTTCCATGATCTTATCAGCTATGGCCATATCCTGGCTTGCAGAAGACTATTCTGTACCAGTATTACGTATTTTATGGGTGTTCTGTTGTAACAGGGTTAGGTTTTCTCTCAACAAAATTACAGTGAAATTACTTCCTTACACTTAAGCCCTGGTACAAGTATCCTGTCTAAAAAGGGAGTAGAGGAATTATGCTCTAATTTTAGCAGTTTTTTAAATTGTGTAGTCTGTCTTTTATGCAGGGAAGAACATTTGCCTCCAGGTTTACCATATCTTATTGTTAACTCATACATAGACAGTCTGGTTTATTCCTTGTAAGATGAATTTATGAGGCAAGACACATATTTCATGTAGAATTGCAGTAGCACTGTATATTAATTCTGGCTAGTACAAGCCTTTCTAGGAAATCAGAACAAAAATTTTCAAACAAAAGACTTTGTATGGAACTAATCTAAATATTGCAGTTCAGAGCTGAAAATTGCAGTCACTTCAAGGCTGAAAGAACGGAATATTTCTAACCCATTGTTTTGTAAGCCAAAAGAATAAATTCATTAATAAGTTGCTATGAATCAAACCATGACATGCTCTTACAGTGTGGCAGCTATTCTATGCTAAATTTGAGACACCTCACCCCTTAGTAGAAAAAACAAGCAGGAAGATTTTGTAGTTTTAGAAACAAATAACCAACAGGTGAAAGATGATAGCTTTTTCTTCTTCTTCTTGCAGGTCCCATGCTGTTGTAAGAACTGCTGCTTGTAGTAGAGAAGATTTTGATCATTTCTCTGATTATATTAAGGTTGTTTCCACCCTCTCTCAATCACAAGCTGGTAAGTACCATAGCCTAGTTAGTTATGCTACTTAGTTTTCTCTCTCCAAATACTATGATTCTATTTCATTTCAGACTGGAACCTGCTTTAACTGAAGGGCAGAGAACCTCTGGGTAGGGTGGATCCCCAGCTTTCTGCGTCTGTGCCAGTGCCCCTCCCATGATCTGGGGCACATCTGGCATCATGACCACAGCCACGGGGTGGGATGTGTGCCTGTTTGTGACTGGGAGTGTCTGCAGTTTGGTTCCTTGGTGGATCCACATCTCAACAGGTCATGTGATTAATTGGGACAGAAAAAAAATACAGATGATTGTTCTGGTTAGTTATCAGAGTCGTCTTATTCCTGTTTTGGTGTTAGTCACCTCTTCAATGATATATCACAAGAACCTATTTATTGCAACTCTTAAGGAGAATTCTGTTACACTAGGTAATTTGGAGGGGTAGGGGAAAAAAAAAAATCTATTGTCTTCTAGTGTTGACCAAAACACAAATTCTGTAATAAAGGTGAGTTATCAGTGTAACTGCAACTATTTATATCGCAGTAGTAGAAACTCCAGGTCTCTTTTCTGTTAGGTGCTGAACAGCTCAAACACAGAACACCAGAGCTCTTTGTCTATGAAAGTCTGTAAGTCTAAAGCTGTCCTATATTATCTCTCATCTTGTGCCTATCCTTTCTTGGACATGTACCTAGCTGGCTTTCTGCTCCAGATTTCAGACTAATGTATTAATTTTCAGGCTGATTTTCTAATTTTCAAATGATAAGAAATTTTTTTTCTCTTTCTGTGTATTGTAAGTGAAAGGAAAAATAAAATAAACTGTGAACTTAGAAAAGGCTGGAAATATATGTTTCCATAATACATAATTTTATTCACTGAACTTTAATAAGGTGGCCACCTTAGAACAAAAAAAATTAATCTTAGTCTGATGAAAGAGGGTTCTGTTTCAACTGGACATGTTTTATAAAGGTAAACATGCTTAATTTAGCTTCAGCTTTTAAGTCCAGCAACTCTTAAACAGAAATTTATCAGCCAAATACTTTTTTTGGAAGCAAATATTTATGCCTTGGTGTAGCAAAATATTTAATCATATGTTTAGGTCTGTGCCTACTTCCTTTTGAGTATTTGTTTACATTTCTGTAAGATTTTGTAGTATATATTTTTATAAATGAGCAAGCCATTGACTTTGGACTCTAGGTTAGAGATCAGAGACAGGAGGCTTCCTGGAAAAATGCAGTTCTACACATTAAAAAAAGTAGACAGTTTTTGTTCTGTAGAGGACATTTACATGCATTTATCAAAGCTTGGTAAAGGTGGAGGGTGCTTTAGAATCAAAGAAAGAGATGTGTTAGAACTGAGGCAAGACATAATATATTCAGAAGGGAAGATCAAAGTAAATTGAAGAAGAAAGCCAAAACAAAACAGAAAGAACAGGTTTCACTGTTTTGAAGGTGTAGAAAAATATGAATACTGGTACAGGTCATGAGGACAATTTCAGACTTGAAGCAACATGGAAAAGTTGTGAAGAGAGAAGACAGAAGAAAAACGCTATCTTGCTTAAGAAGGAAGTAAGACATCTAAGTTGTTACAAGCTATTTTGGTGCTCTCAACTGAAGAGAGGGTGTCTTGGAAATGTGATAATAAGGAACAGCAAGAAAAAGAAGAAGTAAAAGGTAGGGTACTGTGGTTGCAGCAAAAAGCGTATCACTTGCAGTACTTTTTTAGCTTCTCACTTCCACTAATGAAAATATTTAAAGAAAAATATCCTGTGGTAAGGGCTGTACAGTGCATGTATATCACACAAATCTCATGTGGAACAAGAAGTACCATGAATGTCTCATTAAAGGAAGATGTAGCACTTTATTTCTGATGCAGTTTTTATTTGATTTCTCAGGTAAATCAATATTTTGTTAAATTTTTTTTCAGTCATCTGCAGTTTATATAATGCCACTGTCATCAAAAAGCAGATGAGTAGCATCTGAACATTAGGCAAAGGCTAAGTAACTACCAGATATTTAAAAGACTGTGGTAGTAGTTTTAAAACAATTCTTTCTTTTAAAATTATATTTACTTCTGTCATAATTATATGTGTGATTATCGCTCAATTACTGTGGTGGAAAAAAGGAGGAGTCAACATGGGGGGGTTAGGTTTTTTGGTTGGTTTATTATTATTTTTGTATAAACCTTGGACTAATGGGGTAAGTCAGCAATGATGTTTTCCAAGAATGTGTATCAGTCCTCTGTGCTTTGGTGTTAGCATAAATGATCCCAAAGGGGGTACAAAATGATGTTTGCTGATGACAGGGAATTACTTTGAGTAATAAAATCAAAAGTTGACCTTTTACTTTAGGTCTGCAGAGTATCTCATGACATTCAGTAGTTGGGTGATAAAGCAGCAAATGTGTTACTAATGTAAACTGATTTGCCTTGAAGAAAAGGTGGTCTTGGTTGGTTTTTTGTTTGGTTGGTTTTGCAGTGTTGTTTTGTTTGTTTGTTTTGGTTTTGTTTTTTTTTTTTTTTCCATCCAAAATGGCAAGCTCTGGGCCAGCTCTCTTTCTGCTCAGATTGTAGATGTCTAATAAGAAAGTTCTTCGAAAACGTGCAACACTCAGTGGTGGTCAAAATAGAAAGTATAGCAAATATTAGGAATAATGGTATTGCTATGAAAACAGTAGCATAAAATAGCATATTACTTCATAAATCCTTTGTACCCCTGTATTGTAAATATGACATGCAGGCCTATCCTGTAATGTAATAACTGGCATGCTGAAGGTAAATAGAAATGGTAATTTTTCTTATAGGAAGGAAAAAGCAATCAAAACAGGTGGTTTTGATTGCTGAACATTGTTACCTGTCTTTCCTTGATATTGCATGCTGCAATTTCTAAACTGTCTTCTGCTCTGTGAATGTATCCCCCTCTTTTTGGACTGTATTGCAAATCAGAGTTCAGTTATAAGCTTTTAACTGCTTTGTGGAGAAAGATGAGGTAGGATCTGATGTATCTTTAAGAGATTAAAGTTCAGAGCATGCTTTTCACTTTGCTGTGCATGTTGTGAAAAATACAGTTCTGCTCTTTAGGCTCTGTGGATGAAAAATGCTATTACCTTGTGTTGTCATGAATTGTATGAACCAAAGGTCTTCTTTTTCCTTTAAGTTTTTTAATTAATGGTGCTCAGTTCCTGGTGAGAATTCATCTTTATTTGCAGGCAAAATAATAATCAGTGCCATTAGCAAAAGTGGTGTTGAAAGTACAAAATGTATGGCCAAAGAATTAATGATTAGTTGTTCTAGCAAGAAAAAGCAGAAGCACATGTGGGTGCAAGGCAGTGCAGCTGTATGACCAAGTGAATATGAGTACATGTGAGCATGCGCATGAGACACAGCAGGAGTCAGTGCATATGAGTAAATGGATATGTGGGAGGCATGTGAGTGAATACAGAGATGCATCAGTGTACATACATACTGGTGAGTGTACAAGTGAGCGTGAGCATGCACAAGCATGAGTACCCATGCAGGTGAGCGTGTGCATAGAGTATTTTCAGGAGATACTAAAGTGGAGGGTTTAAACCAGAATTTATGGCCTTTCATTTTTGTGCTCCACAGAGATATTTGAGGAGGTGGCTCACTCCCCAGTACCCTGCCTGTCTGAAGTTTATTCATTTTTTCCTGCCACTCTTCCATGAGGAATATGTTGACAACTGAATTTTCCAGTGAAAGGGTAGCAAGAGCATTTCTGTTCCAGAAGCCATTTCCCCAACCTTTCTAGACTCTTCACAGCATGAAGCACCCTTTTGTCCACTGTTTCATCTGGTTAAGCTGAAATTAAATATGTGTGTTTGTGGACAAATGTAGAATAATTCTGACAACATTTACAGTTTTGGAAGTTGAAAATAAAACACAAAAAATGTATCTATGTGTGCATTGGAACATTGGACTGGATGTGCGCTTATTTCCTTGCACTGAAAAAGGAACAGTATTTAGCAAAAAGTGTTGTTGGTGTCCTTGTTGGACCCCAATATTATCTTGTTCCTGAAAAATTGGATGAGGAAATTTGAATGTTAGAAGAATGGGAGGATATGGTTGCAAGTTCTGCTCCATCCTGCGTTTTTTTGGACCCTGGCCATCAGGAAACATTTTGTCTCAGAGATGAAACACTTTCTCTTCAGTAGTAATAGTATGAGCAAGCCGTGTAAATAATCTGTGGCAAGGGGCGACTTTATTACAGAAAGCAAAGTCTTCCCAACTTTTCCTTTCTTTTATGAATTTTTTAAAAGAGATTTCTACAAAAGATGTGCCAGGGGGTAATTTGCATGTTTTGTATTGACCTACATAAACCTTAGTTGAACATTAAAGTAATAAATAAGTAATAAATAAATAAGTTGTTTCACTCTTTCTGTATTCTTTCTGCATTATCAACCATTGATTTTTATTCTTTGTCAATTCATCTGTTTAATACTGCAAATATTTTTTTCTCAGCTCCAAAAGTATTCATAAAAATAAGGCTGAGAACATTTAAAGAGCACTGTATGTTATGTTCTCGCCTCTGCTGAGCTGTGTGTCTAGAAAATGGAAATACAAGCTGGCTTGGTTTAAGCCCAGCCATAAATCAGCCACACAGTCGTTAGCTCACACCTCCCCTTCTTCCCCCCGCTCCCAGAGGGATGGGGAGGATAATCAAAAGAATGTAACTCCCACAGGTTGAGATAAGAACAGTCCAGTAACTAAGGTGTAACACAAACCACTGCTGCTACCACCAATAACAATAATGATAAGGGAAATAACAAGGGAAGAGAATACAACCACTCACCACCCGCCGACCGATACCCAGCCCGACCAAGCAGTGATCTCGCCCTTCTGGGTAGCTGCCCCCAGTTTATATACTGGGCATGATGTGCTGTGGTATTGAATACCTCTTCGCTCAGTTTGGGTCAGGTGTCCTGTCTCTGCTTCCTCCTGGCTTCCCTTCCTCCCTGGCAGAGCATGAGGCTCAGAAAGTCCTTAGTCAGACTAAACGTTACTAAGCAGTAGCTAAAAACATTGGTATTATCAGTGCTGTTCCCAGGCCCAAAGTCAAAAACACAGCACTACACAGCTACTAAGAATGAGAAAAATGATTGCTACTGCTAAACCCAGGACACAAGTTTCTACATACTACAGAGGAATAGAAATAAATCATAATGCAAGCTCCTTCAAAAGAAATTACATATCCTGGAGTAAGCAAACTCACAGATCAGTATAATATTTGGTTATATAGCTTGAGCTTTATTTGAAAAGATGGACTCTATACAGACCTTTGCTTTGGTATTTAACTCGTAATTTTACCTAATGTGTCCAATTTAGATCAAAAGTTATGTGATTGACCCAAATGACTTATGTCACAGGGAGGGAAGTGGTGGAAGGGCAGTCTGAAGCAAAGGGTACAGAAAACCTTGTGGAGAAAGAAAAGGTTGCTACATACTCCTGCAACTAGCACTCACTTTTAAGAATATGTTTTTGCAGAAGCAGAAATGAAATAGTGATATGAACATAAAAGTAATACCTTTAAAATTATTTTGGTAGAGCAACATCAAGTCAATTGTATGAATAAATAGCCATCATGCTATAATTACTAAGACACTGTTTCCGCTTACAGGGAGTTTTAACATGAAATATATTATGGTGGTTAGTGTTCATCCTTATTCTGTGAAATTGGTAAATATCAAGCCAAGGGTTTCATAGATTTTGAAGCAAAGAAGTTATTCCATGTTGTGGAACAACTGCCACACTGAAAATAAAAATGAACAGCTTTGATCGCAAATCTGTTGATACAACTTAGAAGTGGAGAAACTGCTCTTTAAACCAACACCTAAGAGCTTCCTAGAGCTGGTTAGCTACATTCTGCTTACTTTTCTAGTGTTGACATTGTATTAAAGGGAGCTTATACTGCCTTTTTTACAGAATTTCTGTAATTGTTGTGTTTACAGTGGAGATGGAAATGTCTGAGAGACAGACTGATCTATAAAATAGATCAAGACAACAATTCTTCTGGATTTTATTTGATTATGTTGTCACATCTTCTGGCCTCGCTCCCATATCCTTCCATATTCTACACCCTCCACCAATAAAAATGTAATGCATGATGTAAAAGCTTTCATCAGCCTATCTGAAAACACTCTACAATTATTCCTTGTTTCACAAAACCGCAGTTAGATAACGTCCATTTTTCAGGCTGGTGAACTGAAGCCAAAACAAACTGGTTTGCCTAAACAAACTGTGTCTGTTGTAGAAGTGTTATCAAACTCTTTCTCTGAGCCTCAGGCTGCAGATATGTAATTTAATCTGAGAAGTGGTGCAGGTTCATTTACCTCCTTACCAGGGGAATGGAAGGCCTTTTCATCCTTTTCATTGTTCTTTTCTGGCACTTCTGAGCCTCTCCCGAAAACTTCTTGTACAGAGGGACATGTGGAGCCCCGGCAAATCCTCCTGAAAAGTTTTCATTCCCCAGCCTACCCAACAAATCACAGTCTCTGTGTTGAGCAGAATGGCTATGCTTGCTGAGATGGAAACAAATACTACTTTCCATGTTATTTTTAAATCATTACTATTTTTTGAGGTTTTAAGCAACTTCGGCAACTGAAGTGACTTGACAAAACTGTTTTTTAGATATTCAAACACTGTCTTAAGGCTTTACCATCTGGTGAAGGCAAAACTTCACAGTAATGACTGCAATAGAGTCCCTCATAGGACTCAAATTTTGGGCAAGAATTGATGTCTTGCATGAAAATACTCTGACTTTTGTAACACTAATGGACTTCAATCAAGTTATTTAATCATTTACTGCATGGTAGGCCAGTTTTATAAGACTAGCATGTTAATCTGTATTCAGGTTTAAATCTCATAAAGGCCACTTGGTTTTAGAATAATTCTGGCTTTTGTGACTTAAACCTTGTGGATTTTCAAAGATTTTTAATATTAGATAGGAGATGAGCATTTTACTTCATAATCTAAAAACTAGGTTAGAGTTGAACTTGTTTTTAATAACATGAGACAAAGAAGGACAGGATGACCTTACTAACAGAGTATGAACAAATAGCTGGAGGACCTAGCTTTTCATTAGTTTGGTATTTTAATACGTAGTTTCTCACAAGTCAAGGATTCAGCCTGGTGCCTTCGGGGGATGCCAAAACATTGCAGGTGGATTCATCCATTGGTTATAGTGGTATGAATCAAAGACAATTTTGTTCTTTTTAGGCTATGTTTTCAGTGAAACCAGAGCAAAATTTCCATTGATTTAAATACAAAACCAAGGTCATGCTTAATGCTACTGTGAATTCTTGACTTGGATGATGAATTTCTGCTCTTCCAAAAGACTGTGCAGTACTCTAATGGAAGTAATATTTGCAGGTGACATATTTGCAGTTTAATTTTTTTTTCTTTTTTTTTTTTTTTTTTTTTTTTTTTTACAGGCTTGGGATTTACTAAAATGAGAAAGCTATTTTTTTTCCCATTAGGAAGTTTCAAAGAGTCACTAGACCACTCTATACTTTCATTACATACATGCATAAACTTAAATAGTTGCTGCAATGTGGCAAATCAAGTATGGTGTCATGGACACAATTAGCCAATGATGCTATACTGAAGTGCCATTCTTTTATCAGTATCCTCTTCCATATCCTTCAGCTACCCTTGAATATATTTTACAAGCAAATGACCATTACTATATAAAGATTTTTATTTAGAAAATAAGTAATTTTCTTAACATTAATACTGTGTCTGCAAATGCTTCAATACTGCCTGACCTCTGCCCTTCAGTAGGATGAGTACTGTATTTCTACGTGGCCTGATATGTTACTGCTTCATTGCAGAAGAATGACTGTGGATACCAAGGAGATTTGCTGACAGGTCATTTCTCTGACACATTGGAAGATAAGAAGTCTCATTCCCAGCGTGCTCTGCACCCCCACACTTGGGTGCATAAGCTTGGTCCTGACAGAGTTCCTGATACATTTGGTAGAATTATTCTGATGGATGAGGAGCGCCTACAAAAACAGGGTTCATAATGAGGCCAGAACTGTGTGGTGTGCAGATTAGCTGTCCTCCTCCTTGGATTTTCTCCTGAGCAGTACATACATGAACACATGCTACTTTTTTATCCTCCCATGCACACAAGCTCTGCATCAAGTTAAGTGGTTTGTGACATGTATTAATGCTGTTGGATTCTTTCTGCTTGGAGCTGACTATTGTAATCCCATCTGAAAAGTTTTCCACCAAACTCAGAGATCACAGAATTCCAGAAGCATTAGAGTTGGAAGGGATCTCTGGAGATGACCTAGTCCAAACCGCTGCCCAGGGCTGGGCCACCTAGAGCAGCTTACACAGGAGTCCATCCCAGCAGGTTCTGAATGTTTCCAGAGAGGGAGACTCCACAGCCTCCCTGGGAAGCCAGTTCCAGTGCTCTGCCACCCTCAACACAAAGAAGTTCTTCCTCGTGTTGAGATGAAACTCCTCGTGTTTTACTTTATGGCCACTGCTCCTTGTCCTGTCGCTGGGCACCACTGAAAACAGTTTGGCACCATCCTCCTGGCACTCACCTTTGAGATATTTATATGCATTAATGAAATCCCCTTTCAGTCTTCTCTAGACTGAACAGGCCCAGCTCCTGCAATCTCTCCTAATAGGAGAGATGCTCCAGACCCCTAATCATCCCTGTGGCCATTTGCTGGACATTTTCATTAAAACAAGATGTGGTTTCATCCCTCAAGCACGGGTGTCTTTCTACTCACGAATCTAAACAGCAAAGGCAATAAATCCCTTTGAATAATGTGCTAGTACTCTATTATCATTCCTAAGTAGAAGATGCTTATTTACTGTTATTATTACACGAAGGTGTCTGGGCAAGGATTCCAGCATTTTAAATTAATTCTGCTGCTTCCCAGTACACCCATTAGATAAAATCTGTTGAATTTGAATCATTGACCCTTAACCTGAAAACCAGTTTTACAAATATCCTCCAGGAAACACATTGTGTATTTAACTTCCCCTATGAAAACTACAAAAAACTGTGTACCAAAATACAAAGATTAAGGGCCAGAGCCATGACAGAATTAGACGTGGATACCAGATCTTGTTGGTGAGTGCTTGGATCTTACATGGAGCTTCAGAAAATCTGGGCAGCTGGAAGAAGACCCTGTAGCCTCTTTCTTAGCAGCCTGCCAAAGAGATCACTTGGAAGTGTCTTGCTTTAAGATTCCTACTGGTAGTGCTGGGTTTATTTTGTTTATTTTAATTCTTTGATAGGGGATAACCAAAATGAATAGTCAGTATGAAGTTTTATCATCCTCTGCCTTTGGATGTCTGATTAAGCATGACTTGCTGTGATTGGGATTTTAAGTACCAGAAGTCTTCCCAATTATCTCATTACCTTTACCCAAGGAATGATTGCTATTTCCAGGTATGCATCCTGTTGCCCACAGTTTCTCCCTCAGGATTTTCTGGCATCATTCTTCCATTAATAGCCCTTACCAAAGCAAACCATAAACTAAGAACTATCCCACGGTACCTCCTGAGTATATTGCAGCATTGATGCAGTTTCTGCATGTGTTTTCTAAGAAACTCTTCCACTTCATTTTAGGAATATTCAGAAGCTTCATTTTAGGAATATTCAGAAGCTTCATTTTATTTAAGGCATTCAAATGATAGAAATTGTACATATCACAGGAAACATATCCTATCAAAAAATCGCTTCTTATAATTTCTTCTCTGATCATATAAACCATCTGTGAAAGGAAGTTATATGAAAAAAAATTTAAAAGTTATCACAAAGTATTTACAGCAGAACAAGTAGTGACTTGTTAGATTTTTCTGGTTTTGAGTTCCCTGTTCTATTAGCTCTTCTGGGCATAATTGATTTGGAAAAAATGGGACTAAATATGAAAAATCATTTATGAATTTCAAATGTATGCCCTGTCATGCTATTTTGTAGAGAATGTTGCCTAAATTGTGTGGGACATACCCAAGTTTCTGTGACAAGACCTGTACTAGTGTTTTGGCTTTTAATGCCTGAATTCCCATGTACTGAAACATGTTCTGGGTTCTAAGAAATTGACTCAAGAAAAGATTTTACTTATACTTGAAACCATCAGCAGCATTTTCTGATTGTAGAGCAGAACTTTCTTCTTTTGTTTGAGCCTTAAATATGTAACTCATATATATAGTCAGCTGAAATGACTATCAATTTTGAGAGCCCTATGCAGACCTTACGAATGCTGAAAACACATGCAAACTGTTTCATAACAGTGATACAAAAAAACATAGCCATGGCCTATTTTTCCCTTTCATACATTACTAAAACTGATATCCTCTTTCTTCCTGAAAGAAATCCACAAGGAAGTGTTAATAGCAACCTACTGTTTAATAAACATCTGCAGATTAAGCAAGAGACATTTAAGCTTGGATAAACACTCAGAACAAGAAAAGTGAGGAGTAATAATAAAGTTCAGATTTACCAAGAAAAAGCATTGAATCTTGGAACGGATTATCCTGGAAGGCATGCTAAGGCACATGAAAACCAACAAGGTGCTTGGTGACAGCCAGCATGGCTTCACCAAGGGGAAATCCTGCCTAACCAATCTGGTGACCTTCTATGAAGGGGCTACGGAACTGATGGACAGGGGCAGAGCAGTTGATGTCATCTACCTGGACTTGTGTAAAGCCTTTGACACTGTCTCCCATGACATCCTTCTCTCTAAGTTGGAGAGACATCAATTTGATAGGTGGACCACTCGGTGGATAAAGAACTGGCTGGATGGCCGCACGCAAAGAGTAGTGCTCAATGGCTCAGTGTCCAGCTGGAGACCAGTAACAAGTGGTGTCCCCCAGGGATCGGTGTTGGGGCCGGTCTTGTTCAACATCTTTGTGGGTGACATGGACAGTGGGATTGAGTGTGCCCTCAGCAAGTTTGCCGATGACACCAAGCTGTGTGGTTCGGTTGATACATTGGAGGGAAGGAATGCCATCCAGAGGGACCTTGACACGCTTGTGAGGTGGGCTGATGCCAACCTGATGAAGTTCAACCATGCTAAATGCAAAGTCCTCCACCTGGGTGGGAGCAATGCCAGGCACAGCTACAGGTTGGGCGGGGAGGAGATTGAGAGCAGCCCTGCAGAGAAGGACTTGGGGGTGTGGGTTGATGAAAAAATGAACATGAGCCGGCAGTGTGCGCTTGCAGCCCAGAAGGCCAACCATATTCTGGGCTGCATCAAAAGGAGTGTGACCAGCAGGTCGAGGGAGGTGATCCTGCCCCTCTACTCTGCTCTCGTGAGACCTCACTTGGAGTATTGCGTGCAGTTCTGGTGTCCTCAACATAAAAAGGACATGGAAGTGTTAGAACAAGTGCAGAGGAGGGCCACGAGGATGATCAGGGGACTGGAGCACCTCTCGTATGAAGATAGGCTGAGAAAGTTGGGGCTGTTCAGCCTGGAGAAGAGAAGGCTGCGTGGAGACCTCATAGCGGCCTTCCAATACCTGAAGGGGGCCTATAGGGATGCTGGGGAGGGACTCTTCATTAGGGACTGTGGTGAGAGGACAAGGGGTAATGGGTTTAAACTTAAACAGGGGAGGTTTAGATTGGATCTGAGGAAGAAATTCTTTACTGTGAGGGTGGTGGGGCCCTGGAATGGGTTGCCCAGGGAAGTTGTGAATGCTTCATCCCTGGCGGCGTTCAAGGTGGGGTTGGACATAGCCTTGGATGGCATGGTTTAGTGGGAGGTGTCCCTGCCCATGGCGGGGGGGTTGGAACTTGATGATCTTGAGGTCCTTTCCAGCCCTTACTATTCCGTGATTCTGTGATTCTGTGACTAATCTAGGAAATTATACTGGATTTTCAGAAGGTATATTTTTGAGGAAGTAGCACATTTTTTTTTGCTTTCTTTAGGAGTAATAAAGAACCTGTCTCCCTCTGCTGGTTTTCAGAGAAAAAAAAAAAAAGGAGTTTATGGAGACTAAAAAACTATATCTGAAATTTTGATACAAATTATCATATTTCAAGAATTAGGTCTTAAAACTTGATGCCTTTAAATAATAGGAGTCACCTTAAGGACATTAGAACTACCTGTCTTGATAAGCCAAGGATTGGTAGATTTTCATAGTATTTACTCTGCTTAAGCTAATAGTTTCTCAGTAGATTTAACATGATTTCTTTATATGTACATAAGATAAATTTAAACTGTTTAGCCTTTAATTCATGCATCACTGAATCTTGTAGCTATCCTGAAGAGCAGCCTAATACTGAAGTTGTAAATGTAGATGCATAATTTTCCTTTCCTGTATAGTCTGATTTAGTGTACTTTATAATTAAAATTAAGGCTTTTTCTTTCAAATATGAGTTTCTAAGCTGCTCCATAAATGTAAGTCACAGGCCATAAGGCTTTTGAAGACTATACACACAAGAATAGCCACAGCGGTGAGCGTAGCTCGCAGTTACAACTGCATGAGATTTCTTTGGATTGTGCTGGGGCTCTGGTGCTGAGGTGTGCTGCTCCAAGATGCTTGCACCTTGCCAAAATGCAGCGTTGCCCACATCACTGAGCTGTGAGTCCCGGCCATGCTGTTCCCCCAGACGACTTCACAGGGCAGCTAGACTCCCACATGTGGTCTGTGCCAGGGATAGTGTGTCAGCAGGAAGAGGGAGAACCTTTCGTTGCAATCCTCACCCTGATGAACAAATGTTCGGGAATTTCCGTGGAACAGATGTGCTGCAGAGTAAGTACCATGTTCTGGTACATGTCATGGTAGCTGCAAAGAGGGTTTTATCCTTGGTACGATGTGCTCCATCTTCCTATTGTCAGAGGAAACAGTTGTTTAATAATCCCTGTGCTTCTACTAACAATTTCCCATTCACAAAAAAGATACTCTAACAATAGGCATCAAGTTTATTCCTTCCAATTAGTTAAAGGCAAGTAGCAATTCCAGTAGTTAAATTAAGGCATGCATCTGTTAAATTTGGAGGGCTTACATAATGTATTTTAGGCTGAGAAGAAACTAAGGCAATTTGGGGTTTAAAATGATTTTTTTTTTTTTTTGTAGGCTTGTGTGGGTTTTTTTACTTCCCACATTACCTTCACCAAAACACATTTGTTATGCTTTGTTACATGTAGCCATCCTTTTGATCTATGTATACATCATGCTTCCTTGCATCCTAAGTATTGTTTCAAAAGGCATCTGCCAGCTGCAGTTTGTCATATTCTGTCATATTCCCAGTTAATACCAGTGTCAGTTTAGCTAGTTACACGAGTTGATTTGATTTTTGCACATGTTGTGTGGGAAGTCTTCTGTGAAGTTTGAGTATCGGGGCAGGGAGCACAGCACTTGCTTTCTTCAAATATTTGTCCAGGTTCTCTCGTGTTTATTTTGCCTGTAGTATGCTATTTGAATTTTAACAAAATATTCCTTAATAAGATTGTATGGATTTTTACTGCTTGTCTATCTGCAATACACTTCTTCTTTTTTTTTTTTTTTTTTTTTTTTTTAACAAGATACAGCTTTACCAAGTGTCTCCTGAAAGAATTTGGTCGATGTGTCACAGACAACCTATGTAGTAGCAAGGCAGTGAGACTGCTGAGGCACACACCTTGTGCTTTGTATTTACATGGGCATATTAGTAACTTCCTGTGTAAGAAATACTTAAAAACTGATGTCATGTTTTCATGTGGGAATGTGTAACTTGTAATTATCTATTCACAAGCAAGTCTGCAGGCTATATCATTGTTCCCTTCATTGAGGCAGCTATCCAAGGGATAGTTTCATTTTACCTAGAAGCTGGGCCTCTAATGTCAAGCAGTTCTCCCTCTTGAAGCAGAACTATTTTGCCTGCCCACCTATGGAGAATGCTACATGGCATCTGATATACAAGTGCTGTTTCTAAAACTGGCTGGTACTGCTTCTGGAGTGCGATAATTGGTATATATGTCATGTGAATGCAGCTGAAAAACAATGAAAGCAGAGGCAAAAGCACTGATGTTGGAGCTGCTTTTCAGCACCAGGGGTGAAAGCAAAGGAAGGAATACAATATTCAGTGTGATAAAAGCAAAGTGGTAGCTATGTAACATAAAGTACCTTTAGAATATTTTGCAAAACTGACATACTGCTTAAAAAGATAGGCTTAAATTATTAAAATAAATGCAGAATAGCAGGAATATTTTCTGACAAGAAGGAAATAATTCCTAAGGAAAGGCACAGAAGGTTCTTACCATTATTGTGGTACTAGTAGGCAGGCTTGAAAATAGTCTAAAGTTCTGCAGCGGTACATAGAATGAACCAAATAATTTTTCCTATCTCAGCTTTTATGATTCATATTTGACCTGGTCATGCTGTCATATATTGTGTAACACGATGGAGGTTGATCAGTCAGAGTCAGAGAGTCATGATCTTGTTGAAATTGTTGGATGTTGTAGCTGCCTTTTATTTAGGCTAAGCAGATTTATGCTCCTTTGGTTAGTGATGGATGAAACATAGACAAATGGTTGTCCCAGGACTAAACCCTGTGGCCAGGGAGTCAGAGGCATAATCCAGAGCACTTTAATGTGAGTTGTGTACAAGAGGGACAAACACCTAGGAACTATTTTGCACCAGGAGGTGCTGGTCCACTAGGAACGCAGTAAGAAAGGCACTCTACCTCTGCAAGGTAGCATTTAAACTGCCAGCACTATGAAGATAAGAGAGGATAGCATAGATAATCTCCCCTGTAGATGCTGGTCAACCTCAGCTGTACATCACTGAGCAGACACAGCACACTCTGGAGATCCCATCTGTATAACAGGGTTTCCCATGTCAGTCATTACAGGATTTTCTTACCAGAAGACAATTCTGTCCATCATTTCTACTGCCAGTCAGAAAGAGTGCTCACGTAGGAACCTCTTGCTACACTTCTAGATAAAAGCCAGGATGTGAAGGTGGTGTTATCACTGGAACCAGGTGGGAGCTGCCTGCAGGCTCCTGTTACAATGAGCCGCAATGTTTATCCTTCAGCCAAGAGATGTGCAGGGCACAAGAAGAGTCTGAAGGCCATCTGAAGCCTGTGTGGGCAGCACAGCACACGCCTACACCTAGTTGTTATGTGGGTTGCTAACTCCTCCACATACAGAGCTGTCCTGGCCAGGATCACTACAGGAGCCAAACAGAAGAGGTGGCCAACAGATTTGGCTGCCAGGACAAAAAATCTGAAGGGCAATCCAAAAAGAAGGTGCATTTGGACAGTCTGGAAAAAAACGTGGACCTTGAGAGCAAAGTATATGTCTTCTACTGATGCACTATCCTATGTTCAAAACTGAAGCAGAATTGACTTATTGATTGTCAGTACTGGAATGGTGTTAGAAAGGATTGATTTTTCCTTTTAGTAACTGACAGCCTGAAAAAAATCTTGATGTCTTAGATCACAAGGGTAGTAAGAACTCTAGTTAAACTTCTTAAATCTGTCTAGTTAAAGAATCACACCTGTGATACTTCCACAGGAACAGATTTTGTGTCAGCCTTCTGTCTCCATTTTGCTCTCGTTGAAGTCACCTGCAAGGGCTTTTATTGACCTAAACGGTGCTAGGTCAAGACTTATCTGACAGAAAATTCTTAGATGCAAAAATGGTGGGGGTTCTATACAATCACACAGAAAATGTCACTGCCAGCAATGTATTTATGAGTTGTTTTTATTAATTCATTTATATTGCTTCTAAACTGACACTTTTTCATGTGTTTTCTATGCTTCATTAAGCATTTTGTATTCTGTGGAACTTTGGTGTGCTCCAAATGCTAAGTAAAACACCAACAGACATAAACAATTCTTTGATTATTTTAAGTGGTATCCCCTGAATGGATGGAATATTAAGTTATTCTCTCCGCAGCTCATTTGCATGTACATTCAAGATGGTACTGTTACTTTTAAATGCCCATTACAACTTTTAATTTGATCTTATGAAGGGCCTATTGTCTAAACTTTGTATAAAATCCCACAAGCAATACTGTTGAGCATACTCAAAGCATTATGTTCTTTTGAAGCTATTGTGAAGGTCAAACCGAAATATTGTCTTTTTGAAACGCGTTGGTATGTCAGGAGTTGACAACAGGAATTTGCTGGGGCTGGTGAAGTCGTTTCTTAAATTAAGCAAAATTCTGTTCAAGGGAACATGTTGTTCCAAACCAAACCACTGGAGTAGTCAGCTGGCAAGTGACTTAAGTATTTCTTTCCGGAACCGAACCCCATGTGCTCCAGAACATCCCTGCTTCCCAGACGTCGCTTCTCGGCCTCTTCCCCCGATGCCTTTCCGCTCTAGCGGGCAGGGGCAGCACCCTTCCTCCGCGGCCGGCGCTGGGGGAGAAGTTCAATTGTGTCCGCAGCTAGGCTCCAGCCTACCGGACGGACATTTTCGGTGAGTTGTGCAAGTTTCCAGTCATGCCGAGCATTCTTAGGGAGATGGGGCGATAAGGAGAGGAAATGACGGAAAGTCACCTCAGGGCCACCCAGCCCGCGCAGTCGTGGCTAAAGAGGCCCAGGGGACACAGCAGCGACTGCTACAGCCGGCCCGCGCGGCCGTTCCTGGCCCGCTGCCTCGGCGGGGGTACCGTGGTTGCCGGCCAGGCTCTGCAACGTACTCCGCTAGCCGCAGGCAAGCGACGGCGGGCACAGGTGAAGCGACGGGCGGCAGAAGCCCGGGGAAAGGTCCGGCACCGCGCCGTGCCGTGCCGCGCCGTGCCGCGCCCCGCCCCGCCCCGCTCCGCCCCTTTCTTCAGGGCCGCGGTCCGCCCCGCGGCAGCGCCAGGGGCCGGAAGTGAGCGCACGGCGGCGGCGGTGGTTGAGGGGTGGGAGGGGGCTCTCTGCAGCCTGGCGCGATCCCGGTGGCGGGAGGCAAGCGGGAGGCACGCGGGAGGCACGAAGGGAAATGGTTGTTCCCGAGGGGCGGCGGCGCAGCGAGGTAGGCGCAGGTTGCCCCGTCGCTGGGACGGAGACGGGGTCGGGGCTCTGCTCCTCCTCTCCGGTCCTGTCCTTCTCTGCTGGTGCCCGCTTGCTCCCCACCCCCTCACCCTGCTCCCCTTCGCTCTTCTCCCTCAGGGGTCGCCGCAACGTGACCCTGTGCCTCCGGGTGCTGCCCGCTGCTGTCCCGGCCTCGGCGCCCGTGTGGGCCCAGCCGGTGTCCCCCGCACTACCGGGGCGGCACCTGTGAGCGGCGGGGCCTGGGGCTCGCGCGGTGGCGGGGGGGCAGGGGCCGGCGTCAGAGCTGCCCGCACAGCCTGTGCCCGTCGTTTCGCCCCTGTGCGGGCTCTGGTGAGGCGGCGGCGGCGCTGCCCGCTCCTAGTAGTTCATCGGCTGCCCATCTTATTTAGAGTGGTGACTCTGGGACGTCCTGAGGAGCTGCCCGGCTTCGTAGCATTCCGGGTATCAGACGTGCTTTGTGTTCCCGAGGGTGAAGTCTCCGAGGCTGGCCAGTACTTGTTACCTGGTGCTGAGCAGGAGGCTCTTTGGGAAGGTTTTTGGGAGCCCGAGTGCTCGCCTTGCAGCGGAGGTACCTTGGCTGTCGCTGCAGTGACACACTCGGTTTACGTTTCCTTTTTTTTTCAGTTTCTTGCTGGCTTTTTGAGTGGTTTAGGTAACTATGGGTCGGTGCGTTATAGTGGTTCCAAAGAAGCTGGCTGTTGATAAAGCTGATCCTTCAACAGCTCTGCAGCTTCCTTTGGGAACTTTCAGATTTTCGTTGTACAAGGAAGCTGGCTTACTGTTCATAACTTGATAAAGTTTACTATTCTGCGTCAGTGCAGTAAAATAAAGATACGCCTGCATCTTTGTTAGCACAAGTAACCTCCCACTAACAGCTATAATGTGCTTGGGGAACGAGAATATGGTAATAAGATGTGCTCAAAGAGCAGGAGGACTGATGCTCTTCGCTGTCATTGTGTTACTACAGATGTGGCCCTAGAGCATAGGCAGTTAAACTGATTTGGGATAGGGGGGAGATGCAGAGATTTTAAATTACAGCTTTGCATACTTAATGCAAATCTGTTTGAGAAGGGAACTGAAAACTCAAAAAATGTGTGATGTTTGTAAAACATGTTGTGCAATACCTACTTAGAATACAAACTATGTACTGGAGTGGTGATGATGGATGATTTATGAAGAATCAAAGGGGAAGCAGAAGTAAGGCAGGGGTAATGAAATCTGGCAGACAAAAGTGTTTTGTTAGTTGGTTTTGTTAGCTTTCAAAGCAGTTGTGTCCCTCATCCCCCCAAGACTGAGAGCAGGCCTGGAAAAAAACTCTTATGCATCTGTGAGGAGGAGAAGTTGTTTAAACTTGGCTCACCACACTGGGGGGATGACGGGAGGAGTGACTATAATGCCCACTAGCTTTCAGTTGAAAAAAAAAGTCAAAACAAAAAAACAAACCCATACAAAAAGTTGAAGCAAAATTGGTAATAATAAATGGACAATGAAAGGAAGTTGCATAAAAGATAACAACAGTGGGAGAAAGCACAGGGAGAAACAGCAAATACTTGAAGTTAAATGGCCTTTTGTCGAGGGGGGAGAATTACAAACAAAACAAGTAATAAATTATTTAGTCCCACCTTCTTAAATGCTGTGTTGTATTTAAACAATTTTTTAGATAAAGATGCTTGTTGGTAAAAAATACATAGGTGTCAAGAAAGACTTAAAATTTTGATTGATTTAATAGATTTGTCCTGTTTAATTACAGTACAATAGTAATCCTGACTTACGTATTTGAGGTTCCTCTTTCATTTGGGAGTATTATTGTCGTCATTAAGAACTCAAAGGTTCGTCAGTACAGATTATCGGTTCATATAAATTGATGACTTAGTTATTTTTATCATTTTTGAGTAGTTCTCTACATAGCAACAAAGGAAATTGAAAGCCGTAAATAGAAAATGATTCATCTCAAAATGTCAAGTAAAAAAAATCTTTTCTGAATTTGTGTTCCTCTGTTTGTTTCTTCTCAGTTAACTTGAAACTGCTGTTTCTTATCCAGTGTTGCTATTCTATCTGTGATCTAGGTGAAGAAACTTTAATTTAAACATTGCTTACAAAATAAAAATGCTGAAGTGATGTTTTGGATTTTGTTTTGTTGTTGTTTCAGGCTTTCATGTGGGGCCAAAACCAGACCAGTATGGGGTTTTCCAGAGAAATGAATGCTAGGACTGAATTTTATTAGAACAGGATTGTGCATTGTTTATATGTAAATTCATGAACAATCTTAAGGCAATCTTATGGAAGCTTTAAAAATGGAAATAAACATTGATAGGTAGGACGCTATAAGCAGAAGTGTAACAACTAGAATTCATAAAATATAGTATGTGTTTTAAGGTCAGCCTTAATGATGTTCAGATAATGATCTTCCAATTTTTTTTATTTTTGAAGTACTGCCTACTAGTGTCTGCAGCTGGTGCAGAAATTACTGTGGTGCTTACTTATTTTTAGAATGGTACAACAAACTTAAAAATGAGGGAGTATGGCACAATGTAACTTGTTTGCTTTGTGGAAGTGTAACTGTAAACATATTCTTCTATTTTAAGTACAAGATGTGGATGTGTAATTACTTAACAGAACCAGAGTTCAGTTTTTATCAGCAGTGGTCAGTAACATCCGTCATCTAATACAGCATTCATCCAGTGCCTTTGTACATGAGAAGATTGCTGTGATGTCAGTTCTTGTGGAAGAATGCAGGAGTTGTTTCCAAGCTGGACGAGTAAGCAAAGGAGGAAATGTTTCAAAGTGTGCCAGTAATTATAAACTTCTCATCATCTAGATAAGATTTAGAATAAAATATTTTTCCTCAAAGCTCACATTAAAAAAAGTTATGACAAATGTTACTTTGAGCTATACCTTAGAAGAAATGCATCATGAAGTTATTTACTTAGAGTAAGTTTTGTTTGTTCTGAACGGTGGTCACTTCTGAGTACTTTAATTGAAGAAATTGAAGTAGAGAAAGAAAGTGTGTTGATGTATTTCATGTAACTTGTAGTTTTCAGGTGTGTGGCATTACAGTTGTAAACAAAACATCACTTACAAAAAAAACAACCGTAACTGGAAACTTGCAGCATGTAGTATATGAGGACCTCATGGTGTTTGTGTTAAGGGTATGCCACTAGTTCAGATCTTTCTCTTCAGAGGTTGGTTACTGTGTGCTGACCTAAGAGAAATAATTTGGTCCATATAGATTTTGTAGCATGCAGGTTTCAGTATTATAGTTGATGTTACTAGTTACAGGAGAACACATGGAAGATGGGTCACTGATAGTTGATAAGGTGGTCTATTTAGATTGTAGTCACAGCAGAAGAGCAGAGGGTGGTGAGTTACAAGGTTTACATGAGTTCAGCATGCAGCTGGGCAAATTCCTGGAGGGAAAAAATCCATCATGCGTCTTTAACATTAGAGAAGTTACCTTAGGATTCAGGAAGTACTTGAGTGGCAAATTAGTGGAGACTAGAAGAGTATTTTGGGGAAGTGCCATTACATGCTTGCCTTGGTGTAGCTTTTTTTCATTTGCATTTATGAAGCTACCCTCAGAGGCAAGTTAAGAATGTGATGGAACCTTTGGTCTGAGTGAGTCAGCCATCCTGTTCAGTTCTCTACTGATGTAGTGTTTAAAAAAAAACAAACAAAAACAAAACAAACAAAAAACCAACAAACATAAAAACCAGCACAACAAAGTAATCACTGATTCAATAGGTCCGATAAACATTTAGTGTTTTCTGATGTATAAAGGAAAAAGGTACATGTAAGTAGTGCATTTGTCCTGTCAATCAACAATTCTGCATAATACTTTCATAAATACTAGGTTTGTGAATAAGCATCTGCTGATTATAACTGAAACTGTGCAAGTTTCCTGTCTGAGGGGAAGCTCATAGGCTGAAGCAAGTGGTAGAAATAATTTGGCTACTGCAGCAGGATTGCATTTGGTTAGACTGGTAGGTTGATACTAATACAGTGATACAGTGTTAAATCTGGGATAGAGCCGTGGTGACATGGTTTTCTCCCCCTTTGTGTCTAGTGGTTTTATGTTTTGTTGAAAGTATATACTGTGCACTGCTGCACAGGGAGCAGAATAGGATCTTTGTGGGGGAGGGTTGTTTTCATCTCCCTGTGTTAATAGCACTGTACATTGCATCATGAACTTCCTGCATTCTGTTGCATTTTGAATGTTTTGCGATGTTAGGAAGATATTTGCAGGGCTTATTTCAGGCATAGAACTTAAGAAAATTTGGGGGTTTACCATGGTCCTCTGTTTATGTTGTAGAATGTTATAAAACTATATGGAAGGTGGTTGGGCATCTCTATTTGATAATTGAAGCAGATAGCACAAATGTTTCTTTGCTCTTTTCTCTGTTCTCTCCACACTTTAGATGCTGTCTATATTTTCTTTTTTTTTTTTAATTGAACTGAATACGTAGTTTAAAATGTTGTCTGCCTTCTGCTTAGTACTACTAGTATTGGGATTAGTGGAAGTAGTAGTATAGATAGATGCTCCAGGTAATCTGTCATCCTGTACTGTGATCAGGCCTGTGCTATGTGATGACTGAAACATCTGCAGTGTTGCTGTCTGTTTAAATCCCTGAGCACCCATGTTACCTTCTCGTAGCTGCCACTGGTTTGAGCAGGTAGTGGAACTAGAGCCCCCCTTGAGGCCCCTTTCAGTCTTAATTGTTCCATGAAAGTGATATTCCAGAGTAAAATTATTTGGCAAATCATGGATTACTATGCGAATTACTCAGCTGGGAAATCAAAATATTTGGGGCAATGGCATTACTTAGAAACAAAAAGAAGAAACCCCCCCCACCACCACCACCAGAAAACCCCAACCAAACTGAAACCCTAGACCCATACGTAATGTTGATTCTGTGTGGAGTATTTTGTATTGCATGAGTGTTTTGAAGTACCCTTTGAACAGAGGATAGGGAGCAGAAAATGTGAATCCTGGAGAAAAGCACAACTTTAGAGGGCTCAAAAGCAAAAGAGCTGGTAAAAGTTTTTAAAAGCAAACTTTTGCAACAGAAGGAGCAGTAAAGGTCCTTTCCAACCCAGTTGATTCTATGATTCTAGGATATGAAAGCATTATCCTGTAAGTAGAAACATTGCAAAAGAACTAAAATTCTTAGCCTTTGTCAAGCACTGCTGGAAATAGGTTTGGCTGTAAGGCATGGAAAAGAAAACTATCTTGGCCAAGTGCATCAGAGTGAAACAGCCTGGGATGCCATCAGTTTCGTTATTGCTTCTTCTAGTATCTTCATCCAGAAAATACTGGGCAGGAACCAGAATTGCAGATATGCTGTTAGAGAGCTGAGAACAAAATGGGGAGAAATGGAGATGCAAAAGTTGGTGAGTAGTTTTACAGCCAATGAAACTGCTGGCAAGTTTCCTGTTGATTTGTGTCTTCAGCTGATTGGCTTTAAGGACTTCTTGTCATGATTCAAGCATGTATAAAGGTTATCCTGATAATAAATTCATGTTGTCTGGTAACATAAACTCATTCTACTGCTTTCTTGCTGGTTCTTGGCAATGTTGGGTTGCTTGTTTTTATTAAACTTATGGAATTTCATTATCTTTAAGACTCCTGCCTCTTCAGCAAACTTAAATGAAATCATGATTGGATTCAAAATTTGGGAGGGAGGAGCATGACAGCGCAAATACCCTGAAGAAGCTTGCAAACACACTGTACCAAATAACTTTGTATCCACATCTACTCGTGGAGTAGCTTGCAGAGGCTAATGGTGCAAACTACTAATTCAAGGAGGGGAAGAGTACTTGACGGCAATGGAAAACATATGATCTGTAGGTAGCTGTAGCTGCCTACGCAAAAATTTGGGCCATCATGAGAGATGCTTTCACCCTTTGTCTGTCTTGGCACACTGAGCAAAAAAGTTAAGATTCTGCACTTACAAGATGTGCCATATCAAACTGCACACTGTCCTGGATGAAAAAATAGTTAAGTAAAAGAGTTGATACAGGATTCCAGAAGCACTGAAACAGCTGAGACTGGATTTTTCATGGTATTTGTTGCCTGTATTGAAAGACCTTGAAGCATTCCTGAATGCTTCCTGTTCTAGTACTGGAAGCACCCTGTTCTTACCTAGCTGTCAAGTTCAGAGGTCTTATGATCAAAATCTACTTTTTAGATGTAAAGGAAATTTCAAAATCGAAGTTGAGATGCAGTTCCTACTCTTGATACAGTTGCTTAAGTATTTACTAGCTGAATGATTTGAGCCAAACAGAAATGAGTGCTGGTTCTTAATTGTGCCCAATTAAGAATTGCACCTGTACTTAAGCTAATGAAATTGGCTTTGAAGATTCTGTAGATATGACCCAAAATGAAATAATTTGATCTGCGGGTTAACTTTGTTAATCTTACCTGTAAGGGGGCACTTTCTAATTCTGCTGAAGTGACTAGATTAAAGAACCTACTGAGTTTTTAATGGAAAGATAGTGTAATAGAACTATATACCTAAAACACTAGTCTTTCAGGACTACTTATGTACATGTTTTTGAAAAACTTCCAATTTAAACCTAACAGTGTCTTAAAAAAATAATGGTCTTACTTATTGCATGACTTCTTGAAGTAGCTGTTCAGTTGTTTCTCAGATTGCTACAATCTGAATGCATCTGGCAGAGAGGGTTTTTGAACATCAAAAGTTTTGTAGTTTTTCTTGCTAAGGAGTTTTCCTGCTGTAGCAAATGTCTTGCTATGAATTCCTTTCCAGACAATTAGTACTTTCCATGGTATATTACTGTTGTCTTATTTTGCGAAGTTTTCCCTGGTATCCTACAAAAACTGCTACTGTCTCTGGTATGCCGGCAGGGTTTTTTAATTATTAAGTTACTATCATTCAGTGTTATGCAAACACCTCAAATATCCTCAAATATTTATTTATTAATGGCAAAATAACCATGAAGTTATTGTGAAAATTACACTTGCTTTGAGGCAGCTCTGGCTACTATATGTCAGGGCTTTACTTTGTAAGGCATGCAGGGAGTGGCCTGACTTGTAATCATTGCTTCTGTAGGTAGTGCTTGGGCTCTAGGGAATTTATGTGCGCTGATTTGTGATAACTAGAGAGTATTTCTTAAGAATAAATTACCAAATAATCTGTTCTGTGCTTGTTTAGCTCTAGAACAAATTATAAATAGAATGTTGAAAGTCTCGGGTTTGTGTTTTAGTGTTTTGGTCTTTTTTTTAGCAGAAAATTATTGTGCAACTCCTCTTAAGTAGGGAAGAATGTTCAAGTGTATGTGAGCAGATGGTGAGATTACTTCTGCTTAAGGTAACAGGATTTATCTCTAATAAAGTCATCCCTTGTTCATCAAGATAGAAAACTGATTTAGATTTTGGGAGTCATTGTTCTGGTGGAGACGTAATATACCTGTATTGATTCTCCTGAAGTTTTTTACCAAAGCCCTATAAATTTCTCATTAGAAAAAAATTTCTTCATGGCTCAATTTGCTAAATTAGTGCATATGTAAATATACTTTTTTTTATGTAAGCGTCTGCAAGTGAAAATCTGATTTGAAATAAATTTGCATTCCATATAAAGGGTTTGATCTGAAGGAGGTGTTCAGGCATCTGTTCTGTTTCTTTGTTCTTGATATTAATAAAGTTTTGTTGCTGCATTTTTAAAGAACATTTTATTCTTTTGAAATAATAATGCTGAAATAAAATTACTTGGCAATACACAGGTACTTGACTGAGCAAATTGACTTTAGACTCTAATCACATTTATTCAAAATTGCCACCAACGAAGTGTTGCTTTAGGGAAACTGCTAGACTGGCACCAGAGAAGGTGTGCAGGCTGATGTCTGATCGCATCCGGTCAAATACTTGAAGAAAATATTACTTAAAGGCAACTAGGTCTCACTGTGAGAGACAGATTATTTTTTGTCAAGGCAGTAGATAAATCAGGTGGTTGATATTTTTAGACCCCTTTTTAAATGAAGAAGGCAGTGTTGGTGAGTTACTGCTAGGGAAGTGTAAATATGCTGGATTTATACAAAGTATGAATGTGTCAATTTAATTTCAAATTTAGGGAAGAAGTGTGGTTGATGCATTCTTTAAGTGTTTGGAGAGTTCTGAGTTGTGCTCTTGAAGGTGAGCAGGTTGACAGCTGAAAACTGATTATTACTGTTACTTAAAATAGCATGCAGCAGTTGAGATAAGAACAATCCTGACTCTCTGAGGATTGTTTCTAGGTCTTCCAATGAACTCCAGTTGTGAGAAAGTTCTGATGAATTTCTAAGGTATGATCAGAAATGGTTCAGGTATGTGGTTTTCTTGTTTCTGGGATTTGCATTGAAACATTTTCTTCCAAGTGTTGGAGAAGAGTTCCCTGCTGATAGATGGTTCAAATGGAGTTTGCCTTTCTCTGTAAATGTTGGAAAAGTTAAAATTCTGCTCAGCCTTTGAATTTAGATGGCTACAAAGTCAGAAGTTCAAAGTGAAGCTAAATTTGTGTGAAAATGTTAACTGTGAGGCAGTGTAGTTAGCATTTAAAAGAAGATCTGTCCTTGTTTTAGTCATGATTATACCCTAAGGAGCTTTTCTTATGTTTTATCACATGAATTTACTGCTTAAAACTGGCATGCAGGATAAAGTTTTGCTAAAACTACTGCAATTTTTTCAGAATTTTTTATTAGTTTTTAACTTCAAACTGTTCGAAAACTGGAGACTGTTTATCAAATTTAACAAATTTATACACTGATTTAGTTCTAGAAGTTTCCCAGGGGCAGCACTTAAATGCAGTGATCGAGTGTGTGAGACTGTCTTGCAAAAATAAAAATAAAATTCAACTTTTCAGATAACTGCTGATAATATTCTTCTGTTTTGAATACTAGAAGTCACTGGGTGTGTCAGTGCAAGTGTGCAGTCAGACACTGACAAAAATGCCTCGCTAATGCGAAACTGTAAAATAGGCAATTCTTGAGTGATTGGGATTGTCTGTATGTTACAAATGGAAGTGCTGCAGTAGCTGTGCACCATGTTTGAGTGTGCAGGAATGTACATTTATCTGCAGTTGTGACTGTGGAACAGTGACTTATTGTGAGTAGGAGACTGCTTGGCGAGTATGCAGATCAAAGCTGTCAATTTCAGCAGAAAAAGAAGGCTTCCTGCTTTTTTAAGGAGCCAGAGCTGCTGTTATATGTAGTAACTTTGAAGGCTATGTAGTCTTGAAATTTTTTCTTCAAAAAGAATCACTTGCTTCTGTAATTATCAAGCAGTACCAGAATGAATTGATAGTCTTCAGAGTTGTATCCCAAACAGTTCCGAGTAGTCTCAGAAAATATGATGCTATTTAAGTTTTTTGAATAAAATGCAAGAAAAAATCCTGCTATTTAGAATTGTTAGGCAACAGCAGGGCTGTGAAAACTGCTCTTATTTTATGCTTCTGCTGCTGCTTGGAAAAGCCAAGTAGTAATTATTGAGAGGACTTCCTAAGTCAGGGTGTTCTTGCATCTGAAAATTTGACATAGTAATTGTAACCAGTCGTAACTTAATAAGGGGATTAAAGCCTTCTTGGGTATCTAGGCAGTCTGAGCAGTTGATGTAAAGTATATCAGGCTTCTCATTAGGATGTTATCTGTGGCTGGTAAGCTCAGACCATCTACAAAATCCTCGGTACATCTTTAGGAGAAGACTGAGAGTGACTGTCCTGCTAACAGGATGTCAAGTAACTGAATGCCACTGAAGGCCACAACTGTGCTGTAAATGGGATGAGGGTAATGCACTGTCTACAAAAGAACTCAGCAAAAAAGTTTTGGGTTTGGGTTTTAGTGTTTGTTCTTTGTTTTGTTTTTTTGTTTGTTTGTTTTCTGGTCTGTTTTTGTTGTGTTTTTTTTTTTTTTTTTCCTTTTTTTTAAATCAATTTTCTGATCAGGTTCAACACTCAGCTGTGCAAGTAAGCAGTAGGTAGGACAGGACTTCTTCCTAATGACAATAGTTGTGACTTTAGTGAATGTCAAACTCTGCAGCTTAGTGTGTTGTATGGAAAAGGGTGTGGTGTCCCCTCTTTTCTGTAGACTTCATCCGTGTTGAATATAATTATCTCACAGAATGGATACATACTAGTAATGCATCCTTAAGCTCCTCCTTAAGGCTTTATTTCCTAGGACTTTAGTTGAATGGTTTTCAGGGTTTTATAACTTGGTTAGTCTGTCGCTCTTTCAGTCTTTCTGAAAACACCCTCTTTCATTTAAATTTTATGTGGTACCTGTAACATCAGTTCTGGTTTAATCTTGCTTTATGAAGGGTTTCACTGGAATTTGTATTTTCAGACTTAGCTGAAATGTGTAGAACCTTTTATAGTATGTCCTTCACAGTATAAGCCACTGATGTGAAGTAGCTAAAAGAAAAGCTTGGCCAGAGTCTTAAGGAATTTAAAGAATGTGTTAGAAATCTGTTAGAAATCTTGCTGTTTGTGGTGAGTCCACAGGAGTACAATTGGTTCTTTTGAAGCATATATCTCTGGTCTGATTCAAGTGGGTGGATGGGGGATGGAACCAGAAAATAAACCCCTGCTAATGGGTTAAATAATAATAAAGACAGACTTTTGAGTTATCTACATTATTTGCTGCAGAGAACTCTAGTAGATTGCTGCATTACTTAAACCTATGATGATTTACATCTAAAGGACTCATCTAGTTCAGTGAAACTGTGTTTAATGAGGATTGCTGTTTATATAACCCTCCTAGCAGAAACTCATTATTCATGATTTTTATCTTGCTACTTGGTATGCATACTAGCTGTTGCTGGAAGACATCTTATCTCCTGGACTCAGCTGTAACCTGTGTGTGAAAACTATAGAATAAAGTAGTAATAATACTGAAAAATAACATAGCTCTTGTGGAAATCTCTTGTAAGATTATTTTAATAAAAGGCATAGATATTGTGGTGAATATAGGAAGTTGTATAATAGTATACTGAACACAAGACTGGAATTAGAGAATGCAAGATGTCATTTTCTTGGTGGTGGCCTTTAGCAAAAGTTACCTGTCAGTTTCTTCCCTTACCTAGTAGTGAATGACACTTCCTTTAAGGGGCTGTTAAAGGGATTACTTAATGCGCAGCTGTACTTAAATTGCTTATTTTGCTTCTCCAAGAAATGCAATTCCATAAGCATTACTTCTCTTAGGAGGGTAAAGTGCAATCAAGTGTTCCAAAAGGAAGGGGGGTCCTGCAGCATCGTTATGACCATTGTAATCATGGTACAGCAGTTTGATAGGTGTGATATATTGGAGTAAACTGGAAGTACTCTCAATAATAATATTCTAAAGCATATGAATGCTTTAGAAAGATTTCTGCTTCTGAGATTGAACCTGGCTAGGTGTGTAGAATTGCTCAAATTTGAAGACAATTAGGTACCTGACTAGCTTTTCTGTGTTTCCAGTTTAGCGATGCAAAAGGAAACCGAGTGTTTACCTACTGGTAAGTAGTAATATGAAAAAGAAATGGGTCTTGCGTAGTTCAAAGACTGAAATTAATTTTGTGGCTTCTGCTTTTAAGTTTGACACATTATCCTTCCCCCTGGAAAACAGTTGGTCTCTAAAATTTTCTGTCCTGAATTTCTGAAGGATGTGTGCAGCCTCGCCAGTTGGTGACGTATGACCTGCAGTTTTCCACATCTGACTTTTATTCATTTCTAATGTTTCATTTCTTTTCCAGATCTGCTAAATCTATTCCGAAGCCAAGGGCAGACAACCAGTACAAGGGAAGTGTTCTTCTTTAAATGGACATCTGCTCTTGCGGTATGGCCCAGATATCCAGTAGCAATGGATTTAAACAGTGCTCATCACCACCTTTGGCAGCCTCAAGGTCAAAAGATGTGGACAAAGAGGAGGCATTGCAGATGGAAGCTGAGGCGTTAGCTAAGATGCAGAAAGAAAGAGGTGTAACTGGTAATAGACAAACTTTTCATTCCTTAAGCAGCACCAGACAAAAAGCACAGACTCATAACAAACAGGAGCATGATCTCATGGTGTTTCCAGAGTCTGATGCCAAGGGCATGGAAGATAAACTAAGTACCATTGACATAGAAAAACTTACTCATGCTGAACTAGAGAAACTGCTGCTGGATGACAGCTTTGAATCTAGTAAAGTACCTGTGTTACCAGTAACTCCCATTTTGAGCCCATCTGTGTCTTCGCAATTTTATCTTGCGCCTACAGGTCAGAGAAGACAGTGGATGCCTGGGATACCAGCACCTGTGACGTGCACTTTACCTCATATTTACCCCTCAGCTTCTTACGCAAAACAAACTGGTGTATTTCATAATGGATTCCATCCAGGTATGTCCCCCTGTCACTCTAGAGAACCTGTTTACCTTGGTCTTCCAAGACAGTCGCAATACATTTCATACCCGTTGGCAGCTACTACGCCTTTCCATCCACAGGGGAGCCTAGCTATATATCCTCCAGTACTTACACCAGAAATGGCACAAGTATTTGACAAAATTGCGAGCACCTCAGAATTCTTGAAAAATGGCAAGTCAGGCACGGACCTAGAAATGACTGCTATAAATTCTGCAGTTTCTAACCTACCAGCCTCGGAAAACTGTGGGGACATGAGTAAATTTGACTGGTTAGATTTGGATCCCCTAAGTAAACCAAAAGTGGATAGTGTGGAGACTTTAAATAAGGCAGAGAATGATGGAGAGAAGGCTTCAAGTATGACTGCTGAAGATCCGTGGGATGCTGTGCTCTTAGAAGAAAAGCTGTTAGTTACTTGTCATCTGGAACGAAAAGTTAATGGTAAATCTTCTGGAGCAACAGTTACAAGGAGCCAGTCCTTAAATGTGCGAACAACTCAGCTTGCAAAGTTTCAGGGCCAAACATCACAGGTATGTAAATCAGCATTTTTAAATTCCAGTGTAGTAGTAAAGAATAATCATAGTATTTGTATACGCTTCAAGGTCTGGATTTGTTTGTTAAATATTACTTGGCTTGAGCAGTGTCCAGATAATATGATGCTACTGGCATATGCATGTATTAGTGATATTGAGAAAATTGTATGTTGGTACTGAATGAAACTTCAAAATACCTCTGGTCTTGTGTAATCTTTCCACAGATACTAAGGAAATGGCTGTTTTTCAATAGTCCACAAAAAAGAAAGGGAAATAATCTTTAGAACAATTAAATATTTAAATCATATTAATAAACATTTAATGCAATGAGCAACTCATATGATACTACAAAATAGGTGGCAAGTTAGACACTGAAAGCTTTATCTTGAGCAGCCTTTATCTCAGGTTTTGGAAAAAAAAATCTTTGTGTTCCATTTGAACCTGTCAGCTTTTATTAAGAAAACAACAAAAAAACCTACAACAGTTAGAATAGAAAGGTGGCATAGTCAAAACTTTTGTGCTCTCTCAGTATCATTTGCAGTATTTCACAGGACCACTGTAATTCTCTTTTGTAGGTAGAAAACTTTCCTTCTGTGTAGAAATGTAGAGAGATCGTAGTCTAATCTTTTGGTTATATTGTCCTGGAAGGTGGGATGCCTGTTGGGTCAGAAACCTTGTACTTCTGTTCCAGAAGAAGGAAAACTATCTTTGTGGTTGGGCACAAAGGCAGAAGGGTACCTTCTCTGGGGCAGGACAAAAGGGTGATTTTGGCTCTGGGGTCAGGATCACTTCCATCAAACTTTCAATGCAAAAATGTCAACAGAGGCTTTAGTGACGAGACTCATCTTTTGGAAATAGAGTATATGCAGTTTGTATCAAGGCTAAACTGTACAGTAGATGATCAATAGCAGTCTCATCTGGTTAATTATGCCTCTGTAAGTGCTTCCTACCCTACAGTCCAATAAGTGACTGTAGATTATTTAACTTTTCGTATGTTTTTGAATTCTTTCTATGATAATTGCATCAGAAAAGAAGACATTATGTTTTTAAAATATTAGTCACCTCACTAGAAAGTGATTATGAATACTTCTGTATTTTTATTTTTGGTAGAAAGAGTATAGAGACTGAAGAAGAAATCTTGCCATTCTGGCAAGGGTGATAGTGGCAAAAAAAACTATACTTGTAGAAATTGGTTGGGGAAGGAGGGGTAAATAAAAAATTTGTTTGCCTCTAAGACTTTGGACTATATATTTTGAATCTTAGCTGTTGTCTTCCTAGGTGTTTTTAACAGACTTGGGACATGCCATTTGAAAAACCCAACTGTTATCAGTCAAGGATAGTTTCTAAACTGCTACTCAGCTCTCCTTCCCCTCCCTCCCCCCCCCCCCCCCCCCCCCCCCCGCCAAAATGGGGGAGGTTTTTTTCCTTTAGTCTCAGAAAAAGGAATATTTACTCGACTTTGGCTTAAAGGGCTGTCTAAATTTCCACTGAAGTGAAATTTTTGGCCCCTCATTTGAAGGATTTCCTGTTTTTTCTGGGCTAGTTGACAGTATTCTGGCAAAAGTTTAATAGAAGGAGGGTGGAGAAGGTCCAAAACCAACCCTTTACCTCTGTTTCGAAGGGATTGCATTTTTAACATACATGTGTGAAGATCTTGAGTCTAACTTTGTTTTATTTCTTTTCCAGTTACTGTTGAGCTCTGATATATGAACTCAAGTTATTTCCTAGTATTTGGAAAGGCATGTAAATTTGGGCTTTGTAGCGTTTTGCTTCTTCAGTTTGTTGTGTTATGTAGTGATGTGTTTGTCAGTTTTCCAGTGCTGGTTACTTGGTTGTTACAGGTAGGGGCATCCTGCTTGATACACCTTTATTGCATTTGCTTTATTCACAGTGGCATCCCAACAGCACATCTCAATCCTGTAGTCAGTTAAGAGATCTGATTTTCTTAAGCCATTGCCTTTTCGAGCAATTTCTTAGTTTATAGCAAATTCCTGCAGTGAATGCCCAATTGAACGTTCAAGACTTAGTTTCCACTTGTGTTCCTCGGTCTGTGGTTAACTAGTTTTGTCATAATACTTCACTTCTAACTTGTAGTATAAAGTTAGCTGACAATACAAGACTCTAAGTTATCAGCAGGGTTGTTTCTGCTGCTTATGCTGAGTTATTAAAAAAGATAATAAGTAGATTGAAAGCAGAGTCTCTTAAATGGATATCCTTTCAACATAACATGTGGGGTTTGCTTTATCTTTTTCCCATCCTGTGCTACTCTTTGTTTTCTAGTTTAAATAATTTTCCACCTGGTATAAGAAGCTGAGTTATGTAGCTTATATTTTTGGCAGTTCTTTGGTATTTTATCCCCATTTACCTCTAGGTGTATATTTCCTTCAAAGAATATCCTCAAGTCTTGCATCCTAACTCGTCTGGATCATTTCTCCTTCCCCCCCCAGCCCCCTGAGTAACTGAAGTCTCACTGCCCTTTTAAACAAAAATATTAGTGAAAGATCTAGTGATATAGTTTGATTCTGTTATATGTAATCCCTTGAATCATAGATCGCTTTGAGTTTTGCTTCAACATTTGTTGAAGTAACCATATATTCAGTATTCCTCTTTAAATACTTGAGTGTTTGTCGCTCATTTCTGAAAGCAGAGACAAAATCGTAATTTTGTCCTATTTTAGGTGTTGTCTTCTCTACCTTTCCTCTCCACAGAGCTGAAGTGTCTTGTGGCTTTATAAGCTCATGGGATTTAACTTAACTTTTTTGGTAATTTACTGGGGTTTGTTTGGTGGGTTGTTGTTTTTTCTTTTGTTTTTTGTTGGCTGGATTTTGGATTTTCATTGGTTCTTGTTTTGTTTCTTAAGAGTAGTAGTATTTACAGAACACCTGTTTTTGCAGTTTGCGCCGATATGAACTACTTGTCTAGTTTGGCCTGAAGCCCTTTCTTACAAGTTATTTCCTGTTTGATAGCTTTTGCACCTCTTAGATTTGCTCATCTGGAAGTTAAAGAAATTGAAATTCTGATTGTTGCTCAAAACTCGAATCATCTGAGTCAAATCGATTTTTAAATAGATTACTTAGTTTATCCTGAAACTATCTTCCAAAAAGCAATCAAAAATTAGTATTGGAATTCAGTTAAAAAAGCAAGGAGATATTTAATGTTTGTAATTTTCCATGAGGAGATAATTTCCAGCAGTACGTATCTGTAATAACCTTGTTTTTTTGTTTCTTAGCCAAATGTGACCCTGAGGTCAACTGTGGGTAACAAAATAAACCTTTTTCTTTTCTTTCCTCATTACATTAGAATTTATTGTTTACCCTGGCTAAGCTTGCATGTGCACAGTTGCCTTGTTGGTCCCTAAACTTCTTTGAAATTAACGGCAGAATAACCCGGAAATTTTGCTGTAAATATTTCAGAAGTGTCACGTAACGGGAAAGAGTTGTAGTGCTGCATCACTGGTGTGACTTGGTAATCTGCTTATGTGGTGCTTTCATACTCTGGTTAGTGTTGTTAGTGCTTTGGGTATGTATTTGTAGCATTACTTAGCTTTGTTTGAAAAGTTGTTCCTAAACAGAAAACTTTGTATAGTCAGCTTCTTGATTTCAAATGATTGTGATTGGTCTTGAGCACTCACCAGCAGTTTGTTGCACCTTCATCAAAGATATTTACCTTTCACTTGATATGTTAACTTTCCTTTTCCTTGTATGTTTTTTTTTGTTTTGTTGTTGTGTAACTGCTTAAATAATACATATGCTAGATCGCACAGGTTTGTCAACAGGTCTCCCGCAGTTGCCCAGAAGCGTTTTTGTGTGATGAAAGTCTGAGATATTATAATAGAAAAACCTTTTTAAATTTAAGGTATTATCCATGCTTCTGAATCTTATTCCAGATTTGGTGGCTCGATGGCCTCCTGCTTTAATTGCTTCCCATAGCATGGCTAATCCTCAATTACATAGCATTTATCCTTTTGAACTCTCAGTGTTCATGAAACCAATATTTTAGCTGAAGTAACTAGGTTTAAGTGCAATTCAGGTAGCAATAATGGGTTGTGTATATTAGCCTTTCCAAGTTTAGGCTATACTATTTAAACAAGTTAATAAGAGCAAAAAAAAAAAAAGTGCTAAAAGGAAAGGACCTGACAGTCCCTAGCATGTTACAGATTTGACCTGCCTTTTCTGAGTGTAGTTGAACTACAATATGTGATATGCTCACTGAAATCGGATGCTCAGCTAACTTTGTCAACTAACGATAAGTAACCCCCATACTAGTTAAGCAGTTAATCACTGTTTCAAATAAGAATAAATTGTGATGATTTTCAGAACTATATAGTCTGCTCTTCCCCCCCACACCCCCCAACTCTCTGGTTTCTATACGCATTGTAAAAGCTGTGGATGTAAAATGTAATTTGTCAGAAGGCTTTATCCTCTGTGTGCAATGACCCTGGGTGGGACATGAGCAAGCTCTTAATGATCAATTTACTCCAGGGAGTATCTGGCTGGAGTTTCGTGAGTGCTTCAGGCTAGTAATGGTGGTTAGACTACAGGCGGTTGAGTTACACTTCAGCACCACTGGTTCTTCCAGTTGCTCTCTGCTTTTTGCTCACACTAGCATTTGTATGGCTGGATTGTGAATTGCATCAGAAACTGATATGGATTAAAAACTGCTACAGTTTTTTGTTTGTGTTTGGTTATGTTTTTGTTGTTGGTTTGTTTTTTTAAAAGTTTATTGGCTTTTGTTGTTTGAAACTGCAGTTCTCCTTTAGCAATTTTTTTTTAGATTGAATACTTCACAGATTGTGGTTTATGTATTTGTGAGCTGGTGGGTGCACATGGCATAAGGGATTGAAACAGCAGTCATTTCATACCACGAGATTAGTTCCGCATTTAGTGTTCTGAATGCTATTTCCTTCCAGTGTACAATTTTTCTTTTCCTGCTTTGTAAGAAAAGGTAATCAAGGGCAGAACTTGTGTAATGGTTCTTTCTGGAACTACGCTGAAGGCTGAATCGTAGACGTGGAAGAAAAAAAAATTGGTTTTCCTCCTTTGGTTCAGCAAAATCGAGCCAAATTCTAATGCAATGGGTCACTGCTGAGAGCTCAGGAACTGCTTGCAACTTCATCTTAACTGATAATGATGCTGTCAGGTAAATTACCTTCTGTAAATGAGTCCAGTGAACCTTAATGCTTTTCAATTTAGCTGCTATGTGCGTTTTTCTCCTTATAGGACTTAACATAAAACTAATAGTAAACCTCAGACTCATGAAAATCTTTCATCAACACATGGCTTTGCCAGCTATAGGAATATGTTTGCAGCTATTTAAGTACTGTATTATCTTTGAGTTGCAGAAAGACAATGGGACCACTGGCAAGCTGACAGAAAATGTGCTTCTCCAAGAAATTGAAGGGCAGAATCAAGAACTGTCAGCTTTTTCTCAAGCAGTTACAAAGTAAGAAATTTCTAAACACAAATCAGCTTTTGGAAGGAGAAAAAAGAAAAAAAAAAAAAGCTGAATAATTAATTTTCAGTTAGGTTGACAGGGCCAGTCCTACCTTTTTTGCTTGATGGGGTGGATTTCAGTATGTGTGGGTTTCCTTTTTTTTTTTTCCCCCCTTATCCCAGTTTTTCCTGGTTTTGTCTTGTTTGTTTTTTTGTTGTGGTGTTTTTTGTGTTTTTTTTTTTTGTTGCTGTTGTTGTTGCATTTGTTTGTGTTTGAGCTGTTTTTGTTCCCCAGCTCATCCCTTCCATCTGGGAATGCAACAGAACTGTAAAGATTTTTAGTACCAAGGTTTTTGGATTATCATATTTCCTCTTTATTCTTTTGGTCCTTTGATTTTTCCTGGGTTTTCCCCTTGTTTTTATAATACCTTTTTATCTTCAAACTGTTTTTCTGTATCTGCCTCTACTATCTTTTTAATACAATTTCTTTTGAAAGAATTGGGAGTTTTGTTGGGTTTTTTGGGTGGGTTTTTTTTTTTTTACTTGGTTGATACACGTCACTAAATCCTGTCATGCAGTGGCTTTCCAGCCCTTAAATGCTCTGATTTTAATTGCTTCCATGACTGGACTTCTGTGACAAATAAAACCTTCACACTTGTCCTGCTTTGATCAGGTGGTGAAGTTTCTTAAGGTCATACCAGAGAAGGTGGGACTTGGTAACCCAGAATGCTCCTTCTTTGTTTTTGCTTACTGCCGCAATTAAATGAGTTCTGGTTTTTGGTTTTGTTTTGCTTGCTTCCTTTAGAACACAAACTAGGAGCGTTGTCTTTTTGTCTCTCAAGATCAAAATCCAAGAAATAATGGGGGAAATAGATCTTTGAAGGATAGCAGCTACTTCTAAAACCAGAAATGTTTATAAAAAGAAAACCGAACTCTTTAAAACCAGTGAGAATTCATATGAAACTTACTGATGAGCAACATTAAGAGAAATCTAAAATAAGAGGCTTGTTGCAACAGTTTCTAATTAAATATAGCTGTTGTCCTTTCTTTCAAGACCCAGTGCTTAAAATCGAACTTCCGTGACTTGGAACAACTATTTTCCACATAGCATCCAAGTTCAGATTAATTAGACTTCCAAAAACTGAGACATGTATAAAGTTTTGTGGTCTCTTGCACATAAAGGAAATTACTCTTTTTAAAAAAATATTTTTCAACAAATTCTATGGATTAGCTTTTTAAAAACTGTTTTAGGTCTTAGATTCTACAGAGGCTGCATATGTCTGTAAGCATTGACCTATTAAATGCTCTATGGAAAATGTGCCTAATTATAAGCTAGTATTTTTTTTTTTCCTGTGTAACTACTATGTGTATAATTACTGTGGGCAATGTTCTATTGACAGTAGGAAAATTAAATGGTGTTTTGTACATCCAATTTAGGTAAAGAGCAAAAGGTAGTTTTTACTGTTCTGGTTTGTGGTTGTTACCAAGTTATTTTGCTTTAGTCTTAGACTTATCCGTTGCAGTGTTTCATGAACCTTCTGTACTTTCAGATTGAGGACCAAGTTTCCGTATGCTAATCGGCAAACAAATCCAGGCTTTGTGCTGAGTCCAGTCATGCTGCAAAGAAATATAAATGGGGAGAGTGCCAGTATCAAGGTTTCTATAGAAATTGAAGAATTCCAGCAACCAGTAACTTTCACGTGTGATGGTATGTTTCTGCTTTTTAAATTGGAGTTTGCTTGTGAGACTTAGAAAGGTGGGTTAAATGCACACACTGTCCTGGCCAATGGCTTTCAGTTGTTGTAATCCCTGGGTCTCAGGTGTATGGGTTACTCATGGGAACATGGAAAAGGTAACTGAAAAAAGAATCTGTTCTGGGTCACTGCCTTCATCAGAAAATATTTAGAAGCTGACAAAGTAAAACCTTTTTTGAAAAAGGAAAGGCAAGCAAACCAGAAGCACCATTCTATCCACAGCGGGGAATGCTAAAACTGTTTTTCTGGAGTTTGACCTACATTATGGTTATTGAGGGGACAACACCACTAGGACACAGATTCTTTTTTTTTTTTTTTTTTTTTTTTCAACATACTAACATGTTTAAATAAACTCTTGCAGGCTATCTAAGTTCAGACAAATTGCTGTTGGGAAATAAGAAACAACATAGAAATTATCTATTACTTGAATTCAATACATGCTTATGAACGCAAACACTAAAATAATGCTGTCACGGTGCCACAGCTAGCCAGGACAGTTTTATGGGTAACCAGGAGTGTTAGTTAGCTTGGGGTGAAACTGCTACTTTTGCCTTGTACATAAATTTGTATTTTCTGTGCAGTCAAGACTGCACTGCATGTTTGCACTAAAGACTGTAACTCTGGATGTTGTCCAATTCTGGCAGTTCATAGTGATAAAATAACTGATGATAAATTGCCTCAGGAGCAACTTAATTTTAGCTTCTCTAATCTGTAATATCCTAGCCCTTGTGTGGGTTCCCATTTTCAGGCTGGGACACCTGGTAGAGGATCTGTGCTGTGATGGATTTTTATTATTTGGTTCTCTAACAGTGTAGATGTTTTAGACTTGCTTGTTCTCGAAAGAAAAGTTACTCTATTACTCACTGGAACTAGCTGCTTCATTCGAAAACAAGATCTCAATGCATAAGTGCTTTAATTCTATATTAATTTGCTAGACCTTACAGTTATTGTGCTGTGATTTTATACTCTTTTGTTAAGAAATTAGGTGGAATATAAGTGTAGCCTAGGAAGGGTTTCTGCCCTTCATCCTTGGGTTTATACTTTCCTAATATTACAGGTTTAATCCTTTCCTACAAAGGCTGTGGTAGCACATCTAAACTGTTCTGGCTTCAGCCACTTATTCCTAGAAGTTTTGTGAATATCTTGGGATGTATTTTGCATTTTAGCTCCGCGTATCTTATTCTTTGTGCTTTCTGCTCTCTTCATTTATCTGATGGTAATTAAAACTACTTCCATAGCCTTAGAAAGATGGGTATCGGTAGTTCCTGTGTGACTAGTAATAGATGTATTTAAAGTTATTCTCTTCCTTTAATTCCTTCTGTACTTGGTCAAGTTGTTGCATACCTTGCTGTCCTAATGCTAGAACTACTTTAGAGTAGCTTTTCAGCCCTGCACAGAAGGAACTGAAGCCTGCCAGTGTTCTGACAACTCAGTGTGTAGAAAGGGTCCAGGAAGAAAATGGATTATCTTATTCAGAGTTTATCTTGGGCAGACCTATTTTTTTTTTAATTTTGCGTTTGTTTATTAGACTTCTCATGGAAGTGCAAGTCTACCTGAATAATCATAGTGTGTCAGTAAGAAATTAATGTCCTCCAGTAAGACGGAGGGCAGGGAAGAAGCATTGTTAGCATTATCTTTGCATTATTCCACTAGGTGTTGCAGGACTGGCAGACCTTTGCTTATGCAGCCTGTAACTCTAGTCTATAAACTGTTGCTGCATCTTTTTTCTCTAATCACTGCCGTGTTATCTGCTGAAGGTAATACAGGAGCTTCACTCTAGATTAATAAGTTAAAAAGCCTTAATAATGAGTTGAAAAGTGTTTCTGAATTTATGCCTCTTTTCATTGCTTGTTCTTGAATTCCACATACTTGTTCTTTGTATGATACGAAATATCGTTATGCTTGTAATAATTAGTCATCTGTTACTGAAACAAAGCACTTGTGTTATCTTGTGGAAAAAGCTGTTGTGGCATTGCCTCTCTATATCCACCATAGTAGTAACATTTCTTTCTGAAGATGATTTGGGAAAATTAGTAAGGTCCCTGGAAGAGGAAAAAAAGCAAAACAGTCTGAAGGTACTGATAAAAAAAAATGCTGTTCTACAGTGGGTTTTTATGGAATTTTGAGGTACTTATTGACATGGTTTATAATGATTTAGGAAGATAAGAAACTAGGTAGGGAGGGGTAGAGAGCATTTTGTATTTAAAGTATTTATGGTGTTAAATATATCTGTATTTTTCGTCAGTGACAGCTGGTGGCTGTGGGAGAATTGGTTTTGGGTTTGACTGGGATTATTTCCTTCACTCCGTAGTTCATAGAATCATAGAATAGTAAGGGTTGGAAAGGACCTCAAGATCGTCAAGTTCCAACCCCCCTGCCATGGGCAGGGACACCTCACACTAAACCATGCCATCCAAGGCTATGTCCAACCCCACCTTGAGCGCCGCCAGGGATGAAGCATCCACAACCTCCCTGGGCAACCCATTCCACTGCCTCATCACCCTCCCAGTAAAGAATTTCTTCCTCATATCCAATCTAAACTTCCCCTGTTTAAGTTTGAACCCATTACCCCTTGTCCTCTCACTACAGTCCCTCATGAAGAGTCCCTCCCCAGCATCCCTATAGGCCCCCTTCAGGTATTGGAAGGCTGCTAGGAGGTCTCCACGCAGCCTTCTCTTCTCCAGGCTGAATAGCCCAAATTTTCTCAGCCTGTCTTCATATGGGAGCTGCTCCAGTCCCCTGATCATCCTCGTGGCCCTCCTCTGGACTTGTTCCAACAGTTCCATGTCCTTTTTATGTTGAGGACACCAGAACTGCACACAATACTCCAAGTGAGGTCTCACGAGAGCAGAGTAGAGGGGCAGGATCACCTCCCTCGACCTGCTGGTCACACTCCTTTTGATGCAGCCCAGGATACGGTTGGCTTTCTGGGCTGCAAGCGCACACTGCCGGCTCATGTTCATTTTCTCATCGACCAACACCCCCAAGTCCTTCTCTGCAGGGCTGCTCTGAATCTCTTCCCTGCCCAACCTGTAGCTGTGCCTGGGATTGCTCCCACCCAGGTGGAGGACCTTGCACTTGGCATGGTTAAACTTCATCAGGTTGGCATCAGCCCACCTCACAAGCGTGTCAAGGTCCCTCTGGATGGCATTCCTTCCCTCCAACATATCAACCGAACCACACAGCTTGGTGTCATCGGCAAACTTGCTGAGGGCACACTCAATCCCACTGTCCATGTCACCCACAAAGATGTTGAACAAGACTAGTCCCAACACTGATCCCTGGGGGACACCACTCATTACTGGTCTCCAGCTGGACATTGAGCCATTGAGCACTACTCTTTATGTGCAGCCATCCAGCCAGTTGTTTATCCACTAAGTGGTCCACCTATCAAATTGATGTCTCTCCAACTTAGAGACAAGGGTGTCATGTGAGACAGTGTCAAAGGCTTTGCACAAGTCCAGGTAGATGACATCAACTGCTTTACCCCTGTCCATCAGTTCCGTAGCCCCTTCATAGAAGGTCACCAGATTGGTCAGGCAGGATTTCCCCTTAGTGTAGCAGTTGGAGCTTGAAAGTGCCGGTAGAATCGCTTTTTGCGAAGGCTTCATGGTGCTTTCTGAGATCGGATCTGTACAATCTGGAAACTGGCCTTGACAAATGGAAAGAAAAAAGGACTTTCAGTAGGATTTGCCTCCGATTCAGCTAATGGTCACTTCCTCAAAAGCAGAACAAATAGGAAAGTCCCATCTCCCATTCTTCAGATACTGATTTTTAAACTAAGTAGCAAAGGCTGTCCTTATCTAAAAACTCCTGGAAAACACGCTGCAGACTGTTTTTGTGCTTTTGGTCAAGTGACTACGCTGTATCCTAATTTAGAAAGGATTTATTGATCTGTTAAACTACAGGCAGGTTTTATAATTGCCTTTCTTTGTGAGGGGAAAAAAAAACCACCACCCCCCAAAAAAAAAACAAAACAAAACAAAACAAAACAAAAAACAAAAAAACAAAACAAAAAAAAAACCAAAACAAAAACGAAAAAAATTAAGACCTCAGACTATGAAATTCAAGAGATTATAAAAGCATAAGAGTCTTCAGAGTATAAAAACAGATTTCATTAAGTAACTACAATTTGTGAGTGAATAATTGTTAGTATTACTTGATTTATATTTAACTTTTAGATGTAATTTCTTTTAACAGTGAGTTCCCCTGTCGAGCTTATAATAATGCAGGCGCTTTGCTGGGTGCATGATGATTTGAATGAAGTGGATATTGGCAGCTATATCCTGAAAGTCTGTGGCCAAGAAGAAGTTTTACAGAAGTAAGCAAACTCTTCTTCATTAATATTTAACTTCATGCCTTTTCATGGCACAGTTACTGGAAAGTATGTCTTTAATGATTAAATGTGTGAAAGCAGAAATCTTAAAAACATGGGACAGTCACACTTTGCACAAAGACCAGCAATCTCTAGAGTTGCTCTGGAATGCAATAAAGTGAGTTCTCAGCACCTTCCTAGAAATCTGTTCTAATCTGCCATCTGTTGTGTTGAACAAGCTTTTTCAGATGCAGATTTCTAGAGCATTTCTGTAGATGGATGTTGTAGTTTTCAGCTGCTCTTCAGATTCCAGCAACCATGAAAAAAATCTGCTGATAACTTCTGATTCCTAATGATTTGTGTTTCTTGTTTTGTTGGTTTTGGTGGGGTATTTGGTTTTTGTTTTGGTTGGTTGGTTGGTTTTTGTGTTGTTTTTTTTCCTCCTTCTCCTCCTCTCTCCCTCTCCCAAGCTAATGATTTACAAATCCCCTTTAGTTTTTTGGGTTAGAATACTTGGTTTCCATGTTAGCCACAGTAGTTAAGAGCTTTAGCCAAAGTACAAGTATCTGTAATAGTATACTAAAACTTCTTCAGAAGGTAAAAATCAGATCAAGTAGTATGGTGTGAAGGTTAATTCACCATTTCCTTATTTTGAGCCAACAGGTTGCCTCAGATATTCCATGTGAGGGTTGTGGATTTGTTTTGGTTTTTTTGGGGGGAACACTGCGTACTTTTGATGTAACTTATAGCTTTCTTTTGTTTAACAGTAAGCACTGCATAGGAAGTCATGAATATATTCAGAACTGTCGGAAGTGGGATACAGAAATCAAACTGCAGCTCTTGACCCATAGTGTAATATGCAGCGATCTTGCACGAACAGTAAGTACCTCCTAAACTGCAGCAGCAATGTAAGTCTTCAGGAAACTGGGATTTCATATGAGAACTGATCGATCTGAGACATAACCTTTTTGTTTTTACAAGTTAGTATATCTGCTTGGTGTTGGGAATTGAATCCTCTTACACTAAGAGAAGTTGAAATAATAAATTTTCACAAGGCAAATTATATAAATACAGATGATATTTCTTATTAGGAAACACTATAGCTGGAAAACATATGCAACCATTTGGAGTAAACTTGAGGTCTGAAAAGACAAGCAACAAATTTTGGGTTAAATAAAAGTTGAGAACAGTTCTTGCATTTAATTAGGTATGTATCACACCACAGAAAAAGGGAGAAATATTTCATTTCTGCATAGTTAAGCACTTGTTTGCTGTATCTTCCCTCTTCCCCCTGTCCCAGTGTGTGCATGCTTCATAGGCTGTTAATTAGTTATTTCTTTTTCCCTTTAAAGACATCACTATCTTCTCCTTTTACTCCATGAGTATTAATAATGAAACTTATAAAACAGTATTAGAAATTATAGATAATAAATCCAGTTCTCATGTTTCTGATGTTTTATTGCAGGATGATGATGACAGAACACCCATACATCTAACCAAACACCTCTACAAAGTAGAAAAGCCTTTCAGAGAGCCTCTTATAAGGTAATATTATGTGGTTGTTTTAGTAATCAAGCCCACTGCTGAATTTCTGGCCAAGGTTATGTTATGCTCTTGTATTTGTGATCAATAACTGCTGTTTTTTGTAGGTCTTCTATTGAAGAACTTTTTGATGTATATCACAAGCAAGTTAACATAGCTCTTAAAAATGAGGTAAGGTCATTGCAAGTTATTGCTGAACCAAAAGTAGCATGAGAAAGTTTACTAATGAGACAATTGGGAAAAAAACTTGCAGGTATTCTTGGGGAAACCAAGATCTGAACAAGCTGTCAAATGTAAGTTTGTAATCATGGATTTTTAGATTGCTTTCCTCTTTTCTTCCTAGCTTTTCTTGGAAATTAATTATTACCTAATCATCAGAATTAGGAATGTATCTTCCAAGTCCTGGGGTGCAAAATAACATTTTTCCTCAAAAATCTCGAAAGAGGTTAATTTGCGGGAATAGGGAAAAGGTGTGAATTCCGACTGTGTCAGTTGTCAGCCATAAATGATACATTGGTAGCAGATACAAATCTACACAGGTGAGCTTAATTGTTGTGTAGAATTGGAGTAACTGAAGCATGTTTGGAGCATACAAGTAAGTTTTACACAAACTGTGATAATTTCTTATTCTGCGCTACTGGATTATTTTAAAATATGCTGTCAAAATCATTGTCTGTTTCAGTGTATGATAGGTAGCTTAAAACATCGTGCATGTGGAGTAATTTGGAGTGATTTCCCAAATGCAAAGGCAAGCTGAAGATGCTTATTTCTAAAAGGAGAAGCTTAGTTTAACTCATAGTAATGTTAACTTGGAGACATAAATTCTCAAACATTTCCTAACTATGTTCCTTAAACTGTTTCTGTAAGAACAGTCTTGAAATTAATGACTTAATTACAATACTTTTCATTTCCGCTATGTTTGCCTCTCAAAGGAATGCAGGCCTGAACAAGCTGATGTCCACTATTTACATATTCCCTTGATGTTATTTAATTACCCTGATGGTGATTCACCCTGTTCTTAAGGGTAATTTTGAATACAGTCTTTTTGTAGAAGAGTGGGATGCTACTGCTCCTTAATATGGTGGTGGTTTTGTTGCTTTGCTCTTGCGGCTGCTTCAGCTTGCTTGTTTAACTGTGATTTCACAGGCTGAGGTGAGGAATGCAAAACATCTCAATTCAGGCTTATGTTCTACTCTTTACTACAGTCTTTTTAAGGATGGGAGACGTAGCTTGTAGGTGATGATGGTCAAGTTCAAATATCATCAGTTACTGCATTTTAAATTTCACTTACTGAAGTGAATTCCTATACATATTCAGTAGCTGAAGCTTGCTAATCAGTGAAATGGGATAAGGTAATCCATAAATAACTTGTACATAGCCTTTGAATTTTATTCAGATTAATACGAGAACCTGTGAGGAAAATAGCAGTGGAAATTTTGCTTTTCATAGGTCAAAACAGCTGTTATGTTTAATGTGTTAGCTTGGAAAGTATGGCTTAAATATTTACAGTGTCTTCTGACTTATATAGTTATTTTCTTACCTGGACAAAGTTAATTGTTGCCACATAATTCCCAATCCAAAAACTTTATGATTCAAATGACTTCTTTGTTATCCATTTGTAGGAAGGTCATGAGAATACATCTGGGGGGATGGGTAGGGGGTAGGCCAGGAATCAGTTTAGATTTTGAGGCCCTGTTACACTAATCCCTCTTAGTTGTAAGTGACTATAAGTAATTGTGAAAGAAACGTATACATGAAGCCTTTAAAAAGTAAACAGTTGTTTTGAAGCATACATTTTCATTTTCTACATGTGTTCTTTAAAGTTGGATTAGGACTTTGCGTATACTAAAGCGCAAACAAAAAAGATTCTTGTGAAGTGTGCAACCCCCCTTCCTTTCCTTCTCTAAGATTTTGCATTTGCATTTACATTTTTGCATTTACATTTTGCATTTGCTGCATATGGAAGAACCATTTAAATAATATGTAAGGCAAAAGTTGCAACAGACTTTTTTCCAAAAGTATATTAAAGTGAAATAAAAAAGATGGAGTTCCTTTATGGAAGCTATACTGTAGTGTAAGTGTAATATAAACTCTGTATGCTTGTTTTGAGAGGGCTGAAGTTGAAATGCTGCTGCTTTAGCATTCCTTCCTCACTCTAATTGAATAGCCTTTTTTTAATCTACACTTATTGTGCCTTGAGGGAATTTGAGCTTAATATCTCATTCAATAATACTTGTCTGCCAACAGCTTAATAGAAAAACAGGTGGAAACCTCAATGTTTCCCAGGACCCTGTACTATAATCCATACTTACATGTTTTTGGCGTTGATAACTGTGCTATAGGAAAGTTCTCAATACTGAAGTTTTTGTTTAATTCTTTCACCACAGTTTAATGTAATTGAGATATGCATCTAATAATGAAATTTTCTTGGCAATACATTCTATTAAAAAATATAAAAATTTAATCAGTACTGGGTTTCATGATTGTGATCAGATGAATCTCTCTCTTACTAGAACCAGCATAAAGCAGTAGATCATGTAATTAAGACTGTCAGAAAAATCTGTTCTACATTGGATTGTGTAGAGACTCCTGCAATAACGGAATCAGTAAAGAAGCTAAGAAGGGCTGTTAATCTTCCAAGGACTAAAAATGCTGAGGTAAACTTTGACACTATAAATTATATTCTGAGGTATGCTTCTTAACATTGATAAATGCTACTTCGTAATCTTTCGTAGCTGAAAATACCAGCAACAGTCCAGTCAGGGTTATGTTTTGGTTTATTGTTTTTTGCTTTTTATTTTACCTGGTATCTTCCATTTTATTTTAACATCTCTTTGCTATTAATGCATTAACTGCTTGCTTACGGAATCCTGTCCTGTTACAAATAGTGACTTTTTTAAAATACTCATTCTGTAACTACAGATTTGTATGGAAGCAGATGCTACTTAATCTGACCGAGGGAAACTGGTAGCTAGCTCATGCCCGCTAAAATCAATGCAATTATGCTTAAAGGAGGAATTCACATAATGTGCTTTCTGTGCAGTATTTATGTGAACAGCAGCAGCATCTTAAAACTCTTAACAGTTCATGCTCCTGCATTCCTGAGTATATGGACAAAAATAAAATCTCTCAAATAGCATGATTTTGCTGATAAAACTGCCTTGAGCAGAATTGGTCTCAAGGCATGATGTCAAAACAGTCATTAATGGAGAAGTATGCAAATAAGAAGTAGCCTTGTGTTGTGAGCTGGTAACCCAGTACCACATAGCCACTCGCTCACTCCTCACCCCCTTCCTCCCCACCCTGCTTCCAGAGGGATGGGGAGGAGAATCGAAAGAATGTAACTCCCACAGGTTGAGATAAGAACAGTCCAGTAGCTAAGGTGTAACACAAACCACTACTGCTACCGCCAGTGATAATAATGATATGGGAAATAACAAGAGAATAGAACTGCTCACCACCCGCCAACCGATACCCAGCCTGACCTGAGCAGTGATCTAGCCCTTCCAGGTAACTGCCCCCAGTTTATATACTGGGCATGATATGCTGTGGTATGGAATACCTCTTTGACTAGTTTGGGTCAGGTGTCCTGTCTCTGCTTCCTCCCGGCTTCCCCTCCTCCCTGGCAGAGCATGAGACTCAGAAAGTCCTTGGTCAGAGTAAACATTACTGAGCAGTAACTAAAAACATCGGTGTTATCAGTGCTGTTCCCAGGCTGAAAGTCAAAACCACAGCACTGCACCAGCTACTAAGAAGGAGAAAAATGACTGCTACTGCTGAACCTAGGACACCTTGTAATGCTGTTTCTGTTGTCCTGCTGCCTTAGTAGAGTGGTGGTTTGTGTGCTGTTCTATTCACTTTGGGCTTCATCAGTTCTGTGATATATTTGTAATACTGAACAGAAGTCTTGCAAAATGCACAGACCAGATACAGTTGTTCCAAGAGCTAAAATTCCTGCAGGGATGTTCAGAAGTTGTGTGAAGAGAACTTGGTGAAATAATGTTAGGTATTTCTTCAATGTTTGTTTTTTGGTAGAAGAAAGATGTCAAACTAATTACAGTGTAAAAATAAATTCCAAACATAATGCTATCCCAGTAGAATTTGAAAAAGGTGGTACTTCATCAGTAAAACCCTGCAATTCTCTTGTGATGAACATCGGCTTAAACAGTAATGTTTATGAAGGCATGTAGAGATTGCATTCAGAAATGAAACTGCTAAAAAGATTGGAGTCAGTTGCACCTAGCCTTATATTGTTTGCTTTTCTTAGTAATTGTTTTATGGTTGGAAGAAGTGGGCAAAATTAAAAGAAAGCAATACATTGTCAGGTCAAAAATCAAACATATAGTGCTGTTCCAACAGTTTTGTATCTTGTCATCCAAAAGTACTTGGACTACTTGACAAGTATGGTGGAAAGATACGGCAACCTTTCTGAAAGGGGAAAATGATGCAATTTCTATAATTCCCCCCCCCTCTAAGTTCTTGCATATTTTTTATAAGAATGTGAAGTTTTGGTAATTAAAACCTAAAGTTGACAAGATGCTCTTTTAAGAGACCAAAAGTGTAAGGAGAACTTTATTTCTTCAGTAGCAATTCTGGCGAGCTGCTTAGACTTTCTCTGAAGTATTAGGAATTTCACTGGGTTTTGTTTTTAAATCATAACTTAGTTTTCATTAAAAGTTTTAGTTTTATTGGAAGCTGCATTTGGCCTGAAACATCAGAAGCTGAATTTGGCCTGAAACCCTTCCTTGTTAGAAGAGAGTAAATTCTTGTGATTTGTTTGTCACCTGTTGGCTTTGGCAGTGTCCTTGTTGAGAATAGACATTGCTGTAATACTGTATCGTGTTTAGACTTCAATTCTAGCAGACCAAGAAGCAAACACAGCAGATAGCACAAAGTAACAGTACTTACTGTTCAGTTTTGTGAGTTGTTCAACATTTTTTTATTCAGTAAACTTACAGTAAACCTGCCTACAGAAGATATGTTAACAAATGCCACAGACAGAACATCTGTTCAGACTTAAATTACCGGGTAGTAGAGCTAACAGCTTCTGCATTCATCTGTAACAGCTTTGGCCAAGTTTTGTCTCTAGACGGAGTGTTCTGAACAATATTCCAATGTGCTGTGTCTTTTAAAAGTTGATAAAGAATATCAAAATAGTTGTGACTTAAAAAAGCATGAGTTTTTGAACTTCGTGAATAATTGCAGCATGATATGGAAATTGTGATAGTGTCAGTTAACTCTTTAGGAGCTTTGAGTAAAAGGATGCTGCATAAACCCAAATATGGGTCTAATTCAGATGTTTTGTGATTTCTGTATACCATATGTAAGACAAATGGAAAATTCTTATGGGTTTCTTGGTATTGACATTTGCTTTAACTTCACTGTGCAGGTGTCCTTAAAGTGTGGTGATGACGCTAGCAAGAGCTCGTCCAGTGAGTAAAGTTTTTCAGTTTTATTTAAAAACTTCTTTCATGTGGCTGTTCAGGACTATGCGCTTTAAAGATAAATTATTATTTAGGTTCACTGCAGCCTGAAAACCCTCTGAAAGTGAGTATAGACCACTTAACAAGAGCAGTTGAAGCCCTTCTGCAACTCCACATGAATTCATGTAGCAGTTCTGCAGCAACTTCTCCAGAAGTTGGCAAGAGTACCAAGGAGGCATGGACTGCCACAGAACACCTCCAGTTCACAATATTTGCTGCTCATGGAATTTCTTCTGGTTGGGTATCAAAGTGAGTAATTTATTAATTGTAAAGTTCATCCTTTACAGATTATTTTTTGTTTAATTTACTTTCTTTTCCTTGTCCAGTTATGAAAAATACTACTTGATTTGTTCCCTGACCCATAATGGAAAAGATCTGTTTAAACCTGTTCAGTCCAAGAAAGTTGGCACATACAAGAACTTCTTCTACTTGATTAAATGGGATGAACTGTAAGTGACTTCAGCACATTAAAACTCACTACAGTATTTCAGTTTAGCTAGTACCTAGTCATTCAAGCAACTCTTGCTTCTGATTCCATTTGAAGTGTTAAAAGTGTGTGTCACATACTGCCCAAAATCAGAAATAATATTCTAAATGGTATTTCATTATTCATTTTAAAAATGGGGAGTGGAGATGTCGGTCAAGTGCCGTCTGCTAGTGTGTTTGTAGTATGCACTTATAAGGAGTTGGGAAGGTCATAACATAACTTGTAATGGGAACAGTTTGTGCTGCTTAAAGAAAGATGGATAGAACTTGCTTATAAGCAGTGCTCAAATTATGTGAATGGGGAAGAGAAGAAACTCACTTTCACTAACATTAATATTGAATCACTTTTTATTCTGAATAAATTATATCAACTTTGCATCTGAATTTAAAAATCTAATTTAGGATTATTTCTATAAGGAGAGCAGATGCATAAGTTCTTGAGAGTATCTGTCTGTAGCATATGGGAATGTCTGGTTTGAGCTACTAAACTTCTTTCTCTTTCTGGGGCAGGAGAGAGGGTAGAAAGGCAGAAGCAAGGGCATGCAGAGAAGAAATAGGGAGAGGATGACAGGTGATATCTGACAACTGAGAGGGAAAAACATCCTTTTTTTCATATCTGTGCACAGCTTACTCTTTACTGCTTAATAGTTATCAGGCAGCCTGTCATAAGTGGAGCATCATGTGAGCTCCACATTGCCCTATATCTGTTTTCCTAACTGTTGAAGGTCAGAAATAGACCCGGAGGAATACCCTTAAAATTTATAGTACAGATGATTTCAAACCAGGAATGGGAGTTTCAGGTTCTAGAATACCTGACTTCAGAGAGTACTCGAACTTCTGATTTTATTTTTTTTTTCGGATGCTGCAAGGGATTAATTTTCAGATCTTTTGCTGGCAAATAACACTGTATTATAATGGAAAATGTGTTAGATTACAATTATTGTAAGCAGGTTATAAGCAGTGTTTTATAGTGTAACTGGCTTAGTAATACATCATGGTAACTTTTAAAATGATATTTTGATGTGTTACAGAAGAATCAAACTTACAGAACATTTTAAGCAATAGAAACAGTGTAAGCAAAGATCTGAGTTTAAATTGCTAATTGAGGTGTATACTCCTCAACTGCTGTCTTTTATGGGTGCTGGTTTTGTACCGTTTGAATTTAGCTTTCGGGAGTTCTGAGTAGATTGTTTCATTTGGGTGGGAAACTTGTCAGCTGACTCTTTAAATCTGAGAAGTTAAGAGGTAGCTCACATGGAACTCTGTGTCCTCCTAGTGAGTAGAGTGGGAAGACTGGTTACGCTGGACAGTGCAGTTCTGTGTAAGGAATGTAATTAAATAGACAAAAGATTAAAAGGAGTTGCTCAAAATCTGGCTACAGAAGTGTAATTTAACAGGTTTTTCAGACTATTGATGTGGGAGATAAGTGGAGCAGAATATGACTGCATGGAAATTCAACACTTGTATTTTAATGTTAATGAACTTTTTGAAAGCAAGACACATGAAAAGATTATACATATAAGCTTGTAACTTACTTTTTGCTCTGACTTATTTTTAATAACTTTCATTTTACAGAATAATTTTCCCCATCCAAATTTCACAGTTGCCTTTGGAATCAGTCCTATGTCTGACTTTGTTTGGAATCCTAAATCAAAGTAGTGGGAGTTCTCCTGATGCAAATAAGCAGAGAAAGGGTCCAGAAATTTTGGGTCAGGTTTCTTTACCTCTTTTTGATTTTAGGCGGTAAGTATCCAAAACATGGGTAAGATTAATATGATTTACTCTGTATAAAGCTTACTGCACTCCCATGATTAGAGAAACTGCTAATCTGCTACTGAATGTAGTAGACTATGTTAAAAGTAAGACTCGTTAAACTATATTGCTATGGAAATAATACCTTCAATTAAATAGGGTACAAAACACAATCCTTTGTTGTAGTATTTCCAGCTGACTGGCTGGAAAAACCTTACCTGCTGGATAAAGCTGATTATTGTTTGGATGAAAGCAATTTTATTTGCAAGAAATATTCATAATAATGTGGGCCAAAAGAGGTCATGTTAGTACTAACTGTTTGTAAGTATGCAGCAATTGAGCAAGTACAACTCAAGTTAGCCTTTGAGGAATCCACTGACATTCAGGTGTTGCCCTGTAAGTTATATTAAGTTAAATGTGTCTGCATGTGTCACTGCCTACTGAATTGATAGCCTGCTTTTAATTGAAAGAGTATGGTCTTTGGTAGGTGGCATTTCATGAGTTCTAATACCCAATATTGGCTAGAGGCACTTCAGTCAGTATTCATGTATTTCAGCAGATAAAGCATGACCTGCCAGTTCTCAGCCAGTTCAGGAGCCACGGTGATAGGGAATGCAACTTTGAATTATAGAATCAACTAGATTGGAAAAGATCTTTAAAATCATCAGATCCAACTGTTACCCCAGGACTGCCAAGTCCACCACTAAACCATGTCACTAAGGGCCTCATCTACATGGTTTTTGAACACTTCCCAGGATGGTGATTCCACCACTTACCTGGGAAGCCTGTTCCACTTGCAAAAGAAAGTGTCTGCAGCAAGCTTTGGGTTTAGCAGGAATAGTGCCTAGTGCAATACAGAACAGACTAGAATCCTGATAGCAGGTAAACAATGTGTTATGCTTCTATCATGTCACTGGAAAAGAAGCACTTTGCCTTAAAACTGTGGTAAGATAGAAAAATAAGCTCTTACTGTCACTCAATCCTGATTGTAGAGCAACATATAGTAATGGCTCAAATTTTTAGGAATAAAAGACTTTTAAGATCTGCAGTATTTCTCAATAATGTTTTTCTTTAGAGGCATTTTTGCCTTGGCTGCAAATTATTCAGTGCTGTGTTTCCTAAGTTTACATATGCAGGACCCAAACTGGAGAATTTTTGATGTTCCTTTTATTTTTTTTTTTTCCCTTTCATCGTTTTTCAAAAATCCAAAATCTGATAATAGGGTGGTAATATGTAAGCCAGCGGGAGAATCAAATACTGTTTTAAAGTTTGTATATATTTTAAAATACAAGTGAAATTTCATAGAAAAAATAAGCCACTTCTTCCATCAGCCTGTTTTTGAGTAATAGAGATCTGTCATGGGTTCAGCAGTAGCAGTCATTTTTTCTTTTTTCCCTTCTTGGTAGCTGCTGCAGCGCTGTGTTTTTGATTTTTGGGCCTGGGAACAGTGCTGATAACACCAGTGTTTTCAGTTACTGCTTGGTGATGTTTAGGCTGGCCAAGGACTTGCTAAGTCTCATGCTCTGCCAGGGAAGGGGGGAAGCAGGGGGGGGAAGCAGAGACAGGACACCTGATCCAAACTGACCAAAGAGGTTATTCCATACCACAGCACGTCATGTCCAGGATGGTAGAAACGGAGAGCAGAGACCCAGAAGGGTGGTGGGGGTGCATGGTGGGGGGTGCACTGCTTGCATGGGCTTGATATTGGATGGTGAGCAATTGTATCCTTCCCTTGTATTTTCTCTTGTCATTATTATTGGTGGTGGTAGCAGCAGTGGTTTGTGTTATACCTTAGTTACTAAACTGTTCTTATCTCAACCTGTGGGAGTTGCATTCTTTCGATTCTCCTTCCCATCCCTCCATGAGCGGAGGGAAGAAATAGTGGGGAGTGAGTGAGAGAGCGGCTGTATGGGTTTATAGAAGCTTAAACCACAACAAGATCCCAGAATGTTTTGAAATTATCCCTTTTGATTCAGATCAGGATTTATTTAAAAAATAAAGGAATAATTAACAAGTGTGTTAAAACACATTTTGAGTTTGAACAGGCCTTCCTTTAAATACAGCTGCTGGATCCTACTACACCTTTTTCACTAAGAGTTAAAAGCCTACTGTAACTTTATTCATTTAAGTGTTTCTGGATTTGTTCAAGTTGCCTTGTCCTTGAAACTTTCATTATGAAGAGTATTCCAAAATGCTTATCGATTTGGTAGTTATTCAATGAAACATTAAGCAATAGACTTGAACCATGGATGTTAGAATTAGGCGTGATGTTGCAGAAGTGATCACACCATTGCAAAATAGCTTCAAGATTTATGCTAGTTTCTATTTACATTTCTAGGTCTTACTGGAAACTTAAATTATGTAATTGTCAACCAAGGTTGCAGAAAGACAACCAAGTCTTTCCTGGACAGTTATTTCTATGTCTTGCTTATGTCTATTCTGTGTGGCTTGTGTCCACTGGTTCTAGATAGAACTTTATTTCTTCCACTTCCTATTTTATATGGTGATGATTCCAACAGCTTGAGCACTTAGGATTTCCTACATTCCAAAGATGGCCTGCAGCTGCTTTCAATCTCCACTGAAACTTGGGTTTCTTTTCCTAAATTATACTTATTTCAGACTTCTGTTTAAATGTTGTGTTTCAGTCTCTTATCTAAATACCACATTTAACAGTATTTGATTATAAAGATAGCTTTTGTTTTGAATTGCTAATTTGTCTTGTCTTCATGCTGCTTGGTGTTCTCGCAGTAGTTAGTTTTGGGAGAAAACTGTATTTTCTGTGTATGCAGAGTGCTACAATAGAATGTGTTATGCCAGTGTTTACTGGATGTCCTGCATAGGCCGGCTGTTGAAATCCTAGTGGTCTAATCCATTTGCAGTCTACATGAATAAAATCTAGACCTAGTAAAAGATAGTAGCCAAATACTCCAGTTACAGTTGAGAACAGCAGCAGTAGCAGTCAGGAGCTCAAACCTGCAGCTAAGTAAAATATAGGTAGAATAAAAGGTCATATATGTGCTTTAGAAGTATCCATAGTAAAGTTAAAATCACTTCAGGTTAAGTGCGTTTGGAGTGACTTACAATATCTTTAGATAAGACAGAAGGTTGTGGCATCTATATTAAACTGGAGAGTTATTAAAATGAACAAGCTGTTCAGTTATGCTTTGGTGACATGATGTAGTAATTTTTATTGGTATCATAGGCTCCCAGTTAATCCATATGTACATATAAAGAACTGCTCTTTCTTTGAAAATCATAAACACTAAAACATCTTTCAAAATATACTTAAGGCTTGGCCTTTGGTCAGTCTTTGAGACCGCATTTTGGTTTTTAAAGACTGATAGAAATTTTCTGTACTTAACATTCATTGTTCGGCTGATTTATGAAGTATCCTTGGTTGTGCCTTACTACAATTTGAAACAGTGTTAATATTGGGAATAAACTGGGAAATATAAACATCGTCTGATAGGCGCTTGCAGAATCTGGTATTGTGGGAAGCCCAGGCAAGCGGTGATATCTATAATATTCATTTGCTTGTGCCTTTTTTCTGAGAAGGCAAGACTGTGTGTCTGAGAAGGTAAGACTGTGTGTGTGTGTGTGTGTATGTGTGTGTGTGTTCGCTTTATTCCTCAGAGGCAAGAGTATTCCTTTTCTCCCTTAAGAAATAGGGAGCACTTAATTTAACTAGGTCAGCGTTGAACTTTTTCGTTTGCTTTCTCTGCCTAAAAATTGTATGCAGTGCTTTAAAGAACATAAAATAACAGAAGACATCTGGCGAAAAGAAATAAATTAATTTGACACTTGATAATCATAATGCCTTTTTTTTAAGCTCCAAACTGTATTGGCTAGTACAATTTGATTTCCTGTGTTCTTTTCTGAACACCATAGTTGTCAAAAGATAAATTCTTATCTCTGCTGTAAAACACATACTCAGTTTGAATTGTCCTCCCATACCACACTAATACTTCGGAAATGTTTCATCATAGTGACCATTGATCTTCTCCAGATAGTATTTTAATAAATTCATATTTTGTTGAAGTACACAGATTGTGACACTAATACCTGTACATGCTTTTTTTCCTCAGATTGTTAACGTGTGGGACAAAGCTCTTGCAACTCTGGACCTCACATCCACATCATGCGTCAGGGACGGCCAGTAAGAAAGGAAATATGGAAAGAATAGTATTGCAGGTTATATATAATTCTGACTTCATCTGATGATGTTTTGTTTGAATGTTGTGACTTCTAACTCCTACATAAGTGGTAATAAATCAGTTAGTTTTGAGGAGAGTGTAAATATTTGTATACCAGTATAGAGTAGTGATAACTAAGCATTAAGGGCAAAGAATGGAAAGTTGCTTTAAGTCAGTTTTTGAATCACGATCTTGAAATAAGAGAAACTGGCAATGCCTTGCTAGCATGTGCAATCAGTACTGGGAGAGAATGTCATTGAAAAGCAATCTGTAGAAACGTATGCTGAATGGGAGTTGTCTAGACCCAAACAATAGCAATTCCAGTTTCTTTACACAACATAAGCACCTCTTACTCTAAATTCAGAGTCCAAATTTCTCTTCAAAGAGAAGGCATCTTGTTAGGCATGGTTTAGCAGCCCCCAAACACAGTCGGAGTTGGTGGTTGGGTTGAAACCACTGATGCAGATTTTAATAGTTCTGTGATTAGTCTTCACTCTAAGCATCCTCACCTCATTTCTGAGGAGTACTCCAGCTTACTGGATTGTGCAGAAACACAGTAGACATATGGTTAAGGACTGTAGTTATGTCCAAGAATTAAGGTAGAAAAAAGTATCCAAGAAGCAGTATCTGAAAACTGTTACACATGTAGAACGCAAGTTCAGATGCCTGAACATCCAAGGTTGCTGGAAGGGTGAGCTTTCTGTACTGTTCTTAGGGATTTGCATTGTATCTTTTTTTTTTTAGGTTGACTTCCCATCCCATGCTTTTGATATTGAATATAAAATTCCTCAAGCTGCAAAGGCTGCTGTGCATCAGTCCATAGAAACATTAGAAAAACCATTGAGACAACGTCTCCTTGCCATCCTCTCCAAGGATAACACTATTGGGTATGGTAATCTCTTCCTACCTATGGTCTGTCTGTATGTGACAATTTAATACAACTCTAATATATTTTGAAGACCTTAGAGACTTAAACAAGAGATTGAATTAAACTTGGGGAAATAATGGTGCTGACTTAATGAATTAACTTGCGCTTTCCATGGCTGGTGTCATAATATTCTCTGTTACAAGATTGTTATCCTTCTGGCTGCCTGTTCCTGCTTGGCATTTTTTCAGTTACAGGGAGCAGGGGCATGAACGTTTTGGTTTATTTCACATTATACTAAAACATATTTTTATCCTGCCCAAATTATAACTTTGAACAACTGTTTCCTTAATGTTTGAGGCTTTATTTTGCTTCTTGTTTTGACTTTTGTGGAGGAAATGGCCATTTTAATTTCATTCCATTTTGTGTGTTAAAATATATACAATTAGAAGTAGGGTTGGGGTTATTCAGGTAATGGTCTGTAATGTGCATTATAAACCGAACTGCTTCTGTCTGCAGACTATCAAAAGAAGATAAAGAGTTTCTGTGGGAGAAGAGACATTACTGTCATAGTCATACAAACAGCCTACCAAAAATCCTGGTTAGTGCCCCTCACTGGGACTGGGCAAGCCTCCCAGAAATATATTCACTACTTCAGCAGTGGCCTCCTTTATCACCTTTAGCTGCACTGGAACTACTTGATTCAAAGTAAGAAAAGCAATGTAAATATATTCTGAATGTGTGTGTTGTACATTAAATGACTTCAGAAGATTCTGAATGGTGTTTGTGTGGAAATACTGCTAAATTTCTTATAGCAAAACCTAAATTTTCTTAAAATATTTCAAAAATGCACTTACTTTATACATGTAGGCTTAACCAAGTCATGTAGTGAAAGAATAGCAGTAGTGGTTAGGATTCTGAAATCTAATTTGTGACAGGACAGCAAGCTATACAGCCAAGAGTGAAGTTTTGAGATATTAGTATTCTTGTCCTAAACACATGCATGTGTTTGCATCTTTAGGTAATGAAGGGCCTCAAACTTGCAGGTCCTTTACTGAGCTGTTAAAGGCATTATATTGAATGTTTTGTATCTAGCTGATCTCAAAAAAAAAAAAACAAAACAAAAAAAACCACAAAACACGAAAAAACAAACCAACAAATCTACATGAATAAAATAAACTTAATGTGGATTTGTGGTGACTTTCTAGATTTGCTGATCAGGAAGTCCGAAATACAGCTGTGAATTGGATAGAGACATTAAGTGATGACGAGTTAACAGATTTCCTGCCTCAGTTTGTACAGGTAAGACCTTCTGCCTATGCTAAAGTGAATTTTTTTGGTTTTGAAAACCAAAAGGAATTGCTGATCACTGGTAGCAAAAGTGCAATTGCATGCTTCTGTGCTTAATGACCTTAATGCCTAGTAGGGAAAACAATTTTAATAAATAATTGCTTTAACTACCCTATGGATCTGAATTAATCCACATCAGAGGTATTTCATTTTCTTTGTATTTAGGCATTGAAGTATGAAACTTACCTTGATAGTGCTCTTGTCAGATTTCTTTTGGCCCGGGCACTGGGAAGCATTCGAATAGCGCACTACCTGTACTGGTGAGATATTCTTTGTTCCATTGTTCACTTAACGTATTTAATATGAGGTTAATATTTCCAAGGGGAAAAAAAATATTCTTCCTCAATCCCATCATTCATAATATTGCATGTTAGGAATGCAGAATATACAAAATGTAGAGCCTGGGGCGGTTGTGTTTTGGGTATTTTTGTTTGCTTGCTTTGTTGTTGTTGGGGTTTTTTGGGGTGGTTGTTTTTGTTGTTGTTGTGTTGTTTGTTTTGTTTTGTTGTTTGTTTTTTTCTTTTTAATAAAAAACCAGAGTGTGTCTGTAAGGCACAAATTTCTTGCTTTGTATATCCTGTATATCGGTAACTTTAGATATATATAGTACTGGTTGACTAAGAATTTACTTTTTTCCAGGCTTCTTAAGGATACACTGTATGATACAAAGTTTGGTGTGAGGTATGAACAAATTCTTGGAGCTTTTCTTTCAGTCTGTGGAAAAAGACTGAGGGAAGAGTTGGAGAAGCAGACCAGGCTAGTGCAGCTTTTTGGAATGGTAGCAGAAAGAGTAAAGCAAACAAGTGGATCTGCCCGGCAGGTGTGTATATGTTTTTAACATTCTTAAGGAAAATTAGACTGACTGTACCCTCAAAACAATCCACTCAGTTGCCTTTCTAGTCTAAGTTCAGTAAAATATTGTGTGTAATATATTGATAGATCTATGAATCTATTGTTCTTTGTTTTAACAAATTAATGGCTTAATGAAGTTGATGGTTATTTTTAAATCTGTTGTCATTTGAAGCATAAGATTGTGTGAGGTGATAGGGTAAGAAAGTACGATGGTTTCTGTGTACAGTAAACTGGGAGTGGATTTAAGACTATTGCTGCTGAAGAATGACCCTATTATGCAAAAGAATGGAATATCTGTTTATATGCTAGTCATATCAACTTACAGTTTGCTTGCGTGGGATATTATCATTTTGTTTGGTCAAAAACAAAACAAATAAACCAAAACCTGTAAACTTGTGTGGTTGCACTGCTAGGTGTATTTATTCTTAATAGCTAAAACAGCAGTTAGAATATCTAGCATTCCTTTGACACTGACAAGTTAAAACATTTGCTTCAGGATAACTTCGTCCAGAAGTTCTCTGTAGATGCTCCAGTTAAGAAAATGTCAGCTGCAATATTATGTTTTTTTTGTCTGCAGGCTGCCTTGCAAAATGGCATGGAACGTGTGCAGTTATTTTTCTTGAAGAACAAATGCCGTTTGCCTCTCAATCCCAGTCTTGTGGCAAAAGAGTTAAATATTAAGGTACAGTGCATTCAGAGTTTCAAAAGCTTTTTGTAACTATTACATATATAGCTTTTACAAATAGAAAAAACTCAGCTGAGGTGCTTGAAAGCTCTTTATGACAGGGGGAGTGAAATTAGCTGAGCAAAGATAAAAATGATACAAATACCTGTTTAAGACCAATGTAGGTCCTTGTATTAAAAAATATATCTAAAAACATTTTATCTTTAGACCCTGTCTCAAGACCAGCAATCCTGGTTATAGTAAAGCAGGGGACTATTTAAAGTGTGTGACAAAGTCCTGTTTGCAGTAGTAATCAAAAAAGAAAGTTGAGCAAGGCTATATAACTCAGTAAGTAGATACTGTGAAACAGATGAAACTACCAGTTACTGATTGTGTTCAAGAGATGCACTGATTCCAGGGAGATAGACAGTAGCTTTATTTTATTGTGAAAGTCTAGAAAATAATAATAATGTAGCAGAAGCAGTTAAATTGTTTTCCCAAAGCTCTGCATGGTTTGACAATATGTGCTCAACCACAGTCTTTATTATCATCAGGCATGACTGAGAACCTAAAGGTCTCTGAACACTGGAGTTAATCCTGTATGGAAAGACAGTTTGTCTTGCTTTCTTTCTCTACTGTAACTATTAAATCATAAGTATGTATTTGAAAGCAAATAAATGAGAAAATACTGTGAAATGTGCAAATACCCAGATTTTATATCTTCTATCTTTAAAAAAAAAGCTGCTGAAAAATATTTATTCATCTTTTATTCACTCTTCCCTTCAAAATGTGTAAAACATCACTGTGCTGCACTACTGGATTTTGTACAAGAATTCAATGAATAACAGCCAAAGGGCTCTTTATTCAAATGAAGCACATATTCACCACAATTACAGTGTTAAAAGTCTGAATAGACTCATTGTGTGTCAAACCTGCTTGTTGTCAGAATGCCTTGTTTTCTGGGCTAGCAGGAATAGTCTTTCAGAATATTAACACTATATCTACTTGTAGGCATGTTCTTTCTTCAGCTCCAATGCAGTACCACTGAAAGTTGCATTGATAAATGCAGACCCTCTGGGAGAAGAAATCAATGTGATGTTTAAGGTAGGCCTTACATGTGTACTGGAGAAGAAAAGTTGAATGATAAGCACTATTTCATTGGTATCAGTTAACTTTGGCATTGTTTTGTTATTTTGTGAGGTTGCTCCTGTGTACCTAGAAACCAACATCTGAACAGATAAAATATGAGAGCAAGTCTGCCACATATGAAAGCTTAAATGTAGCTTATTTCTTTTCGAGTGCGTAGCTATGAGGAATTAAGTAGCATAAAGCAACATATGTTTCCTAGAAATGTAAACCAAAATCTTAAGTTTTGTTTTGCTGAAAACATGTCTCTAACTTTTATTTTTCCATTTAAGGTTGGAGAAGATCTGAGACAAGACATGTTGGCTTTACAAATGATTAAGATTATGGATAAGATCTGGCTGCAGGAGGGACTGGATCTTCGGATGGTTATCTTCAAGTGCCTCTCAACTGGAAAAGACCGAGGTGCAAAACCAGATGCTGTCTATAATCTTTGCTCCCCTACTTCAATTTCTTGTCATGCTGATGTGAAAAATTTCTGTGCAGAGTCAGGCCCAAGAAACCAGTGGAAGGACAACGGCCTTCCGTGCAAGGAACTTCAATACTTGAGAGTATAGCGAGTTAAATTGTTCTGAATTTCCTGATTGCTGAGTCGCATTTAAATGTGTCTCTTCTTGAATCCTGAGATGATTATACATGCTGTTGTCAGTGAATAGTGGTGCAAACAAGTAAATGTAATGATAAAAGTAAAGGTTTCTCTTGATGCCCTTACTGCAGCACAAAATAATGGTGCCATAGCAATTCTGATTCTGAAAGTTTGTTATGATTACTTATGATGAAAGAAAGTATTGAAGTCAAAACTGAAATTCTGAAGTCTTTGGAATCTGCTGCAGTTGAGTCTGGAAGTACCATTCTTGTACTGAAACATGCAAAAAGAAGAAAAATTTAAAACGCCCCCCAACCACACACACACGCTATTTTCCAGAATAAGTGTCATATGCTGGTAGAAGTTTCTTGGCAGTATGTCGGCTGCCTTTTAGGCTTGAAGCTAGGTCACAGAACTCTTGAGTATAAATACCACCCTGCACCTCAAACATGCTTTTTGCTAGTTTTCACTAATTCTCTAGAGCTACCACAAGGAACTACATGATCTTTAGAAAGATAAACAATAACTAAATATTTCTTCAGTCAGATAGTAGAACAGAATGATGAAAATTCTTCAGTACATGAAAAAGTTGGAAACGGAATTTGGCAAACCTAGGCAAAAAGCTTCTATTTATGTAAGACTTGCTTTTTAGAGAAACAGATGGCTTTTTTTCCTACTTGAACAATGCCTTGATTGCATTGCATGTTGTCTGGGTTTTTTTTGTTGCTGCTAGTATTAGCATTCCTAAAGTACTTGAAGCATTAAAGTGAAAAACAGACTTGTATATAAATTACAGATTTGCCTTCAGTAGCTCTAGCCAAATAGGAGTAAAATTCTGTTAATCAATTTTTTTCCTTTTATGACTTAGCTCTACAAATATTTTTAGTAAATGGTATCTCTAAAATAAGGCCATGTGTAAAACCCACAGCCATATTTCTGGAGCAGCAGTCTGGCCTGTTTCACCATTCGACAGGAGTTAAAGTTACTATATTACTTGTCAGTGTATAAGAAATGTTGATATCAAAATAATTTGCAGTTACTGCTTAAAGATAAATACTAGTTTATATAGTAGAAAGTAACTGTTCAAAGTGTAAATTATATGTATATTCTAGCAACTTTAACTAATTGTAATAAAACCTAACTGGGATTGCTACATGTGTTTCATGCTATGCTTTGCCATATTGCCTGTAGAAATGCTTAGTACACTAATAGCAGTAACTTTATACCTAATTGGGTTTTGAAAAAAGGTAGTCTAAGATTATAAAATCCATCATTGTCAAGAAAGTTTTTACTGAATAATGAAAATGCAATATTACTGAAGGAGATGGTTAAATACACTTTGTTATATTTTCTGTATAGGCATGGTAGAGCTTGTCTCTGCTTCAGACACACTCAGAAAAATTCAAGTGGAATATGGAGTGACAGGTTCTTTTAAAGACAAGCCTCTGGCAGAATGGCTGCGAAAGTATAATCCTACAGAGGAGGAATATGAAAAGGTAAGTTTTTTCACTACTGTTCTTTTTGGAAGATCTTTAAAAAGGGATAAATACCATATTATGAAAGAATTCTTTTTCCAGATCTTCCATTTAAGTTTTTGGTTTATATCTTTAGAAAACTTAATTTTTTCCTGTACTTGGAGAAAGAGTAAATGAAAATCCCTTTTATAACTAAAAAGTAGCCAGATGGATTCTTAGGATCCACATCAGGAGTTTTTATTGCAAATAGAAAAAGTGTACTTCAAATTTAAGATTGGGAAGAATAGGATTTAGAAGCAGTGACCTGTTCTCATAGGACCACATGGGATTCAAAACCCAAAAAGTTTTCTTTTGGCTACAATGATGTTATAACACATTGGAAAAATGTCTTGTACCATTTTCTCTCTCTGCTAATATACGATTTCTTTTTTGATTTGTCTTCAATTCCTCTTACTTTCTTTAATTATTACCTAAATTCTATTTTTTCTTCTCTCATCCATCTGTTTCTATTATCTCTTTATATACATTTATCTTCTTTATTTATCTATTAATATTTCCTTTTTGTGATTTGTCTTCAATTCCTCTTTACTTTTTCATTTAATTAAAAACCAAAATTCTGGTTTTTGCTAGCTTCTTCCTGATAATATTTGATATCATTTTTTTTTTCTCTCCAACACAGGCTTCAGAAAACTTCATTTACTCTTGTGCAGGATGCTGTGTAGCTACTTATGTATTGGGAATTTGTGACCGCCACAATGATAACATAATGCTCCGAAACACAGGCCATATGTTTCACATAGACTTCGGAAAATTTTTGGGTCATGCACAGATGTTTGGTAGCTTTAAAAGGTATTTTCTGTAGCTAAGCAATGTAGAGCATTAAGTGATTTTTAGTATATTTTTATAATTATTATAAGTATTAACTTTTAAATTTCTGTTATCTACTGGTCTCGTTATGAAGCCAGCATCTTCCAAATTTAACCAGAGTTTCTAGAATGCTTTCAAATTTACTTGTATAGAATTAATTTTGAAAAGGCTCCATCTTACTTCCATATTCTGATCTCCAGAACTATTTTAAGTGAAAGCACGTCTAACACAGATCTTGGTGTCATACTTTTCCAGGAGTACTGGATGAAACATGAGTGTAGTTTCATCATTTTTAGCTATACTCCATGCAATTATGTGTTTTTATGTTTGTTAGGTAAACTTGAACCCAACAAAAATTTGAGTGCTAGAACCTTTCTGTCACCTCAGTATCTTGAGTGAAACAAATGAGAAGAGGCTCTGGCTTATAAAAACAGTAGTGAATGCGAACATTATAGAAAAAAGTGAAAAGCAAGTTTGTTATTTACTGATCTTCTATGTAGGGGAAGATAATCTATATCCAGCATAGGGGAGTTATGTGTTTGTTAGGTGATAGTAGAATTACTACGTTTGTTCTAGTGTGTCCTCCAAGTGTTGCTCCATGAGATCTACTATAGGTCCAGTAACATGTGAATGTGCTGGGAATCTGAGATGGCGCTATGGAGCTGAAACCCCAAAAATGTAAAATGGCAGTAATTGATTATTTAATGTCATTATCTTGTGGTGGGGATGGAGGGCAGGAGGAGGTACATGACCAGATGAATAGCTCTTACAATAAACTTCTGAATTCTGTGCTTTTTGAGCAGGGATCGAGCTCCTTTTGTGCTAACATCGGATATGGCTTATGTTATTAATGGTGGTGAAAAACCCACTATTCGCTTTCAGTTATTTGTGGATCTCTGTTGTCAAGCTTACAACTTGATAAGAAAACATGCAAGCCTCTTCCTTAACCTCCTTTCATTGGTAATAATTTTTCAAATTCAGTTGGAACTTGATAGATCTGTCATGTTGGATGCATTAAATGCTGTGCTTTTTATGCTGCAGAAACTCTTAATGCATGCTTTTAAAAACCAGGAACATCAGATGTACTCTTCATGATGGCTATATTTGGAATTTTCTTTGAGCTTTTTTAATACCTACCTGTTTTCTGAAAATTTAAAGCTAAGATAATACCATAAATTACACTGCAGTGGTTTTAACTGCTTTTTATTGAGCAAAAATGGTGATTAACTGCTGATCATAAGTAATTGTTGGCTCTCACTGTTAGCATTTAGCAATTTAGTGCAGCTCAAAATGAACTTGAATGTTTTAAGTTTGAATCATTTCAGCATAAAATCATGCTGGTTTTACAGCATTAAAATTGTAACTTTTAATTTCTTGCAGATGCTTTCTTCTGGTTTACCAGAACTAAGTGGGGTTCAGGACTTAAAGTATGTCCAGGATGCTCTCCAGCCCCAAACAACAGATGCAGAAGCTACCATTTTCTTTACGAGGTACTGGATAAGTAAAAACTAAACTATGTCCCAGCATCATCCTCTTAACAGGAGCTTTCGGCGATGGAAAGAATGTACAAAGGATGTTCACAAACATGTCTGCAGAAGTTGAATAGTTACAGTGTACAATCAGAAAATATCAGTTAACCAGTGAACTACATAAATAAGATCAGTTTCATGCAAGAGTAGTGCTTGTGCTAAAACACTTTGCCTTTCAAGAGTGACTTTGTGAAATAAAATCATTTGAAATGCTGAGAGTAGATAATTCTGTCTGGCTGTTTGAGACTTGCATTTCCAATGCTTGCAAAGTTGCTTAATAGCAGTGTGTATGATGAGAACCTTGTGTTGTAAAGAAGTTCTCTTTCAAGAAGTGCTTTTGCACACTAGGGAGGAAGGGATGATGCTCTAGTGTAGCAAGTGGGTGTGTATACATAGTGTAACAGAGTTGTTGCTATGTGTTACTATACTTCATTTTCAATATATGGGGGAAACTGCAGTAGTATGCATGTGATTTAGAATTGTAGAACAATTTGGGCTGGAAGGGATCATCTAGTCCAACCCTCCTGCAACGAGAAGGGGCATATTCAACCAAAGCAGGTTGCTCTATCCAGCCTGACTTTGCATTGTTTATAGGGATGGGGCATCTACAGTCTCTGCGGGCAACCTATTGCAGTGTTTCACCACCCTCATCATAAAAAAAAAAAAACTTCTTTCTTTATATCCAGTCTGAATCTACTCTCTTTCAATTTAAAACCATTACCCCTTGTCCTATTGCAACCTCCCCTGCTGTCCCCGTCTTATTGTACTTTTAAGTACTGGAAAGCCACGATAAGGTCTCTTCTCCAGACAGAACAACCCCATCTCTTTCAGCCTTTCCTCATAGAAGAGGTCTTCCAGCCCTTTGATCATTTTTGTGTCCTTCCTTGGGACCCACTCCAACAGGTCCAGGTCTTCCTTATACTGAGGACCTCAGAGCTGGATGCAGTGCTCCAGGCTTTCTACCAAGTCTGGAAACCCTTAACTTCTTGGATACTGAATCTTCTATTAAATGTTGATAGGATGCTATTTATACAGCCCACTGATCACAGTTAATTTCAAAACTGTTTCGCTGTCAATAAGAGATTGATTTCTATTTTTCTTAAGTCTTATTCATTGATAGAACTACTTTTGTGTATTTTGACATTGTTTTTTCCTTTCTAGGTTGATTGAATCCAGTCTGGGAAGTGTTGCCACAAAGTTTAATTTCTTCATTCACAATTTGGCTCAGCTGCGTTTCTCAGGTCTACCTTCTAATGATGAACCCATTCTCTCATTTTCTGCTAAAACATATTCTCTTAAACAAGATGGCCGAATCAAACAGGCATCTGTGTTTACGTATCAGAAGAGATATAACCCAGATAAACACTATGTAAGTATGTGGAATCTGTTTCCACCCAGTGAAAATACTGTGCCTTTTCTTCCAAGAAGATATATTCTCCTTCTTTCCATAACTTCAGTATTTAATCACAGAGAATTAGTACAGGGGAAATTTGCCTTGTTTAGCCTTAAGTAGCTAGCTTTGAGGTAGACAGCTAGGTTCCTTTTCTTGACAGATTTAGTAAATACAGCTATAGAAACATTCATTTAAGCACTAATGTTAGATTCGGATGAGCTGAAGAGTTGTCTGAAGTCTGACTGCGCTGACTATAATGGAGCCTAGAAACCTACAGCAACGTTGACATGCAAGGCTGTGGATTACTTGAAAGTAAAACCAAAACCCATAATCAAAATCCAGGTCTTACTGGGAATGGGCTGGCTTGCTTGCTTCCTGGAGGAGAACAGAGTTTGCATTGGCTCTCACTGGGATGGAGTTACCTTTCTTCCTAGAGGCCCACACAGTGCTGTGGTTTGGATGTTTAACTAAAACTATGTTGGTAACACATGATTGGTTTGGCTGTTACTGAACAGTACTTCTGCAGTGTCAAGGCTTTCTCTTTTGCTTCCACTTTGCCCCTCCCTTCCCTGCAGTGAGTAGGTTGTGGGTGGACAAGGAGTTAGGAAGGGGCACAACAGGGACAGCTGACCCAAACTGGCTGAAGAGATACTGCGTAGCATGGAGTCATGCTCAGCAATAAAACTGGGGGTAGAGGAGGAAAGCAAGGAGTGGGATGGTGTTGTCTTACAAGGTGGCTGTTGCCTGGGGACTGGCTGAGCATGGATCTGTTTGTGGGAGGTGGTGAGAGTTTGTCTTCGCATCACCTCGCTCCCAAGGGCTGTCTTTATCTCAACCCATGGGTCATCTTGCTTTTGCTCTTTTATCTCTCCCCTGCCCCACTGGTGATGGGGTGGGAGTGAGCAAGCAGCAGTGTGGGTGCTCTAGCTGCTGGCCAAGGTAAAGCAGCTGCAGGAGGGCTAGTGTACAGACTGGTATTCTTAGCATCCAATAGTATTCTTCAAAATGAAGACACTTCTTAGAAAGGATCTTGAAGGAAGCAGAAAGAACAGAAGTAGTGTTGGTTGATTATAAAAAATGGGGATTTGAGTCATCTTTATGGGCTGTGTAGCTACCTTCTGTAAAATGTCTCCTTCCTGAATAGGAGTCATGGAGTCAAACACTCCCTAGTTTTGTTCTGACCTTCCATTACAGTTGTATTTACTCCTTCTAAGTAAAAGCATTATTTCCTGTATTAATGCACCTACAGTAGAAGCAGTAAGCAGTACAGTTTGCCCTCAGGATTTTGATAGACCTGGGTTACACTTTAAGATTCATATTAATATTTGTATTCCTATGCAGGTGTGCTGCCATCTTCAGGTTTTGGTTGTTTAGTGATTTTATTTTTTATTATTATTATTCTTGTTTTTTTACTTCTGCTGTTTGACCTAGAATAGTCAGCTTAAGTTACATTTTCCTCAACATGTTTAAAAAGTGACTTATATTGATATATGCAAATATACATCTCTTTCCAAGTTGTATTTGCTGTAAATGTCTTAATCTGCAAAGACACCAGCTAGGAAAGGTTGAGCAAAGCTGAGTAACAGTGGAAGGGAAAAAGAGCTTTGTTCTGAATCACTATATTATAAATGTATTTGAGTACTCCTGATCTAAGCCAAAACAACCTCTTCCAGAAAACTGTTAAGGTGATGTAGTCTCCTGTCTAGATTTTCAAACCTCTTCCAGTTGTACCTTTTTTTTTTTTCAAATGAGTCCACTGAATTGAATTTTCTGTGCAGTTCTTCAGCCTTCATTTCCCTTTCATAATAATGTGCATAACTTCATCCTGGGACTGTACTCCCAGTATTTTTTTAAATACCTTTTGTATAATGCAGTACCCTTGCACCTGCTCATCAAACCGTCACTTCAAAAGTGTAATCCTTTAGAATCTTGAGAGAATAAGATTGAAAAAAAGAATAAAATTAGGCATTGGTTTCCTCCCAGATTCACACCTGAAAAGTTTTGTGGTAGTTCTGGCCCCACAGATACAGGTCTAAATGTAATCCTAGACTGGCGTGTTGAAGCTTTGTTCACCTGCTAGATGGTATGAACTTACAGTGAGGCTTAAAAGGGAGAATGTGGACAGCCTTAACTACTTTTATCCCCCTGTCAGATGTGGATCTGTCTTACAGGAAGATCACGTGATATTACTGTGCATTACAGAAGGGCTATTTAAACTCTGCTAGAAAATGCAAATGCTGTTACTGGGATATGTGTGCATGAGAAGGATTACCATAGTAGAAATAATTAATTGTTAAGAAAATTATATTAAGTCAGTTGTATAATATTGTTACTACTTTCATCTTTTTTGTTTGTTTGTTTGTTTGTTTTGTGTTTTGGACAGATCTATGTAGTGAGGGTTCTGAGAGAAGGGCAAGTCGAGCCAACATTTGTCTTCCGAACATTTGATGAGTTCCAGGAGCTTCACAACAAACTTGGCATTCTCTTTCCTCTTTGGAAGTTACCAGGGTATGTTCCTAACTCACTCATCACTGATATAACAAAAGCAACAAAAGTGTTCCCAGCTGGGTGGATGAAGAAATAGCTTGAAATGAAGACAACACTGCAGAAGGGCAAATTAGGCCTCAAAGTTGGCAATTAAGGGGGAAAGCTGTTGTCTGAGTTTTAAGGGAGGAGAGCCAGAGGAGCAACTCTGTATTTAGTCTTGTGTGTCATACCACTTACAACAGTGACCTATAAATGTTTTCTTGCCTTTCTGTACTGTCATTACCTAGTTACCTAGTAGCATGCTGTGTTTCTACTCATAGAATCATAGAATCATAGAATAGTAAGGGTTGGAAAGGACCTCAAGATCATCGAGTTCCAACCCCCCCGCCATGGGCAGGGACACCTCCCACTAAACCATGCCATCCAAGGCTATGTCCAACCCCACCTTGAACGCCGCCAGGGATGAAGCATTCACAACTTCCCTGGGCAACCCATTCCAGGGCCCCACCACCCTCACAGTAAAGAATTTCTTCCTCATATCCAATCTAAACTTCCCCTGTCTAAGTTTGAACCCGTTACCCCTTGTCCTCTCACCACAGTCCCTCATGAAGAGTCCCTCCCCAGCATCCCTATAGGCCCCCTTCAGGTATTGGAAGGCTGCTAGGAGGTCTCCACGCAGCCTTCTCTTCTCTAGGCTGAACAGCCCCAATTTTCTCAGCCTATCTTCATACGAGAGGTGCTCCAGTCCCCTGATCATCCTCGTGGCCCTCCTCTGCACTTGTTCTAACACTTCCATGTCCTTTTTATGTTGAGGACACCAGAACTGCACACAATACTCCAAGTGAGGTCTCACGAGAGCAGAGTAGAGGGGCAGGACCACCTCCCTCGACCTGCTGGTCACACTCCTTTTGATGCAGCCCAGAATACGGTTCGCCTTCTGGGCTGCAAGCGCACGCTGCCGGCTCATGTTCATTTTTTCATCAACCCACACCCCCAAGTCCTTCTCTGCAGGGCTGCTCTCAATCTCCTCCCCGCCCAACCTGTAGCTGTGCCTGGCATTGCTCCGACCCAGGTGGAGGACTTTGCATTTAGCATGGTTAAACTTCATCAGGTTGGCATCAGCCCACCTCACAAGCGTGTCAAGGTCCCTCTGGATGGCATTCCTTCCCTCCAATGTATCAACCGAACCACACAGCTTGGTGTCATTGGCAAACTTGCTGAGGGCGCACTCAATCCCACTGTCCATGTCACCCACAAAGATGTTGAACAAGACCGGTCCCAACACCGATCCCTGGGGGACACCACTCGTTACTGGTCTCCAGCTGGACATTGAGCCACTGAGCACTACTCTTTGCGTGCGGCCATCCAGCCAGTTCTTTATCCACCGAGTGGTCCACCTATCAAATTGATGTCTCTCCAACTTAAGAGAGAAGGATGTCATGGGAGACAGTGTCAAAGGCTTTACACAAGTCCAGGTAGATGACATCAACCGCTCTGCCCCTGTCCATCAGTTCTGTAGCCCCTTCATAGAAGGTCACCAGATTGGTCAGGCAGGATTTCCCCTTAGTGAAGCCATGCTGGCTGTCACCAAGCACCTTGTTGGTTTTCATGTGCCTTAGCATGCCTTCCAGGATAATCCGCTCCAAGATTTTGCCAGGCACAGAGGTGAGACTGACTGGTCTGTAATTCCCTGGGTCATCCATTTTTCCCTTCTTAAAAATGGGGGTTATATTTCCCTTTTTCCAGTTGTCGGGAACTTCACCTGACTGCCATGATTTTTCAAATATGATGATTGACATAACAAGAATGTCAGCACTTCCTGATGGAAATGACAATGAAATCTAACTGTACTTCAGATAAATTAACTGAGAACTCTGTCTTGTTCTTTTTTGTAGCTTTCCTAATAAGATGGTTCTGGGAAGAACACATATAAAAGATGTAGCAGCTAAAAGGAAAGTGGAGCTCAACAGCTACATACAAAGTCTGATGAGCAGTTCTTCAGAGGTGGCAGAAGTGAGTTCAAATAACTTAAGCAAATCTGATGCAAGTTTTCAGAATCTGATGCTTATTAACACTGAAACTAATATGTAATGTTTCTTCTTCATCCAAATTTAGTGTGATCTTGTTTATACTTTCTTCCATCCATTACTTCGTGATGACAAAGTGGACGGAATAGATGGAATAGCCAGACCTACAGGTAGGTAATGTTTTTCGATGGTGTTTATAAGTTGAATTAATATAGTATGACACCCTCACAATGTGTTTTTTTTCCTTTTTTTTTTTTTTTTTTAAACTGTAGTTTTCCGTCATTGAAAACTTTGCATCCCTGTCTTCCCAAATCTGCCTGCATACAGTTATTCAAGTTTTGACTCTAACTTCCAAGTTGGTTCTTACAAGAGAATGCAGAAATCTTTAAAATGTATGGCCTCGCCCTCTTAATAGGGAGCTAGAAATAAAATTGGAAACTGATCATGGTCTAAGGCTTTTATTTTTCCCCACATATAGTCAGTGTAGTACTGATGAAAATGTGAAAATTTTACAGAGAAAATAATTGTATATTTTCTTTCAGATGCAAGTCCATCAAGTCCTACCTCAGGCAAAGTGGGAGGAGAAGTGAAGCTATCCATATCATACAGAAATAGCACTCTATTTATCATGGTGATGCACATTAAAGACCTAGTAAGTAGAGATACTGAGCTTACTGCTGAGAACTGTAAAGCCTGGATATGAAAATAAATATTCAGGTAGATATGCATGAAGTTTTTTTAATTTGTCTTTGGTTTGGATTGCAGGTTACAGAAGATGGCGCAGATCCAAATCCCTATGTGAAAACATACTTACTTCCTGATACACACAAAACATCCAAACGCAAAACCAAAATCTCCCGGAAGACAAGAAATCCAACTTTTAATGAAATGGCAAGTTAAATTTTATGTAGTAACTACCTATGGTTTGCTATTATCTCTTATTCCAAGCATTAAAATACTGACTAAAAAAATCTGCAAAGATATATAAATGGAAAAGGATCTTGTTTGAAAAACTTTGTGCCCTGTTTAAAAAACAAACAAAAATACCCCCAAAGCAACTGAGTAGGTAAATGTACTGTTACAAGTAAGCAGAAATTTATGAATGACTCTGAGGAGTGATGGGGGGAAGGAAAGAAGTCTTAAAACTAAAGAATTCCCTACCCTGGATTCACTGATCCATAAGATGGAGAAGAATGAATTTGGAAGTCTTGGCATGTAAACAGTACTTCCATCTAAAAACACTGGTCCTTTTAAACACAGAACGTCAGGAGCACAAAGAAAAATGTGGATGTACTTCAGCCCATCCTCTGAGAAACAGACATAATGTCATAATGTGCAGTTAAGACATCTATCAGTGGCTAGGCAGTCAGAAAAAAGGGCAGTCTGTGTGACTTCATTTGGATAACCAAAACCTTCTTGACTTCTTACCTTCCAGCTTGTGTACAATGGATATAGCATGGAGACTTTGAAACAGAGAGAACTGCAGCTAAGCGTGCTCAGTGCAGAATCGTTACGTGAGAACTTTTTCTTGGGTGGAATTACACTCTCACTAAAGGACTTCAACTTGAGCAAGGAGACTGTTAACTGGTATCGACTAACTGCTGTACCCTATCTGTGAATGCATATCTGCACCTGAGTAAGACCAGAACAATTGTATTCTCTTGTGCTTTGTGCATCTTCCTACTTGAAGATAACTTGTACATCTTAAAACAAGAGACCCTGCATTTCAACAGTTATGTTGGACCAATGTTCATGTAGCCTAATTTGGAGGATATCTAGAAAACCTGGTTTATGCTCATGCAGTGTTGTCAAAGCATTGTTGTAAATGTTTAAGAGTTGCAGGTAGAGGAAGAGGTTTTTTAACCATCCATGAAAGCGAGATAAGCAGTTTGACCATGCTTGTTGGTTAAAATGGTAATTTTGCCATTAGGTTCGTGGGTGTAGTGCATTTTTGCTTTTCATTTTTGTTACCTGTGTTGTCATCCATAGTGTGATGCTGGAGCACATGAAAGAAATAACATCATTTTAGGATTACATTCCCACTAATAACTAGACATCACAGAAGGAGCAATGGGTAGAAATTCTTGGCTTCACACACATGTAGAAATGATGGTTGAAGGGCTGGAAAAATTGCTTAGTATTGCATTTAATCCCAGATTCATACTTATCTGAGATTTATTGGAGTGTGTGCCAATAATGGAAGATGTAAATAATGGTGCCTTATAATTCAAATGCTTGTCTTTACCTCATTTCTGGTATTTAAATATGTACACGTTAACTTTGAGCTCCTTCAAAAGGGGAAACGTTCTCATATTTGATACCTTGCAGGTCCTGCTGGAAGTCTTTTCCTAAGATGTTCTACTTAGAAATAACTTCACTTATACTGATCTTCATAGTGAGTGCAGAATTCTACCCTATCTCCTACCCGTGAGCTCCAAAAATTGGATGAAGACTGGCTGAATATGATTCTGTAGGAAATGTGCCCAGCTGCTCAGTGTTCTGGAATGTCTGAAATTTAATTAGTGCAGTAATCAAACATGAAACAGATTCAAACACTAAATCCAAAGCGTATTTTGCACCTGTACTTCCAGGTAAAGATGGCCTCAAGTAAAAAAAGCACAACTACTGGATGAATTGCAGGCCAGAAGTGAGTTGCATTAACGAAGTGGAACTTGGTCACTTTTTTCTAACATTTAACGGCAATACTGTTACTCCTCCCAGTAAGAATTAATTCCTCTAAAAATACTTCATACCACAGGACGTTAGGTTTGAAATATATTGTGAGAGTGGAGTACAAATGTCACTTACTATATCTTGTTAATGCTACCACTGGTTACTTTATTAGGTGTTTCTGCACTTACAGGTGTAGCCTTTTTATTCACCTTACTCAATATTTAGGATGATCATATTCTGTCTAAACCAAGCTATAATGATACACACTTTAGTACTAAATCTTGAAGCAAGACAGACTATCACCACTGACTATGACTAAGGGGATTTTTAAAGCAAAATATGCAACTATGGACAGAGAGATAAATATGGGGAAAGCCTTCTGTATACCCAACACTAAAAATGTGTTTCATGATCTGGTTTTCCATTCCCTGCTACTGACCAATCTCCCTTCAATACAGAAGAGAGAAGTAAACTTGAATCTCCTGGTGCCTAAAATATTCACGGTCCAATTTCGTAGGAATTATTACAATGAAAATGCTAAGAATATCTTGAATGTTAGAAACTGGGTTGATACTAATGGGCGCTAACAAAACCCAGTTTTATTAGGCATCTTCTGCATATTTTTTGTTTAGTATATAGCCTGTAAATAATAACCCATATAACTAACTAGATATATTTCCTGCTCACTTGATGCTTTTGAGACTTACTCCATTCCATCACTAGAATCACAAGTCACTTAAACACAGGAAAGTAGACTACTGTTTTTGTGAAACGTTCCATTGTGAAATAAAATGAAAGCAATACGTACTGCCTTTTTTGCAGTTTGCTATTAAAGCACAGTGTCTTACAGCACAAAATACAGATAAACTAAAATCATTTAAAAAATGATTTGCAGTTTTGACAGTTGTCTGGACTGAAAAAAATATATAGTACTGTATTATTATTAGCACATGTCCTGACTTCTGATTTAATCTTCTTCATAGCTTAACTCATCTTGTGCCTTTCCCTCTCTTTTCAAAATAGTTGCTGGCTGAAGCTTTTTATGGTCATGGATTTTACTTTGTCTTGGCCTCTCCTCACATGTAGAGGAACAGCACCAAGCTTGCATCTCTTTGCACTATTCTCAATTAAGAAAAAAGTTATTGTTGCAATAAGACTTTAACATGATACATAAAAGAAAAAATTGAAAGAGGAAAATATTCAGTTGGGGTTCAATTTACAGTAAGTAGCTTGAAAATGTAGTTTTAAAGCTTTTTGTATCTTGTTTAATGAAAAGAAAAAAATCTTTTATGCCACACATAACCTCCAGCCAGAAGTGTAATTGTCAATACAATTGTTTTGGTATTTCACAGCAACAGCTTGTGCTAAGACCTCTTCCTTTTCTCTATTAATCTAGAACTTTGCACTGAAACTTTGTTACTGCCTTTTTACGACCTACAGCTACCTGTCTCTGGAAGCATATGCGATCTTTTGATAAAAGTTCTCTATTTTTACAACTCGGGCTGTGTAGAAATCCCTGTCGCCTGCCTTAACGCGAGGGCTCTGTGAAGGGCTCACCGCTGCTTCCTCTCCATTGTGCTCCTTATTCGGGCGCTGTGACTGAGGTAGTGCTACAGCTAAGGGAAGCGAGTGACACCAAATCGTTTGCCTCCCTTTGTCTATGTATCTGTAAGAACCAAATACTTTAATTAAACGAGCTCGTTAATAAAGGTGTACAATATTGCCCTCCGTCGTGCCCGTACTAAGCGGGTTAAATGTGACTCCGCATCTGTCCTGTAAGTACATTAAACGCTATTCTGAGTTGAAAACAGTTCCGGAGCTCTTCACTGCGCGCGGCCTCCACTCACCCCGCCAACCGCGCGCGATGCGAGCCGGGACTTCAGGTGATGTCATGCGCAGCGCAGCCTCACCACCGCTGATTGGCTGTCGGGTGGGGCGGGGCCAGGCTCGGATACGTCCTTTCCCGCGGAAGTGGGTCAGGGAGAGGTGCCGCTGCGCGTTGCTCCTTCTTTTCTGCGGTCGCCATTATGGGTCGTATGCATGCTCCCGGGTAAGCGGCTGCTGCAGGCGTTCTGGCTATGCTATGGGGCACGACGGAACCATTGCGGGTGCTAAAGGGGGTCTTGGGAGTGTATGTGGAAGCAGAAAGGCTGCTGTGGGAGCAGTGCTGCGTTAATGGGGGTGGGTGAGGAGGCCGGCGGCTGTGTAGATATGGCAGGCAGGGGATAGGCTCAGGCTAGTGCTGAGGTGCGGCTTCCCTTTGCCGGCCCTAGGCAGGGTCATGCTTGTGGTGCCTGGGCTCTTAATTCGTGATGCTGCCCCGGCGTGGCTCGTACTGTGGGTGGCTACGTCTGTAGGCGAGGAGGGAGGCCGCAGGCCTCGGCCGTGCAGGCTGTGTACGGCCTTGCAGGAAATGCTTGGATTGTGCCGCCTTGCGGCGGGGTCGGGTGGCAGCCTGGCTTGGCCGGCTCTGCTTAGCGTGTGATCTGCTTCTTCCCCACAGAAAGGGCTTGTCCCAGTCAGCCTTGCCCTACAGGCGGAGCGTGCCGACGGTAAGTAACTTCCTGGCCCATGCGCGCTTCAGCGGGCCCGGCCGGCTGCCGTGTGGCGTTCGGTGCAGGGTCTGGTCCCTGTAGCCCCGTCCAGCGGTGCCCCGGAAACTGGAGGGGAAAAAAAGAGCGCTGTAATATTTTGTGTCACTATCTTTAAATTGTGGCCTGATGAAATGCTCTGTTAGCCTGTGGTCTTTAGGATATTGAGAAAAAACATATCGTTCTCTGGACGAGTGATTTGTTGAAAAAAAATAAATTTCTTCCTCTTTGTACCTCACATCATGTAAGTACTACTTTAGTTCTTTTTAGTCTGTATGTGAGTCATTCACAGAGATTAAACTATTCTCTTCACACGTGAGTTTGGCATTTGCCGTTGTGGAATAAAATTACTTTTTTTCTAAGCTGTTTCTGGCAGTAATTTTCCGGGCAGAGCATTCACTTAATTTCAGCTTGCTCTTAGTGTGTCCAGGGTATTTCTCCTTCAAATATTTACCTGTCAGCCAAATGGACAGCTGCTTCGTAATCTCTCTTGCTTTGCAAGACTGGGAGGATCTGTTTGTTGGCAGAAAGATCAATTTGTGGTGTATATGAAAAAGCATGTACTGAAAAGCATGAAATTAAAGCACAAAATAAGAAAATAAAGAGATTAAAGTATGATAATGTTAAGCTGCTTAAAGTACCCCTGATGGTTAAAAAGTTAGTAATGATTAGGCTGCTGAAATGCTGTGGGGTTTTTGCTTAGTTTTATTTGTATTCCGTTTTGAATTGTAATCTGGAGAGCACTTCCAAATATATTTTTTTGCTGTGCTTTTCAATTTCATACTGTGACAGTATTAAAAAGGAAGAAAAAAGAAAAGAGCTTTTTGTAGCTCATGGAAAGAACAAGGATTACCTTGTTGGTGTTGTCTTCCCATTTATAATCATGGAAGCAATGGCTTCGTCAGCACAGTTTAATGCAGAAGTAGCAGGAGTGCACAGTCTTGTCTGAGTAAATCCATTTGTTCCATTTATCAGTTAATTTGTGTACTTGAAATCTGACTTCCACTGCTTCTGTAGGTGCTGTGCTAAGAAATGCAAAATGGTTCTCCATGTTTCTGTCAGAAGCCCAATTAATGAGTTCCTTGCCAATAGTGGTGATATTTTTGTCTTTCTGAATTTGTATTTATTCTTCTCATGTGGGAGTTTAAGTAAACTGATGATAAAGCTGCTGGTTGGAGGCTATATGGGATCTTTTAAACAGAGACTTTTCTTCCTTCAACTCTGCCTTCCTCTGCCATATTTCACTAGCACTTTAGGTTTGTAATATGTAAAAAAGTTTCTGTATCGTTAGAAGTATAATTTCAATTCTTGATTGTTTTTCCAAGCATTACAAAGCATCTATTTCTACCGTTTATTGAAAGCTTTCGTCTAGCTAGCCCATGTCTCTGTATTAAGGAGTGTTCATTAAGTTATTTATTTTTTTCCCCTAATTTTCTTCAGTGGCTGAAACTTACTTCTGATGATGTAAAGGAACAGATCTACAAGCTGGCCAAAAAAGGCCTGACTCCCTCGCAGATCGGTAAGGTTTATGCATCATTCGCATGTTATAGGGAAGTTTAGTCTGCCCAGTTCCTTGGAGAAAAACTTGACATCCCATCTCTCAAATATTGGCAGCCCTACCTTTAGGAGTTCACTGAGCCAGATGCTGTAGCTACATTATAGACAAGTTCTGTTAGTTTGGGTCCCGCTAGAGCTCTGCTTAAGTGTGTGTATAATGCAACTTTATATGATCATGAGCTATTCAGTGTAATTATATGCTGTGTGTATGGTTTTTGTTGGGTTTTTTTCAGTTGTAATACTTTGAATATTAGTGATCCCTATGCTGGAGTACATTTTTGTACAACACAGATGTCTGTGACATCTTTTATTAACCATAGGGAAATGTGATTGAATACCTAGCTTTAATGAGTTGCATTTAACGAGTTCAGTATTGTAGCACTAACTATGTTGCTTGCCTAAATGTGATCGGTGTGTTTGTTGCCTGTTAAGTGCTATCTGATACTGTTTCAGCTTCCATAAGTTTACTTTTGCTTGCTCATTGTCTACAATTTGTGCAGTTTCCACAAGAAGGGTTTTTAGGCAAGACCTTCTTTGGATGTCTTATAACTGTAAGGTTGGTTTCACAGCATGTGTGTAAAGTTTTTGTTCTGGTGTGAGATGTAAATGTTTGTTTCAGGTGTGATCTTGAGGGATTCCCATGGTGTTGCCCAGGTTCGCTTTGTTACTGGGAACAAAATTTTGAGAATCCTTAAATCGAAGGGACTGGCCCCAGATCTTCCAGAGGATCTTTACCACTTGATCAAGAAAGCTGTTGCTGTTCGCAAACATCTTGAGAGAAACAGAAAGGTGAGTGCTAATTTAACTTGGTTATTCTCTGTGTTTGTTTTCAGATAATACAGTAGTTTATTTACAACCCAACAAAGCAAAGATGTGTACCTCCTCTTAGCCACTCCCTTTGAGTGAACTTTGGGGAGGCATTTAAGTAAAGGAGAGTGGTCTAAGTCTGTGCAAAGGATCTTAAAATAATTGGTTAACCCCATTCAGTTTTGGTCTTGTTCTTATTATACTGGATTCATCAGACTTTAGAAATAGGAATGTGGAGTTTGTTGCAGTAGCTGTGGATCTTTTTACTTTATTAAAGCTCATTTGAATTGCACATCATTGAGAAGTCAAAGTAGTGCTTGGTTGCAACATAACTTTCTTTTCAAGGATAAAGATGCCAAGTTCCGCCTCATTCTGATTGAAAGCAGAATCCATAGGTTGGCACGCTACTACAAAACTAAGAGAGTGCTGCCACCCAATTGGAAGTAGTAAGTCTTCTCTTAAGTTACTATTTCACTGAAGTCCTGTAGGTTTTGTAAGTAATAAGCTGGGGCTGTTACTCAAATGATGAAAAGCACATTACGATCAAGCATACAGGTAAACCAGACAGCAAAGAATAGGTATTTTAGAATCATAGAACAGTTAGGGTTAGAAAGGACCTTAAGATCATCCATCAAGTTCCAACTCCCTGCCATGGGCAGGGACACCTCACACTAATCCATGTCACCCAAGGCTCTGTCCAGCCTGGGCTCGAGCACTGCCAGGGATGGAGCATTCACAGCTTCTTTGGGCAGCCCATTCCAGTGCTTCACCACCCTTACAGTAAAAAACTTCCTCCTTATATCCAGTCTAAACTTCCCCTGTTTAAGTTTGAACCCACTACCCCTTGTCCTATCACTACAGTCCCTAATGGAGAGTCCCTCTCCAGCATCCTTTTCGTAAACATTAACTGATAAATTTGTTAAACTTATTGCTGGGTAAAATGACCATCACAACTCTTAGAAAAAATAATTGTCTCAACAGCTTAAGTCACTATTAGGTAGTTTTTATAATACTTTGTACAAACTGCAGGCTTTGTTCTCAAATACTTAATGTGGTTTATGTTACTTTCAGAATTTATTGAGATATGGCTTAGTAGATGTGGCAGAAACTAATGTAACTTGTAGGTTTTCCTCTAGGAAAATTAAGCCAGCATAAGAGAAAGTCCCATAGATGTTAGGATTAGCTTCTTTTTTTCTGAAAAGACTCAAGTGCAGCTAGCCAGGCTTTTGAATATGTGGATTTTGTGCTGTTATCCTAGTATTTGTATTTTAAAAGGAAGAGCTCAGGACTGGTAGTTAAAGGTTTGAACTGAAGCGCTGTTTTTGACACCTAGTTTGAAAAAGTGCCTTTACAATTAATATTTTGCTTTCTTTTCTCTTTTTAGCGAATCATCAACAGCTTCTGCTCTGGTCGCGTAAGAGCTGGCTGTGACCTACTGAAAGAATAAATTTTCATTAACCAAGTTTATGTTGTCTCTGAGTGGTTGTTGTCTTAGAAACCTGCTTGTTTCAGGAAGCTGCCTGTAAATGGGATGTGGTCAGGGTGGATTCAGCATGCGGCCATGGTTTCCGTGGTGTTATCCTACCCTATCAAATCAGGTAGTGTTTGTTGCTGCTCTAGGCCAGCTGTCCAGTTTGTGTCCATGCTTAAACTGTTGTTTGGTTTGGACTTTTTTATCTAATAGCCTCAAGTTGGTAAAGTGAGCTGGTCGTTCACAGCAAATGTATTTTATTCATGGGGGGCTGTGCCTCTGTGTGTGCAGGAATAACTGGGAAGGATAACAGTGACAGCAGGAAGAATTGGAAATTTAGAAAATACAGAGGTTGGGGGGAGGTAGGGGAAACAAAATTGGAGAGGTTGATTAATTCATTGCAGGTAATGTAGGTCTCTTGTGCAGAAAGCTTAAGCAGACCTCAGCCAGTTCCTGACAGTAACTTACTTCCTGTCATTTGTAAGTTTTTTTTAAGAGTGAGGTTTGGGTACATAGAGACTGCAGTTTAGCTCTCCTGAGATTACATCTTTACTGAGGTATTTTTCCCTAAGTCCAAAGTGCAGCAGCTATTGTATGGTCATTGTTACTACTAAGGCTTGGTGTGTTACTGAAATTTTCCTATATTAAAAAGTTAAGTAAATTTAAATAAGCCCTACCATTTTTGTGAAGTGTAGTAGTTACTTCCAGATCATAACTAGTGGAAGCCCTTAACTTCTGGGTTTAGTTTTGCAGAAAGACAGGATTCTTCTGCTCTGATTATGAAGGTAAATATAGACCTGTGATAAGGTGTGTTTTTAAAGAAGATCACTGCATTCCCGTTGAACTGTCAAATATTACTGTCTGGTCCATCTTGAAAGTTGAATTACCAGCCTTCATCTGCTGTCAAAGGGTTTGCTTTCGTTTCTGAAAGCTTCTGGTGATGACTTGGCAGGCTGTCACAATAATAATGCAGATGTAGTAAACCACTTTCATGATGTATTAAAAAAATAAAGGTTGCTGCGATTCTTTGGTGTCCAAGGTATTGCCAACTGAAAAGTACTCAGACACTTTTACTGGTTCCGAAATAGCTGTATGCAAATAATGAAAGTGCCAGCAGATGGCACTTTGAAACGTTGTTTTTAAAAAGTTACATACTGCGAATAGTGCCGCCTAGAGATCAAGTATTAAAGCTGGTGGTCCGAGCAGGTGAGCCGATGATATATTTAGAATTGTTCTACTACTGTGTGTTGTGCCAACTGATACAGTGGTTTTGAGCACAGGTGTGTTGAAGCTTATACAATTCTTGTATATTTCATGCTACATTCTAGTATTTCATGCTACTGGGGTGTTTCCATCTGGACATATTCTGTACTGTGTGTTTTCTGGCACTGCTTTGCTGGAGGAGCTGAAAGCAGGCTGTGCTGTACTGTGCTGTGTGGCATTTCACCCATCCAGTGGTGCTGGTCTGCTGGCCTAGACAGAAGAGGGAAGGGCAGGGATTGATAAGTGATGGGGTCTGCCTCACAGGAATGGAGGGGAGGGGAAATAGCATGTAAATAGTTGTGTTTTGGTGTTCTATCAGGAATGAAAATTACACAGGGGGAGTTTCTGGGCTTGCAGTAAAATCAGATCCAGATGTTGAAGGTACTCCTGAGGATAGAGAATGAGGTGTACATCATATTTACTGCCTGTAGAGTTTTGCAGCTTCTTGTTGAAAGACAGTAATGGTAGTGTGATTGTAGTGTTATGCACATAAATTTCTACTACTTATGTTGAGAACAATTCTGTAACTCCTGTTAATCTTATAGACTAGCTTAAGTAGGTTGTCCATTCTCATCAGGATTGTCAGTCCCTTACCCCCTTGATTGCCAGAAGAGGTACGCCATCAGCTGAGCTCACTTCCACCAGCGCACACAGGTTGTCTGCTCAGCAGCGGATGTGGCACAGGGCAGTGGGAGCCTGGCCAGGCGTTGAAACAGCAGGGGAGCCAAGACACTAGCAGGGGGTAAATGCTCCCTTGGGAGTAAACCCCTACAAGGCATGATGCTGAGCAACAGGACTGGAGGATGTGGTGCTGTGCGTGACTGAAGAGAGCAGTGTAGGACCAGGAGGAGCTTGTCCTGTCAGGTAAGTTTATTGTTTGGATTGTGGTACTGGTTTTTGTCTGGTTAAGAGTGAAAACCTTTCAGGAGTCTCGAATCATTAGCTGAGCACCAGGACTGCCCCAGGCAACTTAGGACATGTGATCCAGCTGCCCAGGTACAGTACAGTATGTGTCTGGGATAGTGGAGTCTTTTCTGCTGCTTTCGGTAACTTCCTTTGGCTGGAGAGATGTGATAGTGGGAATAAATGTAGATCTGCAAATAGATACCCAAAATTAGTTCTCATGATGAACCAGCGCAAGATGGCTTTGTCCCATGGTTATCTCCAGGCATTACCCTGGTTTCCTTCTCTGTGGCAGTCTGGGGTGTTCTTCAGGCTTTGAGGTCCACTGCCCTCTTGCATTTTCCTGTCACAATGTCTCATCTTTACAGTTTTGTTTGTTTTGACTTAACCTTCAGAAGCTGAGTTCTTGTTTCTGCCTCATTCCCAGCAGCTTTTTCTGAATTTTCCAGTGTTGTCTCCTGCAGTGTTTTTTGCTCTCCTAGCAAGTACAAATCTAAGTGATTTCCCCCCATATTCCAGAGTGAGCTTGTTCCTGCATTGTGCTAGAGCATGCATCAGAAAGAAACTCAACCTCCCCCACTTCTAGCTGTCTTGGCCCCTCTGGTGCAGTGAAGCCTGCTCTTTCTTCAGAGAGGTACAGCTTCTGCCTCCACAGCAAAAAAGCTAGATGAGGGGCTCCCTTGACAGCCACATGGCCATGCCGCACTTTGCTGCTCCATACCAGGATTGTTCATGTGGAAGAGTTTGGTTCACAAAAGCCTCCCACTAGACCAGTCCTTGCCAGCTCTGCAGCTCTTCTAGGGCTGTTGGGTGTATGGCAGAGGCTGCTTCCTTTTGGTTCATAAACAACTGGTTTTGCAGATGGGCTGCTGAGGCACCCTTTCTTCTTGCAGAGCCCCTGGTAGATGTTTGCAGCTCCCCAGGAAGGTTTGTCATAGGGTTTTAGGGAAACTGATGATGACTCTTGCGGTCACTATTGGGTTGCTGAGGGTGGCAAGGAGAAAACTGCTTTCCTTCGGATCTGAAGCATCAAGTTCTCCTTTGGATGTGGAACAGGCAGATGGGACAAGGGCACTCTGGGTTATAGGTTAGTTTTTCCACACAGACTCAGTCCTTTCTAATCCATGGGTTTTTTGGGAGCATGAAGGTCTTGTCTTTCTTTCACCTTGGCCTGTACCTTCTCTCTGCTCTCCACCAAGTTTCTGTACACTAAGTGTTTGCTTTGACACTTCTGGCTGGGTGCCTGTCCTGGGTGTCCTGAGTTAAAGACATTTACCCCTTTTGTGCAGATCAGTCAAGCCAACTTTCTTTAGGTGACACAAGTTTAGCTTTTCCTGATTTCAGCTGGGTAGGGCAGCATTAAGATGCATGAACGCAACTTCATGTTTTCTTCACTTCTGCAGTTTATCCTGGAATGGTAAGTCCAGAATGTGAGTCTTTATTCCTGTGGTTAAATAAATAGGTGAATGATGCCACCCACAGTTTCTGCCTTTGTCTTTAGGAGTTTGAGAAGTAACTATTAGATATGGGAAAGATTAATACTGACAGGGATGTAAGGAAGAGGTTTCGTTCAGTCATATCCAGAGGACACTTTGAGTGCTAGGTTCATTCTGAAGGATGCTGTGGTATGTGACTGGTTGCCTCATGGAGACAAACCAACCATCTTTTACCTCTCTGAATTTTTTTAATTGACAGTTCTTGTTTACAAGTACTTTTATGGGGGAAAAAAAAAAAGAGAACTTCTAATATTTTATTTCAAGTAAAGAAACTGCTTATTCTGCTGTTCAGTCAGTACCATTGCTGGAAACAATTTTTCTATCCAACAAAAAACTGGTAAACCAAGCTATAGTAGTAACCATCAGAAAAGGCAAGAAATTGTTTGGATTTATAAATGTATGGCTGCAAGTGTATGTTGTTCTGCTGCTTCTGGAAAACAGCTTCTAAAGTGTGTTTTCAGACAGTAAGCTTTTAACAGTTTTCAATTCAAAAATCATTGCATGCACATTAATCCCAAATAAACAAAATGTGAATGAAACATGCACTCTGATTTTCTGAGCGAAGGTTTGTGTGTCACTTTCTTCCACTGTTTTCAGTGTCACAGATCATGAAAGACAATGTAGTTAAAAAGCACTGCACGTGTTTTGTGGTGCTCAAGGGCCAGTTTCTTTCCCTGTTCCATTTGAATAAAGAGCAGGAGGGCCTGCTGAATTCACCAAAGGCAGGTTTGGTACTCTCATAGCTCTGGAGTAGCTGGTGTTTCTGCCTTACGCTAACACTGCTTCATGTTCATGCAGTTGTTTTGTTTTCTTTTCAATGCTGGGATCTAACTAGTGAAAAAATGTGTGCTGTTGCTGGGCAGTCCCTTCAATAACTGCATCGTTTGCATGACAATATGTCATCTTGCCCTGGTAACCTCCCTCTGCCAGCGCATATCTTGGCAACAGGAAATGGTTCAACAATGTTCTCTGCACAAATGGGATGTCTGTGAGTGTCCTTTTTTTGGCCCCCCCCAAGGATTTCTGAACATAGTTGGATAAATGAAGGCTTCCCTCTTTCCACCTTTCTCCTGTTTTTAGGATAAATTTTACTTCTGGTTAGAGATCTATAACCTTTGTAACAAACAGTGTTGCTGACTGGTGCGAGTTCTTTCCTGTTGCCACAGGATTTATTAAAGACATTAACCAGTACAGATGCAGTAACTGGAGCTAAATCAGTATAAAAGGCTAATGTTAATGGCACAGCAATATGTATTGGATATGATGATAAACAGTAGTGTTGTCCTACAGGGCTTGGTCACTAGAGAAGAAATACTGGCAGCTTGAGATACTGTGTGGCGAGTAATTAACGTTGGCTGTGCCTGAGGCAAGGGGTGTACCTACATTAAAAGATCACCTGAGTTTTCTAGTGAGTGCTGGTTTTACAGGCTAATATTTTATTCCCTTTGAGGCTGCTCATTCAAGACCCCTTTTCAGGTCATAATTCTCCTTCTTCAGAGCCGGGAAGGGGCTTTCAAGTTTAGTGGAGCTGTCAGGGATCAATCTCTTTTACAGCTCCTTCAAGTTCTTTATGATGCAGATGAATAATTTCCATAGATCCTGAGCCCTGTGTTATGCCAGAGTGGTAAGAGGGTGGCTGGCGTTTTTTAACTGTAGCAGCTGTGACTGACTGGGTGAAATAACCAGTGGCAGCCATTAAAAATTAACCAGGTTAAATGAACTTGGGAACCATCCAGATCTCAAAGCATCAGTTCTGATGGTGAAGGCATTTGAGATTTGCAAGAAAGGGGGTTGAAACATCTCTCAGTACAATCTATCTTAGTGGACACTGGGACGCCGCAAAAGCTGTTGTGTAATACAGGCTGTAAAAGAATTGCTTCCTTGTGAGGTTTTTCTTTTTCCTTTTGTTTTTGGTTGTTTGGGTTTGTTTTTTTGTTTGTTTGGTTGGTTTGGTTGGATTTTTTTATTTTTTTGTTTGTTTTGGGGTTTTTCTGTTGTTTGATTTTGGTTTTAACGAAAAGCCATAACATCCTCCTTTACCCTTAAAACAAAGCCCATCCCATCTTGCCCAGTTCTGCTGGTCTTGGCAAAGCTAGCACTATAAACTCATACATTTTCAGGAACTGCTGGTAAAGTAATCCCTATCTCTTGTGTTGGGTATTCTATTTACAGCTCAAACTCATGCTACAGATACCTCCTTAGACTTCCTTTCAGTAGTTCTTCCAGATAACTTTCTTCAGCAGTAGAATCAGGTCTGGATTCTCTTTAGTATTCTGTGATTGACCCACACTGTATCTGGAAAACAATACAAGAATAATACGTTAAAATAGTGTTTAGCTAGTTTCAATCAAGCTAGGATCTCAGAAACATATATGATCAACAAATAAAGCCCTCAATAACAAATATAATTCCTGTAATGTGCAGGGAGGTGACTCAGTGTTTCAGTGGCCTCCAAGTGTTGTGTAATAACCTAGGAACAGACAGGTGCTGGAGAGCATGCATAGTTTTCTGGAATTCACCAAATGTGAGTGTTGCAACTTTGATGCTGCAGGAACACCTTCACTGATGTCTAGCTCTTACATAGTACTTTTGACCCATAAATCTCTGCTTAGTGTGAAAAGAGACTATCCCCCACCCCTTCTCTGGCTGCAGAGGCATAAAGCAGTGGAATAGCTTGCCTGGGGTATTGGGAGATCTAGGCATTGAGCTCTGATGTCCTAAATCCCAGCCCTGTGTCCTACCTGTGAGCCTGTAATACAGTTACACTTCAAACAAAATGGAGCTTATATGTAAATGGCATGTGTGGGGAGTGGTGCTCAGCTAAGCACAATGGCAGTTTGCAGAGGTGCTCAGACCACGGTGCTTACTCCTGGCATAGGATATCGTAGTGTGACTCAGTGGACAACAGTGAGCAGTTATGGTAATGCCTTTTTGCACTGATGTATGTGCAAGGTTGAGAGTGGAGGGGACAGTTCCCCAGCCTCTTCCTTTCCAGGATGGGGAATGATCTGGGCCTTTCTTACTTCCTCAATAGCGTGCCAGGGCAGTGGAGCCAGGCTTTGTCTCGGAGCTTTGTCTACCTGCTCGTGCTTGTGGAGCACATAACTCTATATTCCTACCAGCTCAGAGCAGATCGTGATGTAGTCTTTTGTCTGTGTTATCTTGTCTTTCTGTGTATGGCAACTTTGGATATAGCAAAGGAGGAAAGGAAAAGTTAGGAGTTTGGCCATGTTGTACATTTGAGATGCTCTCTTCTCAGGTTTGAAACTTCTTGATTTACAAGCTGTGGTAAAATACTGCACAATAATCCCCTCGATTTAGCTGCCTAATATACAGGATCCTCTTTATAGCCTAAGTAAAGCTTATGTTTCAGTAATTTCTGGAAACTGCCTTCCCCTCTTAGCAAACATCAGTACCTTCTGCAACTGTGTAATAAAATCGAGGGTCAGAAACTGGTTTAATAAATTCTATTTCAGGTAAGGATTCCTGTCAGTCTTGTTTCTGGTCTAATCCGAAGATCAAATTAGTAGGGTAGAATCTGAGCAGTTTAATTAAGCAGATTGCTTAAGCAAAGCAATTGTGTCCTGCTGCAGTATTGTTTGGTATTAAACAGCAATTACATTTGTCTCTCCAACAAAATTGAAAAGCTTGTCTGAAAGCAACTGTAATTGAAAATGTCATACTGCAGATACTGATGATAGATATGGTTTAACAAAACACAGGCTTTGGCTTCAGTTCATCACAATGATGGATAATCCCGTGGCATACTGCAGTTTAGTACTGTTTATGTAGCCTGCAGTTTAGGTTTGGAGTATTCCTTTCATTGTCGCATGCACTCTTGTATTTTTGTTTTTCAGTCTAGCGTGCCATGTGATCAACAACCATGTTAAACTGGAGTATTTTGCCCACATCTCTTGCTCTGCAGTGAAGGTCAAGTGAAATGGCATTTGGGATGATGAAGCTGAGGTTTACCCAATGGTACTTTTGATAAGAGCACAGTATTGAATTCCAGCAGCATTTTCAGAAAGTTGGAGTGGTGGCGGTGAGAGTCGTGTGAGAGTCAACACCGACAGAAAGCAGATGCGCTGAAGTACTGATTAAGGAGGTGTTTACACACCTTACGTATATGGCTGGATTAGTTAAACTGCCTGTATTGGAACTTCTGCGAGAGATACTCTGGACTGAACAAAGCTCCACCTCCTGGACTCTTGCAAATTTGCATGATTTTTTGCTTAAAAAAAAAGACTGGAACATGTTACATGTGTGTCAGCCAACCTTAAATGCAGAACTTCAGTCAGAATACCCTGAGTAATAAGCCTTCCTCCATGCACCCTTAAATGTTTGTGAGAAAAAGATGCAGCAGTGAAAGAAAACAAGGCCTGTTACAGTGCAAACAAGCACCTGCAATGTGTAAAAGAGCTCGTCATCAGTGTATTTTTAGTCTTAATGTTTCTTCTCATGTGAGCTGGAAGATTGTAGGAAATTCCCTCTTGCTGTGTGTTGTTGATGGGAAGATATGGCTACTGTGAAGAAGGGTTAGGAGTACTGCTGTCCTGGAGGTCTGCAGTATTAGCATGGCTCCATGTATTTATGTCCATAAAAAAAAGAGTCAGTCTCTGCCCATTTGTACTGGGTATTTCAAGCAGTGGCTTTTTCTTTTTTTTTCCTATTTCCTAGTTCCTGAGTACTCCTGCACATATTAAAGCGCAGAGACTCATTGAGAGTAATGTCAAAGTGCCTGGAGTTCTGATGTGTGTTATTTGGAGCTTTCTCTGGTCAGTGCCAGGTAGCTGGGGTAGTCTGAGTGCTGCCCTACCAACACTTCCCTTCTAAGCCAGCATAACCTGGTGACCTGCTAAAGACACCTCATTCCCAGACTAAAAATCTTTGTCAGAAGTAGTGGTGTCTGGATCCGTGCCAGAGGGCACAAAAGGTGGTCCATCTGATGACTGCACTGTTTGGTGGGCATGCGCTGACCCTTGGCATCATTCATGCACACAGTGTCTGGTTTAAGTGCAGTTTCACTTGGCGGAGTCCAAGGTACAAGTTAAGAGCCAGCTTAAACAGAAACCTTTCACCAATTCAAGCTGCAGGCATTTACTTCTCATTGCCAGGAAGTTTGTTCTGCTTTCAAACGAGACACCACTATCCATTTTCATTCAGGACACAATGAATTGCAGGCATATCTGTCTATAGAGGAGGAAGGGAAACAGATTTTTCTACCTAGCTTTTTGCCTCAGTTTTCCAAGCCGGGAAATGGGCTGCTTTCCAGCTATCTGCATCCAGGCTGGCTCCCAGTGATGGGAACTTTCCCCAGTTCCATGGCTTGAGAAGAGCCAAACCTCATACATGTTGATGTAGGCTTCAAGTTGTTCTAGGGGTGCAGATAATATTAAGAAGATTGTCTCCATATCTCTGCACTTCGGATGTGTTCCCTGACCATCAGGTACAGGGCTTTCTCTTAACTGATCCTCTTCCCGCCCCTCCACTGACATCTTTGACACCCTTATTTGCTATCACCCTGTGACTAGGATGCAAAGTTCTCTGATAAGCTTCATAGGATGTGGTTTACTATTTGAGCAGTGTTGGTGTATTAGCCTGCTACTGCTGAAAGTGCAATCCAGTGTACAATTATTATTGCAGACATTAGATCTAATATAAGGGAAAAGGTAATGAAGGAGTGGGAGACAGAAGAGGATCCCTTTCACTGCACAGCTATCTGTTAAATGCTCTTTATTGTCATGCTGACTGCAGAGTTCAGCCTTGTGTGACAGCTGGCTCAAGGCAGCAGAGAAGTGAGTGGGTGCATGGGTCATGCAGCTCTCTCCATGCTGACATGCTTCACATATCAGCAGCTTTCAGTCTGTGCTTGGTTGGTGTCATCAACCCAGCAAATCTGGGCAACCACATGAGATGGGTTCTTGTGGTCCCGGTAGCAAGAGGCTGCTGCCACCAATGCCTTTTCTGGGAAACTCTTCCCCTCCCTGCTATGTGACCCACATAGGTTTGTGATAAAAAGGCGAGAGAAAGGAGCTGTGTGGCCCAGAGACATTGCTGTAGCATGCCCTGTGTGGCATACAGGCCACAGCCTGAGAAGCCCTGTGAGGGTCAAGTCAGAACCCAGAAAGTTAGGATAATTAGATTTATAGGTAGCAGTGTTATAGTTCCTCCCAGAGGGACCCCAAAGCAGTTTGGGGTTTTCTTAGAGTGTTTTTTCCCTTCTTACGATTGTTCAAATGTTTCCTCCAGCAGTCTTGAATTACTCTGAGTGCTTTTCATGTGTCAGAGGTAGCTCTGCCTATTTACTCTTCAGGGTAATTGAGCAGTCATTGGGTTTGCTTTCATTTTTCCCCTCCTCTTGTCTTTCAAATATCTACTAAGCCATTGTCATCTTTCAAATTAATTTTTAAAACCGTGGCTCTTTTATGATTCAAGCTTGCTACAAAAGCAAGATCCAACTTGTGCTGTATTCTATGGAGAATTGTGAGTGTGTTAGGGCTGCAGTTTCTGGTCTTAATAAAATAACAAAGACACTTTTCTTCAAAGTAGCTTCCTTTTTTTTCCTTCTTTGCTAACGCTAATAATTCAGTATGTGGAAGAGAAGCCTTAACAAAAATAAACTTTGTGTGTCTTGATGGGTAAGATAGACATTTTTTAGTTTAAATTCCCCTGATAAATGCAGTCTGTGGTTTGTTATTGGGCTGTGGTGTGGCCTCAATAACCCTGGTGCATTAAGTGCAGCTAGATCATGCTGCCTTAGGAAACCCACGAGAGGACAGCGCTGTATCAAGTGCCAGGCCTTGGAGCTGTTTGTCTTAACTTCTTAGATTCATTTATCAATTCCCCTAACAAAACCTTTTACTACTGCACTGAATATTATATTGCCTGCTTTTCCTGTTAAGTAAGGAGTACTTAGGGAAGGTAACAGGAGCCGTGGACTTTGCACAGCAGTAATTACTTTAGGCTTCAGTACCAGGAACTTTTTGACCTAACTGCTGCTCAGGCCAGATCTGTCATGTTTAATCCCCCATGACCATCCATCCCTGGGAGGCTGAAGAAGTGTCCTGTTCTTACATATAAACAAGGTCTAAAAGGTAAAATTCACCTGGCGCTTCCTCTAAAATTATGCACTGAACCCGTTCAGGAATTGCTTCCACACTTTGAGGAAAGTCACGGTTTTGTTGGGAGGCTGTGATGGCCAGCTGTTAAAAGGAAGGGCCATGATTAGGGATTGTTTGTGTTCTGCCTCTGCTCCTACTTTGCAGGTTTGCCTGGAGTTGGTTATAGGTTGCTGAGCCTTTGAAAACAATTTCACATTTTGGCTACAAATTTTTGTTTCCTCAAGACCGGCTCTGCCAAAATAGCCCAATTTAATCCTTGTTTAGTTTTCAGGCTGAATGATCCATACAGGTGTGAGTAGCCAGCAGCTTAATTTGTGGTTGTTAAAATCAGGCTGTTTTGTTAGCTCTTTGATTCTCGGTTTCTTCATAAATTCAGGATATAGAAATACAGGCACAGAAATGCAGAGTATTAATTAAGAGTTTTTTGTCACCCTGTTATTTAGTTTGTCCTTGGATTGGCCCACTCCAGATTACTACCCAGTTGCTATTGCTATTATTCTTGTTTAATGAGATAATCCAAATAATCCCATTTCAGTTTCACAGATCATTAGATCCAACACACTTATTAATAAGGCATTTGTGAGATCTTTGTGTCCACTCAGCTGTTTTCAGGCCTTCTATTATCCTCTGCAGCAGAGGGTAGAGATGTGCTGAACATTTAGTAGTTGGATATGTTTCTTCCAAGTATTAGCACTTGTCACTATACATAGTTTAAACAGCTGCTGCTTCTTGTTAATTGCAGCAATAAAAATGTTGTACATCCTGGACAGAAGTGGTGACTGTGCTAGTGAAGAGTGGCTCTCCCAAAGAGGGAACTGCTGCAGTCCCTTTCCTAACAAACAGGGTCACCTTTCTCATGCAGGCAGTAATGTGCAGCAGATGTGGGGCTACTTCGCTCCACTGACAGTAGGATAAGAGCAAGCAGGGATGCTCTCATGCTGACTTCCAATGACAGTCAAAGGCAAGGAAGCACTAGGGGGACCATCTAGATCATTGCTTCCCAATGTTTTCAGCCAGCATGTTTACCCATGCAGCCACTACACGTTCCTCACAGGTTTCCCCAGAGGGTGCCAGTCACAGACGCGTGCCCCATGCCTCATTGGCTGTTTTAGAGCTCCTTGGTGGCAAGATGTGCCTCTGAAGTAGGGAGTGTGGATCAGGTACATCTGGCAGGATGGCAGAAAGCATATCTGTGCCCCTGTTGAAGTATTTGCAGTGTCCTGTTGCACCATGCATCTCCTATCAACACCAGTACCTACCTGTGCTCTCTAAGACTGTGTCTTGGATTCTTATGTTGGTTAGAGCTAGTACAGGGTTGCTTGGATATCTGCATGTTTGTTGCAACTGTGTTATTTAAAACAATGAAAATTCTGCAAAGAATTGGAATAGACAGGTCTGTATGGCTGTGCTTTGGTGCCAACAATGGAACAAACCTCCAGTTTTTACTGACACACATAGAATTAAATGAAAAGAGTAACAAATGCTTCGCTGCTTTTGGTAGAGGGAACCTATAACTCTGGAGGATGTGTGCTCTTTCAGTCATGCCGCTTCGCTGCTAAATGTGACAGTCCTGGCACTGAAACTGTTGCACTTTGTCACTGTGGTTTGTAGACAGGCATACACAGCTGACTCTGAACAGTGATCAAATGGTGAAAAGGGTTTGAAAAATCAGCCCTGTTTTATTGTTAGACAAACTGGCACGGGCTGTCTGAGTGCTGAGGTTGCCATTTATTCTGTGAGACTCTTCTCCCTACTGTGTCACCCACACGTGTCTGTGATATAAATGGGAAGAGAGCTGCTAGAAAGGACTGTGGGCCGGAGGCTTTGCTCTGGCAAGCCATGCATGGCATGCAGGCCATGGCTGTTGGTTCTTTTAAAGCTGAAACTTGCTATATAGCAAGATCTAAGCCACGCTGTATTGAACAGCTGATGAATTGTCAGTGTCCAGTGAAGCTATTCTTCACCGGGGAAGAGCTCTATCTGCTCCACTCAGGATCACTGTGGCCCATCTTCATCACCACACCACTTTGAAGTTCAGCTCAAAGCCTGGCCTCTAATGTTGCCTGCAAACACATGCAGAAGTCTTTAGCCTGATTAAGTGTTAGCTCTTTGTAAGGAAATGTGCCTAGAGGCTTGCTTAATGCTGTAGTGGGGAAAACACAGGCTGTGGATTTCTCATTTGACACCAGCCCTGCTTAAGCAGGATTTAGCAGTCTCCTCCTCAGGCCCTTCTTCCTACTCTTCCACTCCCTTTTCTGTTGCGTTGGCAAGGTTCCTGATGCAGCAGGGTGGTAAACTGGAGTGAGAGTCAATATGGCTTGAGAAGACAAAAAATAGTAATCATAAAACAAGCTGAAGGTTCTTTTGCGTGGTTTGGTTTTGTTTTTAAATTGGAAATCTTTGATCTGTTTGATCACCAACAGCTATATCGAGGAGTGGAGCAAAGGTAGGAACAAATCCCTGCCCCAGAAGCAAAAGTGATTGATTGCACAAGGTTTGTTTTCATGTTTGATGGCAGGGCCAGCAACATGGGTGAGGTGATGCCATCTGTGTGTACGTTACAGCGCTGTCACCCTGGTTATGCCAATGCAGCCGGCTGCAGGACTGCACTTGGAGTCACTTGGAGCAGCTTCCTGCTGCAACAACTGTGTATGCCAGTGCTGCTAAAAACTCCACACAAAGTGCCCTGCTGCTTGGTGCAGCCTGTGCAGGGTTTCTAACTCTCATTACGTACGCACTTGAAGAAAAAGGAATGAGCTTAAGGGTGGATAATCCAAGCTAAAGGTGCAGTGAAAACAAGTCCTTTACCTCAAATATCACTAAAGACTCTTCTCCCTCCCAAACCTCTGACTTCGCTGTCCTTTAAGAGCAGTCAATATTCTCCTGGCATAGACTACCACAGGGGAAATTAATTGCTCAGTAATGACAAGCCTCCTCTCAGGAACTGGCCTTCTGTTCTGAGTAAATGGAGGGCAGTCTGTAGCCTATCAACAGACGGACTCCTTTGGGGAAACAGCCTTGCAGTTCTCAGATTCCCCTTTACGCTACTTGACTATTGGCATCTCTTTCTACTTCAAGATCTGCTACATTGCTGCACAGTTTTTTTCTCTTTAATTAATTTCTTTCAGCTCTGTCAGGATACAGGGTAATTAAATGCTCAGCATCTTGTCATAAAAATGCCACTTTTCAGAGGAATTGTCTTAATGAGCCTGTTTTTCAGCATAGCAGAGGCTCATCTATTAGTCCAGTGTATATTTTTAGAGCATGGCATTAGTTAGAAAAGCCCATTAGATCGTTATACAAGTAGCTGAATCAGCAAACTGTATCTGCTGCTATCCTGTCAAAGCAATAATGTTAACGTTATCAAAGTGATTAAAAGCCATTCATCCATTTTGCATCTGAGTTGACAAGTTCATTCCTGCAGAGGCATACAGTATGAAGCTGTAAGAAAGGAAATCAAAAAGCTCATCATATTGCTCAACCTAAAGATCTACCAGTGTGTGACAGACGCAATCAAAACATGACAATTGAGTGAAATATTGCATGCTTGTGTTCTGTCACATGGCAGTTTGTCACTGGCAAAGCAAAATCAGTCTTAGCCTGAGACCTCTTTTAAAGATGTGCATCTTTATGCAGTGAGTTTAAAAAGCTGTGCATGCTTGAGCAGGGGCAGGGTTTCCATGACAGACATTGCCCTTCAACTCTGGGTCACTCTCCTGGAGCTTCAGGGCAATGATAGTGCTGCTGGTCTTTCCTCATGGGGGCTTATGGGGTGTGTTTGGCCAGTGAGCTCCCTCGCTCTCCAGTCCCGTGTGATAGCTGTTGAGGGCGGGGGGCTTCAGTTGCAGTTCTTGGCCTTGGCTGAGGGGTGTTGTTTGTCCAGCGTTATATACACAGAGTAAAAGTTACAGGCAGGGTAAATGGGCATTGGCATCGAGACCGTGACCTTTCTGAGAAAGCTGAGTGGAGAAAAAGGTTCAGTTCCTGGGGGCTGCCCTGGGGAAACTGCTCAACAATCGTGCTTGTGGAAGGTGCAGCATATGCAAATCCTTTCTGTGGGTAGGGTATGGTTGTAAATGTGTGGCAATTCAGAAGAGCAGTCTGTGAGTCTGAGACTGGGGTGACAAAATACCTGTTGGCCAGAGTGGGAGATTTGCATACAGAGAGCTCTTTTCCACTAACAAATGTAAAGCAGCTTTGGTTCTGCAAATCAAATCCTGCATCAAGGAAAGAAAAGGTGCAGGGTGGGAAGGTCGAGCCATTACTTGGTAAAAATCCCACACCTGCTTTCACTAGTGATCCCACCTACTCAATTCTGATCAGTACATGAATGTATTAAATTGCATTAAAACCCCTCTCCCAAAAGTTACTGATCCAATGAGTTATCGCACTGGAGTCAATATGTTTAGCTGACTTTTTTTTTCCCTCCACTCTGGATTGTAATTAAGGGCTGGTGGCCCTTAATTATTGGTTATTTTAGTGCCATGAGTCTGTTGTGATAAAGTGTCACTAACACTGTATATCTGGTTTATATGTCTCATAATTAAATCTATTTGAACGTGTCCGATTTTTATGCTGTGTATGCTTGTGCATGCATGGTCGAGGGAGATTTGCCCTTTTAATGGTGGCTGTGCATGCTGTGCACATTTGCTCTTTTCCTTTAATTTCTATTAATTTTGGGTGGCATTTTTAATATGCAAAGAAAAAAAGTAGCAAAACTGCTGGTTGGTGTTTCTCCAGGGAAGAGTTTTTCCAGTAGGGCCATCAGTGGTGTTCTCAGAGCCCACAGAGATAAAAATCCATAGAAATGGGGGGTGATTAAGGCATTTTGGAGATCTGTATCACTATGAACTACAACCTGGGAAACCCTCTCCCATTTGTAAGCATGTACTTTCTAGTGACTTAGCCACAGAGTCCTCCTGCTCATGGAGTTTGTGTCCTCATTGTCTCTCTTCAAGTAAATTAATGCTTGAAGCTGTTTATTATCTCCATTAGCTTGCTAATATGAATCATGCCTGGGAAACAATAATTTGTACTGATTGTGAAGAAAAGCAATTAGAAAGTGGCTGACTTGGAAATAAACGGTGAGTTGAAATCATCAGATAACTGTGAGGGTTTAAAAGACAGGAACAGCAATGGTACATTTTGAGGAGCAAGATGTGGATTTCTGTCATGGTTTAAGCTGAACCCAGGACCATTTCTGAAAGCCATTTGAAAATGCACAGAATGGTTGTTAGGTGTGAACTGATAAATGTATCTCAGTAAAACAGACTGGAAAAGAGAATTGTAGTAACAGTGCTTTCTGTGCAAAATCTTTGCATTGATATAGGCATGAGGGCGAACACTTGAATATTTTATATCCAAAAAGGCAAATATAATGATCTGTTGTTGCTTTTTGTGTAGTTTAGCTATGAAAAATCTGAGAATCCATTTTTATTGGTGATTTGCTTTGTATATACCCTTTGCCAAGCAGATTGCACTGTAACTAAGTTGTGATAGGTACAGCACAGGAGATTAGTGTTTCACTTTAAGTGTCTGCCACAAGAGAGCAGTGTTGGTGTAATAAGCTAGGAGAGTCTGCCTCCAGTGGCTTTATTTTTCCATTAAAATGTACACTGAAGTACTGCAAGAGAAATTCAAATACAGTACAACAAATCTTCATGGAGCTCAGCAGGATTAACGGATGAAAATAAGGAATGGTGCCTAATTTCAGGGATGGAGTTTAAAGTTTCTTAGGGACAGAATTGATACGACTGTGGAATCTGTGAAATTTCAAGGAGTTTATACAAATTTCATCACCCTACTGATAATCTAAAGATGTTTGTTCCCATATTTGCCACTGTAATGCCACTGAAATCAGTGCTGTGTCCCCTAAGAGTGTAACTTGGTGGTACATGCATATTTGTGTATGGCACAGCCAGTTCAGATCTGCAGGAAACAGCTTCCACTGAGGGCACTGAAAGGTGAGGTTGCTCCAGACTTTTAAGGGCTGAGTCTAAACTCTGTAGAGTCACAGACTGGGAGTTCTCTGTGGATGAGCTGTAAGCTCGATTGGGCTCATTAGCACCCAGGGTTGGCTTCATTTTTAAGCATGTAATTCAACCTGCTGAGCTGTGTGCTCTTGAAGAAGCTCAGAACTACTGCTCACTGCAGATGCCCAAATCCCACTTCTACTAAACAGTCAGGACTGTGCCAGTAGATTTGCTGCTCCCTACCCTTTCCTGGCTGAAGACCGGAGCACAGCAGTGCTTGAAACCTATCACTAAATTTCTCAAAAAAAAAAAAAAAAAAAAGGGCATTTATTTGGAGAAATTTTTAAGGATGAGTTTGGCAGTAATCAACCTGGAGTTGTGCGCAGTTTCTCAATATTACAAAAAATAACTACATTCAGATCTTGATCAAAATGACTCAATTTCACTGAAATGTATTAAAAATCTCTTTTTATCAACAAGAATCCATACAAAATTTTTTAAAGCGTGTGCCTGACAGTCCCCAACTTGAGAGGCTGGACTCTGATTTTGAAACTGCCACTTTACTCAGTGCTGTCAATGATCTCTTTCCATGTGACAGAAAACTTTCTATCTAAAAATGACAAGGCAAGTATGTGTCAAAATGAGGTCCAACAGAAGCCAGGCTTCGGTCAAAGAAAGCATGACGGATGACTTTGAAGACAAGCTGTGATTAAAGGAGGAAACGATGTAAAGGAGGAGAAGCTGCTAGAAAAAAAAAAGAAGAAATGATGACAAATGATCCAATCATGGAAGAATATTTTAAGCCTGAAATAAGTGGAAGAGATTTAGTAAACTGCGTTGTCTCTTTGTGCCATGAAACGCTGAACGTAGCAGAAATAGATCTGCAGATAATTTGATCCATTTGGAGGGACCAACAAAAGCTGTTGGGTGAAAGAAAAGAAAATTATAGGAGAGCATAGCTGTACTATATCAGGGTATAGTGGACTAGACAGGTCACTGGCCTATCTCCAAATATGTGCTACCGGATGCTTAGGAAAGGGTAGCAGAAATACAGTGTGACAAGTTTGTGATTACTTTTCTCCTGCTTTAGCTGTTATTCAGAAGGCAAACAAGGAGAAGGGGTCAGAGAATGCAGTATCTCTTAGGTTAGAATGAAAGCTGGAATAAAATGTATCTGAACTAATTAGCCAAGTCAGTGCACTTGCTAATGCAGCCAAAACTAGCTTCATTTTGACTAAAATTAGTTGTCTTATCTAAATATGTCATATATCTACTATGCCTTCCACTTCCGAAATGTTATCGCAGCTGCACTGTCCTGCATCCTAAATTTAGACCCATTCATCCAACTGAATTTTCCAGTACAGTTGATGGATGCAGCAGCTTTTTTAGAAACTAAACAGTAGAAAAGTTTAAGAATAACATAATGCTTAGCTGCCATACCAAAATACTTGTGCTTAATCTGTGGTAGCTTTTACTGCCTTAAATTCTGCTCTTGTTTTAAGTAGTGATTACACAAAATGTAATCAATTATGAGTGATGGTTCTGCCTTTTTCTAGCATACTGACAACCGTCCTTGACACCCCATTGGTATAACAGTGTATTTGACTTCAATCTGTGAGTCACACAAGACATGAACTATACTGGCTGCTTATTGCTGTAGGTCAATTTTGAATGTGAAATTTATGCCTACTATGCAGAAAGATGAGACCAAGGATTTCCAGAGCTTTATAGATCTACGTCTTTTAATGAGTTGTCCCAAGTAGAGATTGTTTGGGATTTAGTTGGGTTTTTTCCCCACAGGTACATGCAGAAACAAGGTCACAAATTCTCTTTTTACAAAATTTCTTTCTGCTCATACACAGTTGTCAGCACTACAGCCCCTATAATATCTAATAGCTGATATTCTTACTTTAGGACTTCCCAGAATACCTGTGACTAAGCTGAGATTTAAATTAAAAGTGCATACTGTTTTAATAGTTTCTGCCATTAAGTGATTGCAAACTCCTTCTTTGTATTCCATCTAATAAAGATTTAAGAGGTTAAAAAATATCTATATAATAGGTGAGTAAGGCTTTATGTTTAGATTAGTTAGAAGTTTTCTCATCATCTGATAAACTGAGCCAAGTTCTTGATACATCTTGAATCGTTGTTAGAGCTATTAAAATGCACATGAAATGTTGAGTTTGTCATAATGATTTTCCAGTTCATTCCTGATTATCACCTTAAAAATTTGGTAATGCATGAGTGTAAAGTGCGAGTTTATAGAAGGAAGTTGCTTTTTTATACCTGACCAAGGATGCAGAAATCTTGAGGGACTTGTAGATCAGCAGTAAAACCATTGATTTCCTATAACGTTTACAGCTGTTTCCATTTTTGGAAACTGTAAACTCTGCTGGTAGCGGGAATGAAGTTCTTAGGCTGGATTCCTAAGGTGATTTGGAACATAAAGATCCTATGAATGGTACAGGGAGAGGGAAATAAAAGGTTTTTCCTGACAGTTTGAACACCAAAATACAGCTTCTCATGGTGGCCAAGCCAAAGCAGTCTTTAGACTCAGCTATGTGGAGCGAACAGTGCTCAAAGTGGATTTCATGCTCACACGTCCTCCTTTGTGTTGCTGAAAAGAGAGGCTCCTGCCCAATGCGGGCAGCGGGACTCGGATGCCATTCCCAAAGCAGGCTGGCTGCGAGAGGGACTGCTGCTTTCCCTGCTCTGCCTGCTCGCAGAGAGAGACAATTTTGTTGTCGTCTGCAATTTCAATGCCTTTCAGAGAGCTGCAAATTCCTTGTAGGAAAGTCATTGTCATAAAAGTCAGTTTTACAGGGAGCAGTTGTAAGAGCTCGCAGGCAGGTTGCTATTTAAAGTCAGCCGGGACTGTGTGTGGCTGCGGTAACAGCTGGTTTGTTTGTGGAGTCGTTTTAGAATTCACATTTTGATACAATTATTTTTAGTATTTCATCTTATTTTCAGTTAGGATAAAAAGAAATAAAGGAAGAGCTGGACTGAGCATCTTCCCTAGGAGGTAATGACTTCTGCATCTGAAGCCAAGCTGTTCTCACCAAAACTGGATTTAATGGTGATTTGTTTTCTGAAGGACCAGAGAGGGGTTTGATGCCTATCTGAACGTTGTCATTATCTTCTAAATCTCCAGGTGTAACCTCTGGCCTTTCTCTTAGGCAACTCTGCTGACAAACCTGAAATCCCAGTTGTTAGCTACCTCCCTCAGGTTTTCAGTTCTAATTCCTTAGCTTTTGGGTGAGCCAGTGAAACCTGGGTCCATTTTGCTGTTTTCTGTTGAGAAGGGCACGCTGCCATTTTCCAACAATTTGGCATTCTCAGCAAATTCTGTTTTGTAATCACCCAGGCTAACACTCTGGAAAACAGATTTGGTTGTTTCTTTCCTAAAAGGCAACCACAGTTACCTCAAGCAGTTCTGTGGCAGTTTCACAGTTATGGCAATCACTAGGAATTCTTTCATTCTTTATTGTACTTGCTTTTAGTCAGACATTAAGTACACATTGCTTTCTGAAACTCTGCAGCTCTCTTTGTGCATTGTATGACCCCATACCTGGACCTTTAATCAGGCTGTGGGAGTGTTCTTGTATCGCACTTCCTGAGATGAAGAATAGGGCTCTGTAAGAGAAAATGACTCAGGATCAAAGATTAATAATTACCCTTTCATTGTTGCTTTTGCCATTTGCCCATTTCAGAATAAAAGGCATAGGATTTGAGGGGAGGGAAGGTAGAATTTCAGGCAGTGAAAAAATTCCTTACTGTATTTTTAAAATACTTCAGTAGAAAAGGAAGAGGTTGGTAGAATAAGAACCGTGAGATGTCTGGCTCAAATGCAGAAGTCCATTTACAGCAGGACTGTTCTTGCTCCTAAAAGCAGATCCAGATCCAAACTTTGCAAAGGCTTGAGGTGGGGTTTGGTTCAGTTTTCGTGCCAGTTATTTGCTATCACAGCAGCTACAGGCCCCTGGTGAGATCAGAACTTCCTTTTGCTAAGTAGCTCATATAAATTAAGAGGCAGATTCTCAATATGAAGAAAAAGGACAGAGCAAGAGTGCAAGAAAGGAAACAATATTTTCCTTTGTGTATTTGTAAGATGACAACAGAGTCTGAAAGTTTATGGAATATTTGGGAACTGAACTCAAATGTCCCCAGGCCACTGTTCAATCATAAGATATCCTTCCTGTGGTTTTTGTATTTACTGCATGGTTGGGATGAGGGTAGAACGAAATAAACTCTGGAACTACTTTGAGTGTGTCTGGCAGCTCTTTCGTGACCTTCCTTCTGTACGTGCTTCTCTTTGCCCTTGCTCCCCATTCCCACACACTGAAATTTCAGTGCTGCAGTAACAAACAAAGATGTTCTGCAAAATGACAACTGACAGGTAAAGTAAAGGTCTCTGCCTGGCCTTTCACCCAGCCAGAATTTGTCTTTTTTGTCTGCAAGTAAAATGTAAACTTGAAGGTTTTTATTAAACTTTGCTTTCTGCCGTGTTAGACAAGTTCTTAGAAATAGAATAATTTTGGCTGTCAGCTTTGTGGAATTTAATCCTGAATTGGACATTGTTAGTTTCCATGCTTTATCATGTATTTCATACCCTCCTCCCCCCTCCCACTTTTTTTTCTTAGCACCCTGGACTCATGTGGATTAGGCTGGGCTGCCAGATTCTTTTGTCAGAAAAGGAGATGCTTCCAGCTCTCATGAGGGTGGTTAGGGTCTCAAGCATGGGAATCCGGGGCTTGGAAATCAGAAAGCCAAGAAAATAAAGAATCCTAGATTATTATTATTATTGTTATTGTTAATGAAAAGATTTCTAAACTATTATTGTTGGTTTTTGGGACTAACCCAAGTTTGACTATGTAGGGTTGGCAGTACTGTTGTATATCCTGTCTCAACACAATACCCAAAGACAGTAATGTGTGCTGGGCTGTGACCCCTTTATTTCATGAGAACACCAGAGGCATGAAGCAGGCGTTGGGCTTTGCTAGCAAAGGCCCTTACGTAACACAAAGTGGTCCACCACAGGGTGCTGAACCTGTTTTAGCAGCTTGTCCTTCATGCAGCAAGCCCAGGCGGGTGGGAAAAGGAGTAGGAGAGCAGTCAGCAGAGCTAGGCCGCTCCTTGCTCCTATCTTGACTTTCTTATGTGCAACTGATAAACCGAAGCTGCAAATTACATCAGCTGTAGGGGTGAAATTTTGGCTAGACCAGACCATGGTGTTGGTGTAAAAATGAGGTAAACCTGTGAATGAGTGTGTTCAGGAGTGAACACAGGAGATGTGTCGTGCCAAGGCGGTGGGAAAATTTTTGTTCCTAGATGTCTTTTTAGTTGAGTAATAAAGGCAACCTCAGGCAAATGGGGTTTGTTTCCGTTCATCTGACATATCTATTTTAAGGCTTACTCTTGTGGGAAGTTTTACCTGCATTAATAATATCTCTCTTACTGTTGTCTTTGTCCTCTGTGTCCCTGTCATTGAGAGCAGTGTGCCAGGATAATGGGAATTGGGGCATTGAGCACATCACAGATATCAGTAGGAATTATGTTCATGCATCAGAGGAAAAACTTCACAATGTTAGAAACAAAGATATTCTTGATCTCCAGTACATAAAAGGCACATTGTATTTAATTTATGTGGTCATTTTGCATTGTCCTCACATCCTTACAGTATCAGTGAGGGATAAACTCTTCTTTCGGATTTACCGGACTCAAACCCCAGAACCTGTGCTAAAAGTGTACAAAAGTTGACCTATAATGTCTGCTAGTGTTGGGTCTCCATTAGCACAGTATATAATCTGAATGCTGTATAAGACAGGAGTTATAGGGTAACAGTCTGTCAACAGAATAACTTTGCTCAGAAAAGCTTTAGAAAGTGCTATCTTTTCTCCTGCTGTGTAAGATTTTCCTAGGGGCTAGTATCAGGGATCATTAGAGAATACACTGAATGCATCTCATGTAGGCCGGCAGATAAACTGACTTAATTTCAGTAAGTTGGCTTGGATAAGCAAGAAGAGAGGCAGCATCTTTTTGTTAACCTTGGAGCTGATTAGTATAGAAACTGTGTATTCATCTCAGTAGGTGCCTGATAACACGAAATGAATTCAGACTGTTGCCGTTAAGTAGAAAGCAAGATCTTGGAGAGACATTCTGGGATAATTATAGGTCGGCTTACTCCATTGATTGTCCCTCTAGTTTTATACACATACACCAAAACCAGACTTCATATTACCTTTTCCTCCTACTTGGCGACAGAGTCTCTTAATTTAGAGAATGTGATGATGACATCATCTGAACAGGACACCTCAGTAAGCCCTGTTCCCTTTGCCATGAGTCTCAAGGAGATGAAGCCTGACCGCCTGCCTGCCTTCCACAGCATTCACTGGAGAAGACAGTGACACTCTGATCCGGCTAGTGTGATGCACTAAGCTTTGCAAGGCGTGCATGTGCTGGTAGAAAACTCAGCACTGCACAGGCGGAAGACTTCACCAGAGAGAGAGCTAGGGACTTCCCACTCGGCAGCATCAGGACAGCTATCCAGAGCAGTCTCTTTCCAAATCCAGGTGCCAGGACTCTCTCACTTCTCATAGGTGCAGACAAATCAGGCCTATATAATGAATTTTGATGGTGTGTTTATGTTGTGTGGTGAAGAGTGATGCGCTTGGATGGTCTAAAGTAATGGCAGAGGTCCACATGTGGAACAGGTACACTGGCAGCTTGAGCTGTTACTTAGCCCATTTCATTGAGAGGGAGGGTGTTTGATGAAAACACAAGCTGTTTTTCTAGTGGAACTGCATGTACACTAGAAGTGTTTTGCTGTGACAGTTTCCTGGATGAGTGAAGTGGTTCTGTTGTACAGAAAGCCTTGAACCCCTTGTCTCGCAGCATGCAGTATTTTATTTTGCCAGGAGCTCTTTTATGAGTATGCATGCTGCCTCGGACCTCACCTCAGCCTCTCTCAGTCAGATGATGTGCTAGGACTCTCCTATCTGTATCAAATCTGCTTCAAAAAGGCAGGATTACTGGCGGTCATGGCAAGGAATTTGCAGACTGCGGTTGAAAACAGCTTTGTTACTTTAACTAGGACACTAGCAACTGGGTGTAGCTGTGTAAAGCCCACGGTAAAAAGCTGTCAGCCAGTGTTGATACATATTAGTGAGGCTGCACTGTAAGCTTTAGCTTCATTGCATACTGCTACTTTATGTTTCCTCTCTTCATAAGTGGTGCAATTAAATCCACATTCTTTAGCCATCTGATTTGCAAGCCAAGTTTTTTCACATAAAGACCATTTTCCATTGGCTTGTTAGAAGCTGCACTTCAAAACCTACTTGTTACAGGGAAAGAGGATGTATGAATTTGAGCTACTTGTAAACCAGGCTTTCTGGGCCCTACTCTACAAGGGTCAGTGTGTTCCTTTAAAGACAGATATTGTGAACTTAGGGCATAGGAAACTGGGAAAAATGCCAGCACAGGATAGAATGAAGATTAATGCAGGCAGCTCCTAGGCAAGTTTTCCACATTTCCTTTACAGGATGTCAATATGCTAAGATTATTTATTAATTTATATAGAATGTTATTATAAAGGCTGCCAATAAAGGCTCTCCTTCTTAGCCTAAACTGGTTATGTTTCAGAGTGAAGCTTCTCCTGCACAGAGCTGCTACTGTGCTGAGCTGTGTTCATGCAAAGAGAATACATTTCTGATGGGATTATGCTGAAGTTGCCCAACTTGTTTCCTTTTGGGCTTAAGTGAGATTTAAATTTTGGCTTGTAGATGTGAAAAACGAACACACTGATCTGTTGACTGGCTTCCTGCTCCCAGGAAACATTTTCAAATAAACGTGAAATTCTTTCAGCGCTCTTTTGCTCACACTCCTAAATATAGGGGTGAGCTCCGGTGAACAGAGCTACATTAGGATAAATATTAACACCTCATACGTACCATGTCCCAGTTTTCTACGGATGCTCCAGTTTTTCCATTGTAGCCAATTATGTTTGAAACTAGCCGTTTGTCCCAGTTTCACTAAAATAACACATTACATTTATGAAATGCCCATTATCTCAAGTTCTTCCAGCATTTTACAGATGACAAAAATATCCCTTAATGCCTGTACAAGCTGGTGGGAGATGGCGGTGGCAGTTGAAAATGGAATTACAAAGACAATAATAATGGTAAGAAAAAAAACCTGCTGGTACTTTGAATTGTTAGCATTAACGAAGAAGTTTGAATCAACTTGCGTTTTACAGGGTCTGAGATCAAATACTGAGTCAAAGTCTACAAGAGCAGAAAAGGTTAAGATTATTTCTTTGCATTTCTGTCTGAAATACCCTTGAATTCAGGACAAAAATATCCTGATGAGTGTCGCCAGGATTCCCTGTGGATTTCTATTACATCTCCTAGTAAAAATCCATTGTTCTAATGCTTTGTAACTATGGGTTTTCTTCACTTTAGCTTGATTTTATCAGCTTAATAAGAAAGCTACTGTTCTGTCTTTATTTGGCAGGCTGTGCCTGCCAAATGAAAGTTCCTCACAAATTAATTAAAGATTATTTCCTGCTTTGCCTGGCATTCCTCAGTAATAATGCCATTTTTTTCAGAATTCATGCATGACCTTCTCAGCGAAGCTCTGTTGAGCAAAACCCCACAAAAGCCTGTCGTAAGTGTATCTATCTTTGACTCAGTGCTATTCAACACAACACAGTTCCGTTTCTTATTTTCTTTATTCATTGGGTGAGACAGGATTATGCTTAATCCCTTCAACAGCCTCATATTTGTGAAGTGCTGGCATCTTTTCTGTGTATCGTGCTCTGTCAGTTATTACAGAGGCTATTAGAGAGATGCGTATAGGACATTTCAAATTGTTGAGCTGGCAAATGTTTACTCCAAGTGGCTTTTGATTCCTAAGGAAATTCCAAGTAGATTTGAATTGGTCCTTTGCCATTTGCCTTGCATGCTAATTTTCTGTTGTGTTTGTTTTTTTGGCAGGGTCACACAAAACATTGATGTCAGTGAAACTTAGGTGAAAAATGCCACCAAATGTAAATCAAAGTGTCTCACAAAGCAACTTCAGTAAAGCACTAACTTCACAAATCACCCAGGTGTCTCTCCTGCCCATGTAGGAGCACTGTTGAAGAGTGTGATCCCATTTCAGAGATACTAGCAATTGTAGGTGGCAGCTTTAAAAGTTGCATTTAATTCTTTTCAACTTGAGAATCCAAATATTGTTCAGCAGAAACTATACATCAAATTGCAGAAGGCTAACAAGGAGCTGGGCTGTCTTTGCAGTGAAATACGGCTTGTTTGACACAGGGAAACCTCTCCCCACTCTGCAGAATTACCAAAATCTCCCAGCAGGTTTTTAGGATGTGGGAAACTGTTGCTTCTCAGAATGAATCCATTGTTCTCTTCCCTCTCCCACCTCCAGGCATATGGAATACAGTTAGAGCTCAGCAAATATGGTGCAACTCTTTCCTGGGAATCCAATCCCCCTTCATGAAAAGGTTGGGTGGATGTTGCACCCTTTGCAGAACAATCCACATATTGCTCCTTGGTTCTGAAGTTCTGCATTCTTCTGCATCTACCCTTGGGTCCTGATAACCACCAGATTCCAGCTGGAGCTCCATTGAATGGTTTTGAAGAATTTGAGGTAGAAGGAAGAGGAGTGAGGCAAAAGAGCTAGCAGCCAGGGCACTGGCCTTACACTATTGAATGGTAGCCTGCCCTTTAGGGTAAGTGACTTTCCATCTCTTTTCTCGCTTTTTGTCTAGCTTGTCTTTTTAAAGGCCTATACTCTTCAAAGTAGGAATGAGCACTCCTTTTCATGACACTCTGTCAGTAGCACCTTGGTTACCATTCAGATCTCCAGTCCTGATAGTACCATAATTAACAGCTGATTCAGTCTCCCTGCTGCTAGGAATTGTGGATACATTGCCATCCTTGGAAATATCTCCCTTCTCCCTCTTTTTCCAAGATTGTTGTGTGTCAGGAAATGGAGTTGGGATAGAGAAGGGTTGGGGTTTTTATATTTTTCAGTTTTTCTTGCTTTTAATATTTTGTTATTCTCTACGGCAGAGGAAACATTACATGGCAGTGACTGCCCTAGTCCTGCTGGATCATGTGCTTCCCTCTGTAAGCTTCAGCAATCCAGCCACGGAAGCCAGGTAGGAGCATGGCTAATGTGTAACCAGCTGCTTTCTGCTGCTCTTTCTGAGGCGCAGCTCTTTTTTCTTTTTCAGGACTTCAGCGCTTTTGTTTTCTTTTTTACTTTGAAATATAGGGTCTCTTGGATCATTGCATCCAGCCTACTGTATTACGGGTTTGTCAGTCCTGCTGCAGTCAGGATGGCAGACGGCCATACTGAAGATGCAGCATGTGACAGAGGGAAGTTTTTCTGCTGTGCTTACTTCCTCATTTTCCTGAAAGCCATAAAGTAAACCAACAAAGTATTCTATACTTTTGCCAACATAGCCATACAAGATATGTGGATTTTATTTTTTTCATATTGTTAGCTGACACACTGTATCATCAAAGCTTTGGAGAACAGACTGAGCCTCATCTGCAGGCAATCGTACCATTTTGCAACTGCACTTTTTTTCAAGCTGCTTCAAGGTATGGGTCAAGTCTGAAGGCAGGATTTACTTCAGGTCAGTTGTGGGAAAGCAGGGGATAAGGGAGGAGAGAATTTAGGTCACTGACAGGTGGAAAGAGAGAGAAATGTTTGGGTGCCTCAGGTCACCTGCAAGGACTGAGAAATGCCACACAAGGGGCATGGGGAAAGAACAGCATTTTGTTTTCACTTGCCAGTAAACTGCAGATGCTGCTCAGCTCCGCAAATCTTTTCCCCATTGCTATGCTGCTGGCATGGGCACATTGACACAGTGGGACTGGTAAAAAGCTGTAACCATGCCCTTAGCTTGCCTCAGCTGCAGATTACATTGCTGTCATAACCAGATCCCCCTCAGTCGTGTGCCTTTGCTCCTTGTATAAAAACAAAACATTTGGGTTTTTTAGACTGTCTTAAATAATCTGACATGCCCCCACAGGAGGATAGATAGCACTTCACCAAAGAAGTCGCTAAACAAATTTAGTTACATTGATATTTCTTTATGTGAGTAAAGCTTTAGTAGATGCTTAAGCTTACAATTTTCTAGAAAACATTGACTGTGACCTTTAGTATGCATCTGATTTTTCTTGCTCCTTGAAGGAGCCTTTCAGAGAGAAGCCTTTCAGAGCTCATTGCTTCAGGGAATGGGAAAGCAGGAAGTTGATCAACAGTTTTCTGACATTGATTTGCTGCCTGTTTAGATCACTGAGAGACTTTCCTGCAGGAGCTCAAAAGCAGGCGATAGGAGTGACACTCCTGCTTAGGCAAATGTCAAAACAAGAGGATTTTCAAATGGTAGAACAAACTCAGGACATGTAAAACTAGCAAAATTCGAACAATGTTGAAAATCTGCCTGAGCCCCTCTTGTGTTAGGGAGGAGCTGCATTTCTTGTTCTGCTCCCCTTAACTGAAAGCACTTTCCTCGTTTTTCACTATGTACTCGTAAGTCACCCCTGTGAAATGTGTACTTGCTGTGCTAACACTTATTGCACTGATCACTAGGAACGGCTAAGCTTGTGTCTGAACTTGAGAAGGCTGCCTCTTTAAAGCATCCCCAAGAATGAACCCTGGGCACAGAACCACAGCACATGCTGGTACCACAAGATGTTTTCAACCATGATAGGTTCTAAGGGTGCCCAAAATACACAGAGGAATCTGAGTAATCTTTATGGTGTGCGAAAAAGGTGTCAAGTTCCAAAATTCCTCCCCCACACGCTTCATAGCTCTGCCAGCCATTGCCAAATGTTTCGGAAGATGCAGCTCATCCAGGTCCAACCACCCGCCATGGGCAGGGACACCTTCCACTAGACCAGGTTGCTCAAAGCCCCGTCCAACCTGGCTTTGAACACTGCCAGGGATGGGGCAGCCACAGTGTCCCTGGGCAACCTGTGCCAGTGTCTCACCACTCTCACAGTAAGGAACTCCTTCCTAATATCTAATCTAAATCTACCTTGTGCTGTCTGGGCAAACATCCTCATTGACCTCAAAGGCTGAATCTATGTACAGTTAAGCATGACTTCAGCATCTCCAGGACTGGATGTAACTTTGGTTGTCGTAACAGTAAATTTGGACAGACTAATCCTGCTGGCTATATAGCAGATGAGATAAATGATGCATTGACTTGCTTTAAGTCAGGATGAAAAGAACTTCAGGGAAACTTGAGCTAATTTTTTTATCCCCAGCACTGACTACTTGTGTTTAATTGGTTAACTCCCTTTGGTTCGATCCCTGTGAACTCAGGTCAGTAATGTGATTAATTAATATTACTTAGAAGGGTTTGAGACTTATTTATATTACTTAGAAGGCTGGAATGTGTTGTGTGCTATGTGCTACTGCTAACAGTATTATTAGACACAGGCATTCTGAACAAATTCATGACAAACCACTGCCTTTTCTTTAAACAGATATACTGGTCACAGGTCTTTGTGTCTCTGTGTATCCACCTCTAACGCTCAGATTTTCTCCACGGAGTTTCTGCATGCTTCCAAAATATTTGAGAAGATGAGATTTTAATACACTTTCTCAACAGTGGTCATGAGGCTCCCACCCCTCAAGGAATTAAAGGGAAAGGGGCTGGTTATTAGTTAATTCACATCTTATTCATGTAGAATACTTAGAATGTGTGATTTTCTGTGAAATGTCATATATGCTTTAATATGCATTTACAGTCTGATTCAATATGAACTATTCATAAGGAATTGTATATTTGTCAGAGCTGTGGTAAAGCAGCAATAATGCAATTGAGAACAGTATTGGGCTGAAACAGTAATTTAGCCTGGGTATTTGGAATGCTGAAATATACTGGTTATCTGGATGCATGGCTTTTTTTCTGGACTAATGCAAAATTAATTACAGTTCCTGATGTTGTAGGTGCAGCTGTTTTCTCTTGAGAAAAAGAGAATCCCACTGGGGCAGTAATTTAAAAAGAACACTGAAAGATCAGGGAACTGGCACTTGTGTTTGCAAGGATCTGAATAACTTCACAAGTAGAATATGAATCCAAATCTTTAATGGTCCAAGTGCAAAAACCAGTAACTCCAAGAGGAAATCATTAGATGTGACCTTCTTGCAAACAGGAATTAATAAACTGCAATCTTAGGCTACAGCATATTTTAATTAACGTAATGCCTCCTTCTGATAGATGCTAGTTTCTATAAATATTATCTACATATATAGTACTGCTAAGGAAATTGGTATAATCTTGAATTCCAGCCATGTTTCTCCTGGGCAATATTTCTGCTATTTCTCACTTTTCCTTCCCAACAGAATGCAGGCTGACTTCTGGGTATTAGATCACATTTTAGCCAAACTAGTTACAATGCCTGACTAGTAAGGAAAAATGACATTTAAATTCAAAGCTGGCTATTTAATAAAAAGAATGTAATAATAATTTGTATCCTCTGTCCATGAACCACTGACAGCTTTAGATTTTGTTGGCATGTTGGCATATTGGCATTGATGCATACAAAAGAAACTGTGCCTTCTCCTGTGTCCCAAGATGCAGCAGAAACCATGTGTGAGAAAAGCAAGAGCCACTTTAGAATTAATGGATCTATTCTTCACCATGGCTAGTGTTACATTGTTTTTTATCATTAGAGATAACGCAACTGTCACAGAGTAAAAATAATGAAAAAAAGAGTTTAAGAAAATGACCATTTTGGGGAATCTCATTTTTTTTCAAATAGAAATTTAACCACTTAAAAAGGCATAGACCATCTTTAACAGATGCAATGGTACTGCAACAATGGGCAAGAGAATCACATTGTCAAGCAGATAGCACACGGAAACATGAGATCAGGTTTTTTGCCACTTCTGTTGGTAGAAGTCCATTTCAGAAACCTGTATTTCAGGAAGCTGATCTTCCAAGGAGAAATATGGTCATGTAAGGAACAACAGCTGACTTCAGTAGCATCCCAAGGTGGTAGAGATGGGCTGAAAGAGCTCAACTCTCCTGGTGTTCCAGTGCTCTCTTCATGATGTTAGTGATGGTGATAAAAGTGCCTGAACTCACAGGATATATCATTTTTTAGAAACGAAGAAGAGCTATTTCCAAAGGGAGCACTATTGCTACTTAAAGTTGTCTGAGAAGTTCTCCGAGATGTGGTGTAGGATTGCCCCATATGGGGAAAATAAGGGTGAAATGGGGTGAAAATAAGAGAAGAGACAAAGTTACATGACTTTTCCTTTTCTGTCTGCACTTTAAAGTGGATTCAGTGGGCAGGAAGCACACTTTAGCCTTTCAACTTGGACAGGGCATTAACAGGGGGCTTTCCTACCTGGTGAAGTAATACACCCTTCAAATGCACATGTTGATGAGCTTTAGGGGCTTTTTTTGAATCAGTAACCTACACTACTTCATTCATTGTAAATGGTATAATATTTTGCATTTAAGTAGTGCATTTCAGCCAGAGCTTTACAAATACTCATTAAGCCTCGAAACACTGCTCTGGAATAGATGAATAAATTAAAAGGGGAAAGTAATCATCAGAAACTGTGTTGTTTTGTCAAATGGTGCTCAGTTTTCATGTAACAAAGGACTTAAGTGCAGCAAGTCCTTGACACCTATTTTCACTTTCCTATATGAATATTCATTTGGCTTAAGTTAACATTTCATCCCCACATCTTATTAGAATTAAAACTTATCCTCCTCTAACGGAAACTGTGCTGTTGCACAGCTACAGACAATGGTTGGCATCAAATAAAATTGTTCTTTGTTCCAAACTATGGTTAGAATTCAGTGGTTAATCAGATGCTGATAGCAAACACTCATAGTTTTCTTTACATCCATGTGACAATACAAAAGACAATTGATACGTGGATAGCATAAGATACACTCTCGATATTCCAGCACACTGGGCTTTGTTAAGATCATAGAATCATAGAATCATAGAATAGTTAGGGTTGGAAAGGACCTCAAGATCATCGAGTTCCAACCCCCCTGCCATGGGCAGGGACACCTCCCACTAAACCATGCCATCCAAGGCTATGTCCAACCCCACCTTGAACGCCGCCAGGGATGAAGCATTCACAACTTCCCTGGGCAACCCATTCCAGGGCCTCACCACCCTCACGGTAAAGAATTTCTTCCTCATATCCAATTTAAACTTCCCTTGTTTAAGTTTAAACCCATTACCCCTTGTCCTCTCACCACAGTCCCTAATGAAGAGTCCCTCCCCAGCATCCCTATAGGCCCCCTTCAGGTATTGGAAGGCTGCTATGAGCTCTCCATGCAGCCTTCTCTTCTCCAGGCTGAACAGCCCCAACTTTCTCAGCCTATCTTCATATGGGAGGTGCTCCAGTCCCCTGATCATCTTCGTGGCCCTCCTCTGCACTTGTTCTAACAGTTCCATGTCCTTTTTATGTTGAGGACACCAGAACTGCACACAATACTCCAAGTGAGGTCTCAGGAGAGCAGAGTAGAGGGGCAGGACCACCTCCCTCGACCTGCTGGTCACACTCCTTTTGATGCAGCCCAGGATACAGTTGGCCTTCTGGGCTGCAAGCGCACACTGCCGGCTCATGTTCATTTTTTCATCAACCCACACCCCCAAGTCCTTCTCTGCAGGGCTGCTCTGAATCTCTTCCCTGCCCAACCTGTAGCTGTGCCTGGCATTGCTCCGACCCAGGTGTAGGACCTTGCACTTGGCGTGGTTAAACTTCATCACGTTGGCATCAGCCCACCTCACAAGCGTGTCAAGGTCCCTCTGGATGGCATTCCTTCCCTCCAATGTATCAACCGAACCACACAGCTTGGTGTCATCGGCAAACTTGCTGAGGGCACACTCAATCCCACTGTCCATTCCACTCACAAAGATGTTGAACAAGACCGGTCCCAACACCGATCCCTGGGGGACACCACTCGTTACTGGTCTCCAGCTGGACATTGAGCCATTGAGCACTACTCTTTGCGTGCGGCCATCCAGCCAGTTCTTTATTCACCAAGTGGTCCACCTATCAAATTGATGTCTCTCCAACTTAGAGAGAAGGATGTCGTGAGACAGTGTCAAAGGCTTTACACAAGTCCAGGTAGATGACATCAACTGCTCTGCCCCTGTCCATCAGTTCCGTAGCCCCTTCATAGAAGGTCACCAGATTGGTCAGGCAGGGTTTCCCCTTAGTGAAGCCATGCTGGCTGTCACCAAACACCTTGTTGGTTTTCATGTGCCTCAGCATGCCTTCCAGGAGAATCCGCTCCAAGATTTTGCCAGGCACAGAGGTGAGACTGACTGGTCTGTAATTCCCTGGCTCATCCATTTTCCCCTTCTTAAAAATGGGGGTTATATTTCCCTTTTTCCAGTCATCGGGAACTTCACCTGACTGCCATGATTTTTCAAATATGATGGACAGCGGCTTAGCAACTTCATTTGCCAGCTCCTTCAGGACCCGCGGATGGATTTCATCCGGTCCCATGGACTTGTATACATTCAGGTTCCTAAGGTGGTCTTGAACCAGATCCTCTCCTACAGTGGGCCCAGGGTCTTCATTCTCACTGTCCCTGCGTCTGCCAGCTTGTTGTTGTATGTCACCTTACTTTGAGTTGTGTTTCTTTCCCCTAGTGCAAAATGGTTGTGCACTGAATTCTATTATAGGCATATCTTAAGTGCATATATCTTACACTTAACTACGTATCTCTCTAGAAACCTGAACAAGGAGAAAGGCTGCTTCCAGGGACCTATGGTGGGTTATCATATGTTTTTTTCTAAAAATCCATCCAGAATCTGATCCACTTTGTTAATCGACAGATGTCTCTTGTTACATTAGCATCATCTTAAACGAAACAAGTTTAGTTGGGGTGCGCAGATTAAGTAAATGACAGTATAATTTTCGCTACTTATCTCCATGAAGCTAATATTTGAATGGCCAGAGTTGTAGGTACACTTGATCCTGCTGCCATAAGGTCTTACTACATTGTAACTTTCATGTTCATAGACCCCAGGGTGAAAGATTGCAATATGCTAACTCAACCTGTAGCTGCTTTATGAACTGTATGTACAATACCTGTTCATCTTGATCACAATCAACAAAATAATCTTTAAAAAGTAAATATTCTCAGCTCAGCTACAACTGAAAATGCTAAAGCTCATTTCCCATCTACCAAACTAATTATTTTCCAGATTTTACATGACAATATCATCATCAGTACCATCAATATTACTCCAAAGGATGTAATGCTGATAAAACGTGGAATTTTTAACGTGATTTAATCTGATTTGCTTTAGCAGCAACAACCCTAAAACAGGGTTAATTGGAGTAATGACCTTTGGTTGAGGCATTTCTTGGGAAATTCATCAGCAAGTGTAGAGAAGTGTAGTGAAGTGAAAAATCTAGCTTGCTATCAACCTCTGGAAAAGCCTCAGGGCACCACTGCTACTACTAGAGCAAAACTGTGCCCTCCACTCAGGAATTAGCACATACCCTACAGATTTCCACCTGATGGAAGTACTTGGGATAGTTTCTCAAAAAAGTCTTTGTTTTCACCGTGCCTTTGTCAAACCTGAGCCAGAAACATGTCATCTAAAGAGTCAATTTATGTACTTGAAAGATGAGTACTACTTTCATACTGTTGCCATGGGACAGCTATAGCAGGAAATGAGCAAAACACCCACATAATTGTTGTTGACAAAATACAGTTCCCATTTTATCAAGTGTAACCCCTATGTGATATGTTGTTAAGGCAGCCATCAGCATCTCAGTGAATGAAATAGTGATTTGAGAAGTATGCAGTGCCCAAAAGAATCATACAATTGTTATGTCTGAAAAAACAGAATGTGTGAAAGCTTGAGATGATATGTAATTACTGTTAAGCCTCTGAAGAACAATTAGCAGGTTTTTTTATTAAGTTTTCATGTTACGATTGACATTGAAACTGAATGAATCAATTTGTAAATCCAGATTACAGTGATCTAATAAGTTATTGAGAAAGATGTAAGATAATACTACACAAAGTCTGTGGAAAAATGATACAGTGCTGAGAAAAACCTATCAATTTATCATTTTGCAAATTGCCTTGCTTTTGTTCTTTGTATTTAATCTGCTTAGCTACTATTTAAATTAGATTTCAGAGGAGCCTGTAATTAAGAAGTGGGATATAATTCATAATTTGTAGAGGTCACATATATTAGGTATCTAAATAATAGAAGTTATTTGTAACAGTGTTTTATATCAACCTTAGAGAGTTCAAACCATTAACCGGTAACAATGGAGAGATGACAATGGATAAAACTGACTCAGGTATAACATTATTGCAGTTTGATTAATATCAGGATATAACTTGCTGAAATACATAATTCTCTTTCATTGTGTGGTTACTTACTTCACTGATTAAAAGGAAGTTTATTTCAGGGGGGCTCTATAATGAATAGTAACAAATATGTATATATTGAAAAGATAGATGGAATAGCCCTACAAAAGGGAGTCTCAAATAAGAAAGAATAATTTTTGAAAGGTACTACAGCAACAAATGAAGAAGGTTCCGTTTTTAAAAATGTCTATAAAATGGTTAAGTTCACTCAAGACCTTTTTTGTACAAATTGAGTCTGTATTGCTTATCTATTTCAACATGTGTATTCTAAAAAGCAGGAATGCAAAGGTGTGACACACATATCAGCATTAAATTACTGAACAATGTTTTGTAGCCTGCTGACCTTTTTAGTGGTAAAGTAAGCTGAGGCATTGAGCCTATTTTGGTCTTCTCTGTGGAAATCCACCTACACAGGCTCTAGAGGAATGAAGAATACATGAAGGTTAGAAAAGGCATCTTATCTTCAATACCTTAACTCAGTCCAGAGTCAAGAGTTCTTCTCAAGAGTTTGCAGAGGGCTCTATGTTTTGAAAGTTACCTATGCTATTTTGGGTTATTAGAAATTGCTCTCCAGGTTTGTGCAACAATGAGCTGGGTCACAGATTTGTTGTGTGTGATTGTTTATTTATTTTCCTCCTTAAATCAGGCAAAATGAAGTTTTATTTCTATCTCACCCAGTTTTGGGCTAGGGGGAAGATACAATCAGGTAAAGATATTCAGATGGGTATTTATGGAACCCTGCAATATTTGGGGATGGGGAAAAGATGAGCGATACCTCTTGGTTTTTTTTTTGTTTCCGATTTTGTTTAACGTATGCCTTTCTGTTACTATAGCTACTGGCTCTGTCATGCTCACAGACGGATGCTTTATCACATTGCCTTTAGAAACTGACTGATTGCTGTTGCAAACCGTCAAAGCCAGGAGTGGACGGGATACAGATATGTAGCAGGACACTGGAAAACCGTGGAAGGACCTGAGTCCAGCATATGAAAAGGCAAAACCAGAGTGGAGGATTGGCAAGAGGGCATACTTGCTAGGGTTGTAACAGAAAGCAGGAAGAAACTGGAAAGAAGTAGGATACTGGAAAACCTGCCATAAGGTATGTACGCTTAATATTACCAGAAAAATCAAAGAGACTGGTTAACCCTCAGTTACCTCCTTCTGGAGACAAGCAGACAACCAAAATCTTAGGTTCTCCTGCAAAGAGGTCTTTGAAAGATGGTCTTGGAGACCACGGTGGCAGAGATTGTTCTGACTGGCAAAAGATTATTTAAGAAGAGGGCTGAGACCTTGGTGAGTTATAAGCCTGCTTGGAACATAATACCTCTGGAAAGACACGGCAGAAGATGCTAAAATTGAATCTTGTCTGGAGTTCTGTGTGGGTATAGTTATGAAAGGGATTCCAGGGTGAAGTTTGGCGTCTTGCAAAGCAAACAAGGAAAAAAATTCAGGAGGAGCCTAGGTAGTGAATTCTTTAGAATGTAATGGTGATTACTGGGAATATGTGACATTCTGCTTGCCCTGAGTGAGGTATGCAGTTGGATTAAAAAAAAAAAAAAAAGGCAAATATGGTAACAGAGCTGCTGGAAAAGGATAATGCCAGTCATGGTCTACTATACAGAACAGGGGACTCAAAGCTGGGGAAAAAAGATTTGATGGGAATACAGAAGTGAGGTATCTCATGTTAGTAGAGTGCATAATCATTGAGGAAACCTCAGAGAATCCAACAGTTTGATTTAAAATTTCAAAGCTTTCAGAGTTAGAGGTCAGAGATGTCCATTTGTCTCGTTTCTTAAAAGAGGTTCTCCTCTTCATACTCAGATACCCATGGGATGGCCGTGACCCTACTTGTGCTCATAAACAAGGAACACCACGTCTGCTTTAAAACAAACCAAATGTTGATAGTCACATGTACATAAATGTTGAAGAACTGATGGTTTCTCAGTACTGCCAGGCCTACAGTGTTCTTTGCCAAAAAGTAAGACAAAGACTCTTAATTGTTCATCATAAAAATCTTAGTTAAATTTCTGGAAATGATCCTGTACGTGACTTGGCATGTAATTGTTCTTCTGTGTTTCTCCCTTCTACAAATATCTTGAACACTGTGCAGATATTTAAGTATTGCTACTTGTGTTTAGAATGCTAAGGCATTGTGTCATGACAAAATTATGACTATTTGTTATTTAATTATTGATTACCAAATACACCTTAGTACAAGGATGTTAGGTATGTAAATTGTTGGGACTTGGTGAAATGCAAACGAGAGAAAATGAGAAGCTGTGACAGGATTGTGTTAAATATAGCAATCATAAAAGCTGGTGTGACAGAAAATTGTAAATTGACATAGTCATTAGGAAACATATTCATTTATTTTTGCTTTTGCATGCATCTTTGTGCATTTCAGGGAACAAGCTTGACTTGATTCCTGAAATATAAATCTTTTGGGCAATAGGATATGCAGGTGAGAAAGGTAATTGGATATATTCAGATATTAGTATCTCAAAGGTAAAATCAGTAGGATATCTTAAAAAATGAAGGAGATCTGTAAGAAAAATAGAACTGTTTTGAAGCTATCTTCTGGATTCTACAAAAGATACTTTCAGCATGAAAATACTTTTAAATACTGACAGTGATTTGGAAAAGAAAATCTTTAAACTAAAGATAATTACCATTTCTCTTACTCCTGGGAGAGTTCAGCAGGTTCTGGAAGGAGAAGTTTAGATTTGTTATACAGCACAAGTGTTGCCTTCTCAGTGTCATTTTCGCATCTGTCTTGCTCAACAGTGTTACAGTCTTGGCTGATCTATGTGTGCAGCCATCAGTCAGATCATACTGCATAGAGTTACAGTGAGCCTGGAAACTATTCTTGTACAATATCTGCCATGCTCCATATCTTCCTCGGAGGAATTATGGATACAGTTTGAACTTGTTCATATTCTTGCCAGTGGCCAGGATAATGAATAATACCTTTTTCTGTATTTGGAATTCCCTCGCAATAGATTTACTATTATTTAATCCTTCTTACCTTATGAGCTATATTTATCTTCTGGTACTCATAGAATTTTATTGCCTGACACTATTCCCATGGAAATTTAGGGAAACATCTCAATGTATTGCAAAGAAAACAGGGTCTAAAAATCTTACTTTGGCTAAAATTTGCCATCACTTTCCCCATGGCATAAATTGCCCTGTGCACAGAATGCAAAAGATGTTTCATTTAATGTCAATGCTTATAAAAAAATAGAACACAATCATTGGTGAGAATACCTTTCCTGTTCTAGTCAAGATTTATTTGACATTGCAAGCAATATTTATTAATCCTGCCCTGGAAAGCATTTATGCTGGAAGCGGGTGATCACTTGATGATACGGTTTGCCTAACTTTTGGACCTATCTCGTGAGTCTTACCTTTCCTTGTGTCTAGCTGTCCTGACTTCTATGGATTGTGGGGTTCAACTGAAAACATTCCAGATCAGAAATGAGCATGTGCTCTGTATTTAGTCATGTCACCAGTAGTACCATTCTGCAAGTTGCTTATCTTTCTTAACTACGAAAGGGATTGTCCTTTCTCTTGTAAATATCAGAGAACTTTTAATTAAAATGTATGCCAAGTATTCTTTCTGTAAGCTAGATAGCCACTTGATACTGGTGCTACTTAGTAGATAGATAGCAGGTGATGATAATTTTTGATGTCCACCTATTTCTCTAAACCTTAACATTTTGAATCAGTTTTTATTTTCAAAGAAACCAAGGTGAAAAGGGATCTTGTGAGATCATCTGTTCATAGTTCCTGATCTGAGATAAAATAAGTACATTTAGAATCTCTCTAACAGAACTTTTGTGTGGACTAGCTTTAGAAATTGGCGATGAAGGGAGTACTATGGCATTTCTACTTACTTCCTGTTTTAGTGCTACTTACATTTAGGAAAATTTCTGTGTAGTATCTATCTATCTTCAACTTTATCTTAGCATAAATCAAACCGATATCTACTCATCCTGAAATGGGTGAACATGGAATAAAATTGATGGGTATGTATTAAACCCCATCATCAACTATATTTTCATTTTGAAAGAATACAATAATAATCTTTATGCGATATTGTTTGCTTTCCCTATTATTTAGTTTTCTTTGACTTGAGTATTTTTAATTTGCCTTCTTCTGTTTGTAAACAATTTTTGGACCTCAGACTGGGAAAAAAAAAAGTCTTTCTGTATATTGGATCACTTTCTGCAAGTGTTCCTTCATCCTACAGCATGACACTGGCCCTAGCTGTGCATGATCATTTTTTGTTTTTTCAGGTTACTGAAGTGTTCTCTTGATCTCACTAATATTTTCATTCTGCACTGAAATACTGACATTAGGTAATGGATTACATATATTGTCTTTTGTTCTTTACAATTCCTCTCAAAGAGCAGCTACCTGGATACGTGGCTGAAGTCTACCATTTTTGAGGGTTCACACTTGCAGCAATTGGGGACCTCAGCATGTCTCCTTGAGTTACCCAGGGACAAATGAATCTATTATTCTTATTGTGCTACTTGTGGAATCATTAATGCCATCCTCTTGAGATGGCTTTTTCCCATGCTGTTTGAAAGTTCAACAATGAAAGCTGTTTTCCCTAATTTGAACAAATACACCATAGTTATTCCTTTGTTAAGTTCCTCCCCAAAAATTTTTCATCTGAAAAAATATTGCACTTTTGGAGAAACTTTCATATCTCCCTTATTGCCTGATTAACATATTCTTCTGTCTTGATTTCTGGTCTCTTAAGCCCTTGCTACTGCTAGATGGGAATCTCACTGCACAATCTTGAAGAAGAATTCAGTTGCACAACCTATATTTTGAGTGTAATCAGAAAAAGAATTGGGCAAATTGCTCTGAAATTGTCTTGCAAATTAAACTGTCTCACTGTGAAGCCTTTTGATATTTTAATTCTCAGCTGTTCTGAGCAGAGTTGGTAAATTAGGCTAAAAGGCATATTACATATTTTGTGTTATGGATTATGAGCTTTCTTAACCGGGATTTAATAATTCAGATTCATCGATTCTCAAGGGCTTGGCCTCTGTCTGGCCTTGCACATTTTATAGCTTGTGCTTATCCTTTAAAAAATGTACAGGCCATAATGAAAAAGTCATAACTAGTATATATATGCTTTTCTACGCTTCATGTCTTACTTCAGTTTCCCGAAACAGTGGCAGCTTTTGACCTGAAATACCATCAAATTCAATTATATTCAATTCTCTGAAAAATAGGAATTAGATCATTAGAGTACACAGCAGCCTGAAATCCAGCTGTGATTCTGTAACCTCCTGAATATGGGATCTAATTGTGACTGATGGAAATTATACATCAGGGTTTCTTTTTTTTTTTTTTTTGAGATTCTTATATAGCGTCCAATTTCCAGATTCCTATTCTAGGTTTTGTTGAAAACTTATAGCATATGAAAGGTTGAAAAAGTACAGGGAAACACGTGTATCTGAATGGGACAGGAGGTGGCAATGTTTCTGGTAAAAGGGGAAAAAAAAGAAATGAGAAGAACTGGATGTTAGCACTGACAGGGTGAAGCTGTGTTGTAAAGGCTGAAGAGAAAAAAAAGAGATGAGGTAGAAAGGATGTTCATATTAGTTGTTCGAGTTTATTCTGGAAATAGCAAAGTGTAGATACAGATTTTGGTATACTTTAATATATACCACTGTTCTCCCAAGGCAGAAGAAACTTAATGAAGTCATCCAAAACACTGCTCCCAGGGAATGCAGACAGAACAAGTAACACTAGTAATGCATTCACATAAAGCTGCCAAATGTGGGTTCACACTTTCAGTATTCAGAGACCTCAGCATGTCTCCTTGAACTACCCAGTTATCAGCAAAGGGAGCCTCAAATCTCGTTGTTTTATTAGACCTTTAATCATGTTGAATAGCATATTTCACTTCCTTTAGCTGAATTCCTGATATTGTGGCCTGAAACTCCTACTTTAACCCCAAATAGCTTTTTCCAGATAGTGCCTCTAGAAAGCAATGAATGCTATCTAATACAAAATAGAAGTAGCTGAGATCAGCCATGGAGGACTGGAACCAGAGCTTGAACATTAGCTGTAGGAGGGGGGGGGGGACACAGACCAGAACCAGAAGAATCTGGTAATCTTACTGATTGATGCCTGGAGGCAGTCTTCCACCAGGGCTTTAAATCACAGACCTACCTCTGGATGAGTCTAACACAAGTCAGCTTGTGAACTTCGATGAATTTAAAGAAAATTTTCATCTTGGTCTTAATTTTAGAATAGAATTCTGCAAATTACTGTAATAAAACATGTTTTTTGAATAATGCATTTATCTGAAATTAACATGTGTATGTGATAACATGTAATGCTGCAGGCATCATGATATATCAACTCAAGATGTGGTCATACAACAAGGGTGATAAATTGAAACAGAGAGCTTCTAACTTGATGTAATGAAAGTATTTTCACCACAAGAACATGGGAATGAATCGCTAAGAGAGGCTGTGGAATTTCCATCCTTGGAGGTTTTCAGATCCTTATCTGGACAAAGGCCTGGGCCACCTGGTCTAAAATCAGTGCTGACCCTGCGGGAGGTTTGCACTAGATGACCACTCTCTTTCACTGCAAGAACTGAGTAGAATCAATGAAATAGCAGCTCAGTTCAAAACAAACAGAAGGAGGTGATTCAGGTAAGATGAGTATTAGGGACACTTTGCTAGTGGCTATTTTGGATGATAGAAGTTATATGGGTTCTAGTCTGGACAGGTTCACTGAAAAGATCCATCAGGGGTTACGTATGGAAACAACATCTTGTTCAAGAGCTTTCTTAGCTTACAGCTTCTGAAGGCAAGCACCAGATGTAGATACTAGAGTTAATGAAGAAGCTGGGGAGTGGCAAATGATTGTCTGGCTCTTGTGCTCTTTCCTGGCACCTGCTCTTATTGAGATCTGAGACAGAAATAAACATTTAGTTTGACCTGGTACGGATGCTTTTAGGAGCTGAAATCCACAACACAGCAATTAAGCTACTATTCACTATAAGTGGAGAACCCTATCTTGCCACAGTGGTCTAGTGGTCAAAGGGTAGCGGAGTTACAAGCTAACTTCAGTGAGTTCATGCAGCTGACAGAGCATGAAAGACTTGCTTCATAACATCTTTGCTATGAGATAGTTTGTCTTATCTCTTCTGCACAGACCTAAATGCGCAATGATGCTAAGGAACTAGTATTTGATTCACTTCATAACTGCATGAGAACTGACCTTACTGCAGGTTCTATGATAACACACATCTAATCACATTACCAGAATGACTCAAATTGTTGGGGTTTTAAAGAAAAGCAGCACAAAAGTTCAAATTTTAGAAGTTTTTATAAAAATGTTGACTCTAGGATAAAGGACTAGAAGACAATCCTGCTTTTTAATTGTGCATAAACTAAAATTCTGTGAATTGTTGGAAGATGATCATATTGGAAGAATTTTTGATGGTGTAATGTCAGGGAAATTAGTCCACAGAACTTGGCAATAGATCTGCAGATGTAAGACTCTGCTGGACTTTAACAAAACCCACACCAAACTCTTGATTTCAATCCCATGCTTTCTTATGTGCAATTGAAATCAAACCTCTTTTTAAAATTTAGCCTGTAACGTGTCCCACAGTGATGACCAGTCTTAGTGTAGTATAGTGTCACCTCCTCCAACAGTGGCCAAAAAAGGAGCACCGCACAGTGCCAGCTTGCATGTTGTCTGAAACTCCTGTGAAATACACCGATGTCCTCTCTCTTCCCATTGCTGCTGTTTTTCTTTCCTCCTAATTTCTTCTGATGATGCCTTTCACTTATTTAGAAGAAGGAAAAGCACATGTGTATTATTTTCACTATACTGCAGCACTCTCCTGCCTTACACCCTCCTAACTGCATGGGTTTTCAGTCTCCTGCACAGCCATGCCCTCAGTTGTTCTCCCCTATTTTCTGTTACTATTGTGCTCTAGACAAGCTCATCTGTCCTTTCCCACCCCTCCTTGCAGCTTGTCTTGCCTCTGTTTACCACTCCCCTCCTATCCCAAGCTAGCAGACATCCCATTTCCTGGCTTTCTTTTTTTTTCATTGAAAGATGCAGATGCAGACTTCCCCACCCTGACCCTCTTGGCTTTCACAGTCCCTTTCTTTTGCTGCAGTTACCACTCCTGCTAAGCCAAGACACAGGCTGGGACTCACCATTGCCCACTGGCTGTCACAGAGGACTAGAGGAAGAAGCGTTAAGGCTCTGTTGAGTAGCAGCCCAGCCACAGCACCCTGTGCCTGTCCCGTCCATTCTGTTCTTACTGCATATTCCCAAGTAACCCCAGCTTTGCCTGAGGCACCCACCTCTGTCCCTTTTGCAGCTGTAGCTTCCCCCTGCACAAGCACCAGTAGAGACCTAATGCCACAGGTCTGAGCTGGGAGAGAATAATGCGTAACTTAAATTCACCTAGCAGGTTTTCTCATGTTACCATTTCCTCCTTTTCTGGGTCATTGATGAATATAGGGATTGCCACAGGTCCCTTGTGATACCAGCGACAGCTCTACTTTGTCAACTGCCTGTTATTGACTCTTCGCTATCTGTTAACCTTGACACCAATTGTCCCCTGTACCCGAGGTTCAAAGTCCAGGCAGTCTTTCCCTCCTCACCTTTCACCACTGGCGAGAGTGTATCCCGGGACACGGTAGAAATCAAGTACTAACACACCTGTACTTATCCTCCCTTTTGACACCTCCTGGACAGCAGCTAGGGCTGGGGTAGGAGATTCACCTGGCCTCTTCTTGCAGCGAAGAGCGTCCCTAAGAATGTGCACCTTCCCCGCCGGACCCTGCAGCCGCTCTCTCTTGCGCGGTACGCTGCTCGCTTCCCAGCCGGCGTTTCCCTGCATCCCACTCGGTGTCCTGCGGCTCGGGGGCGGCCGCGGGGCCGCTACGTTCCTCCCGGGCTGGCGGGAGGGGACGAGGCTAACAGCCCTTGGCGGGACTTGGCCGGGGCGGGTGGTGGAGTGCTGGGCAGAGGTGGACAAAGCTGCCCACGTCACCTCAAGCTCCCGCCTCTGCGGGCTCCCGGGGGCAGGCGCCGGCCTCCTGAGGGGCGGGAGGTGTCGCCCCTCACCCACGCCGGGGCGCCGCGCCTCCAGCGGCCGCGGTGGCGCTGCCGAGCAGAGCCGGGCGCTGGGCTCCGAGCGCCGGCCGCCAGCCCGCCCGCACCCCCTCCCCGGCCGGCTGGCTGGCTGCGCGCACGGCGAACATGGCGGCGACGGTGGGGCGGGACACTCTACCTGAGCACTGGTCCTACGGCGTCTGCAAGGACGGGAGAGTCTTCTTCATCGAGTAAGGGAGCACCGGGGGAAGGGGTGGGGGGTGGCCCTGCTCCCGCCGCTTCCCGCTCTCCTTTCTCCCTCCCGCCCGGGGGCCGCACGCAGTCACTAACAGGTGCATGTTTTCCGCTTCTCCCTCCCAGCGACCTGACTCGCACCACCACTTGGCTGCATCCTCGCACCGGGGAGCCCGTCAACTCCGGCCACATGATCCGCTCAGGTGGGTGCCGGGGGGCGGAGGGAGGGCTGCACTGCTAACGGCTCCTCCGCTCGCCTTCCTCACCTCCCTCCCCGCGGTCAGCGGGGCACCTCGGGGTCGCGGGCGAAGTTCTCACCCCTCCTTTCCCGCTTTCTTTCTCTCTCTCTCTCCCCGCTGCCTTGCAGACCTGCCCCGCGGATGGGAGGAGGGCTTCTCGGAGGAGGGCGCCAGCTACTTCATCGAGTGAGTACTGCCCTGCCTCGCGCCGTCCTCCGGCGGCCGATGGCGGGGGGCCCTGGCGGCGCGGCCCTGGCCCGCCCGCGGGGACGCCTCAAGCACCGCGCCGCTTCCGTTCCCCCTTGTGCCCCCCCTGCCCGGCACGTCCGCCGGTTTCATTAATGATCAACGCGAGGGAAAGTGACATCGCGGTGGGTGCGTGGGTTCGGCGGCGGATGGGGAAAGTTGACTGCCGGGCGCAGAGGGATGTGTGGATCCCCTGGCTGCTGCGCTCTCGCTGTGGCTAGCAACAGGTTTCCCTGGAGGCGGCTGTTCAGTTTGCTGGGGGTTTTGTGCGTTGGTTTATCCTCCCTCTTCCCCCCTTCTCTCTTCCTGGTATTTAAAGTGCGGTTTGTGGCAGGTGGAGCGACGCGTTGCTGAGCGCGGGTCATGGTTGAAGGTGGACGGTTGGTTTTGGGTTTTATTTTCAGTGGTTCGTGGCAGTGGGTTCAGCACTGGGAAGTTTTTGCAAGGAAAAAGCTTTTTCAGTGTTTCTTAACAGAGACACGGCTGAACACATGGAGTGGACTTGCCTGAGCTGGTAGTGGCCACCGTATCTTTCATGTAGCATATCTTATTCAGAGAACAGATAAAAACCTGAGATGATCTGCCTATTTAAGGCTCTTTTATTCTACGAGATGCAAGCAAGTTGCAGTAAAATCGAATAGTTAAAAGAACTTCTTTCAAACATTGCATATATAAGGCTTTTACAGATGTGAGCACTGATGTAACAGTAGAGGTTTAATGAAATCAGTAAAATTCTGTTGCACCCTGGATATGGAGTTGTGTGTCACTTATGATGTTTTCGCATTTTCCTTTGGAAATCTGAGTGCATGGCAAATTCAGTGAAACTGACAGAAAAGGACTGGAAAGCAGTCTATCTTATTGCCTCAGTGCAGAATTGGAGCAGTTAACCCAGGTCTAGTCCCATGGAACTGCTGACAGCTGTCTTGCAGATGTCTACTTTTGCAATGCCTGCAGAGCATACTCCAAAACCTTTGATGAACCTGAGGTTTTTAGTAAAGATCAAACTTCAAAACTGTACTGGGCCAGGTGAAGGAAAACATCATTAATAACCTCACATGGTAGGATGTTTATTAAAAAAAATTCCCATGATTCTAGAATGTTGGGTTTTTTTCCCTACGAAGGACAAAAATGGTAGTCAGTCCCTCTTTGGCAGGGCTAGAAAATTCCTTACAGTGCTGGTCTGGGCAGTTAGTTTAGCCCTCAATTTGTGAATAGGAGATAACAGCAAGGCATTGGAAAGCAGTTCAATACCGCTTATAGCGTCCACCCTGTAACTGTGGCCAGCCTGTTGAAAGAAAGGAATAGAATGTTCTTCTGGTTCCATAGGTGGACAGTGGAAATCTCTATTAAGATAACTGTAGGGGTCTGTAAATGTGATGTAAACAGTTCCTTTGCACAGGAACAGCAACACAAACTTCTTTTCTTCGTAGGAATACATCTATGTGATTTTCTGTCCTTTCCAGAAGCTTACTAGTGCAATTTTAGAACAGCGTAGATGCCTTTTCCTAGCTGCTGTATTTGGAAGACCATTCTCATGCCTTGTTTGTCAGGCAATTACGAAACTTTAAATTTCTGATTGTTAAATTATAGTTGTGTGCAGCGCATTGTCATAACTTGTGCTAATAGCATTCTTTAGCTTGGGCTGGGATTGCTGCAGGAAAGGTGATAAAGAATGGAGAGTGTATTTTACAGAGTAATTGGATAAACTTGACTATCTTTAGCCAAGCAAAGTTTTGTGAGGAGCAGTAGCAAGTTTTTTTTTTTTGCATGAATCTGTTTATCTGTGCTGCTTCAGACCAGAGATTCACCTGATACAGTATCCTCTTCAGCAGTAGTACTTCCCCCATAGCACTACTCTAGCCTCTCTGTTTTCAGCTCAGAGGCTTTCTGAGCCAAGTGGAGTTTCTGAGTTTTATTTCCATGAGCATATAGAGCTATCCTTGTGTTCATGTAAACATCAGCATCCTCAGATGAGGCTTTCTGTACCTCACTACTCTGTTCCTTTCTCCTATGTTGTTTCCACATGATGAATTCTCAGCTTACAGAAAAGGTTACTGATCCCTAAATGCATGATTTCACATGTTGTACTATTCAGTTTTCTGGCATTCCAGTGCACAAACCCATGAGCTCTCCCATGTAACTACCCAGTCCTCCTTATACAGGTGGTAATTTCTAGTCTGGTGTCATCCACAGAAATTTCATGAGCACATTGTCACTCCATGGCTACTAATTTATTGTAGAGTGTCAGGAGGAATGCTACAGATAACCCCTCTCTCTTGTAATAATTTCCTCAATTAATACAACCTATTCTCGTTTTTCCTCTTTGGTCAATTTCTTTATGAATCTTATAAGTCTTATTTCTATTTTAAGTGTTGTTTATTATTTCTTTAATGAAATTATTTCAATTTAAAATAATTTCCTGTGGGACACAGTATCAAATGTTTTATATAGGCTAACTCCACTCTACATAAGTGATTTCTGGTACGGCAGTAATTAAAACCGTAGCTATAACATTGGATGTAAGCCATCTTTGACTTAAAATTAGTGAGTCCTATATCCATATTCCATGCCTTTATTACTTTTTTTGATACTACGGACAACCTTGAGACATCACATAATAAAATAAAGGTTTATAAGCTGGTCAAGTTTAACATCAAAACCAGGTACACTTTTCTTCCCTTTCCACATACTGGGAATTTGACAATTGTCAGAACTCCAGTTCTGTGGTAGAAGCTTTCCAAATCAATGAGCTCTGGTTTATAATGGTTTTTGTATCTTGGTGCTGTTCTATAGTTAAGCAGCTGTGTTGTAGTTTGAGGGGGACTATTTTCTGTTTGGTTGTTTGCTTGAGCTGTTTATCCAAAATCACATCTCTTAGTTTTGTTTTGCTCAACTAAATAAGCCATGTTCTTTGTCCAGGCCTTTAAAAAGGACCCTCTGTCTGGTTATTATCTACACCTCTTGCAAAATTAAGTCATCTTTGTTGTGTGTGAGTGAACAGAATCATACATTGGAGTGAGCTGTTGTGAGACTCTTAAGCAACAAAAGTGCTTTCTTGGCTCTAAAAATTTCTCAGTTTTCTACATTTTATGTTGTTTGCCTATTTGGGGAAGACACCCACACTGATAGTGCATGTGAATGCTGTCAGTTTACTGAAAGATCTTTCTGACATCTTTCTTTTCCTTTACTGCTTTAACTTTTAAGATTGTAATTTATATTAGGAAGCCATCTATGAAGCTACATTCTAATTCTTCCCATATAAGTACATGCATGTCTTCCTGATTGATTTTCTCTATTCTTCTTATTCTTCAAGTTTTCTTGATAGTGGCAAACTCTGTTAGTGCAGTTCTTCCTTTTATCCTAAAATCACTAATAAAGCATTAAATAAATAATGTATAAACTGATTTTTCTAGATCTTCATTTAGTAGTTTCGGTAAAGTCTCTATGCCTAAAAGTGTCATGGGTATTGTGTTTTCTGATTTTGAGTGCCAGGAAAAGCTTACATTACTCTTTTCCATCTCATTTGTTTGTTTGTTTGCTGATGTTTTTAAAGGATGTTGCATTTGTTGGGTAATGGCTTTATGTTGCCAGTCACTGTAGAAAGGTTGTTGCTGAGCATATGTGGAATTGAATGAGAAACTGACAATGCTTGGTCTGGTTTGTTTCTGGTAGTTTGGTTGCCGATGTGAAGTGGTAAGTGATTGGTAGACTCTTTCCGGGGAAGGCGATGTGACATGCAAGAAAAATAGTGACTGATGGAAAAATGGTGCATGTATGCGTTATAATGCAGGCTTTTGTTTCCATTTGCTTTTTATCTTTTTCTGATCATCCAGAAGACATAGGGAAGTTGGAAAGCTTTGGAAGTCTGGAATGGTTCTTTTGTTACTTTCTTACACCTTTGAAAGATGGAGATGAGTATTGATGTCAAAGGAACCATTATTCCAGTATTAGATACCTAACTGGCTTGTATTAAAGTATGTTAATACAGTGTGCTGCTACTAGAGAAGTTGTTTTAGGGTGCTCGAATAATACTGCACATCTCAAAGGTAATACTGCGTTCAAATTGTAGCCTAAAATAAAGAACAAGTAAGCAGAAATTAGCATTTAAATATCTGAAGTTAACCCGTTATCTATTTATGAAGTACTTTTTTTTGGTCCAACTTGTCCTCTTCCTTAGTTTGCAGTGGATGACCAACAATAAAACTTTTTATGAAATCACTGTTGTTCATGCAATAGTCTGTAGGTCTTTGCAACTGTTATTCTTCAGTTCTTTTATTTGGGTTTTACTGTGCTTAGAAAATATGAGTGGTATGTGTTTCAAGTAATTGGAAATAGTAAAAGAGCAAAGAACACCCGAATTGAGATCTGCCTTTGTAACTTTGTTTCTGCCATGCCAAATGCATACCTTCAGTACCAAGTCACTGAAAGCTATACAGGGGCTCTGATTACCCGGTGTGGGCTATAGATGATACCCAACTGATGATTATTTAATCACAGAAGCCCAAAGGAAAAGAGGCCATCTGGATTGTTGAGTTCAGTCCTTTTGATTCTCTAAGAAGATTGTTTTAGAATCTTATTTATAAATTTAATCAACAGGTTTCTTCTGCCCTGCAGAAATTCCTGTCTTCCCCACTACTAGCTGGGTATTGAGGACTGTTTCTTTTTAGTGGTTGTTTAGGTGGGTTAAAGCACCTGCTTACTGTATTACCTACTTATGTGTTTCATGGCCTGTTATAAACACAAATTATGTTTTCATTTCTTTCTTGCTCTGTTTTCCATGATGGTTATCGCTGTACAAGCAAAAGATACTGAAACACTTAACTACTATAAGGAGTAGTGATGTCCTTAATCCTGAGATCTTCAGTGTAGATTATGTCCTTTGTGGTTCCTGAAGCTGTGTTTAGATAAAAGGTCTCAATAGGTGTTTAAGTAAGTGTATGAACCAATATGAAATCCACCTGTGAGGGGCTGGCCTGTGAGGTAGTTCACTTTGATGTTGCTGTGTATAACTAGTTTGAGTTGTGTGGAGTTCCTGAGGTGGAAAAAAAAATATGTAGTTGGGACCACTTGAGAACTTCACCAGCCAGGAGTGAAGATGTTTACATCACCACTAGCAAATTTGAGGACAGTCTCTGACAAAATGAAAGGATTTTGTGTGCTGCAAAATGTCGTGGAGAAACTTTCAGGGAAAGAACCCTGGACTAGGTCCAGAGCAATGGGTAAAACTCTGGTTTGGGTAAATCTTGATGGACATCATCTGCAGCAATCTGTAGGTTATGACTGGTTACTAGAATTCAATCAGGAGTTGCCCTTGGGGGGATTAGACTTCGTGGAGATAATTTGTACTGGTGGAAAAGCAGATATGAAATTGAGAAGTGGAAGAAAAATGCTGGAACTGTCTTTTGTGTTGAAATAGGAAGGTAGGGAAGCTGTCCCATCCTGGAGTTCTGCAGAAGCAATGGATGGTCTTGAGCGGCCTCTACTGGTTCACTGGCAGGAAATGAGGCAGCCAGAGAAAAGCTCCCACGATGCAGGTGAATCTGTGTTGGTGTTTATTGGTATTATTTTTTAATCTCATAAGACAGTGTTCATTTGGGCAATGGGGGAAAAAAAGAACTATATACAGTAACAGTAAATAGTATTGCTTGTATGAGTTTCTCTGTATCTCTCTTCTTGTCCTTTATTCTCTGGTTCTGCGCTTGATCAGACATCCTGTTTGATAAATTGTGTTCTCCTGGGTAGTGAACAGAACTGAGCTGGGGATATTGGACCTGCTGGGTAAATAGAACAGCTCTGTTTCATTCAAGTGGTGTAAACAATTAAGTGTCCTTTTTCAGTGACAGTTAAAATGAGATTACTTAGTAAAGAGTGAAGTAAATGCTGGTAAATTTGTACTCATGCAGAGACTGCTGATGATTGCAGACAGCAAAAGAAGTACTTTGTAGTTTACCTCCCAGAATGTGGGAAAAAGGTATATTCATGCTTCCTGAATTTCAGAGCTCCCTCTAGAAAAGCAAGCTTGGAACTGTGCGTAAGGAAAATGCCATGCACAACTTGATTCAGCGATGTATATGAATGAAGAGGAATACTGTGTGTGTTCCTTGCGGGAGGGAGAAGTGTATAAGGGTAGGTGCTGGGTTTTGTTTGTTTTTAAGGAAAGGCTGCATCAAAAAAGTACTTACCTTGGTTTGTGAATCCTTGTTTGCCTTCCAAAATACACGTGTTGGAAAACTGAATTTTGACTACCTGGAGGCCAGCAAGGATAGCATACACTTAAAGCATAATTCCCATTAGCTCGAGATGGTTTTTTTGAGTGTTGAACACTTCTGAAAGTAAAAGTTGGCTGGGAAACAGAGGAACATTCTTTTGTTCTGGTTGGGGTTATACGGCTTGCTTGTATTGTAGCTCAGAAACAAGGATATGAAATGGTTCTTCAGAGCTGCCAGCATCGACATTTTGTTCGGTATGCATTCTAGCTTCTTTAACATGAATCTGTCCATCATTCATTCAGCCTCATTGCCATAGTGTCAGCTTCTGCTTTCATTGAATCTTTGCACAGGTGAACATGCACATATGTTTTAGGAAGCTGCATGTTGCAGTGAGGGTTTTAATATTTCTGAAAATGTGTCTAAAATGTAGAGATTAAAAATAACTACAGTTGTACTGAGTAGGTATTACTATAATCTTAAAAATAGTTTTAATAATATTGTGTTACATTTCAGACTGCTTTTAGAAGTGTGCAATAGTCTACTGCATCAGATGAGGAAATAATCTATTCAACGCTTTTAATTTTGTTTTACTTTTTACCCATTATCTACCAGAATAATCTCAAATATTTGAGATAGCAGAATCTTGATATTAATAATACCCGTTTTGTTGAATACTAGTGCTCCTTCAATGTATCAGTAGCTGTTAAACACTCTAGCAACTGGACCTAGCTAAAAGGATTACCTGTCTACAGGCAAATGTATCATGCAAGGTGTTTTTGTATTTTATAATGAAGGAAATAAGGAAGTACCTTTTCCAGGCAAGTGTGGCAATACTAAACAGTTTTAGCACGTGCTTTAGTGAGAGAGAAGCGCATGCTGTGAAGTGCATGGATGAGTTTTTGTTTTGTTTTGTTTTTTCTCCCAGGTTCTATGCCCTGCGTTTTCCCATTGTCCTGTTTGCTGCAGAGGGATTATACTAAAATGAGGGGTTTTTTTACCTCGCAACTGATCAAAGTTTGCCATCATCTCAAATATTTACATTTCATGGGTATAGATTAAGTGTACTGCTTCAGTATAGTACTGCTGCATCCCTGCAAAGGCCAGCTTGAATAATGTGGTGTCACATTTACTCAATTTACTTACATCCAATTCTATCCAGTATGACTGTGCTTTCTAATTTACTGTTAGATCTAATTTCTTTTGTCTTTGCCTTGTAGATATGCTTTTTTTAAAAAATGGTTTAGTTTGTGGTATTTATTTATGACTTTGGCTTGGATAACAGTAAAGGATGGGGCTAAAACCTCATTTTATTCCCAATTTGTCTTTTCCTGCAGCATTATTAGACAGTTTTATGAAGTCTGCTTTGAGATACTGCCCTTAGAAACAGAACTTTTAATTTAAAAGCAGATTTATAATTAAAGATATTAAAATCTAAGAAGAACCTGGTAACATGCCTAACCCTTTTTTTTATTGTCTGCCATGTAGTATTTGGCAGGAACATCACGGTCTTGTCTAGACAGGTATAAAAGCTGTGTTACCGCTACGTAGTAGGTAAGTGCTTTTCTGCCTGAAGTTTTCTGTTTAAACCCTTGTTTTCCTTATTGCTTATCTGTATCTTTAAAGGTTTTATCTTTAGTTTAATAGAAAATATAACCAAAACCACCAAAGCTTCTGGCATGAGATTTGGATACACTGCTGAAATGAAGCATTTGAGTACTCCTAGATTTTATTTACAATTCTTTGACAAGTGAGGACTTTTATTATATTTTATTTACTTCCTAGAGGCCAGATATCCTGAACTAAGAGCAGAGTACTGAGCATTTTGAAAATACATGTTGATTCTGCAACATACAGGTGATTTTTTTGTTTTCAGAAGCCCTGCATAGACTGTGATTGTCAAGTATGACTAAGCAGAAGAGCTGCTGTTAATTTTCTACTTTATTTAATCTGAAAAAATGTAGTTACTGGCTTTTTGCAAACTGCAGTTGTTTCAAAATGTCACAGTTTCACAGTCATCTTCAAACAAGAAAAATGCTTGAGCAGCTGCTTTCATTGAATTTCATGTGTACTTGGTTCTTTGCTCTTTGCAGGTACTCCTCTGTCCTTTTTCTAGGCAGAAGACTAATTTTGGTTAACATAGGATATCGATATTAATGTAATGGAGAGAAATGAAAAACTAGAATTACTTTGTTTATGAAGCAGTATAAATCAGAGTGCAAAAGGCAAATGTAATTTTTTTAAGTAAGTGTCTTTTTAGGCTAATTTTTAGGTGTTTTATATGTGTGCTCTGCATGTTAACCTTTTAGAGCTTCAGTTCAATGCCTGCTTTGGATCAAAGGAAAAGAAATGAGGCTTGTACTAATACGTCGAGTAATATATCTCTTAGATCCTTTTCAGCAGAATGTTTAAACACATCTGCAGACAGAACTATGCTAATGAGTGTGATTCACTGTATGTAATATTCACTGATTGGTCAAGCAGCATTAGTAATATTTTCTTTATATTTTTCTTAAGATCAGGAGTTGTAACATTAGCTGTTTGCATGGTGAGATAAGACTGACAAAATCTAGATGTAGAAAGTTGTTCCGCAGAAGACATGGTGGTTCAAAACCATGTTTAATTGCCTGGGATAACTTAAAATTGAATTAAAAAAAAATAGCTGCAAAACGGTGAAAACTTTTTCTTAAAGGGCGGGTATCACATACTTCATCTTTGTTGTTACCACCTCATGATCCTTTTATGATCCTTTTTATTTTTTATTTAAAGTGAGCACTTTGCGAACATGCTATTTTTTTAAATGTGAAGTTGTTGCTTGCTTTCCAGTTAAGACAATCATATTGTCAAGTGGCTTGAATAAATGTTTTTATTCCCTTGCTTGCAAATCATAGCTTGACGCTGTTCTTTAAATGCTACTTTTGTGCTTTACTTTGTTAGTGCAATGATTTATGCCTTCAACACTTTGCATGTTATTACTTCCAGTATTGAATTTTTAAATAGCCTGACCTCTTTCCTTTTGCTTTTCCAGTTAGCTATGTAGTGAGTTGCAGTTTGAGCTCATTTATATTTAAAAGGAGAATAAAAATCAATGACTTATTTTTACTTGCTTCATGGGAAACCAATATATGAAATTCTTGTAATAAACAGATGACAGGTATCAAGTTAGGCTTTGGTATGCTCCTTTAACAGTGTATTTAGTCCTTTCAGTTGAAATATGAAGTGATAAATCTTTACTTCATCATAGAATCATAGAATCATAGGATAGTTAGGGTTGGAAAGGACCTTAAGAGCATCTAGTTCCAACCCACCTGCCGTGGGCAGGGACACCTCACACTAAACCATGCCATCCAAGGCTTTGTCCAGCCTGGCCTTGAACGCCACCAGGGATGAAGCATTCACAACTTCACTCAGCAACCCATTCCAGGGCCTCACCACCCTTACAGTAAAGGATTTCTTCCTCATATCCAATCTAAACTTCCCCTGTTTAAGTTTGAACCCATTACCCCTTGTCCTCTCACTACAGTCCCTAATGAGTCCCTCCCCATCGTCCCTATAGGCCCCCTTCAGGTGTTGGAAGGCTGCTATGAGGTCTCCATGCAGCCTTCTCTTCTCCAGGCTGAACAGCCCCAATTTTCTCAGCCTATCTTCATACGGGAGGTGCTCCAGTCCCCTGATCATCCTCATGGCCCTCCTTTGGACTTGCTCCAACAGTTTCATGTCCTTTTTATGTTGAGGACACCAGAACTGCACACAATACTCCAAGTGAGGTCTCATGAGAGCAGAGTAGAGGGGCAGGATCACCTCCCTCGACCTGCTGGTCACGCTCCTTTTGATGCAGCCCAGGATACGGTTGGCTTTCTGGGCTGCAAGCGCACACTGCCAGCTCATGTTCATTTTTTCATCAACCCACACCCCCAAGTCCTTCTCTGCAGGGCTGCTCTGAATCTCCTCCCTGCCCAACCTGTAGCTGTGCCTGGGATTGCTCCGACCCAGGTGTAGGACCTTGTACTTGGCGTGGTTAAACTTCATCACGTTGGCATCAGCCCATCTCACAAGTGTGTCAGGGTCCCTCTGGATGGCATTCCTTCCCTCGTATCAACTGAACCACACAGCTTGGTGTCATCTGCAAACTTGCTGAGGGCGTACTCAATCCCACTGTCCATGTCACCCACGAAGATGTTGAACAAGACCGGTCCCAACACCAATCTCTGAGGGACACCACTCATTACTGGTCTCCAGCTGGACATTGAGCCGTTGAGCACAACTCTTTGCTTGCTGCCATCCAGCCAGTTCTTTATTCACCAAGTGGTCCACCTATCAAATTGATGTCTGTCCAATTTAGAGACAAGGAGTCATGTGAGACAGTGTCAAATGCTTTGCACAAGTGCAGGTAGATGACATCAACTGCTCTACCCCTGTCCATCAGTTCCGTAGCCCCATCATAGAAGGCCACCAGATTGGTCAGGCAGGATTTCCCCTTAGTGAAGCCATGCTGGCTGTCCCCAAGCACCTTGTTGGTTTTCATGTGCCTCAGCATGCCTTCCAGGAGAATCTGCTCCAAGATTTTGCCAGCACAGAGGTGAGACTGACTGGTCTGTAATTCCCTGGCTCATCCATTTTCCCCTTCTTGAAAATGGGGGTTATATTTCCCTTTTTCCAGTCGTTGGAAACTTCACTTGCCTGCCATGATTTTTCAAGTATGATGGACAGTGGCTTAGCAACTTCATTTGCCAGCTCCTTCAGGACCCGCGGATGGATTTCATCCAGTCCCATGGACTTGTATACATTTAGGTTCCTAAGATGGTCTTGAACCAGATCCTCTCCTACAGTGGGCCCAGGGTCTTCATTCTCACCGTCCCCGCGTCTGCCTTCCAAGACTTGGGTGGTGTGGTCAGAGCATTTGTCGGTGAAGGCTGAGGCAAAGAAGTCATTAAGAACCTCAGCCTTCTCCAAATCCAGGGTAGCCAGTTCTCCCGATAGCTTCTGGAGAGGGTTCACGTTGTCCCTAACCTGTCTTTTATTTGCAAGGTACCTGTAGAATCCCTTCCTGTTATCCTTAACATCCCTAGCCAAGTTTAATTCTAAGTGGGCCTTAGCTTTCCTAACCTGGTCCCTAGCTTCCCAGACAACATCCCTGTATTCTCCCCAGGCCGCCTGACCTTGCTTCCACCTTTTATAAGCCTCTTTTTTCCTTCAAATTTTGCTCAGCAGCTTGTGTAATAGATACACTTCAGTGTCACTGGCTGTTTTTTCTCCTTTTAATGCTGACTTGTTTGGAGAGGTGGACAGTCTCCGGATAAAGTCTTGAGAGTTGCATTTCCGTGCCTTTGGAGACTGTTGAATTGTCTAAGGAAATATTGAAAGAAGAGAATGGAGGAAGGATAATTGAAATTACTGAGGTCTATGACAGTGTCCTCTGATGCAAAAGTAAACCAGCATTTGCTTTTATGACCTTCAGTCAGAAGCAGTGTTTGGGTACTATGGATTGTTTCATGTTTATGGGGGACTTACAGTTGCCCCTTCCCCTAAATCTATGTCCTCCTTCTGCAACTTCTGCTATGTGAGTCTTGCTTATAAGGAAGCTCATGGTGTTTTGGTTTTTTGATTGATCAGGTGAAACAGTCAGTTATTGTGCCTGAAATCCCTGTCATTTCACTGGTTAAACGTGTGGTTCTGGTAGCGTAGAGGTAGCTGGGTGATGAGATACCTGGAAAACTGCAGAGATGAGCACGTAAGGCTCAAGTGAATGATGGAGCTGTGTGTACCAGCCATTGCTGGGGAGAATTAATTCTTGAGTGAGTGGTGGACAGGATGTAAAATTTAGTAATGTTGAAGGGTTGGAAAGCATTGGCTTAAACTAGCTGCAAATAAGCTATTAAATGGTATTGATAACTAAGGTGGGTTAAAGACAGGAACCAAGGAGGAAAACTGAAGTTTCTCTGTCTGAATAATGTGACTTTTCCCTCACCATAAAAGTAGGGTAGCTACAGGAGCCCAATTTTTTACAGCTTATCTTCCTCCATAAACCTACTAAATGAACTACAATTAGCAGTTTGACAGGTCTCTCTGATTAACAGTGTGCTGTTCCTGGGTAACTGTGGTAGGCAGACAGCAACAGCAGAAGCTGACATCAGCTGTGGTTTCTGGAAGTCAGATTAAGTGTTGCCTGAAATACTCAAAAGAAGTAGTTGTAGTTTTTAAGTAGTGAGTAGTGTGGCTACAAGAGTTTTTGAATTATTGATGTGCAGAACACAATTTTGTTTGGGTGGGGAGGTGAAAAGAGTGTTTAGTCTGTCATATAGCTATTTCCTGAGTGGTTTCTGTAAATATGATGAGGTACATTGTGAATAGGCCTCTTTTTTTTCTTTTGTTTGTTGGTGTTTTTTTCCTCCTTTTTTTTTCTTTTTTTTTTTTGTTTTTTTCCTTTTTTTCCCAGATAATGACCTGAGTGAATAATGTTTGCTTCCTTTAGAAAGACAGTTTCAAATGGTTTATTTAATTTTTAATATTTCTCTGATTAGCAGTACAATAAATTCTATTAATGAGATTAATAAAACAGTGAGAATTCTAAATGAAAAATTGCAAAAAGAGTTAGTTTTCCCCAGAATGTGAATGATAAATTAGCTTTTTTTCTTTTCATCTTATCTGTTAGGAATTTCGTTAATGATAAGAAGCCTGTTTTCTACCTGCTGTTTGGTCTGTATAAAGATTTTTGATGGAACTGAATTAGTGAAACATGCTGAAAATGCTGTTCTTGGTGAATTTTGGCATTTGTAAAACATGTAGATGAAAATACAAAATAAATTTAACATTATTGAATATTCAATTGATTTAATGAAGTTCTTGAATATTCTGTCACAAGATTTCTTCATTCTGCAATAGTACAAAAATCTGGGAGATTGTTGAGACCTCTGCAAATATATTAAAAATTCTACTGTATTATTTTCTGTGTTTTATTCAGCTCAGCAGCTTCCAAGCCAAATAACTTGACATTCCATTTATTTTGGCTGCTGAGGTTTGTAGTGAAAATGCTAAACTGCAGTGTCTTTTCTACCAGGCAGGGTAAGAATTGAGAGTGCTATGGTCTGTGAAAAGTGCCCATGTGAAGAATTAGAGCGGAGGAGTAGTCTTAGTAAATCCCTAATATTTCCACCCAATTTGAAGGTAGTGTGCTTGTTTCTCAGTTGTTTTGTGACCTTCTTTATGTTGAGCTCTATTTCAAAAGCTACAAAAAATGTATCTGGACATCCCAGGTAGGGATGGATTATTGTAATAAAAATCCAAATTTCCTGGAAGCTTTTAACTACTTGTGGGATAGACAAAACAATTTCTGTGTAATGGTAAAACTTAGTTTTTGTGGGGAAGTAGAATCAGTGAAGTTGGCATTAGTTTAACTGCTTCGTTTTGTCTTCATAAATGAAATGCTATTTATGAAATATACTCTGCTTAGCCATTGAAGAGCTTTTACTTTTGGGTTTTTCTGAATTTTATATATGAAGTGCTTCAGTGGATATTTCATGTCACACGTGTTTCCGGAAATGAATGTTGATCTGGTTAGAGGTCACAAAGCAACTTACACTGTGGAAGGAAATATGTGGGTCCCTCTTGTATTTCATTTCTGTAGTGAGCTAAAATAAAATAAAATGTCTCTTATTAGTACGTGATAAAAATGATACTTTTTTTTTTTAGTGCTTCGGATAATTTTAAGTAGTAGATCTTGATTTAATTTTCTGTTTTCAAGCTGGTTTTAATCTAGAACCATGTAATTTATTTTCTTCCATTCCTAGTTGGTTATATATTGCAAAAAGAAAAAGCAGGGTGTGTTCCTAGTATTTTTTCTTCTCTTCTGACATAGCTGTTAACTGAATTAGCTGAATAAGAAGAGGAAATATTTCCTCTGTGGCTGTCCAGAAGCTAAAGCATTGAAGAGACTTTTGAAAACTGTTTAGAGGTACAAGAATTACTTCATCACAATATGTTGTGAGCAAGTTAAATTAACAAGGATGATGTTAAAATGCAGAGTTTGAGATACAATAGGAAGGGTTCGTGTTGAAATAATCATAGAATAGTTGGGGTTGGAAAGGACCATCAAGTTCCAACCCCCCTGCCATGGGCAGGGACACCTCACACTAAACCATGTTACCCAAGGCTCTGTCAAACCCGGCCTTGAACACCACCAGGGATGGAGCATTCGCACCTTCCTGGGGCAACCCATTCCAGTGCCTCACCACCCTTACAGTAAAGAACTTCTTCATGTATGTATACATTTTGAAAAGCTCCTGATATGGTCTCACATAAAGGTCTTGAAAGCAAGGCTTGACACTTATCTGCTGTTAGGAAAAAACTAACCACCTCCACCCCCATCTCCCCCCCGGAATTTTAAAGGCTATATGTTGAAAATTGTTATTAAAAATAATTATTTAAAATTAATATTATTATAATTTATCCTTGTCATTCTACCTACGATTGCTTTTATAGTGGCTTCCATTCTTTAAGAAAGATGCAGGCTTCTCATCTTGGAAGATTTGAACAGTGAAGTTATTCACCCTACTTAATCACTTTGTATCAATGTGCATTTATGTTAAAATACATTTGTAATGATGTAGCTAGCATCTCCTCCCCAGGCAAAAGGCTCAAGCAGGCCGCATACTGTCTAGTGGAGGGTTGCTTTGTATCTCATGCTGGATTAATAAATCTTCTGAGAGGCGAACACTTGCTATCTTTGTAAAACAACATTATAAATATGCTACTTATTGAGACAAATGGCTTTGAGGAAGTATTTCTGTAATGGGTATTTTTCTTGATGCTAGGAAAAAACAAGTTGTATCTCTTTCAAAAGCTTTGGAAAATGGTGGAGCAATTCTGTCATAAGTCTTTCCTGGAATTTATGCTGTTCCAGCTACCAAAAGGTCAGTCCAAGATTTACAGTAAACTTTTAGCTTGCAGATGTTGTTGTATTGTTTTCCTTTCATTTTTAAAGCGTGGGCCTTTACCATTGATTGGGGTGAAGATTCTTTTCACTCACTCGATGCTCAGACTAGGGTCACTCTTACAGTGAAGCTTAATTTTTTAATTTTTAAAGTGGATAATCATGAGGATGGCTACTTTCTTGTCAATAGGTGTAACAGTCAGAGGAAAGACTTTGTATTTATTCCTCTCCTGTCCTGTTTCAGTTTGTCCTTTAGAGGTTTCTGGCTCTCAAGTTGGTATCTCCTACGCCCCACCCCCTGTGTTGAAAACAGTTTCTACAGGGCATGAAAACCAGCTCTAAGTTTAGGTAATGCTTCTCTGGAAATAAACTTCTAAACAGACTATAAGAAAAGCAGTTGAAGGCAGCTATTTGCAGGTTTGGAAAAAAGGCAGACCAACCCACTCAAGTGGGCTACTGCTTAGTACATAGTAATAATAATGTGAGGGTTTTTTTGTATAGGCTTCTCCTTAGATTGCCTGCTAAAGAAGCTTATCTTAAATGGCACAGCTGCCTTTTTGAAGTTGACTTGTATAAGGATATCCTGTATACTGTGTTGTCTTAATTGCTCAGAGTAGCTGCAAACAACTAAGGGGCCTATAGTAGCTGAATACTTGCCTTCTTTACACAATTGGTACTAGGGAAGGTGTAGATAACTATAACTAATGGGAAAGGGTTCAGGAGAACCGAGGTACTTGTGACCTGTGTAATCAGTGCCATTTGTTTAAACATGCATACACTGAAGTGAAATTGTAAATGACAGACCTTCTTAGCATTCAAGTGCTCACGGGTTATGAGGAGTTATTTCCTGTAGGGGTTGGGAAATGGTGTTCTCTGCCAGAATGGGTAGGCTGGTGCTCTGGAGAGGAGATTTGCCGAGTCAAGATGGGTGGGTACAGAGATTGAGAATTTCCTTCCAGGGTCAGAAGACAGAGACTGAGAGATCTGCAGACATCCTAAGGCATCACTGTGTTAGTGATTTGGGATAAATTATGGAGAGAGAGGAATTTTTGTTAGTATATTCCTGAGGAAGGCTGGCTGAAGAGGAAGCCTCACATGGCTGCATAATACTTGACTGGAGACTTCTCCCTTCCCATCTGAGGTGTGGCTTAACAGCTACTCTAAGGTAATAAGGAAACTTGCTGATTTTTTTTTTCTTCTGCACCCCATACTGCTTCTTTTATATGGGTGTGTGTGCATGCATGTTTTTCTTCTATTCTGCAGGCAGTGGAGGGGAACTGCATACAGCTGTATGGACTGCAAGTGTTGATAGGTTGCGATCTTGACCAGATAACGGGGTTTGTAGATCTTCCTGTGGCTTTGTTGGCTTTGTTTTACTGATTGTCTGATAGTTAATTTTCCTTTTCGGTAGCAAGACAAGGATGTAGAAATAGACACAAGCTAGGATAACTCTGTGAGGAAATGGTGGTTTATTGGTTTAAAAAGGGATGAAAAGCCTGGTTGTACCAAAAAAAAATAAAAAATTCCGTTGGACTGTAATACCTGGAAGAATGCAGCTTGATGACTCTTGCTTTTCTTCGCTTTGAGAATCTTTACTGGAAATGCTGCATGAGCAGAATGATAAAAAATACGTCAAATCCTGCTCATCTGCCATGTTGTCTTGCTGTGTTGGTAAACTCTGTCACCATAATCCTCTGTGGTTTCTGAACTATCCGAGCAGCTTTGCAGCATGGCTAGCAGGGCTTTGTCCTGAGGAATCTGCACTTATGTTCAGTGTCAGCAATGTGTGTGCTTCCATGACCGCTGTGTGAAGTGTTCTATAATCTGGGGGGCCCAGACTGCTACAAAAATGTGGGCTCAGTGCATATATCTGACTCCTCACAGGACGTCTCAGCTACATACAAACCGACTTCTGAGAAAAAAGATCAGTGACACTTGTCAAAAAGGATTTAATTTTTTGACGTTTACATCTGTGCTCTTACAGGTGAAGTAACAGCAATTTCACTAAGGGTTGAATGACTGCTTTAAAAGACATTCTCTTTATAACAAGTGTCTCAGAAAATTTTCTTGGAACTTGAAATTTCAGTTGTAAACTTTGAAAATACCTTTGTATAAACCAAACATGAATGGTTTCTCTCTGAAAAGATAAAGTTTCAGATACTCAATTAAAATGTTTTGTTATTTTCTATTGTCTGACTATTACAAGTGGAATTTTGGGTTTATAATAGCTTGTGAAAGTGTTATGTGGGTTTTTTCCTGTTTTTTAACTGTTCCACAGAGGTAAAAATACTGGTTGAATGTTTTCTTGTCTGACCAAAATGCGGTGGGTTTTTTGTTTTCTCTCGGATTTAACACTTTCAAACTTGCCTATCCACTCCCGCTGCGCTGTGCTGCGTGTATACCCCACCAGCTCGTTCTGAGTGCTTGTTACGAGCAAGCATCCGTGAAGTATGACCGTGCTCTGGGTTATTGCAAATTAACTGGCAGCTGAAATATGGTATTCCTGTGCTAACAAACAATTGTTCTCTACTTGAACTGTGTCTTTCAAACACAAAGTAACACCTTTCACAGCCGACTGTTTTCATGGGAGCAGGACGGCGGAAACAAGCTGTTAGTGACTATCCTCATGAATAATCTGGCGGGCTGCCCAAGCAGCCCGAATTGCCATCGGGTGGGAAAATGCAACCAAGAGTGATCTGTTAAAGAATGTGCTTTTAACTGTGCTCTATTGTAGACGCAAGATGTAGATGCGAGACTCCCCCCTCCCCTGGCTAGGCATTAAGATTTTAGTGCCTGGCGAGGTTTGGCCTCAGTTGAAAGGCTCTCTTAGTGGTTTTTCCTTTCGATTTGCTTGCAAATGAACCACTAAATTAATGTTATTTTTGGCAAACTCAGAGTTAAAAAGCAGCAAAAAGAAAACCTGTGTGAAAGATGCTGCTTTCAAATAAGGCAACTGTGGCCATCACCGTCACTTTTCTGTTAACTGAAAAGTTTGTCGTGGGCTAGCTTTGTTCCATGGGAGAATAAATCTGCTTGATAGTTGTCTGTGACTGTAGTTGTCTTTTGGCTTTCCTCTTATGTCCAGTGGTACATTTCTGAGAATCCGTGATCTATGGGGATGAGAGTGAAGCAGCCTTGCAAGTTGTCGCCCATTGTTGGAGATGTCAAAGTGCACAAATATTTCCCAGTTAAATTGTTTTTACACATATTCTCTAATACAAGATTCAAACAGCACAGATTCCTGTTGCGGTTTAAGCCCAGTGTAAATCTGCCACGATGTCGTTAGCTCCTCCCCCCACCCCCGCGGTGGTATGGGGAGGAGAATCGAAAAAATGTAACTCCCATGGGTTGAGATAAGAACAATTCAGTAACTAAGGTATAACACAAACCAAAACACAATATTGTGGGCATGATGTGCTGTGGTATGAAATACCTCTTTGGTTAGTTTGGGTCAGGTGTCGTGTCTGTGCTTCGTCCTGGCTTCCCCTTCTCCCTGGCAGAGCATGAGACTCAGAAAGTCCTTGGTCAGACTAAACATTCTAAGCAGCACCTAAAAACATCGGTGTTATCAGCGCTGTTTGCAGGCTGAAAGTCAAAAACACAGTGCTGCACCAGCTACTAAGAAGGAGAAAAATGATTGCTACTGCTGAACCCAGGACATGTGCTGAAGTGACAGTGCTCTGTTCCCGGAACAGCTTTCACCAGGAATTTGATTATGCTTAGATTTACGGGAGGGACCAGATGCTCTCACACTAACACTCAAAAACCAGAAAATGAAGGAACCACATAGAGAAACTGTGTTCAGGTGCTAATGGAAACTCTGAACAATGCCAGCAGTTCAAGTTTAGCTTATTACGAGCTTTCCTTTCTCATTTTAGTTTCAAAATAAGCCCTGAGTAATACAGTCTTATCTTAAAACTTACATTGAAAAACCCGAGGGTGGGCTCTGCAGGGTTCTGCTGTGCCACAAGAAGGCAGTTTTGGTGCCAAGTGTACAGCTCCTAAGGAATAAATGTGCTTTGAAATTGCTCACTTTGGATGAATTAATCTTGAAAACCAGAATTGAAATGATGCATTATTTCTCCAAGCTCCTTAGTTTCATAATGAAGAAAGTCTGAGATCTTTGTTTTCCTAGTTTACATGGAATTGCTGAATGGGTTTTGTAATTACATAAAGCCTGAGAATTCATAGTAGAGTTGTGTTAGATTCAGTATTTTGTGTATGGTGAAGTTTATTTAAACAATCTGTGTAGTATTAATTGCAAGGAATTAAGTTGGACATTGAAGAAAATAGGATGCAAACCTGTTTTCCTTTTAGAACCAATAACTTAAAATCATGTGGTTCAGTGTGGAAGATTGTGATTATAAGAACAGTTTATCCTTTTGTTCTGTTTATATGAAATACAGGAGTAATGAAACTAGGTGAAATGTGCTGTAAATACAGCAACATAAAGTACTTTAAATAGTGCAAGATACCATCATGCAATTTTGTGGAGTTTGCATTTTATCACTGAAGATCGGTGATACTATAAATGGGAGAAAAAACTGTGCATAGTAAGTTCAACCTGCTGTTTAATTCAGATCCTCACCCTTTGTAGTGGGGCAAGCCACAGTTTCAATAAGCCCCAGACCTATCTATGCCAGTTGCTTCCTCCTTGTGCATGAGGATGTCTGCATGAGATTGCTTCATCACAAGTGCCTGGGACATGCATGTGCCTGTAACCTGTGGGTGCATGTCCTCTTAAACAACACAGAGGCGTCCTCCAGCGTGGGCTTTTCTCAGGTGAGAGGCTACATTCATGTACTTCAGTTGTTTATCTTGATTCTGAAACTTGTCATGTGATAAGGGGGCTGTTTATTCATGAAAGAGTTGCAGGAGTAGGATGCCAGAAGAGTTTGTCCAAGTTAGAATACGCCTGCTTTTGAGCATTCCTCAGGAAATATGGCTGCAAGGAACAGCATATAAACCAGATGAATTGTTCTGGCAGGTTCAGTTTGTTATGCCAGCTCAACTAATCTTCAGGGGCTTTCCAGTCCACTGAACACAAAACATAATTGTGGTAGGATTTTGTTTGTTTGTTAGTTTTGTAGAATGTGGCAATTTAAGCTCATGCTCTTAGGTTGGTGGGCCAAACTTGCGATGAAGACATTAACAAATACTACAAAAACAACATAGAGAATTTGGAAAGTTGATCCAAAAAGTCTATTGCAGCAAAATTTGGCTAGATGGTTTTAATGTAATCCATTCTTCACCAAATTCACATTTAAAATAAAAAAATAACATTTCTTTAATAACCAACCTGTGCATTATTAGCTTCAAAGATAATAATATCAGGTCTCTGCCTGTAAAAACTGAAGTTATGGAAATACCTTTAGCTTTATTTACTTCAGCCACTTAGCATTTTTTGCTGTTGTGTTAACATACTAAAATACTCCAATTCATAAATCAAAATTGTACTGAAATCGTGCCTTTAAAAGTCAGCAGCATGCTGTGCATCAGAAAAACAGACAACTGTGGTTTTATCATTTGGTTCTGCATCATGTCGGCATGATAATGTGGAGGATGGTTGAAGCCTTCTGAATGCTTTATGTGGAGGCGTATGGTGACACCAATAATTTTTCTACAACAATTAAATAATGGGGATGCTTGTTTTTAATAATGCTGTTCAGTTGGATTTGGCATGGTTTGTTATGGGAAACATTAATTCTTCTGCTGATGCAGTTTTCCATTGGAGATTTTTCAAATTGTGTTGTATATTTTCCCTGAGATTTATGTGCTTTTATAGATGATGTGCTGGTTTTGAGGCTGGCTTGCCAACAATCAGATTACTTCATTGCTTTTTTTTTTTTTTTTTCCCTTTAAAAGAAAATTTACCTCACTGGCTTTTTTTAAAAAAAAAAGTTTGTGCAATCACTGTTGTAATGCGTGTGCTTTGAAAGAGGAGGGAGCAAACCTGACTGGTTTTTGTTGTGTTTCTTCTTTTTTGGAGCACAGTTCTGCAGTGTTCCTTCATTTGAGGTTGTTAAAGAATTTTAGTTTTTTTGCAATAAGAAAGTGCAAGTGCTAGTAACTCCTGTTGTTTACCCTTAAGGAAGAGGGTTTCAGTTGTTAAGAGTTTATTAACACTAGGATGGCAATTAAAAGCATTTTACTGATGTTTATTTTTAAACCTTTCTAGCTTGTTTTTGCATAGAAATGCAAAAATAGCTAGTTGCAAACTAAAGCTCTATTTTTTTCACAGTGTTAGGGGCAACAATCAAAAATGTAGAAAATTGCTGGGGTTTGGGGTTGTATCTGCTTTTAGAGAGATTCTGTTAAATGAATGAAGGCCAAGTATTTGCAGTCTTTGGCTAGCCCTTCTTGGATTTGTAAGACATGTTCATATAAAAAGTACTGTCATAATTGGCACCACGTAATTATTGTTTTGAAAGTCTTAATTGAGGTTTGGATTGGATTACTCATGGAATCTCTGTTGTTTTCCTCTATAAATTCTGCTATAAATTGGTGTTGAACTGCAGGGGAAGCTGGTAGAAATCCAAAGGTATGCACCTCTGCAAGAGACGTACTTGCCTGCAGATACATACATGACTTGGAACTCATATTGCCAGTAAAACACTTTTGAAAAATCCTTCTGTACTAAATCTAGAGTCTAGGAAGCATGACAGGTTTTGCTAGCTGTATTTAAAAATAAACATACCCTCCCTCTTCCCACACATGCACGTGTAGAAATGACAGAACTTAACATTTGCATCAGCGTAGAGCTACGGAAGTTGTCTCCATACAGGAGGAGAACCCATGCAGGTCAGAAATCGTGTTTTGGATGGTAAGCTTTTACAAAGATGTTGCTAGTATAGTAAATATTTCCAACGGAGACCTATCCAACAAATCAAGCAGTAGATTCTGGGGAAGTTCCATTAAAACTTCATGGTTACTTCAAATTAATAAAGCTCTTGGATGGTACAATAAAGGGCCTTTTGTAGTGTAAAGTATGTGCAGTCAGCCTTATTCAGACAAGACACTGATTGCTTTTGTTTGCATGTGTAATGTAAATAGCACTTTTCAAGTAAAGATGTTTAACTTCTGGTGCCTTCAGAATGGCTTTGGAAAACACTATCTTCAGCTAAAATGGTGAATTATTGAACAGATTGTAATCTATAGGCTGGGTATTTTTCATAATAGAGAATTTAATATCATAACTTCTTTAGAAAAACATTTGTTTGAAACGTCTTAAGTCATACATGTTTTTTTTTTATGTTTTTGAAGTGTTTGAACAGTGAATGGTGTGTGTATGTGCTGCCCAAGAAATTTTTACTTGTTTGTAACAGAAGAGGGAGATAACTGTGAAGGGTTGTGTACAGAATGTGAGTGTCTCTTCCTAAACATAAAATATTTGGACATGAGCTATTCTAAGAAATTGTTATGAGATTATTGGACTGTTAACTGGTCTGTGAATGAGTAAACATTAATCTCCACTTCACTGTTATGGTTACTGTATTACTTGGCATTGAAAAAAATACAGTAGTCATCAAACAATATAGCATTATAGGATAAAAGTAGAACATGTCTACTTTGTGGCTTAAAGCTGGGGCCAAATCCTTAATTTGGCCATGGTGCATATGTTCTTACTTGCAGTGCTTTTGAATATGTCATGTGCTGACATTCTGTTGTGGACAAAATTAGTGTAGAGAGCACAGTACTTAACCATGGGCATTGTACTTCTGAAAAATCCTCTATGTGTGAGGGTTCCTCTATGTCCAGGGTTTTAAAAAGGAGAAAGAAAGGGAGAAAAGTTTTATTTAACCTGGAGAAAATATCTGTTTGACTGGAACTAAATATTTTTTGTGTGTATTTCTTAAATACACAAATGGCTTTCAATTGCCACACTTGAAGTAATAGAACAAAGCCAAAACAATTAATAACACCATATATATGAAAGCTTTGTTTCTTTATAAATTCTCTCCTGTAAATACTTACTAACTAGGAGAATAATAAAGTTGTTAAAACCAATGAAAGTTGTTTTTTGTATGACTTAGGACGTGTAGTTGTTTTTTTTTTTTTTTTAACTTTATCTATGAGGGTGAGGAGGTGCTGGAACAGGTTGCCAAAAGAAGTGGTAAATGCTCTGTCCCTGGCAGTGTTCAAGGCCAAGGTCAAGTGTTCAATGTTCAGGTTGGACAGAGCCTTGGGCAACACGGTCTAGTGTGAGGTGCCTCTGCCCATGGCAGGGGTTTGAAACTAGATGATCTTAAGGTCCTTTCTAACCCTAACCATTCTATGAATCTGTGATCTCCATATTGTTTATTATATTTAGTACAAATATAATAAATATAATAAATATTTTTAGTACAAATATAGTAAATAACCAGAACAAAATAAGGTATCTGTACTGTCTGTATGCTAGTTATATACACTGTTACAGATGTGGGCAGTTGTGTTTACTGTCCTGTTTCCCTTATGGTTATTATGGGAGGGCAAATCTGGAAATATATATACTAGGTGATGTTTGGATTTGTTAATGAATATAAACATTCTTTAGTGATGATTCAGCTGGTGACCTTGAGAGTACCTTTTTTACAAAATGAGATTTCTTTAGCAGTTAATGTTCAAACTTGTTATTCATCTTGAGGCATTGGTTTAGGCCTCAGGTTTTTAAGCTAAATAATTAAATTAGCTGGTAGATTATTGCTTCACAATTTTGAATGTTATCAGAGTTGGGCTTCTGTCATTACTTAAACCTACCAAATTTATATAGCTAAGCTGCTCAAAGTAAGGAAATAGTTCTTGTTTATTTCTGAAGAGCATAATAACCATATATATTTGTCCTGGATTCAGCAGTAGCAGTCATTTTTCTCCTTCTTAGTGGCTGGTGCAGTGCTGTGTTTTTGACTTTCAGCCTGTAAACAGCGCTGGTAGCACCGATGTTTTTAGTTACTTGTCAGATGTTTAGTCTGACCAAGGACTTTCTGAGTCTTATGCTCTGCCAGGGAGGAGGGGAAGCCGGGAGGTAGCAGAGACAGGACACCTGACCCAGACTCACCAAAGAGGTATTCCATACCACAGCACGTCATGCCCAGAATGTATAAACTGGGGGCAGGGATCTGGAAGAGTTAGTTCACTGCTCGGTCGGGCTGGCTATTGGTGAGCAGATGGTGAGCTGTTGTATTCTCTTCACTTGTTGTTTCCCTTGTCATTATTATTATTTGGTGGTGTAGCTAACTCAACAGTAATTTTTCTTTTTTTAACTGTCGTGGTTTAAGCCCAGCCATAAATCAGCCACACAGTTCGTTAGCTCCCCCCCCACCTTTCTCCCCCTGCTCCCGGAGGGATGGGGAGGAGAATCGAAAGAATGTAACTCCCACGAGTTGAGATAAGAACAGTCCAGTAACTAATTTATAACACAAATCACTGCTGCTACCACCAGTAATAATAATGACAAGGGAAACAACAAGGGAAGAGAACACAACCACTCACCTCCTGCCGACCGATACCCAGCCTGACCAAGCAGTGAACTAACTCTTCCAGGTCCCTGCCCCCAGTTGTTACATCCTGGGCATGACGTGCTGTGGTATGGAATATCTCTTTGGTGAGTTTGGGTCAGGTGTCCTGTCTCTGCTTCCTCCTGGCTTCCCCTCCTCCCTGGCAGATCATGAGACTTGGAAAGTCCTTGGTCAGACTAAACATTCTAAGCAGCACCTAAAAACATCGGTGTTATCAGCGCTGTTTGCAGGCTGAAAATCAAAAACACAGTGCTGCACCAGCTACTAAGAAGGAGAAAAAATGATTGCTACTGCTGAACCCAGGACAATATATTTTAGGCAGTTAGATCCTAGTCTAAAACTTCGTAGAAAGATAGTGTGTTGATTTTGTATACGTGCATTTAATTTTTTGTAGAAGACTTAGATAAACTACCTTGCTATGGCTTAGATTAGTATGCCTTATGGTAGTATTGATGTTCATCTTTGTCCTGTCTTACCTCTTTTAATGTTACTATAGTATACTTGTTGCTTTGCACATTAGAATTTGCTAGGTCTGTCTGATTGTTGCAGTAGCTGAGATTTTGTGTGCCCATAAATTTAGTTGCATCATGTGAATATAATTAACTCTAATTATGCGTGCCTCAAAAGTTCCATTCAGTTATCCGAGTTGTAATAAGCTGAAAAAGTAGTGGAGATACTGCGTTCACCAGCTACACAGAAGAAATGTAGAATGATCTGACTTATATTGGGAAGTGCTGGACCTCAGTTGCAGGCATTGAGTAGCCCTACACAGCAAGAAAATCAAGAATCAAACAAAGATGGAAGAGTATCAGTAAGTCAGAACAATATTGACTGGCACTACGCGTAGAAGGAAACACACAGGAAAGTGTTACAGTGTAAAGGAGCAGGATATTTTATAGCATTTCTTCTTATTAATTCTGTAGCTATGGATGTGCTCATTGCTCTCCTAAAATGGTTGAAGTACTCATCTCTTCACCACACTTCTGAGATCCACAGCCCTTCTCTCTAGTGAGTCCTCCCTTGCATATGTTTTTCCAGAATGTGCGTCCTCCTTTCTGAGGGATTTCCTACCAAGTTACCCATAAACAGTGAGTATTAGCAAATAAATGTGAAGATAGGAGGCAGAAATTGTGTGGGAGAGAGGGGAAAACTTTGAAGAACCGTGTTTACTTGCGCACTAATAAATTAGCATATTTAGATGATCCACTGAATTTTTTTGTAATCTTTAAATCTCATGCATTGACTTTTTCTAGAAACTGTTTCTATTATCTGAGGTAAACTCACAGCATCTATCTTTTTCTTCATGTGAAATTTAAGCAATAATCTTTCAAGTATGCAGAGTGTGCTGATGGTTGTGAGAAACTGGGAACTCTTGACTGTCAGAGTTCTGCCTTGTAATACAGTATTTTTTAAAGGAGATGTGATTTCTGGTCTATGTAGAAAATATTTTACTTTAACATAGCCAAACATCTTGATAAAGAATTAAGTTTTCAAGCTATGTGGAAATTGTAGCAAAGCCTGTGATTGCCAGTGCAGTTCTGTTTTTAATTTGAAAAGGTCGAGAATAAGTGAATAAGGGACAGAAAGGTATTTGGGGAACTGTCTTAAAACCAATATTTTTCTATTTTTAATTAATCTTTGAGCAGTTTTTATTTATGCTTGTTATGTGTTTGCATGCATCTCTGTCGGGAAAAATAAAGTGAAAGTGGGAGGTATATAGAGTAAGATTTATTATCAGGCAGAGTGTTTGTTCTTCTCTATTTGCTTCTTGTTTGGCCTCCTACCCCATCCTCTCCTCTCCCTCCCCTTTCAGATTCCTCTTCTCTCTCTCTGCCCCATATGTTTTTGATTAATAATGTGTTAAACAATGCCATTCCAAAGTAGGTATGTTTAGACATCTTTTCCTTCAGTGTGGTGACTAATGTTTTGTTTTGGTTTTGTTTTTGTTTAAGTTTGAACCAACTCCAAATATTTGAGGTGTCTTTGTTACAGATACAATCAAATACTCAGATTATAATTCAGTGTCCTCCCCCGATGTGTATTTTAAGTTACACAATGTGTAATGCCTTCTTTTTTAAAATTCTTTCCAAATTGGAGTCCTGCTATACAGGACTACTGTACTCCCTGCTGATCTACAAGCTGCCATCCTGCCTTAGAAAATGGATAAATGCTCCTTGGCTAGATGTTCTTGTGATACCAATTTAACTATTTAAAATGAGTTTTCAGATTTGGCATAGATAGTTCTGATGGTGTCCACTTCCTTTATGTTCTTGGATGTTACTAACATAGTCTGATCCTGAAGGCTCTAACAGAAGGGAGCAGAAGAAAAGCATTTCTTGGGAAACTTCATCTGTCTTAAAGTTGACATCTAAAGTGCTGTCTTTCTTAAATTCATGTTACTATTTCAAAGTGTGTAGTTGCTTCTGTGTTGTTACGTTTCGAGGGGTTTGCTCATAGTTGTGATAGCATCTCTGATTAATCAAAGTTTTGATTCTAAATAGAGCCTGAACACAGATTCAGATATTGTGCTGTTTTTCAATGTTCAGTTTGGCTCTAAAATGTATTCTGCCTGTAAGCTGTTCAAAAAAGTCTCTAGTTTTGCTTCTCATCTGTGGCAATAGCTGCTATGAGCTTTCAGATTCCAAACAGCTAATAAAATGCTGTCAGTGGCAGTATCTAAGTGAAAGACAAAGAACTAGAGTTATTAAAGTCAGAATAAAGCATTAAGGATACCGCAGTGCGTGTTTTGGAAGTTACATTATTAAAAGATGCTTCCTCATTTTTTCCTCCAATAGTTGTCTTTGTTTACCTTTTTCAGCTTATAAAAGTATGGGGAAAAGATCCAACACTTTTGAAAGCAACTGGCCTTGGGTAGTTTTGTACTTTTGTCTTCTGTTTGGTACCATTTCCCAAGTCCACTCCCTGCACCCCATCCTAGGTGTGGGCATTGTATATTCTGAGAAGTTTTAAATGGTGCCCTGTAAAGGTTCTTCGTGCTTCTTAAAATTTGGAATGAATTTCTTTCTTAGGTTACTCTTTTTATTAGGGGGTATTATTTGCTGGTTGAAGTAGTTGCTTCCACCAGACAGTGGGCTACTTATATGCAGCGTGTGGGAGTGGAAGAGTCAAAGGAATTAACGTGTGCCCATTTCTGAGCATTTCTGTAGAAACAAAGGACAAGAAAAATAAAGGATGTGCTTTCACCACTCCAGGTCATTAAAAGTCTAATCTGAAGGTTGCAGGTTTTGGTGAGTTTTGGATTACTGCATAACTGAGTTAGAGGCCAATTAATTCAGCCTTTTCACTTTCATTAGAAGAAAAAGTTGTGAAGTCCTATCCTGATCGCTGTGAATGAGGGGAATATGAATAGACAACCTAAGTTTCAGAAAGGGCTTAAATTAATCTAAAAATGAGCTGTCCATGAAAGGGATGGTAACATTTCTGCTGTATCTTTGCAGCCCTTTCCTGACCAGTCCTGAAACACTTTTTTAGCAGTGCGATGCTCCAGCTCACTTCTGTGATCTAGCTGAAGTGCACATCCTGATTTCAGCTAAGTAACTTGCCCTTCACTTTCCTGCATGGCTGCTCAAGCACCAGTGCTGGTGTAGAGGAAGCATTGGGAAGGCAGGAAGTGGAATTGTTCCTTTCAGGAGCAATGGCATCTTAGTTGGACATAAGCTCTTCAGAAAAGTATACATTCAGTGGAACTGCATGTCAGATAGGGATACGTGGAGCACATATTAGCAATTTAGACCTCCCAAGAGATTAGACATTCCTTCAGACAGCTGTCCTTTAAGAGTTTGGTTTATATACTTCCCAGCTGAAGTAATTTATTTTATGTTATTTTTTTTGCATTCAGTTACTTAGAATATGTCTTAGCTAACCTTTGCTTTTTATGCCTGTCACATCCCTGAGCAGAACTAAAATAGCTCCAGTCAAATAAAAACAATGTATAATTAAAGTTAAATAGTTTTATCTGTGAAAGCTTACCTTGGATTTCATGTGAATTTTGAAATTAAGTTATTATGCGAAAACTCCTTTGACAGAGATAGGAAAAATTAGCAATTTACTAAATGGCACCTATGTTGGTGTCATTGGAAGAGCATTAAGCTTTTGTTTTAAAAAATGGGCACTTAACAAATGCTTATAGACAGTGTCCTGTGGAGTTCTGAATACAGATATTTGTGCATGCTTTTAATGTAATTTAGTCTTTAAAGTACCATTTATGGAGTCTGTGTGTTATATAAGGATACATGGACACCCAGGCTAGATCACTGATATGTTCTGTTACATATTCATGGGACATAGACTTCCCCAGGGACATGTGATAGTGTTTGGCACTTGATTTGGTTTGCTACCCTGTAAGACTGGGAAACTGAGTAAATTTGCAAATACCAAGCCACTGCTTTGGTGCATGGAGAGTTAGTTACTTCTGTAAAAAAAATGAATATTTTTGTCCTTTTTTCCAAACAAGGAGCACAAAGGAACATTCAAATCTACAGCTATGGTGGGAGGCTGTGGTTTCTGCAGGGACACCACGTACATTCCGTATCATGGAATGCACTTGGTATGACATTTAACAAAATGTTTTGCTTAACAGCTTCAAGAAAGACTGTCTTAATTGTAAAGATGTATGCAATGGGAACACTTTCTGCAAGATGACATGTCTTTCCTACAGTTCAGCAGGGGACATTTATTGCCAAGGTAGAGAATGGGACTGTGGTGCTGGAGGGTGTTCTTGAAGTATTTGTGGTTTAAACCAAACAGAAGGAGGCACACTCCCGTGCATCCCAGAAAGCAGAAGGATTACCTGGCCATATATAGTTCCTGGTGAGCAAATTGAAATGATTCAATTAAATAAGTAAGATGAATTGTTTATTGTTTGTCAAATGTTTATGTAGTCATGTTGAAAACTGCTGCTAATATGCAATCTTCTACTGTCTGTTTTTTATGCTAATATGGTGTTATTTGCAAAGGTCTAGGAAGAAAGCCTGTTATTGGACTTATTGATCTTTGTGGTATTGACTGGCTGCACAATAGCTTCTGTAAATGGCAAATCAAACCAGTATTTCCAACTTGAGGTGGTGAATTTGAATGTTGTCCTACTATTTCTTAATGAACTCCAACAAAGAGCATAGGCATTGTGAGTTGTTTTTTGGTGTTTTTAGTTGTTTGTTTTTGTTATAACAAACCTTACTAAAATATTTGTTAACCCATAACAGTTATTTGACAAATTGTGTCTATTTTTGTGGTTTTGGGGAGAGTTGGTAACAGTAACATTTATTTCCAGAAAAAAGCTGTATGGGTACCATGTGGTAGTAATTATGGCAATTATGTGACCAGTGAGACATAATTACAAATTTAAGCTCCAGTGTATCAGTTGTGAGGATTTCTAGATAGCAGAGTACTGTTTAATATACAAGTAAAAAATTTTATAGGAGTGATGGATTTCCTAAAGGTCTGCCTGTCTTGCTCTCTATTATCTGCATTTCTTCCTCACTGGAAACATCAGATGGTATTTAAAGCAAGATGACAATTGGTTTAGGTGTCTCTATTTTGATGAGGGGCTAGAATTTTCAGTATTACAAAAATAGTTCAAAAGAATTTAATAAAATTACAGAAGCAAATAACATAATAAAGTTTAAACAAAATATTTTCAGAAATGGCAGGGAGAATATAAGAACTGATGTTTAAAAATGTGTTTTAAAGAATACATGTTTAAGCCAAGAAAATTTCTTGATGAATCTGTAGAGTACAATGGTGTGTGGTTGTATCCAGGGTTCAGGAGTATTACTGAGACACTGGGAGAACAGCAATACTGAAATAAAATGTAATTTAAAAAATTCTTATCCAAGCCTGTTTTGGAGCAATATAGTTTATTTTTTAAGTAGAAATAGCTTACAAATCTTCATACTTCAAGGAGCCAAATGTTTGTACCTTTCTCAGATAGGCAATGATTCTGCGTGATTCTACTTTTGCATTTTTACGTTTATTAAAGCTTCATCTTTATTCTGAATGGGAACACTCAGCTTCTTGAAAATAATGGAGGTGTGCTACTGTTCTGGAGAGTGCAGCCAAAGAGTTCTGTGTGTGAGGAGGGTCTTTTTGGAAACCGCAGAAGCTGAACCTTGTTGAAACTGACTTTTATCAGACCTGTTTCCAGGTGATAGGGACAAGGAACTTAGACTTGGCAAAGTATATTGAGGCTTTCATAATTGTTTTTGTCAGCCTGTGCTTTTCTGCAAGCGCGTGTCAGTCCTTGTTAGTGAATGGCCTTATTTTGATTCACTAGTTCATGGTTTGGAGACAAGGGCTATCTGTTCCTTTTTTCTGTTTTCGTGGTACTGCTTGTTCTAGAAAACTTAAAATGTGTGTAATAATATCTTGGTGTAGATTCTGTCTTTTGTTGTTTGTTTTCTGCATTTCCCTGTTTAAGGTGGTGGAGAGGTCAAAATCTAGAATGAAAATTGTGTAATAAATACATTGTGTTTACCTTCTTCACTGAGACGCATAGGTCCCTTTGTACAAAGCTGTTTTCTATCCAGTTGGCCTCCAATCTTTACTGCTGTATTGGCTTATTCTGTCCCAGGTGAAAGAGCCTGCATCTGTTCTTGCTGAATGTCATGATCAACAAGGTCAGCATATCTCCTGGACCTGTCAAGAGCCCTCCAGATGGCAGCTCTGCCCTTCAGTCTAGTGGTGTTTAAAACTGTTTTCCGTACTAAATGTAGATGGTTTATTAAGCATGCCTTTTGGTGGGCTTTTGCATTGGTTTCCTCTTTAGTTCTGTGTATGAAGAATGGCTATAACTGTGTGGTAAATTGGCAGCCTTAAAGGCAAGCCTGAATTTTAGCATCTTATTGCACTAGTGGACAAAGTGCTCATCTATTCTGTCTCAGTTTGCTTATATAATATAGTATAAGTATGGAACTTTGTAAATTGGACAGAGAGGATGAATGCTTGGTGTGTAGGACTTTTTGATGTGTATGTGTTGAAAGAATGGTAGAGCTCTGTAAGTCTGTAAGAGGTGTTTGGTGAAATCTTCATTGTTCGTTGTGCTTTTCTGTGTATGAGCTAAGACACGTGTAAGTAAATACTTGAACTTTCAAAAAACTGCCTTTTTTTTTTTTTTTTTTTTTAATCAAACCACTGTTATTGAAGAACTCTGTTACTGTCAGTGATACTGTAGCAAAACTCAAGCCAAGTTGCAGCCAAGTTAGAAATGCTGGTGCAGGCACCTGTGATTCTCTTGCTCTAATTATTCTTCAAGATTTGCTTGGCTCAACTGCTTAGTTGTACATGTGTGTGTTTTGATCTTCATTGTGAAGGACTACAACAGCTTGGTGAGAAAATCACCAAATAGGCTTTGTTTGTGTACAGCGTTGCTTGAATGGAGGCTTTTGCACTGCTTATGCCTGCAGTTTAGATGGCTTGCTCATTTTTGCAAGGTTATATAGTAAATTAGGGGAATGGAAATGTGGGATACATAGAGCAGTTGAGAAACAGTGCAGCAAAAAAAAAAAAAGTTCTTATTTTATGGAAATTCACTTTGAGTCTCTAGAAGGTAAAATTTTCATTTTGATTTTTTTTTGGGTAGGGGAGATGCAAAAAGAGCACACACAAAAAAATGATTAAAGTTTAAGAGTTATGAAAATCTTCTAAGTAAAATGCAAAAAAAGAGAGGATTTTTAAAATAGCATATTTGTGGGCCTTCTGTGGAGTACAGAAGAATGCCTGGAATCTGTATTTCTTGAGCAGAATTGCGTGAGGATTTCTAGATTTACTGGCGCTTACTCTCTATTTATACCCACATATTTATATTTATATTTGTTTCCAGAGCCTGTTTTTTTATCTCTTTAACTACGAATATCAGGAGCATCCTTATAAGATGAAAGCGGGCATTTTTAAGTCCTTACATGATTCCAAGAGCTGGGGTTTTATAAAGTTGCATAAATATCACTTCTGTTTGCAAATGGCAGCAGTTTACTAACTGCCAAAACCTTTTAGTTGGATTGAAGGCATGGGTGGCCCAAAATGCTGTAAATGTGTATATCCTTGACTAATGCTTCTATACATTAATCTTCTTGCTGAAGTGCTAATGAGTGAGTGCCTCTTAGCCAAATATATTCTAGTGTGATTGTTCTTGCAGCTGTTCTTATGCCAGATCTGATACTTATATTGATTTGGTTAAAAATATATTAATATTTAGCATAATATTTATTTCTAGCATAGATAAAAGCTTAGTGAATCTATTCTCTTTTCCCCCCACATTTGACAAATGCACACATAAGAAAATTCATGCATGTCAAGGATTGTGCTTAGGTGCTTTGAGGCTTGAAGGGGCTGTGTAAGCACTACCATCCAAGTATAGTGTTCACAAGCCTTCACTGTCATCCTCAGTCAGCCAGGAGAGGCGATTCTGCATTGTAAGAACAATTAAACATTGGAGTAGGTTGCCTAGGGGAGGGGTCAAATCTCCCCTGCTGGAAATATTCAAGACTCAGTTTGGATGACGCTGGATCATCTAATCTAAGGTCTTGCTTTCAGCACAGGGTTGGACCAGATAATTGCCTGAAAGCACTTCCAGTCTAGGCTTTTCTATGTCTCTGTGATTCTTAACTGGGAAAGGGTAAGGCTTACACATCAAAGTCTTCCCCCGTTTAGTTTGAGGCAAGATTTTGGGTATTGCTAGTTGTCCTTTGATGGATGAAGCAGGGTTTTCTTCTTTTCTCTAGATTTAGTTTGATCATTTGTAGCTTTTAATATCCTTCTCTCAGCAGGTCAGGCATTCTGACCCCGTATGGGTTGAACTGCAACAAAATAGGTTTTATACTTTTGGGATAATTTAATGATTCTAGAGGAAATTGGGATTCTTCACATTCTGGACTTAGGATCATATCAGAAGAAGGTATATTCTTAATGAAATTGTGAATAGTTGAGGCCCTACTTTACCTGACATAAGATGCCCTTGTCATTCATCTGGTTGAAGGGGCAGAAAGGGGAGATTCTGGTACTGTTGCTGGAACCAGATTGGTGAAGGCAGGAATTTAGGTCAGATTCCTTTGCTGGACTGAAGGCACCACAGATGGCAGATGGTAATACCATGTATGTTAATTTAAAAAAAAAAAAAAGGTTACTTCCTAGCTGAGGAAGACATCATGGTCCGTTTGAGACATCCAACTGTGGACAGGTCTTGAGCTATCTTGATCCAAGATACATGCATTGCCCGATTCGTAGCAGTGTGTGTAAGTAGACTATTGTGGACATAAAGTAATTATTTTCAGAATTGAAACAGTTTTTAAGTATTACATAATGCAATGCCTTCATGACATGGGAAAACTATTTTTGTCTGCAAACTAAAATGGGAAGTTTAAAGAATTTGCTGACCTCTGTTCTACAGTAATGCGTATTAGCTCTTGCTTACTGCTTATTTGAAGGGCAGTTTAAGAAAAACGAAAAAAAAAAAAGTAAAAAAATTAAATCTTAGTTTGCATAGTACCGTAGCATGGAGAACTTGTAACAAATTATCTTCCACTGTGCCACAGACTTAGAACCATAGAATCATAGAGCAGTTAGGTTTGGAAAGGACCTTAAGATCATCGAGTTCCAACCCCCTTGCCATGGGCAGGAACAACTCACACTAAACCACGTCACCCACGGATCTGTCCAACCTGGCCTTAAACACCACCAGGGATGGAGCATTCACAACTTCCCTGGGCAACCCATTCCAGGGCCTCACCACCGTCACGGTAAAGAACTTCTTCCTTATATCCAATCTAAACTTCCTCTGTTGAAGTTTGAACCCGTTACCCCTTGTCCTCTCACTACAGTCCCTAATGAACAGTCCCTCCCCAGCATCCCTGTAGGCCCCCTTCAGATCCTGGAAGGCTGCTATGAGTTCTCCATGCAGCCTCCTCTTCTCCAGGCTCAACAGCCCCACTTTCTCAGCCTATCTTCATATGGGAGGTACTCCAGCCTCCTGATCATTCTCGTGGCCCTCCTTTGGACTTGTTCCAACAGTTCCATGTCCTTTTTGAGGACACCAGAACTGCCCGCAATACTCCAAGTGAGGTCTCATGAGAGCAGAGTAGAGGGGCAGGATCACTTCATTCAATCTCCTGGTCACGCTCCTTTTGATGCAGCCCAGGTTAAGGTTGGCTTTCTGGGCTGCAAGCGCACACTGCAGCCGGCTCATGTTCATTTTTTCATTGACCAACACCCCCAAGTCCTTCTCTGCGGGGCTGCTCTGAATCTCTTCTCTGCCCAACCTGTAGCTGTGCCTGGGATTGCTCCCACCCAGGTGTAGGACCTTGCACTTGGCATGGTTAAACTTCATCAGGTTGGCGTTAGCCCACCTTACAAACGTGTCAAGGTCCCTCTGGATGGCATTCCTTCCCTCATATCAACCGAACCACACAGCTTGGTGTCATCAGCAAACTTGCTGAGGGCGCACTCAATCCCACTGTCCATGGCACCGACAGATGTTGAACAAGACCGGTCCCAACACCGATCCCTGAGGGACACCACTCGTTACTGGTCTCCAGCTGGACATTGAGCCGTTGACCACAACTCTTTGCGTGTGGTCAGCCAGCCAGTTCTTTATCCACCAAGTGGTCCATCTGTCAAACTGATGTCTCTCCAATTTAGAGACAAGGATGTTGTGTGGGACAGTGTCGAACGCTTTGCACAAGTACAGGTAGGTGATGTCAACTGCTCTACCCCTGTCCTTCAGTTCTGTAGCCCCATCATAGAAGGCCCCCAAATTGGTCAGGCAGGATTTCCCCTTAGTGAAGCCATGCTGGCTGTCACCAAGCACGTTGTTGGTTTTCATGTGCCTTAGCATGCCTTCCAGGAGAACCTGCTCCAAGATTTTGCCAGGCACAGAGGTGAGACTGACTGTAGTTCCCTGGGTCATCCATTTTCCCCTTCTTGAAAATGGGGGTTATATTTACCTTTTTCCAGTCATTGGGAACTTCACCTGACTGCCATGAGTTTTCAAATATGATGGACAGTGGCTTAGCAACTTCATTTGCCAGCTCCTTCAGGACCCGCAGACTTGTGTACGTTCAGGTTCTTTAGATGGTCTCTAACCAGATCCTCTCCTACAGTGGGCCTACGGTCTTCATTCTCACTGTCCCTGCTTCTGCCTTCCAAGACTCTGGTGGTGTGGTCAGAATATTTGCCAGTGAAGACTGAGGCAAAGAAGTCATTAAGAACCTTAGCCTTCTCCAAACCCAGGGTAGCCGGTTCTCTTGATAGCTTCCGGAGGGGGCCCACATTGTTCCTAGTCTGTCTTTTGTTCGCGACGTGCCTATAGAATCCCTTCCTGTTATCTTTCACATCCCTAGCCAAGTTTAATTCTAACTGGGCCTCAGCTTCCCTAACCTGGTCCCTAGCTTCCCAGACAGCATCCCTGTATTCTTGCCAGGCCGCCTGTCCTTGCTTCCACCTTTTATAAGTCTCTTTTTTCCTTCAAATTTTCCTCAGCAGCCTCCTTATCCATCCAAGGAGGTCTCCTGGCCCTCTGTTGCATCCCGACTAGAAGGAAGTGCAGCAACTCTGGAGCTTGTAGCAGGTGATCTTTGAATATCAACCAACAGTCTTTGACCCCCCTGCCCTCTAGGGCTGTATCGCATGGAACATTACTAAGCAGGCTCCTGAAGAGGCCGAAGTCTACTCTCTTGAAGTGCAGAGCTGTGAGCTTGCTGAACGCTCTTTTCACTGTCCTGAGGATCTCGAATTTGACCGCCTCCTGATCGCTGCAACCAAGGCTGCCCTGAGCGTCACATTTCCGCCCAGCACTTCCCTGATGGTGAGCACGAAGTCAAGCATTGCACCTCTCCTTGTCGTCTCCTCTATTACTTGCAGAACGAAGTTGTCTTCCACACAATGCAGGAACCTCCTGGATTGTTTGTGCCGGGCCGTACCGTCCCTCCAACAGATATCAAAGTGGTTGAAGTCCCCCATGAAAACAAGGGCCTGCGAGCATGAGCCTGTTCCTATCTGTCTATAGAGTACTTCATCCGCAGAGCCCTCTTGATCGGGCGGTCTGTAACAGATCCCCACAGTGATGTCTCCCATCGCTGTTCTCTCTTTAACCCTGACCCACAAACTCAACGTGAAGGAAATGGGCATTGCTTTAATATCAATAGGACCAAAAGACTCACTCATGTTGCTTTTAACATTCTTTTCCAAGGAAACTCTTGCAATCCCAGATCATTAAGTCTCTTCCTCTAGCGATGCAGAAGTCCATACTATTAGAGAGCTTAGGATTGTAGCAAAACATTGTCTCGCTCATACAAGACTAATTTTCACTGCACTACAAAGTGTCTCCTCTTTGCAGTTTGCATTTTCAAAGCATTAAAATTATTTCTGCTCAATACTGTTCCTGAGGTATGCTAGCTTTCTAAGCACAGTGAAATACCAAGGTACCTATTTTATCAAAAGAAGTTACATAAACATCCTATTAAAAAGCTCAAGCCGGAGCACAACACTCTTCTATAAGAGTTATGACTCCTAATCACTAAAGATGTTGACAAGTAAAGTACTAACACATTAAAAAACTCATACACTTGCAGCGTGGAAGATTGCAATGATTTAACACACAAATTGGCTTTTTAGCAAAGTGGAAGAGTTTCTTGCAAGAAATTTTGGAGGAATTTTTTTTTTTCTGGCAGCACAAATTCGTAATTATAGTTCACCCCAAGATTCAAAACATCAACAACCTCTTACACATTCAAAACATCTGCAATTTGCTTGTACCACACAGCAAGACAAGGGCTATGGGTGATGTCAATGGACACCGAGTGTACATCTTCAAAGCCGGTGCATCAGGACAGTAGAGGATTAATCTAAGCACAAAGCAAGAACATACTGAAGCGAAATGATCTTAAATCAGAAAGCCAGTCTACAATCTCATGTACTTAAAACTGAAATGATTAGAGATAATGCATCTTTCTGATTTTACAGTTCACTATTAGCTGGAAAACTTACAAACCACTCCGGTGTCTGGTATGGAAGTTAAACTACTTAGGATATGGATCATCCTCATCCAAGCTTATTTATAGAATAACAGTTTAATACTGCGATTATGGAATCATCATAATGTAGGCAGTTTTGTTGGCTACTGACAGAAAAAAAAAAACCCACACTTTTCGACATAAAGCAGTAACTCGCACGTAGAGGCCAAACTCTAACCCCCCAAAGATACAAGCACATGACATGACCATTTGAACTTCTGAAGAAAGATCAACTCTATTCAACTTTCAGAATTCTTGACTGGAAAAATTTGCCCACACCGCAGAGAGATGAAAACTGATTAAATTCTCAAAGTATTCTCTGAAATGTAAACAAGTAAAATCATCCTGGAACACTTAATGGCACACGGAATACACCATAGCAAAGGCCAAAACACACACCATAACTGTCCTGTGCTGCGCCCTCATTAACGCAGGAGAGGTGTTGCAGATTTCATACACCTTAAAAAACTGCTTCAACCAGCCCGCAAGAAGAGCAAGGAAGCATAACAGCAAACGTTAAAAGTTAAACAAAAAAGTGAAGTTTCCAGTTGGGTTTGCTGAAAGCATCCTGTGATGCCTGCAGAATGCAATCCTAGCAACTGCGGTATTTTCAATTAAAGATGGAGCTCTTTTTAAAGAACAGAAAGTAGACAAGCAACTGAAGGAGGGGGGGATTGTCACAATGTCACAAGCTTCCATTTTTAGCTAAAATGTAGCCTGGTAAAAGCAACATGAAAATTACAGGCCAAGTCATTCACCACACTACAGTACTGGTTCCGCAAAGAGTTCATGTAACAAGCTTTATACACTGTCTTAATCAGCCCTTACAGCCCTGCTTAGCTGAGAGCTTGAGGTTCTCAACATCAAGAACTGGGGTTTCTAAAACTGGAGAGAACAAGAAGTACCACAGAATACTCTAAGCTTGGTTCAAGTGGTTAAACCATTATACCAAAGCACCTGGAGGCTGGCCAGCCCTACACATAGCTGGTATTCTTTTGAATATTCTTGATTCAGAAGTTTCAAAGTTCACAAGTGCTATTTTCGCAATTGGAGAAGCTTTCAGGCTTGAGAGATATAGGACAATCCAAAATACTTATATATATTTACAAATGACCATGAATTCTTTGCATAAACAGTGTTATGAAATAATAATAAATACATGAATCAGCTTTGTTTCTAGTTTTGTCAGACAATGGGCTGGTATCTGCAAGCAGGTATTGACTCAATCATGTTTTCTGATTTTCACCACATCATTTAAACTATCTTATGGGCTGAATAATCTGCATCTGTTTCTTTCTGTGTGTTTGCAGTTTGTTTTCTTCTTTTTTTCCTGTACCTACTAGATTGCATTAGAAATAAAGAAAATTTTGGAACTTTGTTTTAGTTCTGACTTGTATTAACAAGTGGCAATCTGGTGTCCGTTAGGCTCCTGCCCTTCCTGTTTGACAAAGGCAACTTTCCTTTCTCTGATAATCTTTATTACCATTGATTTGTTTGTTTTTAAACAGAGCAGTCCTACACCCTACAAAATAAAGGGTTGAATAAGCTTCATGTAAATGCTCTGTGCAGAGTATTGAACGCAAGGCACAGCTCATATACCTGTGTAGCACAAAACAAATCATAGGCATTAGTTTTCAGCCAAAAGCAGTATAGTCATGTCTGCATGATGGTGTGCCAGGTGTCTTGTAGTGTTCCATCTTCAGTCAGTCTGGTTCAGGCACTAGCTTGGCTTGCTTTGGCTCAAGTTTCTCTGCTTATGCTACGTTTTATAAAGTAGATGTGCTCTCGCTTCTTGCAAATGACAGATTACTTGATGTGTCCTGATCTCTTCCCCAGATACAGAAAGCCTTTTTTACATGCGCCTATTTGACATTTTCTATATCAAGGTTATCTAGAATGATGCATGCTATTCTTGATAAAGTCTTGCTGAAACACTTACAATTAAAGGCTGCTTGAAATATTTCCTTGTCTCTTCTGGAAATACCTGTCATCATGTATCCTGGCATTGAATTTTGTCTTTCACTGCCATATTACAGTGGCTTATGCCAGGGTACCTTCTGCTTACTGATCAGTTTACTGTCAGACATACATTATGCATTATCTCTGCATTTCTGTACTTTCAGTTGCTAGATCATACTTTGGATCTAATTTTGAGTGTTCCATTTTCCTTGCTTTTTGAAACTTTTTTTTTTAAAAATTGTTTTCTACATAGGAAGCCTTTTGTCTGATAATGTAAAAAAAAAGTCTTCATGATGTATTTATTGCACAGTTAGATCTCTGGAAAAATTAGTCTTTTCTGCTGGTCTCTAACAATGAGAGACAGGACTGGAGGAAAAAATAATTTGGGAGTGGAAGTTTGTCTTGTCAAATACACCTTTTTGTTAGATTTTTTTCTTTTTTAATTGACAGGCTGTCATACAATTCCCCTTGCTTCTTTTAAGTTGGTTGTAGGGTCTGCTGTCACAATATGGCCATGAATCATTATATGTTTGAAGAAGTGCCTTGTTGAAAATGGCAGAAGTCATGGTTTCTAATTACATCTGGATATTTCTTTTATGTAACTCAATTGACCTCATCGTGTTTCTTGAATTAAAGGACTTAAAGGAACAAGAAGCTGTTAATTCAGATGGGGCTCCTAATATTACATTGTTATTGTTATATAATAAAACCCACGAATGTACATACCATCAGCAGAGTCTTGATTTTAGGCTGTGATTTTTAAACCTAGTAACTTGTCTTTTAGATGTAGAACTTGGCTTTTTCCTCTGCTTGATCTATTCTGTTTGTTGCTACTAGTAATGGGACAATTCTCTTCTGAAGCTCCAGCTGTTAACCAATCTTTGTTGCTCATTTGAAAAATCCTGTTAGTGGAGGAAACGTGGTAAAGATCTGCTTCTGTCTTAGACAGAATAGATGTACTATCAGGGTGTATGGAGAAGAAAAATGTGAGGTCTCTGGAGGAATAATGATTCTATTAGAAACCATGTATGTTCAGATGGGCTTTCTTTATAAAGCTGCATTTTCTTTGATGTGGTAAATATTTGCTGTGCAGTGAATATATTGCTGCTGGTTTGTTTTAACCTTCTTATTGTAAACCCTCAAATTAAGATAATGGTCAGTCTTTTCAGTCAGTATAATCTGAGTCTGATTTAAGAAAATTGGTGTTAACCACCCTTCTTACTGTAGTGGAGATAAAACTGCCAAGACATGAAAAGTGATAGTTGGGGAAAAGTTTAACTTCAGCCAAAAAACCTTCACTGCTGCTTTTGGCTGTTACATTTGTGTGCAAGCATGTTAGTTTTGTTCTATCCAGGAGTACCAAGCTGTGTGAACTGCCAGGTTGTTCAGGCTGTGGTATTGCAACATGGGCTGTGAAGTAACATTTTAGAAGGCATACATCCATTCTGCATTTCACAGCATAGAAACCCATTTCACTTGTGTTTCTTCTAGCTTTTGTTTTATCTAAATGAGACTGGTTTGTGTGTGTGTTGTGGATCTTTTTCCTTTCCTTCCGAATGTTTGTTTTTCCAGTCTTCAGCAACATCTAGAAATAGTGTGAGTGGCAGTTTGGCATCTTCAGTTTGAGAGACTCTCAAGATTGCTTCCTTTAAGCAGTTGGCAATTAGAGATGGTGTAAAACTACAAATAGTTAAGGTTCTTAGGTGTATTTAAGCATGGCTAGTCAGTAACATGAAGTTGAAATAAATTAAGATGCACTTCTGATGCTTAAATTCTGTGGGGGTGTTCTAAAGAAGAAATGTTCAGCACACCTTTGAAAGCTGTAGACATATATGAAGCTTGGAACTGAGCAGGACAGTGAGGTGGTCACTCATTCTTAGTTGTCTGTCTTTTCTCCTTCAGGAGTTTGTTGTCCTCTTGGATGAGCCAGCATGACTGTGTGTACTGTTTCTTCCTAATCAGGTGTCTCAGTGATGCAGTTTACTTTATGACATGGTTTTAAAAACCTAAGTTTATTTTGGTAGAATTTGGTGAAGGAGCAATTATGTGTACAGTTACAGTGAGTGATTTGAGGGGGATATTAACTGAACTTTTGAAGTGTGACGTGGTGAGGTTTTTGAGGTAGCAGCTTCAGCAATGCCTCATTTGCAGCATAGTCTGAAAAGAATGAATTGAATTAGTAGCAGCCTTTAAACAAAGTCTTTCCAAACATGATGATCTTTTTATCTTGAATCTATTCTAAATAGACTTAGACACAAACTTAATTGATACAATTTATTTATAAGCAGGAATCTATGTAGATTTTGAACTAAGTGTATTTCATAACTTATAAAAGTATAAACTGGCTATAAATACTTGTAATTGATAGGCTGTGGAAGGTCAGTAAGACACAAAGCAAGGTTTTCAGAATCCTTCTGTCTGGTTTTGATATTATTGTTACTTCCAAGAAAATAAGGGTATCTTTGGAGTCATGGTATTGTCCTCTTTGTAATGCAGAAACATTAAAAGCAAACAGAACTTGAGGGAAGATCATTCTTCAAAAGAATTTCATAGATCGTGATTGAAACCTCTACTTTGTGATTCATACAAATGCATAGATGGTGCAGTTATCATAGACATTTGAAAGTAGAATATACAAATAACACAAAAATCAAATGGAGCATATGGGGTAGATGCATAAAATTATTGTTAAAATATTCTGTAGGGTGCTGCCTTTTCTTTCTTGCTAGGTTTTACATGGGGAGTACAATAATACTCCTATGGGATTCTGGGGACTAAATAAGAAGACTGAAGCATTGTTGAAATGGTACTTTGAAGAGGGAGAAAATTAAAAGTAGTGACCACTAGTGCTGAAGCAGTTGAGATCTGACTGTCTCGTGTGAGTAGGAATGTGTGTTGTCATTTAGCACTTCATCAGAATGGTTTATGCTGCCATCATGAGGAAATTTTATTACAAGTAGCTGCTGCTTTCTTTCACCACTGTGGTACTTGTTCATGATTTATACCATTCTAAGTTAAGACTGTTGAAGCACCTTCTGAATTTCCTTGAGTATGCGCATGGAATTAATAGTATGCTTTGAATAATTTAATTAGTCTAAAATAATTTTTAAAAATCTTTCAAGCACAAGCATTTGCAAATAAGGTGAAGTGTAAAAATGAATCTGGGTCTGGCTGGCATTCAGGTTTCTGCACTTCTGATGATCTTTATTTTTCTTGAAGACATCCAGAGAATCCTGCAGTACATTTATCTTCTGATATTTTGAATTAGAAACCACAGATGTCTTCTGTAGTCTTCATATCCTCATTATGCTGGTTTTAGCCTGCAGTGCAGAAGGAAACATCTAGAATAATGCCACATCATTTATGATGTGAAGCTTGCAATATATGTTTAGGCTGAACAAGCAGTTGGAAGCTTCTGTAATGGAATTGCAGTGCTTTTATCTGTCTCAGATGGCAAAACTAATCTGTTGGAACACAAGTAAAGTGGGAATGGCTTTGACATTTTAGGCTGTTAAATCAAGAATAAACCAGAATTTCAGGTATCATGTATGATCTTAGAGGGTAGTAGTTTCACAGAGTCTCTAGTATCTCAGCTGTAATTTCTTTATAGTATCAAGCATGTCATGCATGAGGGGATTTGTTTTCTCGCTTTAGAGAAGTCCATTGGAGGTTTCTCTTCTGTCTTTCAGTACTTCTAGAACCATGATAATTTTAATTTGAACTTCTTACAAAATTACTTTTTCTGTGCCAAAAGCTTAAACATTATGAAAGCTGTTCACACAGCTTCACATAGCTTCAAAGTATTTCTCTATGCAGAAAAGCTATTTAGCGTATTGATACTTCCTGGGTCTGTTTCATTTTAGATGTCATACCAGAACTGGAAAATACGCCCGCAAATCATCACAGGCATCTTACGTGTAGTCTTGTCCTCTTTACAGGACATCAGTAACACAGATCCCATAGTTTAAGGTTCCCATCTATTAATTTATTATAATAGCCCTTTGAAAATCTGAAAGTTGTATCTCATTTTATGCTTAATACTTCCTTTTTCACCATTAGTGTAAAGACTAATCTGTCTCCCCTTCCTCCTTTTTTAGGTGAAAAAATTGTTTAGGTATAGTAGAGTAAACATGAACTAAGTTTGAGATCTTTAGCTTGTTGAATCTAAGCCAACCGTATCCTGGGCTGCATCAAAAGGAGTGTGACCAGCAGGTCGAGGGAGGTGCTCCTGCCCCTCTGCTCTGCTCTCGTGAGACCTCACTTGGAGTATTGTGTGCAGTTCTGGTGTCCTCAACATAAAAAGGACATGGAACTGTTGGAACAAGTGCAGAGGAGGGCCACGAGGATGATCAGGGGACTGGAGCACCTCCCGTATGAAGATAGGCTGAGAAAATTGGGGCTGTTCAGCCTGGAGAAGAGAAGGCTGCGTGGAGACCTCCTAGCAGCCTTCCAATACCTGAAGGGGGCCTATAGGGATGCTGGGGAGGGATTCTTCATTAGGGACTGTGGTGAGAGGACAAGGGGTAATGGGTTTAAACTTAAACAGGGGAAGTTTAGATTGGATATGAGGAAGAAATTCTTTATTGTGAGTGTGGTGAGGCCCTGGAATGGGTTACCCAGGGAAGTTGTGAATGCTTCATCCCTGGCGGTGTTCAAGGTGGGGTTGGACATAGCCTTGGATGGCATGGTTTACTGTGAGGTGTCCCTGCCCATGGCAGGGGGTTGGAACTCGATGATCTTAAGGTCCTTTCCAACCCTAACTATTCTATGATTCTATGATTCTAAATGCTGTGGGAAAAGAGGCGGTCCTGTTTCATGGGATTTTTTATAGTATGTTTATTAACTGTTCCCTTTTATTAGGGAATAAATTAGCATATAAAAAATTGAGTACTTCTTGGCAATGAGGCAGTTCTGATTTTTGAAGAGCAGTGAAGATACGAAACTTAGCATTTTCCACAAAGCCAAATTAAAACTTGAAACAGGTAGACAAGAAATACTTCCGTTAAGATTGGCCAGGATTTCTTAGTCTTGTATATGTATATAAAAAAAAAATCCAGTTTGTGAATGCAATACGATAAGAAGATTTCATATGATAGACAGTTCCTAAATTTGAAAGTTGTCAGGGACAGAACCAGCAGCTGAAGTACTGGGGAGATCACAAGGAATCTAAAAGAACAGATCAGGAAAAAAAAGTGAGTCACCAGGATGGTGAAGTTGTGATAGGGAGAAATGGGAGAATTTGGGAAGAGAAGTGGTTACTTAAATATCCAAAGTAAGTGGATACAGCAATCTAAAAAACATTACTTAGCAGATGTGTTGAGTAAAAATTTCTGTAGGAAAAAAGACTGCTTGAAGGGGTTCTAAGAATTGATTTTATTAGTAGCTCAATGTGGAGAAGACATATATGCCTGGTTCTGAAAAGTGATCAGAAGGATGTGACACTGGGATTTCAGCAGATATGTGTACCACCGCACCAATAAATCCATCCCCTTCTGCCCCATGAGCAATATGGAAACTGGTATCAGGTTATGTGAGTGATTACTGTTACATTTGTATAAAATTGGAGAGTGCAAGTTTGTCAGCACTGCACAGCTGAAATACACCTTCTTTCTGATGTTGTTCTAAACCTTGTATGTGCTTGTTTCTGGTTTGAATGTACCCCTAGGAAGTATGTCTGGGATGTGTTTGCTGGTGTAACATTATGTAAATATTGCTTCAAAGCAAAAATAAGTTAGTTGTGACTCATTAGTGTTATGATTCCAGCTTAAAATATTTTGAGACTCAGTGTTATTTTGTTACAATTTGTGAGCACCTGCTTGTAAATGTGAAGTAATCAAAAACAAATGTTGAATTAGGATGGATTGCCACTTGCTAGATGTTATCATCTGGTAGGTTTTAATGGAGGGACTTGTGTAGCATTACCTAGAGCCACTTCTTTGCATGTATTTTCATTCTCATCTATGAGGTAAATAAGGAGTAATGAGAGTATTTCCAAACTGAAGGTTTTAATCTTGTGGTGATGAGTAAAATAAAAGCTTAGGAAAAAGTTTAATTCTCATGCGTATTTTTGGTGAACTGGAAAGGAAACTGAAGGCTCATAGTTTCAGTTTTTTAAATTTTATTTTAGCTCATTTTAAAATTATATCCCTTAATAAAAAGAGCATAGTAATTTTGCCTTTTATTGTTTGCATTGCATTTTATTTCAGTCAAAACACTTTAATTTTTAAATGTATACTATATGTAAATGTAGCTAATACATGCTTAAGCTATAAAGATGGACCTCTTCCAGTTTTGTGTTGTGCCTTGTGTATTGCTGTTTTGAGCACAGACATAATACAAATACAGGAAACAGTGAAGATGACAGGAGCAGCAAAGAGCATTTCAATGATGAGAGTAAAGTTATAGCAGCTTATGAAAAATAACACCCCCTTCAGCCCCCTTTTCTTCCTAAATATGGAAGGAATTGCAGTTGTGTAATTATAAATGATGGTATTTTCGCAAAGGCTTCTCTGTGTATCTCCAGCATAACAAAATTCATCTAAAATACATGTTCTGTCCTTTGATATAACTGGCAGAGAATGTGTTGAGTCTCTCAAAGACTGTGGGTTGCCTAATGTATAATTTTAAATGAACAACTTTTTAAAGAAAATAAGGCAAACACTTCTCTTCCAATTAGATTTACTAGGAAGAGCTTTAAGGCAAATCTAATAGAAACAGTGTGACCTAAATTACCATATCATGTTAGATAATTGTTTTAACACAGCATATTGTTGAGACAAAATTTAGTTACAGAGGATAGGGACAGTGTATTTTCTGATTGGTTTGTGTGGAAGTTTGTCACAGAGATGTTTTAAACTTACTGAAGTTTTTGGACCAGAAGTCATTTTGTGATAGGCAGTATTTTGAAGAGAGTTTTAAAATAAGGCGTAATAATTCCTGATAATCTTTGAAGTATGAGTTGTGGAACATGGCAAGGCTCTTTCAATAAATTTAATATTCCACAAAACTGCAGAGATTTTTAATTCATACCTCTGAGCAGAAATTTACAGATTTAATCCTCATCATCCCGAAAGTGCTCCAGTTTTTTAAGAACTTCCATTAAAATCATGCTTGCAATAACGGTTTCTGCTTTCCTTTGAATAATTAATCTGAGGAGGGATATTTTCTTGAATGATTATATTTAATTTGGCTTTATATAACAAGATGATTAAAGATGATTAACTTGTTCTAGATGGGAGGAAACCCAGAAGGTGATTGTCTGCAAATGTAATTATGCAAAGCTGCTGTCATCTCAGCCACAGAAGTTCTGTGGCCAAGGACTAATGTTGAGAACTAATTAAAATAATGCATCATTTAAACATTAATTTCCTGTTTTTAGGAATTATCTGGGATATAATATAATTATAGTTTCTTGATATTTGGTATGTAAATTTATTGCCTTTCTCTTGAAACATGCAAAAGACTGATGGCAGTAAGTGGGTGTGCTCATGTTAGGGCATCTCCAGGAGGAAGTGGTTTTAACATTGGTGCAAAATCAACTAACATTGAACTTTAATCAGTTATGTAAAATGAGCTGATTGTGGTTTGTTTTTCTTAAGCCAGTCTGAAGCACTGAAACCAATTTAAGAGACCAGGTTTAGTCTTTTTTCTATGTGTGGGTGACCTGTTGGGAGGAAATGATGGCAATGAGGCAGGCAGTATTCTGCTCTAATCATCTTCCCTCCCCTCTAATCATCTTCCCTCCCCTTTCATGCCTTTCCAAGGCAGAAGGAGTGAAGGCGTTAATGATTTTTTTCAGCAAGTGGGGAGAGGGCAAGCTCCGTCCTTTTTAATGATTGTGCTTCGCTTTTGAATGCTTTAGGCTTAATCATGAGAACAGTTAATGACTGACTGAAGCTGACTGTAACAGTGCTATGAAAACGTACTATCTTAGGTATGTATCAGTGTTCAGTCCTTGCAGAAGGATTGTAATGTTTAAATCTAAACCCTGTGTTTTTTTCATTTGTTTCATGTACTGAATGCCGGAGATAATAAAAGGGTTTTGTACTTACTTCTCACTAACCATTGTGAGTTTTCCATCCTGTAACTTTAAATGTGAAGTATTTACTTAGTACTATGTTTTTCAAAGTTTGCTTTGTGTTCAGAATACCTTCCTGAAATTTGGGTAGTGTTATCTTAAATCATTAAAGCAGTGCATGTTGGATATTCCTGGCACATACTGTTAACACTGGCTTTCTCTTAGTAGTTACTTTCCAGTTTTGTGAAAGATCTTGATGAGAAAGGAAGAATGTTTCTTGGTCATTGTGGACTTTACCTTCAAACTGATGATTAATTCATATCAAAGAGAATAAATATTTGTATTATTTGAAAAATTACTAATGTTATTATGAGGGATGGAGATGGAATTATTTGTAATGCCTTCTGAAGTAATGAAATTGATCTAGGAATTAAAAGCTCAATTAAAAATAAAATCATGCTTTGTCTTGGCTATTTTTAATAATGGCAAGTCATAAGTTTTACTGTCCTGATTTGAGTCTATATCCTTTGCATTTTTATCCTTGTTATTCTTCGGAGTTGGAGGGGGAAATACCCTTCTGTTTTGGCAAAGCGCCTGAGGTTAGTAAGGTGTTGTAAACATGAATCAGGCTTCAGAAGATTAATCAATATATAATTAGTGATTTTTTTATTCGTGTGTGTAAGTCAGTGTAAGTTTTGTCTACTCTGTTTTGCATAGAAGTGCATCCCATGCCCTTGAAAAGCACTTGGCTCGTGTTTCCTTGCGCACTTCCATTCCTTGTGTTCCTGGGTATTTTTGTGTTTCCATAAATCTCATTGTTCTTTTAGAATTCTCTGCAGACTGTTTGGTTTGAAAATGTGTCTGTGATTCAAATGTGTGCTGTATATTTTATCATTTCACAGTTAAGTTTAATTTCTACCATTTCAAGATTGTGTATGGTAATGGAAATCATAAAAATGTAACAGAATACAAATACATTAATGTAACAGAATACATTACTTTTTTCCTGAGATTAAAGTGCCCTACCAAAGAACATGCCAAAAGTAAAAAAAATAAGTTCTTGCACCAGCACAGAATTAAGAGTTTAAATGACTGACTGTTTAAAAAGGCTAGTATGAAATATTTACGTTTCAGAGAATAGGTTAGATTTATCTCTACTTCTGCAAACTTCAGTTTGTAGTGCTGAATTGCCATATAGTGGCACACGAATTGACCTAGCAAATGAAAAAGTTTTGCTCTGCAAATTGAATTTCTTAAGTTCAATGAACAAATGCAAGTATGATAAAAAGTGCCATCTGTCTAATTAAACAAATGTTTCTTCAGGGAGGCTGGGATGACATGAACTATGGATACAGTGTTTCTCTTTTAACTAAAAAAACATGCCTGCTGCTTTTGACTAGTCCAGGTGTGCCTGTGGGGACAAAGGAGTAGAATTCAGGAGAAGTAATCCAAGAACTGATGGATACCTTGTTTCTTTTTTTAATGCTTAGATTATAATACATAAAGATGATAGTTAGAAACAATCTTGAACTAATTGAAGTACAGAGTTCTCAAAATATTTTGTGTAGTGTAAAGGATGAATTTGTTATCTTTCGTGTGTCTGAACTCTGGGGTATTTTTCATCCTGGTAATGACCTTCAACTGGTTTTAATATGCTGGAGTTGGTACTAAAAATATTTTATCAAGAATATTTCAGATTACTTGTAACAGTGCTAGTAACTGAATGCAAGCCAGCTCTGGTTCAGAAGCCTTTATTAGGAAAGCTTATTTTGGAAGTGGTTTTATTTACCACCCTGACCTCAGGAGTTTGTACACCCTACAGTTTTTCTTTTTACTCTTATTCTTTTGAGGTACATTGAATTACAAAAATTACTAAAGTGAAATGACAGTGTTTTATTTACCTCTAATTGTAACACTTTTCTGTAATCTGGTACGTGATTTGTACACTTTACAAGGTTACAGTTTATTTGCTAGTAAGAATTTTGAATACGTTATTCTTATAGATTAGAATTTATCAGGACTGTTAATATCAAATCTGTCTGAGTTTAAAAAGACACTGTGTGACAGTGCTCTTATATAGAAGACTTTATTTTATTTATCCCTATGATCAAAAATAGCATCAGCCTTCCATATTTGTAATTCTACAAGATATTATATATTCTGGAGTTTCATCAAGGGCCAGCAAGATGAAGTTTGGATGCTATTAAATAGACATTTGCTTAGATTGTATTAATGAGTCGTATCTGTTTGAGAGAGAAACTTGCTATGTTCTGGTAGCTCAAGCAAATTAAGATTTGTTTGGGTCATGATAGAGAGGAACGTGACTTTTAAATTCAAAGTAATTTTAAAAATTCCTCATAAGATCATCTTTGCAGTTTCTACGTATGTTTGTAGTGACTATTTTTATTAAATCACTTCAGCCCAATTTACATGCGTCCATACTCTGTGAAATACTAGATTTCCTGTTTTGTTTTGTTTTTCTTTTTGTTAAAGTTTATTCCTTTAAAGTTTACTTGGCTGACGCGGGGTTTTTTTGTGGTTGTTTTTTTTTTTTCCAATTATTTTGGTTAGTTTTCTGTTCTGTGTTTTCATGTCATTTGGCTGTAAGTATTTGTCTCTCTCCAGTATTAATTTTTAAGTAGGATAAAGTAGCTTAATCCCATTTCAGACTCTGCTTTTTTTTTTTCATATATATATAGTAATGTCTTCATGAATGCTTGCTTATATTCTTCAGAAGACTTATTTCAGATTTAAGAGTATGGAATTATTTAACAGAGTGAGAGAATGTAACATGATTGTGTGATTTTCTTTGAACTGAAATGTGGAATACCTGCTGATTCTACAGCATACTGGATTTAGACTTTTGTGTTTAATGGCAGTAAGCAGAAAATGGAATGATCTCTCCCAAAATGGTCTTTAAAGATAGTCAATACCTGGTACAGGCCTTAAAAATCTTTGCTCTGTAGAACTTTTTGGAAAAGTCTTGTACAGATGGGTTAAGTTGAACTTCCTTTTAGGAACTAAGTGGGATTCTGTTTTGGTTTGTGCCTTTTTTTTTTTTTTTTTGGGGGGGGGTATGTGTGGGGAGTGGAGTGTTGGGTTTTGCTTGTTTTGTTTTGGAATTCTTTCCTCTTTCTGGCCAGTGATGAGGCTGGCATGGATTCACAGCCTTGCAGCTGTGATAGCGCTGGATTTCAGGCATGTGAATCCTACAGCTTTTCTCCACCAGACTGGTATCCCCGACATGAGCTTCCTCAGTGTATTTTTAGGTGACAGCCCTTGTGACTGTATATGCTATAAAGCTGAGGGAAGAGGTGTTTAGTCCCTTAGCTGCCTCCTTCCAAAGCCTGTGTGAGGGCAGTGCAAGGCCAATCAGACTCTGGTGATGAAACACTGTGTCACTGATGCTCACTGCTCCAATCTGTGCTGTGGCCAATGAACTTTTTGCTTTCCAGCAAGAGCAATAACCCTCTTCCAGTCTACTGACAGATGGTGAGTTGCTGGTAATGACTGTGTGTGGCCAGGTGAGTTTGATTTGTTTCCTGGGTGATGGTCGTGGGATGATGCAGAGTGAACCTGGTGGTAGAGGGAAACATTTCCTACTAGCATGGAGGGTGAGATCATCCCCCAGAGTTCATGTAGGTTAGAATTCAAAGATATACAGTATAGACTGTTCATGTGCACAGGTACAGAATAACTAAAATCTGTGTACCTCTGACTGTTGGTAGAGCTTAGGTGAATCCTAGAAGTTAGCTTCAAATTGCAGGTTACTTATGGCTAACTGTTTCAGCTGGAATTGCAGTTAGAGAGGAGGCAAGGTCTTAAGGAGGGTACTTCGCCCTTCCTATTTGTGTCATGGTCAATAGCTTTATATCTGTGAGGTTTCATGACCTGCAGTAGGTTAATTACAGCCCAAGTATTCTCCTTCTGCCTCAGAAGAGATCCTGATGTTTTATCATTGACCAGAATTTTTCTTTCTCATTCTGCAGATTGCTGTAGGACAGAATGGCTTGGTTGAGAACACAGTAGCTGGGTACATATCAACTTCATTGTGATTTCAGGTTTGCAGGCAGGAGGATTCACTGCTCTAGTTCAACCGGACAGGGTTATCTCTGACAGGCAGGATGTCAGCTCTTTTCAGTTACATATGAATCAGTTGAGAACCTTTGACCACAATGATGAGTTGTTTAGCTTCTGCCTGAACACTTGCTAAACAGTGAAGAGACGTGCACTGGTTATCTGACAGTAGGTCAAGTTTCGATTTTATTAATCTCAATTTAAGTGTGTGCTTTATTCCCATATTTCCTATCATGCAATATTTGTGAGAGCTGTTGAGAAGTCTTGGCTGACTGTTGAAAAGTCTGATGGTAAAAGTTACCTAAGATGTAGACTTGGTGAAATACTAATGTCAAATGAAATTTGTCTGTTACAGCTTCAGGCTCCCTAAATGATTTGTTTTGGTCTATGAGCTTTAGGTTTTTGTTCACAATTGCTTATTTACACATCCAGCCTGAAGAAGGATCCTGTCTTTTGGGCACTCAGAGGAGAATACAAAGGGTTGAGCTTATGCTTATAAATGAGGAATTTATAATCAATTTCCAGGAAGAGTGGAAGAGGCAAGAGAGAAGGGAGATCTGCTACCTTCGGTTTTTACACAAAGGCTGAGAAGATGTGCTTTCAAGTACTAATGGTGATGTGTGATTAGTACTTAAGCTGTGATTTTTGACTTGATGTAGAATTGAAATACAAGGGAGGCTGTACAGGCTGCACCATAACTGCTTCTAGCTGGAATAGCTTTAGGGTAATGCTGTTCAGATTGCCTTGCAAGTCAGGACTCTGGTGCTGGGCTTCTGAGCATCTTTGTAGCTTACCTAGAAGTGAAGTAGGTTAAAGGCAATTTTATGTTTGGGCTAAAATATAATCTTGTTTAGATGGGAATTTAATAATTTTTTCTTTTTTTATTCTAGATTGGGACAAAGACATCACAAATATTATTTTGTAATCCAAGTAAGAATGGAAGGAGTAATGTAGCAAGTAGGCATCTCTGTCCCCGTAACTCCACTATGGATTCATGGATACTTGAAGTAAATTCCAGGTTTTGCTTCAGGTGTAAGAATTTTTAAGATCTAGCTTCAGACTCTGACAGGAAGACTCAATCCAGATACACTATTTCTTTAAATCCACCAAATAAAGTACTCATTGTGGAATTCTTCCAAATCCAATGTCTTTTTCAAGCAGTATTTAGCTTTTTATTGTATGCTTTTGGTAACTGATTCCTCGAATGATGTTGAGAACACATCATTCTGAACAAGCCTGTGTCTGTCTGGAGGACACCTAGTTTCAAGCCAGTGCTGCTGATGTCTCTGTGTGATTTCTGTGTCTCTGAAGAGGAGCATGGAATGAAACAGGTTTGCGTTCACATGTGGCGTCTTAAGATTAAGCTTCTGTGTGCAGAAATATGTCTGTACCTAAAATAGAAAAACTATGGGAAACTACCCTGAAAAAATAAGTCTTAGCTCAGTTGTTTGACTAACCAGTTTAGGAGTGCAGCAGAGATTATGCACTGTCAGTGAACCCACTAGTCTGCCTCAGAAAAGACTGAAATACATCTTCAGCAGCTAGGTTAGATCGTTTGCTCACATAGATGTTTTTTCTCAAGTTCTGGTGTTGTTTTTAAGTCCTCTTTCCTTCCAGTGTTTTTTTGTTACCACTTTGGGTTTGGGTTTTTTTGGTTTTGTTTTTCCCTGCATAAATATCTAGCTAGTCTTTAGCTTCTTCAGTTTCAAATTTGCCGTTATTCTTCAGTGTTACTGAATATTTTCTTATTCTTGTGTTTCATACTGAAAGGAAAAAAAGACTTTCCATTGTGTCTTCTAAGTACTGCTCATTATATCAAATATCTTTGTAATATGTTCTTTGTAAGTAATAATGTTATTTTCAAACTACAAGTAATGATTTTCCCTGCATTTCCTATAATATTTTTTTTTCTTTTTCCTTCTATTTTAATGTTTAATGTATTTCTTAGCAGGCAGGGAAAGTACCAAATTTACTTCTTCTGGAAGTAAATTATTGATTTATGGTATTGATGTTACAATAATTTCTGCATGACACTTATTCTGTTTTTATGAATACTAAACATTTTATATTCATTTTGATATCTCATCATGTAACTGTCTGCAGTGTGCCAGCTTTCCTTTTGAGACTTGATGAAGTTTATTTAGGTTCCACTAATGAGGTTAGTTTCTGTTTCTCCTTCAGTCTGCCTGTTTAAACAAATTTTCCATTAGTTCTTCAAGGGTGTTACTTTTTTGAAATGCCTAAAAGTGGTCATGAGCTTGAAACTTCCAAGAAGTACTGACTTTTTAACAGATATTTTAATGGGACTAAAAGAATCATTACTTTAAGGCTGATTCTGTTCAAATACAATTACCCCAGCCAAGATAATAAATTCCTGTAATAAGAAAACAGCCTTTTGAGGAGAGTTTTTGCTTTGCTGACAAAGAATTTTATCTCCATGCCACAGTGGAGATCACTGAGATAACACTGCTCAGGCCTATAGGGATTCTGGGGAGGGACTCTTCATTAGGGACTGTAGTGATAGGACAAGGAGTAATGCGTTCAAACTTAAACAGGGGAAGTTTAGATTGGATATGAGGAAGAAATTCTTTACCGTAAGGGTGGTGAGGCACTGGAATGGGTTGCCCAGGGAAGTTGTGAATGCTCCATTGCTGGCGGTGTTCAAGGCCAGGTTGGACATAGCCTTGGGTGGCATGGTTTAGTGTGAGGTGTCCCTGCCCATGGCAGGGGGGTTGGAACTAGATGATCTTAAGGTCCTTTCCAACCCTGACTATTCTATGATTCTATGATTCTCCAGGCTTTCAGCCTATCTTTGCTCTTTGCAGTGCAGTTACACCTCAGTTAAGTGTTGCATAACAGGTCAGTTACTTCAGTATTAAGGTAGCTGTAAATTCTGGAACACTCAGTATTTGAGCGTTAAACTTACTTTCTTTGTTTAATTTTGTTCCAGCAAAGTAGTAAGTACTACATGGCACACTATGCCTAACAATACTAATGTAGTTACTTTAAAGTAAGTTTGTTGGCACTAAAACACAGAAGTAAAATTCGAACAAACATGACTGCAGTTGGAATGAAACCCACTTGTCTCTTTTATTGGAGGTGATGTTTGGCAGGTAGGTCTGGATCCCAGAAGTAGTTCTTTACTGTAATTAAGCCTACATGTGGAAAAAATTAAAGGAACACTTGGTAAATGTTTGGTATCATTGTGTAGAGGCCTTCTTTTTTTGCTCCTTATCAGATTTTTCTCTTCTGTTTTTCTTCCTATTATGCCACACTTTCCCTCCTGTTTCCAAATCGCTGAACTGGTGCAATGCTCTCCAATGAAGGTTTCTGTTTCCGTAAAGATCATCTTAAATTCAGTTTTTGTCTGCCTATAGTAATCTCGCTTATCCTCATCTTTAAGTGCTGTGTAATGCTGTCCACCCATCTAAAAACTGTGTAGTTTCCACCACATTTTAAAATTTAAATGGCTTTTATATTTAATTTGAAATTTTGGAGCAATAGTGCTTCTGTTGTGTTAGAGCTAGGAGCAGGAGGCAAAAAGAAAGCTCTATTCTGAATATTCCCACACATCTTTTCCCTCAAATGCTACAGCTGTTTTATCCCTTCATAAATTTTTAATCTGAGGATTTCAGTACTTAATTACAAAAAAAAAAAAAAAAAAACTAACCTCGCATCATTCCTTTGCTGCCAGACAGTATTTTCCTTATTATGTGGATAAGTTAGGCATTAAAGGACTAAGTGATTTTTGCAATATGGCATAGCGAGCCACTGGCAGCCTCTAAAACTTCTGGTTTATAATCCTGTAATCTGCTGATTTGACATGAACGTTCTTTTCAGCCGGCGTATCAAATGGAAACACCCTAAATCCTGGTTGGGACTGAGAAGAGTTATTCTGAGATGAGAATTTCTGCATAAATGTGTTAATGCTATGATTATCATTGTCAAGGAGTTACCAAATAAAAAAAATGAGTGAATACACAGAGTAGAAATCCAAGTGCTTTAGGGATGTGAGCACAAGATGTTTCAGGAGACCCAGCCGCTGCAGTGTAGCAAAATGACTTACATGGCCTTCAAAAGATGTGGCAGTGGGGGTGAAAGCTAACAGTACTTACCCTAGCATTCCCAATTATGTGACAGGGTAAGGTGTCTTGAGCAGGTCTGGTAAGCGTTTTCCTCTCACGTGCACGCAACTATTTTTGCTGTTACTTCCATGGTTTTTGTGAGATGTGGGTTTTGGAATTAATGCTCCATATTAGACATAAGAAAGATTCTGCTTATAGAAGCTGCTTTTCTGAATCTGTTTGTAAAAAAATCAGCTGATACCACAACATCATTTGTGTTTAAATTGCCTCTTTAAGCTTTTTCTTTACATCTAAAGGAGATATAAAAAATTCTGCAAACTGATGTGCCTAGAATCTTGTTTGTTTTTCCAGACACATTAATTGGGCTAATAAAAGAAAACTTACTTCTTTGGGCAAACTGTGCTCTCCTTGTATTATCCTGGCATGTTTATAGGCAGAAATTGGTACCGCAATCAATGATCCGTGGTATCTGCATGTTATTCTGCGTCCAAGTGTATGTTGCATTTCTTGTATAAACTGGCCTGTGATTCCCCAAGTTGTAGGTGGTCAGTTAATGGCCCAAGCCCTTATTCTGTACCCTGTGATTGTTTGGGTGATTTTTGTGATTATTTTCCCTGCAGTTTCATCTGCCTTTGAAATGTTGTTATCATGTTTCACTAATAAACTGCCCTTTTTTTACACCTTGACAAATAGGCAATATAAAACATTGCTGTTAAGATGCTATAGAAACAGTTGAGTTATTTGAATGAACAGGTAAACATTTCACTGAGATCAGATTTAGTTTTAAATTTGAGATACTTTTCAGGTAGAAGAACAAGCTTCCATTCTTTCAACTCAGACTTTAAATGGTACCTAGAATAGTGACAGAGTTTTGTCCCATTTTCTACTAACTTAGATGTTGATTATAAAGTTGTGACAAACCAAATGAAACTGATTCAGTCTTTTTCCAAAACTGAGAGACAAAACAAGAGTAAATAGTATGTCATGGGGTACAGCTAAATGTTGAATTCAACATTCTAATGTTTTCCAGTGCAACTAGCACAGATAATGAAATAATTAAAAAATCTGTTTTATTTAGTGTTTTGCTTGAACTAAGCATGTCTTCTTGTGAGGGCACTCTACACCTTTATTCCAGGAGCATTACTGTAGGTAAATAATAATTCAAGTCTACTTGACATTAGTCATGCCACTGGGCTATGCTGTGGCTACTCACATGTCTTCCTGCTTTCCAGCAGTATTTTCCTCTACTAAAGAAGGCATACCCAAATAAACTTTCACATTACTTACCATTGTACTGTATATCAAAAGAAATCTGGCTTTTGATATTTCTTTAATTTAAGCTGTAGTAAAATACTACAGGAATGCATGTGCATAATTTTATTTCTGTATGCAGTAGCTTAAATAATGTGGTTTAAGATCCCATCCTCTAATCTTCCCTTCTGCTTTCCCATGGCTGAGAGCGTAGCATGATAGGATTTGGTTTTTTCAGTGGTGGAAAACTCAGTGTGATTTTTCACACTATTGTGATGTGCAGTGCAATTTGATGTTGCTTATAAAACAGTTGTATGCATTGTATATTTAACTGAAATATTTAAAAGATTTGTCATTAAGTTCAAGGTCATGGATCTTGTGTATTTTCAAGGAAATTGTTGTCATGGGCTAAAATCACGTTTCACCTGCAGTCTGGCTCTTCATTAGCTGATAGGAGGGAGTTGCGGCATTGGCAATAAGTTGTGCTGGCTCTGGCTGCCTGCCAAAGCAGGGCTGCTGTTCAAGGCGGCAGGTCTCGCTGCCTTTCGCCAGCCTGAAAGGCACGGGGCTTTCAGGAAGAATGCAGTGCAGGATTTTGTGTCGAGTCAAAACCGGCAGGCTGTCCTTGCTTTACTGAAACAGTTGCGTGTTTATGATTTTGTAGTATGTGATGTCATGAGGGTGTTGGCTTTCAGGAATTTCACTACTGAGGAAGCAGTTTGAAATGCAGGCAGAATCTTCAAGACCTTCAAAAATGCACTTAGTTTCTTTTTAGTTAGCTTTGAGCAGATGTACAGATGGATACATACACATGTATTTTTTTGGTAACAAATTAACGTATGGAATATAGACGCGATTTAAGTGGATACAATACCTGAAGGCAATGTCGAGTCAGTCTGGATTTTCAAACTCTCTTCCTCTACCGGGATATCCATTCTACCAGGTGTCGTGCAGGTATATCGTGTTTTAAGTTTTATCTTTCAGTGCAGTTGCATAGAGAGCTGCAGCATGATGCGTCTGTTAACAGATATTTTGTTTCCATTTCTTTGTTCTCTGAAAAAAATGTGATATTGGAGAATTTAGAAGCTGAAAAACATTCATACAGTTTTAGAATGCTTTGTGCCTGACTTTATAATTCGGTTTGCATTTATTTAAAGCAAATATCTTTATTTCAAGCATACTAAATATATTGAGAGTTTTTCCAACTGTAGAAATGGTGTAACCTTGGAGATTTTTAAAGTGAGTTATGTATTCAGATATATTCAGTTATTAGGAACAGGTATCTACAGTGTTGAGAACTGGAAATTATACAGGTTTCTAGAAGCATGACTAAATTTTACATCTTTTCATGCAGAATTACATGAGGCAAATAAGAGTACTTATTGTCATTATGCGTTTAAGATAATTTATAAAAAATGTGCATGTGTGGAAAGGTGATAGATGCTAGCATTGTGATAAAGCTTAATCATACAAGCTTCTTATTGTTTTGTCCTTTTGACTCAACAGTCCAGTTTTATTAAAAATCCTTCCTTCTGAGAGTGCTGTGTAACAGTTTCCTGGTGAATGGGTTGGATTCTAACCATGAAATTACTGTTCCTGTTGTGGAAGACTGTAATATTGCATAATAATTAGAAGGAATGTGTTACAAAATTCTTTGGCTGAAAGACCTCAGGTTTCTGGCACACCTTAATAAAGGAATGTAATCTCTGTTTATTGTGTCTAAAGCTGAAGTCCCTGCCTCTCATGCTGCAACAATAACAGAGGGAGGGGAAAATTGGAGTTGGAGCAGGAGTTTTGTGATATTACTCATGTTTCTGAATAGGATAAGAGAATGAGTTGTTAATTAACACTTTCATATCCAGAGAATGAATATGACAAATAATGGTTATAAGCTGCAGCACACACAGTGGTATGGGTTAGTTTTGTAAGGCTGCAGGATAGTCATTTGCGAATAGAAACAAAAATGGTTCTGCAGAATTCCTTTAACCACTTTTCTGTGTGTTTCTTGAAAGAAATTCTTGCACTTATTTGCATATTTATATCTCTGAGGCACTATTGGGCTTTCTGGTCAAAGGTACCGTAGGGTTATAGAACCAGAGTTAGCTGTTTAGAGGTCAGTCACAGTCATTGCTCATGGTTGTTGTCCTTTGGCCTAACTTTGGAGGATACTGATGTTTAGTAGCCTTTCTTTTTCTTTTTACTTGGTGATTTAGGCACGAATAAACTGGAAATTGAATACAACAGAAATTTAATAAAAACCAGCTGATGTAAAAGCCTTCTCTTCTCAAAAGTATGTTAGATGCTTAGTCAAACACACCATTCCACTCCTATTCCTTAAGATAACAATGACCAGAGCCTGCTACCCAGCTCCCTGATATGCACAGTGGCCTTCTGGACATAAGGAAGGTCTCATGAGTGAGTACCAAATCCTCACCTTTCTGTTGTGAAAAGAGACTGAAGTTTCTGAGCTTTTGGATCCCTGTTGTTTAGCTGCATTTTGTGTTTCAGTCCTCTCTTCTCCGTTTAGTACATGTTTTTAAATAGTTATTCTGCATTTCAATGAAGCCTGTGTTTAATAATTTCCAGATAAGATAATGAGTTTCTGTGGTACAGAAGAGTATTAAATCCTGTTTTATGTATGTAGAATTGGGTGGACTTCCTTTCTTCCCTAAGTCATCCTGACTTTGCAACTTTGCTTCTGTTCTGGTACCTATAAAAAGAATTTTTTTACATTGTGTAAAACTATTGATAACTTGGCAGCTCCAGCTATGTAAAATTAGCATCTTGCAGTCATTTCAGAGCTCATCTTCACTGTAGAATTTTCTTTCAGAATGGTAACATATGTCAGTTTCTGTCTGGGTTTACAGAGACAGAACTGAATTAGGAGTTTTATTCCACTCTAGTTGTCATATTCTGGTGATTATTTTTGAGTAAAATAAGTAGGCAGTGAGACTACTGTGTATTGTAATTGGTTTGAGATCTCTGTAGGATGCGAAGCTAAGTTTGTATGTTGGCAGAGACATTAATCTGGCATAGACAGAGGTGGTACAAAGGTCTTGAACAGAGTTCTGGAAAAGGTCTTTCTTCAGGAAACTTTGCCTTTTGTGTAGGGAAGATGATCAGAATTATCACTGAAATTGCATGGTGTCTGGAGTAGATTGTATTTTCTGTTATGCATAAAGAGTAAGAGATTTGGTATGATATTTTTGTGGAAATGTAATAAGAAGTATCAATGGTAGCCTGTGCTGGAGGAGTGTATGATGAGTGTCTTTTTCATTTCTGGCTTTCTAAAGATTGCTGGGGACATTGTTTGTACTTTATCTTGGAGGTGACCAAGAGACAGTCTCCAAAACTAGGTCACTCAAGGTGGCATGGTCTCTTGGCTGGTTGTGAATTATGGAATTGCATAAATCAGGAGTTTTGCATGGGGACCTTGAGCCACATTGTAACTCATTTTTGGTGTCCATGCAGTGCAGAATTGGAGTTTCGTGGGAGCTTTTCCATATTTGGACAAAATTTACAGATAAAGAGAATTTATGTTGAGGAAGATTCTTGTTTCTTTCATGGCACACCATAGGAGATCTGATGTAGATATTGATTGTAGAAAATACTCCCTGTGATTGCAAAAAACTGAAGTAATTTATCATCTTTGTTTTTTACGGATTTGATGTTTGACATAGAAGTTGAAAGCAAATGTTACCATCTATGGTTCCTGTAGTAACAGCAAATTTAAAATTAGTGTTAGTGGTTAAACCTTGAATGGTAGCCAAAGCATGCAAGTAAACCTGTTGTGTGCCATCTTACGGAGTCTAGAATGGCATTAGCCAGGTAACTTGCATGTTTTCATCTGCTTAATGTTACTTTTACTTCATTGTCATATAGTGTAGAAGGAAGTCTGTTCAAAAGTCTTTGAAAATATGCTTATAATGCTTTGATTTTCATAAGCTTAATCAGTAGAGATTAAGAACAAAGGTGCTCGTGTCTTTTTCCCAGTTACTCTGGTATGACAAAAGACTTTTTTTTTAAGAATGTTTGCTATTTCTCAATGTTTTCTTTTGCTAGAGGGAGATGGTAGCCTTATGAATTTTCCTTTGGCGAAGAGAAAAGGAAGAGATCTAGTGTCCTAGTCATGTTTGACAAGAGGAGCCAGAGTTTTCAGCTCTACTGGTGTATTAGCAGATTGTAGGCATTTTAGCAGATGGTTATTGCTTTTGTTTGCCTCAAAAACACAATTCAAAACTGTTTTTAAGTAGGAGGACTTTTTTTGAGCAGGAGGATTTACACCTCTTTCCTCACATGCAAACATGAGATAAAGCAGAACGCAACCCTGTCTCAGCTACAAAGCAGTTACTGTTGTTTCTGTGATGTAGATGGAGTTCTGCTGGTGGGCTGTGGTGCTCTTCAGAAGGTGATTCCTCTTTAAGAAGAATCATATTGTTTCTGACACAAATGCATAGGGGTCAAGACATGGGTGTTCTGCATAGCTGAGAGATCTGATCAATTTCAGTAGTTACATTCAAAGTAGCAAAACAGGTAAACAAAAATCTGTTAGAAATAATGAGGTTAGACAAATAGCGATCAAGAATAACAAAAAACATACTAAAATATTTGCTTGTTTGGTAGTGTTAACCAAAGTCCTGCATAACTGTTTAATGTTGCTGTCTGAATATTCAGCAGTATGCGTGTGTATGGCAGGAACTTACAGTTGCATTTTTCTTGGAATAACTAAATCAGTTGAACAGAACTTCCTGTATATTTTGTTCTTTGTTGGTTAAAAGCTGTTCCCTTTCTCCTGTGGGGAGGAGAAAAAGAGGACGGAGTTCTTCACAAAATTGGCAAAATATATGCAAGAACTTGTTGTGCTAAATTCAGGCTGGCCCATAGAATTTGATTTTAAATATGCCGACAATAAAATAAAACTTTAATGTTAAGAAAGGGAGATCAGTTGTTCTTAGATGCTTCTTAGATGAATAATTCCTGTTTCAGGACTTAGCAAGAACTAGTAAGAAAGGTGGTGCTGCTATCACGAACTCCTTTATGCCTAAAAAGGAGTACATTAAATTCAGATTTAAGTAAGAGAGGGAATGATTAAATCTGAAGATGACAATTTTCTATAGTTTATCCTCCGCAATATTTAAAATGTGGGCAGGCTATTTTTATATTAAAATGGCTTAAGCATGCTATAGTTGCTTTACAGGGAAATATAAAGTTTGCTTTTAAGGAAAAAACATTTTTTCTTTCTTTTTTTATTCTTTTTCTTTTCCAAGGGGCCTCATGATTAGAATGTCAGCAGTTACTTGGGCTTGGCAGGGCAAACAACGCATTAAAAAGCTTCTCATAATAAAAGGCAGCTCATTAAGCAAGATTGAACTTGAAAAAAGAGTTTTGCTTGCAGGGAATAAATCTTAAGTACAGGCTGGTCTCTGAGAAGACAAAAATGATAGAAAACCTGTCAAAGATGAGGCAGGTCGCAAGATCACCATCTCTAAATTTTGCCCAGAAGACACAAGCACAAAACTGTGAGTGAGAAATGTTGATTAAGGTGTGGGCTGGTGTGGCAATTCCCCCCTGATTTTCCGCAGTTGCTTCCTTGGAAGAGCAGAGCTGGGTAAGAAGGCTTTTATTCAACATGCCTCTGATATGGGAAGTCTCTTCTCTCTTCCTTATCGCGTACCTCTCATCTTCCCCCAGCATCCCTTTTTGCCTCACTCTGTTCACTTCCTCCTCACCTTTTTTGATCTCCCCTGTTTCATCATATCAGAACTGGAAATGGAAAACCTCAGGGCTGCACAAGTGATCGGTAGATCGACACAATCCCATACATGGCTGCCTTGTGATTTGCAGGACCAGCTGTGAAATTGCACGTGTATTGATGCTGTCCCAGTGTTAAACTGAGCCCTTGTGAAACTGTTGGCAGGGGTATGTTCCTAGTTTCACCTGTGTTGAGTTATATTGGGTATTCCCTTTCTTTAGGCATGTGTGTCACTTCTGGCTTGCCTAACACAGGATACCTTCTGGCTCCTGAGGTCTCTTTCCCCATTCCTAGTGCAGCTCAGGTTATGCTTGTTGGGTAAGGGTGTAATCAGATGAGTGTGTGGCAGATTGCAACAATTCACTATAAATAATTCTGTGAGAAAAGAGGAAACTCTGAGGGAAAATGTGAACATTGTGATAATGTTATCTATTAAGTGTCCTTAAAAGGAGACGAGTATAAACTGCACATGGTGCAAAGCAGCTCAGATGTGTATTACTTTTCTCATGAATTCTGACTGAAACTTTGAATATTTCTTTTTGTTTGTTTTATGGTATCTGGAATTTCAGGCTCTTACACACAGAAATGTAATTTTAGTTCTGATGACATTGATATTTTGCCAGCAGAACCAGTTACAACAAGTTCTGCGTTACTTTTTTCTTAACAGCTATTTTCTAACATACTCTTCATTATTAAAAATGAAAACATCTAGTGTAACTAGAGATGCAAATGTAAAATGTTTTTATTTTCATTATTCTGAGGATTTCAGCATGGAAGAGCAGTTTGTTTCTTTATTTTTGGTGCATTATTTCTGTTGTTTCAGAGGAATTTGTGCATGTATGTGTTACAAAACAAAATTGCTCTGTTGGTATAAATTCACACTGGCTTGTTTTCCTGAATGATGATGGTTGTTCAGATTTCTGTTCAGTTCTTCTTTCTGTTACTGTTTCTGTCTCAGCATTTGGCTAATCTACTTACGGAATTATCAGAGTTCTTAGTTCAGTAGTGTGCTTCCCAAGATTTACGCTGTAATTGCTTCTTTTAGAGTTGAAGCTGCCTGGATACTTCTTGGATCCTTTTAAAATCCTTACAGGGATGTGTCTGGAGGTTTTCTGAGATTTACCCTGTGCATTTGGGGGTCCAGGTTATGCAGCAAATTGTATGTCAAAGAGCCATCCTGTAACACTGAAACCAAAGAAGTGGTAAATGCTTCATCCCTGGCTGTGTTCAAGGCCAGGCTGGACAGAGCCTTGGGCGACATGGGCCTAGTGTGGGGCATCCCTGCCCATAGCAAAGGGGGTTGAAACTAGATGATCTTAAGGTCCTTTCCAACCCAGACCTTCTGTCATTCTATGATTCTTAATACGTTGGGTTTGAAATTAAATATGAAAACTAACTTTGTGTCTTAGAAAAAGACCCTAGAGAGAAATACTGTTCTTTCTAGTATATGTAAAGGAAACATTGACTAGTACTAAATCCTGCAGTTAAAGGATGGTCCTAGAAATGGTCCTGGTTTGCACAGCATTTAGTTGATAATATGCAAATGTAAACTGGGAATTTGTTACAATTTGGTTTGGAGAAAAACGTTGAAGAGCTGGCAGGAAATTTGAAAAGCATAAATTTGCAAGTTTCTTCTTTATGCAAATACAAAACTATTAAAGCAGAAATGAGGGCACTGCAGAATCTTAAAAGTTATTCAGAACAATTAACTATAGGAAAATTATAACCAATACAGTAATTTATGTTAAAATTTGAATAAGTGTCAGCTAATATTTGAATTATAAGAAATTGTTAAATACAGATAATATCTATGCAAATAAGAAGTAGATTATATTTAGTCTCATTTTTTATGCTGTTACTTTGGCAGGTTTATGATTTATGACATTGTTAATCCAGTTTTTTGAGTCCTGCAATTCATTTGAAGGACATCTTCCAGCACAAAATGAGCATAAATTTGAGCACTTAGTAAATGGACTACTTATATATTCCATTTTTAGATTTTTTTGTGTAGAAAATGGACTACTTCTTTCTCACATGTTGAGGAGAGCCATCTTAAATTAAAGACACTTAATTGAAACAGAAGGCCAGTGCTGTTGACATGTAAATGCCTCTGTACACTGCTGAGATGACTGCAATGCAGATAATGCTGATGGTGCTAGCCTTCTCAAAATTTACATCAGGTTTTCAGCTCCTGTAAGAGGTTTCATTTACTCAGAACTTTAGGTGAGGAATAATCATCTGCTGAAGACAATTACATAGAAAAGATTGTAGTGGCTGTGACAATGATCTCATGTGGGGAGGCTGCCAGGGCACTGCATAGCCTTTCTGCTTTCCCAGCATGTCTGTCTCAGATACAGCTTGCCCCAAGTGACAAATCTTATGGCATGGAGCACTTTCTCAGAAATTAAGACCTGAGTCATTTTCAGACATCATGGTGCTTTACTCTCATTCTTTGGAAACTCTTGGATGTTATTATGTTTTGCTTGCTGTGACGTTACTGATATTAGTCTTCCCTGTGGCTTTCTGCCTTCTCCCGAAGTGGGACAGCGTCTCTGCTGTTTTGTTTTACTGTTCAAATTCCAACTGTGCCTGCACTTTGCTGCTCCTTTCCCTAAAATGTGGAAGACCTTTCCCTTTTCCCTTAGGGTTTACAGAGCCTCCTGTTAGAGGACTTGTACCTCTGCGGGGTTATTGCAACTTCTTAGAGCTTCGTAGCAGTTCCCCTCCTCTTCCTTATTCCTGTGTAAGTAATCTACATTTTACCTACTTCTTTGACTACATCATCCATTAAAAAAATCTGTTTCTTGTCTCTTCTGTTAAACTGAATCAAGTTCAAGCTTGTCTTTCTTGCTTTAAGACATGTCATTAGCTCTGTCCCCACTCTAGTTTCTTACCAGGTTACTGCCTCTGTTTAACTCTATTTAGATGTGTCTGTAGTAAAAATTATTTATTTTACACTTGTCTGCCTTTGACTAGGTGAGATTTCCAGATTTAAAATATATCCCGGTTTGCAGAATTTGTAACTCTTGTTGTGTAAAAGTAATTACTCACTGTTTTGAAAACTTAATTGTCTTTGTCTTTCTCAGCCTATTTTGGGTTTTACTGATCTCTCTCCCCTTCTCCTGTCTCAAGTAAAACTAGAGTATTTACTTTCTTTTTTCTACAGCCATTCTGTCTTTCCCATTGCTCTAGAAGTTGCCTGAAGTAAAGGACAAACTTGGAGCATTACCCATAATTACAGAGTCTTTTAAATGTGCCTTTGTCTGCTGCTGGTGTGATGGGAGGGAAGATGGGTTCCAGGTGATGTCAGAGACCCAGAAACATTGTTCACAAGAGTTTCGCTGTTGTAATTGCTCACTGTAATGAAAAGTCAGCATGTGTATATCGATTTGAGAAATGTATGTTTATTGTCTTGATGGTCGACTGGATTTTAATTAGAATAATTTTCAGGTGTGTCCACTACGTACTTCTGTTTTCGTGAGCTGTTCTGTGATGTCTGAAGGATGGGGAAAGATGCATTTGAGTCTTTTGTTAGGATTCTGGCTATTCATGTGGAGATCTTACAGGCAGGTTTATTTATTTCCTGTGCTGTCTTCCCAAAGATGAATAAAATGCAGAATATTTAGTACATGGCATGTGTCAACTGGTAATACTAAAATCTGAGTTCACAATTCACAATTATTCCAGTTGAGGAAAAGCAGCACCTATGTATTAATGCCTACAAAGTCTTTTATGTTCCTTCGCTGGCAGAGTGTTTTTTCTTTTATGGATTTATTGTTGCTGTCTGCCAGGCTAGCCTTCCTTCCATGTGCTGAAAACATTAGGCAAATCTGCAGTGGATTTGCAAATGTAAACTTTTCTATTGCCGTGCACCATGGGCCTTGATTTCACTCCATTGAGCTTTCTCTCTCTATTCTTTTCTGCCCACTCTCACCCTGCTGGGTCATGATTTGCCGTATTTCAGATGCTAAAAGCTTCTAAAGATAGCCTCCCTCCCCTTTTTATTTCTTTAAGCACAAGCTGTTCTGAAAACCTCAGTTGCTTAAATGTCATAATTCTTCATATTTAAAAACCTCAATTTTCCTACCAACTAAGCCATGGAATATTTGTACTTAGTAAGGTTTCACAGTCTACTGCAGTGGTTTGAAAGAAACTTCCTATGTAGTTTACTAATGTTAACATACATTAAAATACTCTTCTAAAATATTCTCTACTCTTTCTAGATTCAGCTTAAACTTGATAGAACATGGTTTTCCAAAGTTTACAAGCATACTCCCATAATATACTCTCTGTTGTGGTGTTTTGGTGTTTGTTAATTTGTTTGGGTTTTTTTTCCTTTTTTTTTTTTTTTTTTTTTTTTTTTTTGTTTTTGTTGTTGTTGTTTTTTGTTTTTTTTTTTTTGTTACGAGTGTGAGGGCTTAGGAATTGGAAGCATTACAGATACGTAGCAAGTTGCAGAATTTATTCTTTCCTACTTCAGTACGGAGTGGGTCAGGAACTGCAGTAAGTATTTGGGCTTAGGTTTTTTGAAGCAATGCTGTTGCCTAATTAGTTCTGTTAAGTAGTTGTGTCCACATGAATCCATTCTCTGATCTGTTAAACTGTTGCCTCTTCATTGATTGTTTTTGCAGTTGTGAATATCCTCATGCTGTTTGTTTTTCTTGACAGTTTATTCAGCTTCTCATTGCATCACATGTAGCAAGCATATTAAGCCCAGCTTGAGCACCAGCCAGAACGTTTTCAGTGGAATGATCATTGTTAATCTGCTGATCATTGTTAAGTGCACTGATTTGAAAGTGTAGATCTGCAAGTGTTAGGACATGTGTCTCAGTTCCAAGCAGTAAATGTTTATATACTTCATGGAAATCTGATGCAATATTGGCAACCTTCACTGGAACCCAGCTGGAGGCATTGTGCATTGTGCAAGCTTTTGTGGTTCAAGTAGAACCACATTCATTTAGAAATGTAACTCAGATGGTTGAATTTATTTTTTTCAAAGAAAGATTCCCTTTCTTGGCAGTGAAAAGAAAAACTGATTTAGAGCAAATTCACAAACTCATATGGCATCAATTGTCCCGTATCAATGTGCAGAAAGTAGTTTGAATGTAAGGGTTGCTTTTACTGGGCCATTCTGTCAGCCTTCTGATACATGACAGTATATATCTTTAAAACCTGAAAGTCAGAGCTATGCAAACAGTGATGGGTACTCAGTTCTAAGGATATCCTTTTGAGCTTAAAACATTGTCATTAATTTCTAGTTGGCATCTGTTGCTTTCTTTCAGCTGTTGAAGGGGAAAATGGATGAGCCGGGGAATTACAGTCAGTCTCACCTCTGTGCCTGGCAAAATCTTGGAGCAGATTCTCCTGGAAGGCATACTGAGGCACATGAAAACCAACAAGGTGCTTGGTGACAGCCAGCATGGCCTCACTAAGGGGAAATCCTACCTGACCAGTCTGGTGGCCTTCTATGAAGGGGCTACGGAACTGATGGACAGGGGCAGAGCAGTTGATGTCATCTACCTGGACTTGTGTAAAGCCTTTGACACTGTCTCACATGACATCCTTCTCTCTAAGTTGGAGAGACATCAATTTGATAGGTGGACCACTCGGTGGATAAAGAACTGGCTGGATGGCCGCACGCAAAGAGTAGTGCTCAGTAGCTCAGTGTCCAGCTGGAGACCAGTAACGAGTGGTGTCCCCCAGGGATCGGTGTTGGGACCGGTCTTGTTCAACATCTTTGTGGGTGACATGGACAGTGGGATTGAGTGTGCCCTCAGCAAGTTTGCCGATGACACCAAGCTGTGTGGTTCGGTTGATACGCTGGAGGGAAGGAATGCCATCCAGAGGGACCTTGACACGCTTGTGAGGTGGGCTGATGCCAACGTGATGAAGTTTAAGCATGCCAAGTGCAAGGTCCTCCACCTGGGTGGGAGCAATGCCAGGCACAGCTACAGGTTGGGCAGAGAAGAGATTCAGAGCAGCCCTGTGGAGAAGGACTTGGGGGTGTGGGTTGATGAAAAAATGAACAAGAGCCGGCAGTGTGCACTTGCAGCCCAGAAAGCCAACCGTATCCTGGGCTGCATCAAAAGGAGTGTGACCAGCAGGTCAAGGGAGGTGCTCCTGCCCCTTTACTCTGCTCTCGTGAGACCTCACTTGGAGTATTGTGTGCAGTTCTGGTGTCCTCAACATAAAAAGCACATGGAACTGTTAGAACAAGTGCAGAGGAGGGCCACGAGGATGATCAGGGGACTGGAGCACCTCTCGTATGAAGATAGGCTGAGAAAATTGGGGCTGTTCAGCCTGGAGAAGAGAAGGCTGCGTGGAGACCTCCTAGCAGCCTTCCAATACCTGAAGGGGGCCTATAGGGATGCTGGGGAGGGACTCTTCATTAGGGACTGTGGTGAGAGGACAAGGGGTAATGGGTTTAAACTTAAACAGGGGAAGTTTAGATTGGATATGAGGAAGAAATTCTTTACTGTGAGGGTGGTGAGGCCCTGGAATGGGTTGCCCAGGGAAGTTGTGAATGCTTCATCCCTGGTGGCGTTCAAGGTGGGGTTGGACATAGCCTTGGATGGCATGGTTTAGTGGGAGGTGTCCCTGCCCATGGCAGGGGGGTTGGAACTCGATGATCTTGAGGTCCTTTCCAACCCTAACTATTCTATGATTCTATGATTCTATGATATATTCTGGATTCAAAGTTGTCATGATAGAGCACGGGTCATGATGCACTTGTGCATATTGCTGTGTTCTTGTATGGAGCATTCTCATGTATACAGAATCATAGAACAGTTTGGGTTGGAAGGGACCTTAAGATCATCTAGTTCCAATTCTCTTGCCATAGGCAGGGACACCTTCTACTAGACCAGGTTGCTCAAAGGCCCTTCCAATCTGTCCTCGAACACTGCCAGGGATGGGGCAGCCACGGATTCTCTGAGCAACCTGTTCCAGTGCATCACTACCCTCCCAGTCAAGAATGTCTAATCTAAATCTACCCTCTTTCAGTTTCAAACCATTACTCTTTGCCCTGTCATTTTACTTTCTGATAAAAAGCCCCTTTCCAGATTTCTTGTAAGTCCCCGTTGGGCACAGGAAGGTTGCAATAAGGTCTCCCCTGAGCCTTCTCTTCTCCAGGCTGAGCAACTTTTCTTGAAGTTTTCTTTGGTGATAAAGAAAGGGCAGAAAGCAGAAACAGGAGATGTCGCTGTGATAGAGGTGACTTTGCAATCTTCATATCAGACAATGCATAGACTTCAGTGAATATTTTCACAAAAATCCCACCATAATTCTATTACCTTGGTCAGATGTGATTGGTAATTTGGTTTTGGCTAAACAGCCATCCTCTTGCACTCTTCTGGGAAAATGCTGACTAAGTAGTGAAGGCAGAAGCAATAACTGAAATGGTGTTTGAAGAAGAAATTAAGGTTGTTTCCCGGCATCCTGAATCCCTCTGTCATCATGCTTCCCATCCAGTTTGCTGTTATTCTTAGACGTAACCTGGGTTTCTTGGGTTTTTGTTTAAATGAAAATGGTAATAATTTAGTTTATTTTTGTTACACGTAACACATCTATTTTGTAAAGTACCAATGCCATGCAAGTAAGTTCCAATGTGTACTTTGTTGCTGCCTATTTGCATCACTGAGTTTTGGTGCTAGCATGTGAAATTACATGGGAATCTAAACTGACAGTAAATGTATGCAGTTACTGAGTAATCACTAGGAACCCTCCTACTGAGAGTATCTTCAGATTAATCCCTTGAGGATTTCTTTCGTTGCTTGATTAGTGAAGAGCAACAGATTTTTAACGGTGAATTATTGTGAATGTAGAGCCAAAAGGGCTTCCACATGAGAAACAAGAGATAGTGTGTTTGAATATGCTGATTTTGTGCAGTAAACAATTGGAGAACTTTTTCTTTAAATATTGGAAGTACTAAGTACAACACAAAACGGACTATTCTTCTATTTGCTACTTGGAAAAAGGCGGTTAGAATTTTAGCTTGGAACTTGCTTTCCCTAAAATTATAGCGCATGGTGAATTTTTGCACCCTTTAATCTGTAATATTTGTATTTTGCTTCTAATATGCTACCTTGCCTTGTATAACATGTATCCTGATGTTTGGGAATTTGGAATTTCTTTGTGTTTATGATTTTTCAGGAAAATGAGATAATGATTGAGATACTTTCAGTAGCCCTTGGGCTAGAAACAGATAGTCTGATTAATATTGCTGATATCTGGAAGCTATTGTTACTGAGTCACTGCTCCCTTCTGCAAGTAAAACTAGTGTTTGTCTTTCTGATCCAATAGAAATTAAATGGTTTTATGTATAGTACAAGTTGTAGCATAAATTGGAATTACTGGCTTTTATTTGTATTTATTTTTAGTTTAATGTTATGAGTTCATGTTGCTGGTTCATACTGGCTTCCATCACTTCATAGTTTTATCAATAAACTTTAAACTATCAAGAATCCAACATGGAGGTGTTGCAGAGCACAAATGTAATTAGATATTGCTAATAGATGAGGTCTGTTTCCCGGAACAGAGGAAAGCCAAATATTGCAGTGATGGAATCTTTCTTCTTATCCCTTGTATGTATTATGTATATATGTATATGTATATCATATACAGTATATGATTAAGGCTGAAGTCAGAGTGCTTAAGATAGGGAGCAAAATGTTTAGAATGATTTAAGCTAACAATTAGGTAGTCGGCGGGATTAAAGTTTATTCCTTTATTTTAGATACAACTTTCAGGATTGCTTCATTTTCAGTTAATTAAAGGTATAGTGAATCTCCATGGAGTTAGGATTATTTCTTTCTCACCTGACGGGTAATATCGATTAAGCTTTAAATAATGTAGAAACAAATTTTAGTGCCAAAAGGAAATTACAGCTATGAGATATAAGTGTGTGTATAAATCTTATTATTTTTATTACAATTTAATAGTTATCTCTAAAGATATATCCCTAAACCCACTTTCACAGTGTGGATTGCTCATCTTGAATTCTGATTTTTTTTTTTATTTATTTTTTGCTAGAAATGTTCAACAATGTCCATTGTTGAAGTGAAATCCACTGCATTTTAACAGATTAAGTATTCCATAACGCTACTAAATTGCACCTCTCTGTATTTCTTCCTAATAAGCACAGCTATGAGTGACCAACTCTTAAGACAAATAGCTGGTTCTGACACTTCTTAAAAAGGCTGGGATTTTTCAAGTGATACTGGCAATTGATATCACTTGAGGCTTTTATTGTAAGGATTGATTACATTAATATTTCATAAAACCCTCTATTCAGGCACTATATGTTAATGATTTACTGTGTTTATTAACCCAGTCTGGATTCAAGATACTGACATAAATAATTCCACTAGTCCCCCAAAATAATTTGGTCCCAGTAGGAAACTTGATTTAAATCAGTGTTGGGGGTAAAGCCTCTGCAGGTTTTGATAATCAACTTCTATAGTGTGATGGTTTAAACAAAGTAAATATTGGTCATCAATGTTATCGATTTTTATATAGCTGATTTTTCTAATCGGTATACGTGCCAGAACTTTTTTTTTTTTCTGATTTAGAACAATGTGCCTATTAAAGTTGTTAAGTTGTGCGAATAAGCCTGCCCTTATTAAATGGCGCATTTGAGAAATGCGATCAGCACTCAGCATTGCTTGGTCATGATTTGGAACAATATGCAGAAAAAAGGGCTTTGACTCTTTACCACTTCTTGCCCTTGCAGAAATAAATAATTCAAAACTAACTCTTTGTAGAACACTTTTTTTAGTAAAAATATGTATGGATTTTCTGAGACAGCCAACTGTATTTTTGTCCTTTGCTACTTGATTGAGTGCCTTAGTGAATTCTGGATGACAATAGAAGTGATGTCCTTGATTTAGAAAAAATGGCAAACCAAACCATTCAGCTGCTAGGAAATTAAATACTGAGAAGAAAAATTTTTTACATACTGTATCGAGCAGCAGTGGACTTACTTAACATGCACCGTTCTTTCTTTTTTATCTGTATCCTTTTAATGACTTAGGGATTTAGGCATATTTCTCTGGAGAAGTTCTTGGGATATTACTGTTAGACAGATTTGAGGCTTCTGCAGTACTAGTGAAGTACTTTGCTTCAGTGCTGTTTTTGACACTTGATCAGGTTCGCTGAGTGTATGTGATTTTAGTGAAACTGTTCATTTGGTTCATACTTTTAATTCCTCAAATGCTCAGTTTCATGCTTCCTCCCAAAATTTTGAGTTTCCTGTCATCTGTTACGTTCAAGAGATCAATAATTTATTCATGATTCTCTGTGTAACACTGCCTTCTCATTGATGTGAAAATCTCACTGATCAATAAAACCTTACTCTTTCTCACTGTATGGAACACGTGTTTGTTCTCCCCACTGAACTTTTCAGTATTGATGCTTTCCAGCTGTCCTTCTTGAATATTTGTTTTAGAAATCTTTCACCAGAAGTGCTTTTCTAGATTGAATCCATATTTGCTATTAGGACATTCTGTAATATCAAAGTAACCGTTCTTTGTTCCTGTGTGTTTTTCTTCTGTTGCTTTCTTTTGGTCTTTGTATTGCAGTTCATCAAGCTGCTGTGGTCTGTGCTTAAAATGTTCATCTAGGTTTCATGTCCCAGAAAATTTGAATTCATTCTCATTAGTTGTGTCTTACTCGTCATCTTTTTTTGTTGTTTTTTTTTCTTTTTTTTCTTTTGTAAACAGCTGTTGTTAACTTGTTTCGTTATTCAAGCAAAGGGATTGAAAATGTCAGCTATTCATGTATTCTGTAGTTGTTACGCACATTTCTGTCTCTGTAAATGTACACATCAGTGTGTAACAGAATGGCTTTTTGGCATCCATGAATACTTAAGAATCTGTATGAATGTAACTGTTATACTTCAAATATGTATGCATTATTAAAAAAACATGGGAGGAAGAATTCTTCCACGTTACTGATTAGGATAGCATATATTCCATATGAACTTATTTGCATAATCTAAATTTACATGCCTAGTGGTCCAGGGTGGTGTGGTAGTTTTTTTTGTCATGTGTGTGTGTGTCCCTCATCCCCTTGTGGTGTAAACAAATGTCCTTAATATCAAAATGAAAAGTAATTTCTGTTCCCTGGTGTCCTGAGTTCAGCAGCAGCAGCCATTTTTCTCCTTCTTAGTAACTGGTACAGCGCTGTTTTTTTGATTTTTGGGCCTGGGAACAGCGCTGATAACACCAGTGTTTTCAGTCACTGCTTGGTGATGTTTTGGTCTGACCAAGGACTTGCTGAGGCTCATGCTCTGCTAGGGAGGAGGGGAAGCCGGGAGGAAGGAGACAGGACACCTGACCCAAACTGACCAAAGAGGTTATTCCATACCGCAGCATGTCATGTCCAGGATGTGAAAACACAGGGCAGAGACCCGGAAGGGTGGGGGTGCACCGTGGGGGGTGCACTGTTTTGTCGGGCCAGGGCCTGGTGGGGAGCAATTGTATTCTCTTTCCTTGTATTTGCCTTGTCATGATTATTATTGGTGGTAGCAGTAGTGATTTTTGTTATACCTTAGTTACTAAACTGTTCTTACCTCAACCTGTGGGAGTTGCATTCTTTTGCTTCTCCTCCTCATTGCCTGGGACTGGGGGAAGAAAGAGTGGGGAGTGAGTGAGAGCAGGACTGTGTGAGTTTATAGAGGCTTAAACCACGACACCTGGGCAATCTGGGCAATCTAACTACATTTCCAGCTGATTCATATCCCTTGTTTGTATCTTATAACACTTTTAAGCAGCATGATTACTCTGAAACCTGATACTAGATTTTCTGCCATTTTGCGTTTTTATCTTCACTTATATATTGCATCATACGAGTAAGTTTGTTTGTTGTTTGTTTTTTTTTTTTTAATGTTTCCTGTTTAGACATGTCATGATGGTTTTAGGCCAAGAAGTAATTGTTTTTCCTTTGTTCCGTGATGTAGCCTGATGGTCCCAAATGTACTTTGAATATGATTGTCTGATGACGGGCTGTATTACCTGAACAGCTACAAATAATAGCAAATTATGAGATTATCAAGATGTATCCATTTGCCGGCTTGTTAGAGAAAAACATTGCTATGTGGTCATACAAATAACTCCTGTAGTTTGTGTTTTATGGTAGCACAGGGAAAAATTACCACCAACTGCTTCACTTCTTATCCCCTTGTATATTTTTGTCAGGGAACTGAAATATTTTCTAATCTCCAGGATTGTTTATGCACACTGTGACTAATGAATAGCCCTGTCAAGTTAGGGGTTTCTGTTGAAGAATCTGCAGGATCCAAAATGTAATGGTTTTTAATTTATTTTTCAAATAGTGTCTAACATATTCTTTTTAAAAAACCCACAACAGCACTGAAATTTGTCTTTATTTTTCCCCAAAGCTAAAATGTAGCATTCTGTTGGGGACAGTTGGAAAAGACATGAGGTGCCTCATCCACTGCTGCATCTCCAGTCTTTCACAGTTAATCCATATGTGGTGATCCTGGGTTAGACAGCTCAGTCTCTGAGAAACAGTTGAGCTTTCGTAGTGATGTGCCTTACAAAACTTAGTTTGCATTGACATTAAAAGAGTTCTGCCAGCCATCCTAAAATTCATATTCACTACAGTATTTGGTACATAGCAATTGTGAAATCTAAACATGGGGAAAAACATAAAGAGCAGGATGTTTGGGGTGAAAAAATCCTATTATTTTTGAAATCTTAAACTGTGATTTGTAGTGTGGTTTTTTTTTTTGTCGGTTGGTTTACTTTTTGTTTTTATATTTTTTAGAGTAGAATTTTGTTTCCTTCAAGCTGTCAGCAGAATGAATGTCAGTAATTAAAATTCCCATTGTCTTCTCTAGGCATGAAAAGGTTTTTGTTGTCATGGTGACAGTTGAGTGACAACTTCAAAGTGAGTAATTGCTGCTGGGAACTTCATTATGAAGACTTACAATGTTTCTGAAAGAATTTCAGGACGAAATAAGATTTCTTTACTGGGCTTTCAAAGCATCTTTTTTTAATCTGATGGTTTTGTGTAAAGAAATAGTGTCTAGATGACTTTGTTTCAGAAGATTCTTCTTAAAAGCCATGTGAAATCACTACTAATTGCTTTTTCTTGCCCTGCTCTGATGAGAAGGGCCAAATTCACAGGAACTATTAGCTGATACAGTTGTTTAGAATCTGCAGTACCCTGCAGGTCCTCTGTATTGAACTGTTTTTGAACACCCTTTTACGGCAGGGGTGTGTATGTGTTTCATCCTAGAAAATGCATGTTGGGTGCATGTACAGTGTATGTACAGTCCATATATATATCGTGTTGTATTTACTGCCTTTGGATGATTTGTAATGTGTTTCAGGTGCTAAATTTTAATGGATCATTCATGAAAAGAATAGCATTGGATTATAAAGGTTTTCTTATGTGTACAAAAGTTACATAAATTTGTTTTTGGAAGGCAGTATTGGAAAAGTCAATTTAGAGTTATACTTGCTTTTCAGAGCCTAAGAAGTTGCTGTAAATCCCATCAGGGAGTTTTGTATTCTTGATTTTACAGTTTCCACAGTACTTCTACCCCTATCAATTCCATGATTTTAAGAATGCCAGGGGAAGTGAGATTTACAAGGTATAAGGAGGATATGTGTAACTTGAGCTTTGCGTTAGATAGTACTGCGCTAAAGTGTGCTTTTGTCTTAAAACACTGCATGCAACAATTATCCAGCTATATTCATCCTTGTTACCGCTTACATGTTTTTCTTCAAATCTAAGATGCTTTCTTAAGTTCTGACATTTTTGTTAGGAAAAATATTCCTGATGGTTATTATTATATTTTCACCAGGCTGTCTGAGTTTGTGTTCTTAACACTGGTAAACACAAATTAATTTATAGTAGCTCTACTGATGTATTGGCTTTCTGATAATGAGTTGTATTAATGATTTCTCTTGGATTTTAACTGCTTCATTCTATTCTTGATAGTGCTTCTTAGATTTGTGTGCTTTGATACCTTTATTCTAAAAGGTGGAAGGTGTCCATGACACCAACCAAGGGGGGGTGAAACTAGATGATCTTTTAAGGTCCCTTCAATCTAAACCATTCTGTGATTCTAAAAGGCATTGTAATTAATTACAGGAACACAATATAATCTAAACCCACATGCTGTTCCTAAATATGGAAAAGATCAACTAGGTGAATTTTAATACTTGTAATCTTCAGGAAATCTGCCTAACTTCTGATGTGTCTAGAGCCTCAGCATGAAAACCTCAAGTATGCACTTGTGCTCGCACATGCACACAGTTTACCTCTGTGTGTATATATATATATATTAAAGAAAAAAGCACAAGTAAATGTATCAATAAATGTATTTGGTTTTTATTTTGTATTTCTTAGCAAAAAGCACAGCAAAAGGGAATAATTTTTATTTTTGTTTGTGGCCACATAATTGTTCAGGAAACCTTGTTAGTCTTACTTTCTGCAGATTGTAACTGGAATAATTGGAGAACTGAAGGACTACTCCATTTGCAAAGGAAAACTGTTGAGACCATGCAGTGAAATTTTCCTCTGTAAATGTGGATTTGACCAAATTTCTCAGATTTTTCTCAGAGATGAAGTATCTTAGACCTGAAGTGTCATTCTATGCTTGGTCAGCCCTAGCAGGTTTTGGTTTCATTTGCCAAGGAGTAAGTGAACTACAGCTGTTCAAAATATTTTGTGTTTGCTTCTGGTTCAGCTGATGGCTGGTCACAAGGGGTATTCTCCAGCGCTCAGGACTGGGGCTAGTTCTGTTCAGTATGTTTATCAATGATCTGGACAAGGGGATTGAGGGTATCCTCAATAAGTTTGCAGACAGCATCAACCTGGGTGGGAGCATTGATCTGTTTGGGGGTAGGAAGGCTCTGCAGAGGGATCTGAACAGGCTGAGTTGATGTGCCAAGGCCAATTGTATGAGGTTCAACAAGGCTTAGTGCTGGAGCCTGCACTTGGGTCACAATAATCCCATGTAATACTGAAGGCTTGGAGAAGAGTGGCTGAAAAACTGCCTGGTAGAAAAGGACTTGGGAGTGTTGGTCAGCAGTCACTGGGCACACTGCTGAATATGAGACACCAGTGTGTCCAGGTGGCCAAGAAGGCCGATGGCATTCTGGCGCGTATCAGGAATCATGTGGCCAGCAGGACCAGGGAAGTAATAATCCCCCTGTACTCGGCACTGTGTTCAGTTTTGGGCTCCTCACTGCAAGGAAGACATGGAGGTGCTGGAGAGTGTATAGAGAAGGGCAATGAAGCTTGTGAAGGGTGTGGAGAACAAGTCTTATGAGGAACAGCCTTGGGAACTGGGATTGTTTCGTCTGGAGAAGAGAAGGAGACTTATCATTCTCTACAACTACCTGAAAGGAGGCTGTAGCGAGGTGGGTTTTGGACTCTTACCCCTGTAACAGAACAAGAGGAAATGGCCTCAAGCTGCACCAGGGGAGCTTAAGATTGGATTTTAGGAAAAAATTCTCAATTTTGTCAATTGTCAAGCATTGGAACAGACTGTCCAGGGAAGCGGTTGAGTCAGCATCCCAGGAGGTATTTAAAAGCTGTATGAGTGTGGTGCTTAAGGGCATGGTTTACTGGTGAACTTGGCAGTGCTCGGTTAACAGTTGGACTTGATCTTGAAGGTCTTTTCCAAGCTAAATGATTCTATGAATCTATAAGCTCAGTCAGTATATATGATTTTATAAGCTCAGTAGTTTAGAACATATTCTTACGTGAAAAGCACTGTTTAAAAACGAGGTTGAATGCATTATGTTACGAGCACTGAGATATTTTTTTACTGCATCATAAGCTTTAAATATCATAGTTTCTGTTTTGCAAGAAGACTTCCACTTTATAAGATTACCTCTCTCTTAACTCAAGTTCTTAAGTATGGTTCTTAACGTCTTTTTACAAAAGGGTTCATAAGAATCCTTTATAGACTGACAAAAGATAACATACTGCTTAGAGTCCATTAATCTTAATTTTGCAAACACTGACAAATGCAAGTTGTGCATTGAAGTGTTTGTAAATTAAGCATAGAATCATAGAATAGTTAGGATTGGAATGGACCTTATGATCATCCAGTTCCAACCCCCCTGCCAGGGGCAGGGACACCTCCCACTAAACCATGCCACCCAAGGCTGTGTCCAGCCTGGCCTTGAACATCGCCATGTCTTTAATCGGTTTTTATATAGTAGTAGGTAAATGACGCATGATTTATATATATTTTTTTTAAGTTTCGTTGTGCTTCTGTTTGCCTAACAAGTAATCTAAATATTTTCAGTGTGACTTTCAGGTGATGCCGTTGAGAGGTTTGAGCTATGCAAAGGCTGTTACTGCACTGCTGTAAAAATGCTTGGAACTTGTGGCATCTGTCACTGCTTAATTTTTTTCTTCATAATGTTAATAATTTAAATATTTTTTTCTTCCTTGTTAATCATTTAAATGGTATTTTGTTTTGTTTAAACTATGTTTTGTACAAGTATGTTTTATTTTCTAACTAGCAAAATTGCTTCTGGTACTATAGTCGTAGTGTCCATTATAATTAGTTTATGTTAAGAGAGCTTTTGGTGTGATGAGTCATTTCTAGACATTTTAATTCAAATAACATGCAGAGTACTGGTTCAGAAAATACAGTGGGTGATTCTAGTTTTGTCTTGACTACAGAGAAGAGAATGCACACAGAAGTTTGTTATTTAAAGAAAAATAAACTGAAGTATGTCAAAGTTCCTTTTAATATGCTCAATATATGCATTATGAAACAAAACAGGTTTGTGACCCAGTCAGCAAATGGTGTGATCTTTGCCTTGTGTAAAATAATCATATTTCATGATTGAATATGCTAATAAGGGCCTATAACCCTACCCTCTTCCATAGTCTTCTGTAGGAAATCTGCTTCTTGCCAGTTAAATAATGTGATTAGACATTTAGCTACAATAGATTAGATGGACAAAAGCTTACACAAGCCAAGAAAAATTGGCCTCTTACATGTTCTGCCTTAATCTGTGCTTTGCTATCTGCATTGTGGTAATTCTTGATTTGTGATCGGGAAGTGTTACTATAATTCAGGTGTTTGTGGATGCTTAAGTAAGTTAAATGGATTTAGTTGTAATAAATCTTATTCGTGCTTTTTAGAAGTATTAGCTGTTAAAATTTGTTCTTGGAAACTCCACAGTGGAAATTCTGAGATGAGGTAGTACAGTTTTCCCTCTTAGATCATTCTGTGTTTTCAGTAAGAAGAAAACATTTGTGAACAAATCCAGCTCAATATCTAAAATCGTATTCTGATAGAGATGAAGAAAGCAGAAAGGTCAAAAGGGATGCATCTTCAACTTCAGCTGATTGTTGGTTTTTTTTAAGCTACAGCATGTCTCTGCATTCTGTCTGTCTGCTTCTAATTCAGAATTTCTATAGTGACCACAGGGGTAAGACAGGCTGGTTGGGCTAAAACTGGAAATCCTGTTCGGAGGTCAATAGTTTTGAGTGTCTGGGAGTGTGAAAGCCCCAAGGAATATGTGCACAGCATTGTTGTAATATTTGGAGATAGGAGTGTCTGAAACTTCTCATTTACAAAATACTGTAAATACCAGCCTTGAAAAAATTTAAGGCAAAAAGTTTTCTAAAAGTTTTGTATAATGGAGGTTGCAATAGAAGTGGTGCCGTGAATACTGAACTGAGAATTCCATTTTAATTATTTCTTGAGAAATCTGCTAATTGATACCATTGAGATTTGTAGAAACAACTGCTGCTGCTAATGCCCCACATTCAGCATTGGGAGTATCTTTCATTTTAAAATGTCTGCACTATTTGGAATCTCATAGGTCCATTAATACTTTGGTTTTGATTCTTGAATTTATGACTATATAGTGATCTTGATTGTAAAAGTTGTATGATTATATATGAATATATTATAACATGGTTATAAAATGAGTATAATATGTTTTTACATTAGTTGTTGTGTGCAGAAAAGGGCAGGATATTTCTTTGGAGAGCTGGAATTACCTGTATTTCCAGCTGTGGGGAACAGTTGGGAGCTCAAGGAACAGAAGAGAACATCTCAGATGTACAGAATTAGGAAGTAAGGAAAATCCCTGTAGTGCTAATATGACTTCATTGCTGGAATTTGGTTTGCCTGAGGTAAAAATCATGTGAAAAGCCAGTGGCCTGGGCTGTGTGTTTGCAATGCCACGTGCCTGTTGAAGGTTATACACTTTATTGCTTGACCAGTTCCTCGTGTGGTGATTTCAGGTAGTAGTTGGTTTCTGAGCCTTAATGATAATTTTCCTGTAATGGAACCAGAACTCTTACGAACTTTTTCTTTTAATTCCTCAATAGCAGCTGCATGTAATTGATTTTGTTGCCCTGTGTGCATCCTTCCACTTGCACGTGCTGTACCTTATTGCTCCTGCATGCTCACGCTTCTTTGCTCAACTGTTTGCACTGCAAGATAGCATAACACAAAGAGCAGATAAAATTGAAAATCTCTAGCTGCCTTGAAGATGTTATGAGAAGAATTTGTGGAACACGTAGTTCATGAAATACACATAATGCTTGGATACTTTTATCAAGTATAGGAAATATTGAGCAATCTGCAATACAGTTGTTACTGATAAGACTATGTGCAGACAATCTATGTTAGGTGTGCATATTTTTAACATAGATAAACACTGGTCAAAATACATTTTAAATTAACCGTGAAATTTCAGTGGGCAAATTGTAGCTAGCAGGTCAAGGGAGGTGATTCTGCCCCTTACTCTGATCTGGTAAGACTCTGTTTGGAGTAATGTGCCCAGCTCTGGGGCCCCCAACATAAAGGCATGGACCTGTTGGAGTGAGCCCAGAGAAGGGCCTTGGAGACGACTGGGGGGGCTGGAGCACCTCTCCTATGATGACAGCCTGAGGTTGTTCAGCCTGGAGAAGACAAGGCTCCAGTGAGACCTTAAAGCAGCCTTCCAGTACTTAAAGGAGGCCTTCAAGAAAGCTGGAGAGGAACTTTTTACAAGAGCATGCTGTGATAGGACAAGGGGGAATGGCTTTAAACCAGAAAGAAGGTCGATTTACTTTATGTATTAGGAAGAAGTTTTTTACTGTGAGGGTGGTGAGGCAGTGGCACAGGTTGTCCAGAGAAGTTGTGGCTACTCCATCCCTGGCAGTGTTCAAGGCCAGACTGGATGGGGCTTGGAAAAACCTGGTCTAGTGGAAAGTGTCTCTGCCCCTGGCAGGGGTGTTGGAACTAGATGATCTTTAAGGTTGATTCTGGCATAATTACATTGGAGTGACATTACTTACTATATATGCATCCTATTATATTGACTGAATTTTAATAGAATCCAGATAAAAGATGTGAAATGTGTGGCCTCCAGCTTATCAGTACGCTGATTGTGGAGGTGCGCTGGTGCTGGAACCATATAATGCTGTAATTATCTTATGGTTGAGGTAGTTTGTTGTCTGCAAAAACTTCTTAACAATTATATAAGGTAATAATGGAAGTAATGTAAACTTAAAATATCAAGTGGCCTCTTTATCTATTCTACCAAATACATGGGCATATCAATTCTAGAAGCATGTAATGACATCAGGTTGTGTAAACTGCTAATACAACCTAAAGGACAGTCCCTGAAAAAGCTGTTATTCCCTTGTATTTATTTGTTAATATTCTTATTAATGATTTAATGAAATAAGTCTTAATATTTTCTCCCCTTTTGGTAGGGAGCAGTTAGAAAACTGGCATCTTGCATGTCTTTGATGCATGCCACATGGCATTAGATGAAGTTTCCTTGCTTTCAAAAATAGTTGATGTTACCTGTCTTGTATATGGATTTTCTTCTTATTTTTTTTTCCTCTTAATAATCTGCTCTTAACTGTAGCTGGACATATTTTTAAAATGGGACTATGGTCCTTACACTTGCCATTTTGTGGGGTAAAAATGGTACACCTGTCTTTTTTCTTCCTTCAGATAAACTTCTTCAGAAGACTCTTAAGAAACATAACATGATTCTTGGCCCTACTGTCAAGGATATTTTTGTTTGTTTGTTTCCTGCAACAACACTTGAAGATAAGATACAGGCAGGTGGTCTCACAGTTCACAGCGAAGTACCTGATTGATTTCTTATTTTTGTCGTCCCTCCCTGTAGGGCATCTTGACTAATCAGAAAAAGTGTTGAAACTTCAATGGCATTGCTTATTTTCTTTAAATCATGTTATTTAAAACAAAAATATAACTATTTCCAAGTAGAAATGTAGTGTGTTTTTAATTCCCACAGTAACTCTCAATTGTCATTTTCTAATGCATCAACAAAACGGCTTTTGTGTCTAGTTCTAATGCAGACAAAGTTTACATTCATATCAATAGCAATATTTGAGAGTGAGAACAGGTATGTAGGTATGTAAGGAATGTAGGACCAGACATTTCAAGGTACTAAGAAAGTTTAAGCTGCTTTTTCTTAATGTCTCAAGAATACGAGGTCTTACTCTGCAACCTGTTCATGTTAGAAGAATGTAAAACATGCACATGGTATTTGCAGAATCTGTGAGCTGTCTGAATTAAATTCAGAGGTGCTAAAACTTAAAGTCATGCGGTGTAACATGAAGGTCCCAGAATGCTGGATATAAAACAAAGTCTGTGTCATAAAAGATAAGAATAATTAATTTATTTTATTTTTCCTAAAAAGCATCTTCTTATTCAGAAATGGCATTTTCCCTCCCTTCACTCTCATTTGGCAGGCATTTGCATTACAATGTAGTTATGTCTTTCCAGTGTTGTACTTTGAGATGAATGAATATTGCCACTCATCACTTCTGGAGTTTAATCTATTGTATTAGCATCATTAATTTAGATTCTTACATTGTTTTCAAGGAACAGTACTAAGATGAGAGTATGTGGTACCACGAAAGCAAACATAATCTGGGGCATGTTAGCCTGAGCTTAATGTTTCAGTGCAGTTATAAATTGTACCTGGGTTAGTTAAGTTGATAGCAATTAGGTGGTAAGTAACTGAGCAGAAAGATTTTGATTAAGTACTATAGGGAAGTTAATCTCAGAGTGAATTTTTTTTGGGGGGGGACTTACATCTAGGGATGCAAGATTTCAGGTGGCATTGACTGGTTCAGTTTTGAAGAACTCGTCTAGCCATTTAAACTCGCCAAATAATTTTGCCAAACTTGCATTCTGGGTATTACATTAGTGGTTTAGTGGTGATCTTGGCAGTCCTGGTAATGGTTAGACTTGATCTTCAAGGTCTTTTCCAATCTAGTTGATTCTATGATTCTATTTTTGCCCCAGTATGGTACAGAATTGTATTGTTTTACAGTGTGTTACCTCACAGCTGGGAAAAAGTACACTAGTATAAAAGGCAACCTTATTCTTCCAGCATCCATATGCTTAGTACTTAAAGTGAAAAGAATAATTAATGTAGCCAAAATGTTGTCTTCAGAATAAAGGCGATTTTATGTTTGATGTAAGTATTCTAAAGGTCTAAAGGACAAACATCTGTGCGTTGGAAGAGATTTGCTGTAAATCTGTAAACAAACCTAGGAAACAGCAATGTGTCTTCTTGAGCTAGATTCGGAAATTTCAGCCTGTTCTTGCCTCCCAGGTTTAGTGGAATTTTTTAGGAAGGCCAAGTTAGTCCTTTACTTTGTTGAAAAAAAAAAATGCAGCTTTTGCCAGTATGTTCTGTAGTATCACCCCAGAAGATGCATGTGAGGTCAAGACTCTAAATTGGTAGAAGAAATCTTTTCTATCTTTAAAGTCTTAAATTTTGATAAAATGGTGATTTTACAAAAATAGGATTACTCAACAAGAAATCTCCTTCTGAGCTAGCACCTGAATACTGACCTTCCAAATCCCAACGTAGTAATGCCAAAATCATTAACTTCTTTTATCATTTCATGGTGCAGAAAAACTTACTGCAGTTTTTGTAAATTTAGCCACTTCTTTCTTTTTTCTTGTGGGGGAATCCCACAAGATGCATTTCCAAGTCCTGATCCAGTATCCAAAATAACTGAAATGTCATCACTCAATGAATTCAAATTGTTTCAACTTTAAAATGCAAAACTGATTAATATAACCTTGAAGCAGAGTCACTCTGTGAGTCAGCGATGACTTATTTGGCAGAAATCAGTCAATCTGAAGTCTTACTCTTCTGTGCTACTTACAGATTTATTATGTTTTTTCAAGTGCTGTAATTGCAGTGTCTATTAAGTTGTGTTTTAGGAATAAGCATCATTTGTTGGTCACTTTATTAGTATGAAGTAAGTATGGGCAGCAAATGTTCAGAGTAATGATTCGTGACAGTGATTAGTTCCAGTAGCTGATTGGGAAACATTAAAATAGAAACTAATCTGAAATCAAGTTTCTGTATGTTCTGTATAAGAAGAAGGTCCTCAGGAAGAAATAATACAGGGTTTGCCCGGTTACTTACTCATCTTCAAGAGGAGCTGTTCCCTATCTGGAGGTGTTGACTTTCTCTAATCAGAGAAACTCCCAGAGAAAATGAATGTGGCAGTCTCAGCTAACCAGCTTCCAAACAGCAGGTGTGGAGCTTTTGTTGGAGGTTACTGCTATAAGCTACAGCTTTTTCATAAGCGCGCCAAATTCATGTGTCAGAATGAGAGACCAAATAAGTATCTCTACAAATTATTTTATTCTTTGTAACTACTTAGGAAAGCAGATAGGATGCTTGCAAAAGAGTAGCTAGCATATTTTAGTCATGCAAAGTGAAAAGCAAACAAATGTAAGTACATTTTGTGAAGTTAAAGCTAAAGATTTTTCATGTAGTGTGGCGCACTGTCCAAGGAGGTAGAAAGAAATCTTTGCTTTGGGTTCGATTGCTGTAATGCCAAATGTAGTTTGCAGAGGAGAAGACCACACAAATTCTTGAGAAAATTCTTAACCATGTTGTTGTGTGGTGGTGGTTTAATTGTACTGAGGGGTCAGTGTGCAAAGCAAAACAAACACACCAAAGAACCCCGAAACTGAAATCTTCTTCTGCAAATAATTAAATTGCTAGATTATACATTTATTTAAGTGGTTTTTAAAACATCGTGCATGTTCACTAAGTACTAAATTAAAATGCAACTGAAGCACTGAAAGCATGAAAAACTACTATGCTGCTTGTAATGCTCCTGACCATATGTATCCATATAATACTCATCATGTTGTGCTTGTTTGTTTGTTTTTTTTTTTAATTTATTTTCAAGTTAGCATTAAATAAAACCCTTTTTACTAGTGCTGGCCTGAACTTATCTGGACTGTCTAGCTCTTAGTCTGGCTCTACTCACGCATGTGCTTTGGAGCACTTTATTTTTGATCTTGCTGCATCTGAAGGGCGAACAACTCTTAATTCCCTGAATAGTGAAGGACTGTTTGATACCTGTATTTCCAAGAGATTACAGAATTTTCTGGAAGTGGAAGATGTACATTATTCAAAGGCATTCTGTCATTGTAGGTACTGCTAAATAATTACCTAAAGAACAAATATTATTTCATGTGAAGTTATTTCACCTTCATAGCTGCCAAGTTTCAGTCACATGCTTGTTAGAGCTTTGCTCAGCATTGAAAGGATTTAATGCAGGATCTGAAGAAGTTTTTGGAATTTCTTTCAGTCTCTAATCCTGCCAACGCTTCCTTTCCTCACCCCGGGCCTTGTCAGCGTTGTGAGAGCTTTCCTGCTCCCAGATCCTCTAGCTTCGGGGTTGCCCTTGCCTGTGTGTTCGCTGACCGGAGGAAAGCTGCTTGAGTGGTGAGACGTGAACTAGAGCAGTCCAGAGCCCTCTGGCCATGTTATTTGACAACAGCAAACAGTGGAGGTGCTGTGAAGTCAGAAAATGAACCAGCATAGAACTGTCCTGCCAGGTCGTTGCCTGGTTTGGGGAGGTGGCAAAGAATTAGTCCTTGCGTTACAAAGGTGAGAGGTGGGTAGTACTGGTGGGGCATATTTCTCTGATACTCAGCTAAGTGAACTCTGTCATAGGGTTGTGTAGGCTGTGAAAACCCCAGCGATAAAGCAGCAGCAGAAGCAGTGCTGTTGTACTTTTGGAGGTGTTATCTGCACAGGTTTTACTTCGGTGAGAAAGGAGTGTTCCAGTGGGGGCTTCAGTACAGTGGAGCTACAAGACGAGAACCAGACAAAGCAGCCATAACATGCTGCTCAAGTGGTGCAGGAGGAATGTAGCTGATAGCTCTGCTATATATAGCCATGTATTAAGAACTACCTTTTGGCTGCATTTTGCTGCAGCCTTGTGCCCTGAACCAAAGTTAAGGAACCTGATTTCATCTGGTTTGACTGTTACATTTGGCTGTTGACTTCCAGTTGTTGACTTACTGTGAAGGGTGGTGGTTGTTTCATCCTTCCAGTTGCTTTGAAAAATAATAACATTCTTCATGCTTTTAAGGAAGTAGTTTTCATCTCTCCTGATGGGATAATGTGGTTTCACATGGAGTCTAATTCAGACCTGATTTTGAAGATTCATGCTGTCCCTGGATGACTGCATGCTAGCTATCCAGTAATGCCTATTGATGTTTGCTGATATAAATGAAACCTCCAAACCACTTCATAGAAGCTCAGCAAAGTAGTTTTAAAAATGTGTTTGCTAGCTAAAGCTATTTTTGAGATGGAAAGAGTGAAAACTTATTTCTTTACACATTCCTTGTGCTATTTTCCTTAGCCATTAGGTCTTCATATTGTCATTAATAGTGTCTACTGTGGGCTTTTTCTGAGCTGGCTGTTTGGGCACTGTTAATGTGTCTACTTAGTGACATTAAGAAAATGCAAATGTTTCTTCTGTGCCTGGGTTGTTTTCAGTACTGCTTTTCTCACAGCTGTCTGTATTTTAATATTTTATTCTCAAATTTTTACCTTCTGGTCATGCAAAGTGTTGATTCAAGAAATTCAACTGAGAATGTGATTATATGAGAGTTTTGTTAAAGTTTGTTTATGTTTGGTTTACATGCTTAGATATTCAATGTGCTAAACTTAGCATCATTTCTGCCAATAATGTAAATTGTTATTAGCCCATAGCTACAGGTTATGTTGTGACTTAGCATGCTTTGATTACTTAGTGGTGGATTTGGGGGCTGGGGAGGAGACACTGGATGACTGAAAATAATTTCCTTTGTTCTGCAGAATTCATTCATTGGTTTATGTTTAGCAGAGAAAGTTCTGGCATTACGCACACTAAAAATGTTCATTTTCAAAACAGTTTGCTTGGGTTTCTGCGTTTAGTAAAATAAGGAATATTAAAACCAGAAAAGTTTTAGAGATTGGGATTGTTTATCCAGTGTTGAAATTCTTGATATCCTAATGGGTTTTGTTTAGTTGGTTTTGTATAAAGTTTTTCTTAGTAGTGTTATGTATATTTTATCATATTTTCCATTTTATAGATGCCAAAGGGAATACTTTATAGCAAAATTTCTGTGATTGTTTGGAAATGTCTTAGGAGTTTCTCTGCTGGTCCTGGGACTTGGAGCCACTGAGTATTTCTGCATCTCCATAAGGATGAGTTATTTCTTTGAGCAAGTTTGACTGAAGTCATCAACAACTGATAGGTTTTTTTTTTCTATTGATGTTTTTGAATTTAAAAGACATTTACAGATAATGTATGAACTCTGTGCGTAATCTAAAAAAGGAACCTTCTGTGTCTGTTTTACAGTTCCAATCCCTAAAATATTAATCTGGAATTAGTTTTAGGCTATGAATTGTAGTGGGTTTCTCAGTACACAGTGGGTAACTTCTATGATAGAAACATTTGGGGAAATAACATTTTAGTAAGGTTTTATCCACTTTATAGCTTTGGCCTAAGAACCATTTTATATGGTATGAGGTAGGAGTGTGATTAATACACAGTAATTGATAATAGTGCATGATTAATCTGATTGTTAAATTTTATTTTAAGAATTACTAGGCTTTGACAATGCAATAATTGCTTAAATTTGGCTCTGGGTTTGCCTGGATTTGTATGTGACTTACAGTAGCGTTCTGTGAACTGATGCTAGCATCAAGGTTTTCGTATGTGTCAGTATTCCAGTGCTGTACGTGCTGGGTTTCTTTTGAAAGGAAAGAAACCAGTAGCTGTGTAATTCAAAGCTCTGAAGAGTCTGTTAATTTGTACTTGTTGCTCTAGGCAAGATGATCTTGTATTACTAGTCTTTTCAAGCAAAAGCTTGATGTTACGTACCTTTCAGGAGTACTGTAGTCCATTTAATATGAGGATTTGATAAGAAAAAATATTTTACACATGCATTTAAATTTGGAGGAGATGCATCATATTTTATCCAGCATAGTGAATTGAATGCTATTGGGGAAGGAGAAACGCCTTTTAAACTGTGAGGAATCACACAAGTCAAAGGAAATAACTTTGTTGCCTTTTTTTTTTTTTTTTCCTGGCTTAAGCTGAATATGAATAGAGTTTAAAGTGTTCCAGAATCAACCACAAGATAGGCTGAAAGAGTGAGTTACTAATGAAGGAACTTTTATTAGCATATATGCCGGTAAACATGAACAGCCAACCCACAAGAATAGGTGTGCACTGTGGGAATTGTGGTTTCTTCATATTAAACTGTACTTCAGCAAATATGATACTAATGTCCTTGTTTATCCTGGTGTCTGAAGGATTACAGTCAGTACCTCAACAGAATTGTGAAGCAGTAGAGGATATGAGTAGGGCTAGAGAGGGACTGAGACAGACCATGCCCGTTTTGAATGACCTTAACTACAGGGAAGGCATTGATTGGAGCATGGGTCTTGTAAGATAAGAAGCACACAGCCCCAGGAACTCAGGCTATGTAAATTCTCTTCTTTTATGGAATATTTATTAGTAAAATGTAGACTTCGGATTTAATTATTTGGTGATAAAGTGAATTTGTGGTGTTATTAAAGGTCAAAGGAAGAAACCAGGTTTTAATGTAATGCTATTTTGAATTTTTCTCCCTACATGATATGGAGTTTTTGCATTATTCTAGTCTGTGAAACTTTTGTATGTGTATATGTCTTGATTGCGTGGTTGGTTTTTTTGTTTGGCTTGTTTTTGTTTTGTTTGTTTTTTTGTCTTTGTGGTAGAAACAGGATCTATACCCAACCTTATGGTAATAGGACAATTTGGTTTGAGTGAGACCTGAGGAGGTCTCTAGTGCTCCTGCTCAATGCAAGGTCAGTAGTGAGGTCAGACAGGGTTGCTCAAGTCTTTCTTCCTCAGGTGTTGAAAACCTTGTGGATACTACACAACCTCCCTGGGCAACCTGTTCCGGTACTTTACCATCCTCATGATACATCTTCATATGCTCATGGTGGAAAACCTTCTCCTACGTGCAGTCTGAAGCTCTCCTGTTTTCAATTTGTGCCTGCTCTCTCTTGTACTCCCATTGTGCACTACTGTGAAAAGACTTCTTGATTACCTCCTTGCAGGAGGCTGCTGGTGGGTCCCCCTGAAGCTGTTCTTTCTCCAGGTTGAGTAAAGCTGGGTCCTCGGCCTCTCCTCAGCACTCCTGACCATCTTGGTGCCCCTACATTGAATTTGCTTCATTTTGGTGATGCATTTTCAGAACAAGGAGGTTTGAAATTAGGTAGTGTATTGTAGACTGTAGCCCTGAGAGAGCTTGATGGATACCAGCTGTAATTCTTTAATTCTGTTCTAGCCACATGTGGTTTTGTAAGAAAATGGTATTTGATTAAAACTTCATTCCCATGGTATAGGTTGTAGATAAAACATTTCAATTTTAGGGAAAGGGGTAGTGTGTTTCCATATTGTCCAAGGGCATACCACACATAGCCCAGCAAGGTTCTGTCTTCAGTATTTTCCTCTGATAATCACATTTTTTTAACTATGCATCAGAAGTGTGTTTGTCTTAAGAAGCTGAAATCTGTCTTCATCATTAAAAAGCCATGAAGAGGAAATATTTTGAGCTTATATGTCTATTACATGGCAGAGGAATAAAGTTTTTTGGAAGCTGTTTTATTCAGTTTTCATAGATGTGTTAAATCGTTTCAACTTTCTTCACTCTATGGCTTGTTACTTAGATGAAAGCTGAATGCTGGAAAACTTGTCTTTGTTTTCATATTTAGAACAATGTGGATCATAGTGTCTATTATTATGTAAGTCTTTGCAGCAAAGTAAAATGTGTTCAAGTAGGACTGCTGGGGGTTTTCAGTGTCCATTGGGAATTTTAGATACTATACTTATGAATATCTCTTTTATTTTGAACAGTTTCGTTATGGCTTAAAAATTGAGAGAAATTCTTTTTTTGTGTAAAGCTTCCCTTAAGTACTTCTCCCAAAATACTATGCTTACATAGCAATCCCTGTTGTACAGCCTCCTCACCAAACTCTTTTAATTGTGGTTGACATTGGGATTTAAGGGTATGCTACTTTTACCCAGGGTGTTTTAATCATATTACTTAGTGATATCATAGAATAATTAGGGTTGGAAAGGACCTTAAAATTATCTAGTTCCAAGCCCCCTGCCGTGCGCAGGGACGCCTCACCCTAGACCATGTTACCCAAGGCTCTCTCCAGCCTGGCCCTGAAGACTGACAGGGATGGAATAATTACTTTCTTTGTTGTTAATGAATTTATTAATTTAGTTTGTGTATCAGATCCAGAAGAAGTAAGTAATGTCACGTGTTGCTCTCTGTATGTTGTTGCCTTGTGGCAGGGTTGGTTTATAGCAGCATTTCATGTCTAACTGTTCTGCAACTCTGCTACTGTGGGGTGGTTACATTAGGCTTACGTAGTTCTTTTGTGTGAATGGCTTTAGGGCAAATGCTGCTTTATGTGTAGCGCAAAATTGAGTAGTGAAAAAGTTAAGTTGCTGCTTTCCTGTCATACCAATGACCCCCAGTGGAAAATCAAATACCTCCATACTTCCCAAAATGTTTGATTAAAAAAAACAAACTTACTTTCTACGTGAGCATGTGTCTTCGGAGTTGCTGCATGAAATTGGACTGCTGGGACCATTTGTCCCAACCCTTTAATCCTAAAGAAGTCATAGTCATTGCTGAAATATCTGTGCCAGCATTGGACACAAGAGGGGTGTGTGTGTGTGTGTATATGTGTATGTATATATATATACACACACACCATATATGCATATATGTGTATATATGAGTCTACATACGAGTATATACAAGTATATGTTTATATGACAAATTCCTGTATTTTACTGTTGAATCTGCTCCTAGTTCCATTTCAAACTTTAAACTTTGACTTAGCTGTTCACATGCTACCTGTAAGGAATGTACAGTCGTTGTGACATTAGTGATGTTTCATTGTCTCTAAAAGATTGCTTTTTTTAGGTAGTAAAGTTCCAAATTAATTTAGATAGATAGTTTTAAAGGTACTAGATTTTATTTTGGAGTTTGATGGAGAATTACCTAACAATCTTCAGATACTTTAGTGGGAAAGAAAGGAACAGTTTTAAGTGAGTTCCAAGCCTGAATTAAGATGATGTGATATAATAATGTGAGGATTTACCTTTATAATTTTATTTTTCTGTGATCAGAGAATTTTTTAATTTAATTTTCAATTTTGGAGGCAGATAATGTAGTTTTCCTAAAACTTCAGAAGTAAGGAAATAGAATCAAATTTCACTTTTCAGGAGTGTTCTCTTTTCTGAGGAGTTCCTTGTCTTTAAAGCATTAACACACTTCCTTAATTTCAAGTTACTTGAATGTGTTTTTTGCGAGTTAATAAAAACCTGATGATACCTCCTGATATGCATCAAAAGGAATTGAGAATAAGCAGATGACTTCAGCCTGTATTACTTATGGAAATCTGTGATGATCCTGTGATGATAGTATATCCATCTTTTTATCTATTTTTTTAATGATGGAATAGCTCTGTAGTGATTCTGTGGCATTTTTCATATTAGCTTACCATTGATTTATTCGATCTGTTCTAACAAGGATGTTCATTAACAACAAAACCTTTCCTGCCAATATTACTATTGGGTAATATAAATTATTTTCCGTAGTTCATTAAGACAGGAAAAAAAAATTGACTTAGTTCCAAAGAAACTTGCAGTTCATTTTTTACCGTATCATTAGTGGGCTAGGTAGAAGGAAGGATACTATGGGAGAGCATGACTGTCAAGTTTACGATCTAATCTGATGTCATGCCAGCTGTCCCTTTAGCTGTCTGTATCAGCACAGGCTCTTGTGTTGACTGATTGTAGTCACAGACATTGCTGTTCAAGATAGTTACAGAACTGTATTCTAACTAAGTAACAAAGACACTTGTGAATTCTCAGAGTGGTAGCCTAAGAAGGATGTGAGATTTGAAAGAATCACTTTGTGATTCTCATGCAGTAGTTTATAGGTTAAAACACTGTATAAGGGGGTGAAATTTTGACCTTAAGGTCTCCCAGACACTGATTACAGTGCAGCAAGGATTTTTACTGAAATTCTGAGGAGACACTCTATTATTTTGAAATGGGGGTAATGTTTAGTATCTTGAGACGACGGGGTTTTGTGTGCTTCCAGCTTGAAAAGTGGTGCTATTGCTTGTGCAATACAGGTTTTTGGTTTTGTTGTCAATTCTTCCGAATTTTATCAGTATTACACTGCTTTTTTCTTCTAATAACATTATTTGCAGAACTTTGATGGCACTGATTTTGTTGGAATGCTCACTGATATTCTTTCTAGCCAATTCTAAAAGCAAGCATCCAAAAGATACTCAGAAGGCAATGGTGGAACTATTTTGAAGCTATTGATGTATTTCAGAAATATGTTATGAAGTAAATCATAGTATGCCTGGCTGTTTGCCTGGTTGGATACAAGCACTTTCTCCTGTTTGGAGTAACAATTTCCTGGTTGAACAGCAGTTCTTCACTGTATGAGTTCTGCTTTTATACCAATAACTTCCCGTAGAAGTGTGGGTGCTTCTGCATAACTATCGTCAATGGGGAGTTCAACATAAAGGTGTTCATGCTTATCTAGTCTTGCAGGTAAGTGTAAAAACATCAGCCTATATGGAAAATAAGTACTCTAAAAAAGGCTTATAATAATTTATAGGACAGTCTGTCCAATGGCAGCATGAATTTTTCTTGCAACTATAGATTTGTTAATGTGATGTAGGTTCAATTTAGTAGTTGATTTGTACATTTCAACTTCATCTACCTGGGCATGTAAATTACTCTAGAGGCAATCTTTAAACTTGCTTGACTTCAAATGAAAGGTCATCAGCATCAGTCGTGTCCAAAAGTTAATTATTAAAACTTGGCTTTGACTTGAATATAAAATGAAATGAAAGAAGAAAGAAACAAAAAGAGAAAAAACCACAACCCCCTGAATAGGTGAAGTTGTGTTAAAGTCATGTTAATTAGGAGTTCTGCAAAAGCATCCAAAAGCATCCATGCAGTTAAAAATGCCTGCCTATGTCAATTGCACTATAGGAATGGAGACTAGATTGTAATTGTGTAGTTTTCCTGTGCTTGTATCACTTTAATTTCATCATATTGTAGGTTAGGTTAGTGCAGACAAAGGATAGGCGATGTAAAATTTGCAGACTTGCTTAATCAGCACCTGAGAAATGTTTTAGGACGCATTCTGATGGTGAGCAGAAAGGTGTTATCGTAAGATATAGGTGTCTGTCTGTGCACTCCCATCCACCCAGCAGGAGTAATCACCCACTTTGTAAGGTTATCTGGTTCCACCCCCTGAACCCAGAGCCAACTTAAAAAATTACATTAGGTGCTCAAACAGCGTGCTTTCACATGTGGCTAATGTTAGCCAGATAACACTGTTCACATCTTGGTCTTGAGTCTTTCTAAACTGCTGTGGTACATCAGTCTTAAAGCAGCAGGTGGCTGCCAACACTTAACATTTGTAAATGTTGCGCATGCATGCTGCGAAGTGGTAGAATTTGTCTTGTAATATCTAATGAGAAAGAACTGGTGTTTGAACTGTGATTCTGTTATGAAAAGTCTGAGTCTTACCTATTACAAACCAAGAACAACCCTTGGAAAATGGTGTTCTGTAATTTTGAAATTCAGAAATACTTTTAAATGATCTCTAGTGTAATTTAATAATGATGGTAGTGGTAGATGCTAGTGAATGTAATTTTTGTGTGAATTTTTGATGTGTTCATTCTTACTTTGCCTTGGTGGCTAAGTTGATTAATAATTATACAAAATCAGAGTAATACAAAACTGTTACAATTAAAAGATGATTAGTACGGAAAATGGCATAACTTATCACACAGAAAATTCATAGTTTTACTAGAAAAGTTAGCTTGGCATTTCACATACATGGTGCTGTACCAATGCAAGTTACACAGTATTCAAAATTCACATGGTGAAGCATCATAAGCCTTTCCCAGTTTTCTTTTCTCTAGTGGGAGATTAAAGAAAAAAAAGGGGGCAGGAAGAGTAAAGCAGCACATTGTGTCCTTTTATTAAGGCTCATTTATTGTGCCTGTTATAAATGGTAGATTTCTGGACAATAGAAACACATTCAGCAGTTGCTATTTGGAGGAACTATCGAGAGGCTTGTTTGGCTGATGTGTCTGGAGAACAACTGGACTGCCTTTTCTTAGTTTGTGCTTGGAAAGGAAGGAGAGCTTTCACTGCAACAAGTTTACTAGGTCCCTACCACTGGAGATATTATTGTAATTATTTTTGTGTAAGCAGGTATTACTGTGAAGCAGATATGTAACGGATATGAAAACAACAAAAACCAACCATAATCTACATCTGTAAGTCTAATATTACCGTTTCTTTTGTTCTGATCAAAACAAGGTACTACTGATATTCTCGGAATATGTCTATTTAAATATTGGGAAGGCTTCAAAGGTATTTTAAGATTTAAATTATATTCAAAGAGAAGGATGGAGGGAGCAGCAGAGAATGACAGAACAGAATAGTTTAGGTTGGAAAGAACCTCTGGACCCCATCTGACCCAGCCGCTCCTGTTCGGAGCTAGGCCAACTTCAAGTTGGAACCAACTTACAAAGTTCAATTCAGTTGCTCAGGGTCTTACCTGGCCGTGTTTCAGATTTTTTCCAAGGATGGAGGTTCCACCATCTTGCTAGGCGACCTCTTCCAGTGTTTGACTGCTCTCATTGTAGACAAAAGTCTCCCTGCTGTCTAATTCCTTGTTGCAGGGCATTAGCCATCTGTTGCCTAGATTGTTTTTAATAATATTGCTTATTCTTAATGAATCCTATGAGGCAAAACACTTAAACTCTCACTTTTCAAATTCAAGTAAACCACTATGTGTCTGCAACACTAACTGTTAGTGGCAGTGGTTTAATTTCTGTCTTCCCAGTTAAGTCCTAAGTATTGAAGCTGAAGATTTGCAGAAAGTTTTGGTTTTGTATGCGTTCTCCTTGTCTGGGAATCACCATGTGCATTTTATGTAGTAAGGAAATTATCCTTCTGTTTCACTGCTCTTACTATTCAAAGTGCAAAGCTTGTCCCGAAATGCAGTTGTTCAGATATTTAAGAAATGTTTACTTTCCAGCTGTAACTTTTATTATTGGCAAGTAATATTTAGTCTGTTAGTAATGGACTTGCTCTTTAATTCCAGCAGGAGGACTAATTCACCCTTGGAAGGCTTGGTGAATTTATTTCATGGGAAATAATAAAACATTTGTAAAAGTGCTAGTGTGGTATAATGAGTAACTTAATTCCCTAAATAACCTGTGACTTCTGGAATATAATCCCTTTTCTTAGTTTTAACTGAAAAGTGAGTTGTTAAAGACTAGAAGCCTTCAGATGAGAGCTTGTTGACAGTTTGTTTGCCTCTAGAGAATAAAGCTGACAAGGTACTTTCTTTTTTAAAGCTAACAATGTATCTGCATTTTAGTTAGTACTCCTAGCCTAAATATCAGAGGTTAAACAGACTGCTTCAGTCCTGATTTGAAAGGAAAGACTTTCAGCTTAAAATGGGACTGTGTGATAAATGTTATTTTTATACTTACATATTATTTTCTTTGAAAACATCTTAAAGTTTCTGTTTGTTTCTTTGGATTTATACCCAAAATTAGATTATGAACTCACATAAAAATGCTACTTTACAAAACAATACTCCTCAGTCCTTTTGTGAGAGAAAGATGATGGTTGCTTTGTACATGTTACACTGCAAGGCTTAATGGAAATACTTTCTCCTGATCTGTGATTTCAAAGGAAAACTGAAGAGTTAGAAACTGCAAAGGAACTTCATTAACCCACCTCTGTAGCAGAGGTCAGTTCACACCAGCCTAGGGAGTGAATGCTGTTGCTGGTGCCGTGGGGTAGTTAATGAAGTAATATCTTGTTCACTGTTTTTAGTGGCTGTAGGGTTAGGATTTTTGCAATAGATGAGGCTGGAAAATGTCCTTTTGGTGTAATATAACTTGTCACAGCTTTCAGTTTATTATTGAAAATGTTCATTTTATTGGTCCCTTATATATAACATGTTGTAAAAAGGCATATTGGAAAAAGGGGTGAAAAGTTTATAACAGAAAACATCCTCTGCCATTCATGGTGTAAGTGGGACTTTATGTGAGCAATTTGTGGGTTTGATTGTGGTTTGTTTGATTTTCTGGTGGGTTTTTTTGTTTGTTTTGTTTTGGGGAGAGTGTTTTTGGAGGTGTGTGTGTTTACTCCATTGGGTGGTTGCTTTTGGTGGTGTGTTTTGCTAGGTTATGTTCGGTTTTTTTAAATCAAGGCATGTTCTGAACATTTGAATGTTATGGGTGCATGAGCTGTTTGATTTTTAGCTGTCCTTTACTGAAAGAGTGTTATCATAGAATCATAGAATAGTAAGGGTTGGAAAGGACCTCAAGATCATCGAGTTCCAACCCCCCTGCCATGGGCAGGGACACCTCCCCCTAAACCATGCCATCCAAGGCTATGTCCAACCCCACCTTGAACGCCGCCAGGGATGAAGCATTCACAACCTCCCTGGGCAACCCATTCCAGGCATCGCTTTGGAATTTCATTACTTTGAAACCCCCAAATATTTTTCTATCTTATTCTATTCCTGGGGGAAATCCTGCGGTGCTGCACAGTTAAACCCAAATCCTCTTTACAGTGGAAAGAAAACAAAAAAAAAAGGTTGAAGTGTTAATTTTTGGCTCTTTGAGGTCTTATTGTGTTTGTTTTCTGAATATACTCAATAATATTTTTCTGCATTTGATGGGAGTTCTAGTTTTGGATGTTGTTTACCTAACTATTGTGAACTAAACCCATAAAAAATCGGAACCTTAAATAAGTGAGATCTTGGTTCATTGCCTTGTATAATTCTAAGTCTCCTTAACTGCGTATCAGCCACAACCTTTCTAATTCTAACCAAAGTAAGAACTTTGGTTTCTTATTTCTTTAAAGTTTGTGATTTCTATACGTTTTTATAGATGTTTCTTTCCACAGACCTGCATAATAAAGGGCTTATGACATATGAGAATCTAGAAATTGTCTTGTGTTTTCTATACAATTAATTGAAATGATTGACTTTGGAGAGGAGGGAAGGCTATCAGTTTATCTTGAAAAAAACTTTCTTCACTCTGTATTTTTGCATTATATGAGTACAGTTACACAGGTACAATAATTGTCTCTAATGGCTAGCAGTATTTCACTGAGCATTGCAAAACATCCAGATAGTACTCTGAATGGGCAGGTGATGGAAAATCCAGACTCTAATTCAACTCAGATGAAATATTTAATTACGTTGTTTTATATTTGCCATGCAACTGAACGGCTAAGGTTATATGAACCTGTATACTGAGGTGTAAGGAAAATAACCTTGAAGAAATATCATACTAGAGGAAAAAAAAAAAGCATGCAACAAATGGCTTCTACAAAATCTGTCAATGATTTTATTAAATATTACTAATTGTATAAAATGTCAAGTGACATTTTTAATTATTTTACTAGTTCAATTTTGTGATCTTTACAGAAGAACAAATCAGTAATTTGTGTGGTGTAATTTCTATGTTATGTTTAAATAATTTGCTAACTGTCAGGTGTAGATAATCATAAATTCAGCTGTGTCTCCCTAACTAAGGATTGCAACTAGCTTACTTTTGAAACATTACCCTGTTTAATAATGAAATGGTACAGTGTGTCATTGGCAAAGTCAACAAGAATGCCGAAGGAGCTGAAAGCGTTTCTGAAAAGTACATCAGAAATATATTTCATTTCTGGAGTAGCAGCAGCAAAGCTTCAATGTAAAAAGTTCTTCCTTTTAGAAATCATAGATCTATTTTACCATATTTAGCAATGTTAATTTCTTTTTTCTTTTTTTTTCTTTTTTTCTTTTTTTTTTTCCATTTCAGCCATAATCAGCAGACCACGTCATTTAGACATCCTGTGACAGGACAGGTTTCTCCAGAAAATATTGAATTTATTTTGCGAGAAGAGTAAGTAGTTTTACCTACCGTAGTTTAGTAGTTTGGCAGTTCTTCCTCTTGTAGAAAAAATGTCATTGATATGGTTTACGCTTAAAAATTTACTTCTCACTGTGATGTTTTTGATTTTAGCACTGTTCCATGTTAGGGCTTGAGGCAAAATCTTTACCAAATCTTTAAAAAAAAACAGAACCAAGTAACCCCCACTCCCCAATAAACAATCAAAAAAGACAATATAAATAGGATGCTTAATCAATGCTGCTTTAGCCTTATAGAAATATCAGATATATAGAACATAAACGTAAAGTGTCTTTAGAACGAACTGGTAGGCTTGTACTGAAATTGAAATGCACAAAATATTACCTGTTTCCACTGTAATTCCGTGGTTTTCTTATGTTTTAGGTTTTCTGTGTTCCCTATCTTGGGCTGATATTTATTAAAAAAAAAAAAAGGCAAAAATTGGTTAGGCCTTTTTCACTTTATTCTAGAGAAATGGAAGAACATCCGTGGGTTTTCAGCACATTTATCTTGATTGTCTGGTTAAAAAAAAAAAAGAAAAAAAAAAAAAGAAATGCATGTGTTTCAGAGTGGTGTATCTGGGCATTTTGTTGGTTTGTTTCTATCACTCCCTGACTACCCCTGTCATCCTTGCTGCATGCTAGATTACTCCTGTAATCCCTTCTGTAACGGGATGACTGGATATCTTCTCTAGAGGGAGTCTAGGAGAAAATTCTACATTACTTCTTGTCGTGGTTTAAGCTTCTCAGCCACGCACAGTTTTGCTCACTCACTCACTCCCCACTCTTTCTTCCCTCCACTCCTGGAGGGATGGGAAGGAGTATCGAAAGAATGCAACTCCCACAGGTTGAGATAAGAACAGTCCAGTAACTAAGGTATAACACAAATCACTACTGCTACCACCAATAACAATAATGACAAGGCAAATACAAGGGAAGGATACAATTGCTCACCATCCAATATCAAGCCCAAGCAAGCAGTGCACCCCCCACCGTGCACCCCCACCACCCTCCCAGGTCTCTGCTCTCTGTTTCTACCTCCTGGACATGACGTGCTGTGGTATGGAATAACCTCTTTGGTCAGTCTGGGTCAGGTGTCCTGTCTCTCCTTCCTCCCAGCTTCCCCTACTCCCTGGCAGAGCATGAAACTCAGAAAGTCCTTGGCCAGCCTAAACATCACCAAGCAGTAACTGAAAACACTGGTGTTATCAGCACTGTTCCCAGGCCCAAAATCAAAAACACAGCGCTGCACCAGCTACCGAGAAGGAGAAAAATGACTGCTGCTGCTGAACCCAGGACACTTCTAAAACCACTCCAAAGGGCAAGAGGAATGGGACAACACCAGATAGCTTTTCCTTCTCCAGCCTAATCTTCCAAACCTGTTTAAGCAGCCTCCAGCCCTTTATGTGTCACAGAGGCTGGCATCAGGCTGTGATAGCCTGGATTGGTGGTTTGTATGGCTGAACATAGAATTCTGAATGCTTTCTGTTTCAAATCATGTGACATCTAATTTGCTTCACATTTAATTTAAAGCACTGTAAAATCAAGATAAAGGAGGCCCAGAGAAGAGACATGCAAGGCTTTCAAGGAGACTGAGGCTTTTTGGCAACGTCTTCTCTTGGGGACTTGGAGAGGAAAGAAGTGGAGCATGACTGTATAGGTCTGTGCTCAAAGGTTCTGGAACAGCCTTGAGAAGTGCTTCTCAAATGGTTTAAAAACCAAACCAACCAAACAAAAACAACAATAGTAACAAAACCCCAACAAAAAAACAACTGAACAACTGCCCTTCCCCAAGCCCAAAGCAAGTCCAAAGGCCGGTGCTGTGTTAAGGCACCTACTGCGAACCTGCATGATATATGATATTGAACATATTTTGCAGTGTATGGGGAGGCCTTTGCACAAAGCCTGAGGGACAGCTACTGAGCTGGAGGTTGCCCCAGCTGTTAAATGGTATGCGGGTGCCTTGCTGTTCAGAGGGGTTTGGCTCATGAGAGGTATCCAAAGGAGCTGCTCCGATTCATTTAGTGAGGAGAAATCTCAAAGACAGTCTGGAGGGCAGCCACTGTGCATCTGTGTTCCAACTTCCACCTGTTAATTGATTTAATTAATCTGTTGTAGAGATGAAATCAAATTTAATACAAAGAAGATTTGTATATGTGTAAGGAAAAACAAGTGTTTGGCTAGAACTCCTTTGAGTGCCTCCCTGGCTTAGTCATGCTTCCCTAGACTGTTACTGCTTTCGTAATCATAGTAGCAGATAAAATATTAAAAGCAGAACTGAAAGAACAACTTGCTGGTGATGACGTAGAATCATAGAATTGTTAGGGTTGGAAAGGACCCCAAGATCATCTAGTTCCAACCCCCCTGCCATGGGCAGGGACACCTCACACTAAACCATGCCATCCAAGGCTATGTCCAGCCCAGCCTTGAACACTGCCAGAGATGGAGCATTCACAGCTTCCTTGGGTAACCCATTCCAGTGTCTCACCACCCTCAGAGTAAAGAACTTCCTCCTTAAATCCAATCTAAACTTTCCCTGTTTAAGTTTGAACCCATTACCCCTTGTCCCATCACTACAGTCTCTAATGAAGAGTCCCTCCCCAGCATCCCTATAGGCCTCCTTGAGATACTGGAAGGCTGCTATGAGGTCTTCACGCAGCCTTCTCTTCTCCAGGCTGAACAGCCCCAACTTTCTCATCCTATCTTCATACGGAAGGTGCTCCAGTCCCCTGATCATCCTCGTGGCCCTCCCCTGGACTTGTTCCAACAGTTCCACGTCCTTTTTATGTTGAGGACACCAGAACTGCATGATTGCACAGGATCACCTCCTTTGACCTGCTGGTTCCGCTCCTTTTGATGCACCCCAGTCACATGGGTTTAGTGACTTTTTGTGTATGTTAGAATTTGATTTTTTTTTAAGAGAAATGAAGGTGTTTATTTGGAGGGCAATCAGATGAATAGGCATAACTTCTCATCTCTAGACTTCAGTTACTCATACTGAGATGGTATCAAAAGCAGGAAAAATCTTACAATGTAGTAAGATTAATAGAGGCAGGTGTTTTTTTTCTAAAAGAAGAGGGAATGGGTGAAAGGATATAGAGAGGAGTATGTGTACAGTGACTACTCAGGAGACAGTCATTGGAAGAACATTTTTCTAAGCTTTATTATTGGCCTGAAGTACATACAGAGTGTTTTTAAAATTAGATGGGTTTAACGTATCAGTTAAAATTGCTTTAAAGATGTCATTTTCAAGTGTGTGGGATGCTCTGGTTTCCTAAGTTTTGTACTGCTTCTATGTGACAGTGTGGGTTTTACACCAGTGCTGTTCATCACAGTCATATCTGAATTCTTGTCAAATGACACTGTTGACATATGTGGATGTCTGTTGAAATCAAAGGAGCTATTAGCACCTCCCTGTCTTTAGGCCCAGGAATTGTAATGGGGCTATGCCATGTTTTCAGTTGTTTTCTCTCAGGCATTGGGGATTTGTATGAAATTGATGGTGGTGTGTGTTTGTATGGATTGTGTATTAGTTCGGAATCAGTGTTGCAGATCATAACTTGTGATGAAATGACTTTCACAAGCAGAACACAGTTGGAAGGATAGTCTCTGGATTTACATGATCTGTGGAAACTTTCCATCATGGGATCCTTTTGGCCAAGAGTACTTGATAAAGAATCCTCTCTGAAGTAGTAGGATTTCATAAAAGGCAATTTGTTCTTCAGTGCTGTTGTGATGTTACAGGTTAATTCTAATTTGCGATTAGTGACAGATCCAGGAGTGGTCACCAGGTATTGACTGGGAATTAGTTGGGGGTGGGGGCGGGATGGTGGTGGCATAAGCACAAACTTGTTCAGGCTGCAACAAACTTATCTATTGAAAGGACACATTTAACATCAGAAAAGTAATTTACAGTAATCTAGAAATGATGAATGTGTGGACTGCTCTGGCCATTTCTTATCCAGGAAGAAATCTTCTATCAAAAAGATTTGAAAAGTTTTGGAAAATAATATCAATAAATGATGTAATTTCAGCTTGATTATGAGTCAGTTGTGAACCAGATGCCCTTGCCTCACTTGATCAAATGATAACTGGGTACTTTCAGTAGAAGGCTGAGACTGTATTTCAGTACTGTTTTTCCTAAGACATTTCCCTTTTTAAATAATATCACATCCATTCTGCTTTTAAAGCCAAAATCTGATTTTCTCAACTCCATTGTAATTGGAGGATAAAACCAAAGAATATTGCCTGGAATCTGTAACTTGAATTGCGTTATCTTTTGCCCTGTGGAGAAGGACTTGGGGGTGTTGGTTGGTGAGAAACTGAGCATGAGGCAGCTTCAGTGTGCACTCGCAGCCCAGAAAGCCAACCGTATCCTGGGCTGCATCAAAAGGAGAGTGACGAGCAGGTTGAAGGAGGTGATCCTGCCCCTCTGCTCTTGTGAGACCTCACTTGGAGTATTGTGCACAGTTCTGGGGTCCTCAACATAAAAAGGACATGGAACTATTGGAATAAGTCCAGAGGAGGGCCACGAGGATGATCAGGGGACTGGAGCACCTCCGTCTGAAGATAGGCTGAGAAAGTTGGGGCTGTTCAGATGATCTTAAGGTCCTTTCTAACGCAAACCATTCTATGATTCTATGATAAGGCTGCTGGACAGGTGTTAGATATACTTTAACCACATTGTTATATGTGCATTCCTTTGAAAAATCTATGATACAATTACTAAGGTTCGGTGTATGTAATGTTTACATTTCTTCTCTCTTACCTTTATTTAAGTAACAGTTCTTTAATAATTGTATACCAAAAGGAAGCAGCAGGCACTTATAGCCATATATCAAATCGTACCTGTTGCTAAATGCCAGTAGTTGTATATTAGAAGCTTTACTGTATATCTGTAATAGTATGTTTGCAAATGAGAAGGTAGCACTTTAAATTTAAAAAAGGTAAGACTTGAACATAAATGTAGAAAAATAAGGAAAAAATATTTTGTGCTTAATCCACTGCGAGTTATCCTCTTTTTGCCTGTTTTTTGTGCAGCTGCTAAAGCCTGTGTGTCACCTCTGTGGAGAGAGCTGTCTTATTTTGTCTATTGCATTTGGTTACTATAGCAGCAAAAATATCAGGTGGAGAGAATGGAGGAAACTCAAGCAACCCCCCCAAATAAATATCTGCCATGTTTACATGTATAGAAACAGTAGGACAGATATTTTTTTAATCTAGCTGAAAAGTAAATTTGCTAGAATTAAAACTGGGTTGACATGATATTTTTGAGTCATATGTGGTTCTAACAAAATAAACTTTTTAAGTTGCTGGTATGAATGTGGATCTTCTAAGTTGACTCATCTTTATGATCTTTTAGAGAAAAGGAGAGTGTTCTGTTGTATTTTTTTTCAGTATGTGCTACTGGTGTATTAATATTTTTGTTGTCATTGTTCAGTGTTTGTTTGAATAAGCCACATATTGGCCATGTAATTCTTTTAGGTAGTAGCCTTACTAGTGCTGTTTAAGGAGAGCAGGATGTTGCATGACGGGAGGTACAACATTAAGTGTTATTTTCAAGTATTTAAAAAATATTTACAATGGACTGGAGCTCTGAAGGTGCATACTGCAATTTGCATATGTATGCACACCCTTGGGGGAGGCAGTAAACAAACTATCCTGAAAATAGACAAAAACCATAACTATGACGAAGACAGAATGGGCTGTTGGATTAGAGATGTTATCAAACATCTTTGGTAATGGTGATTTGAACATGTGTTTCTGAATGCAGACAAATAGCACTATAGTCACTTGTGTTTAAAGATGAATCTGTAAATACTATCAGAACAGTGTTAACTCCATTAACATCCTGGCATATTTCAGGTAATTATATTATTCTGCATATTTTTATTTGCTTTCAAAACCAGACTGACAATATTAATTAGCTATTAAGAGACTTGAATTCTTGAGTTTTGTTATGTTTTGATTTAATGCAGCCAACCTATTTTATCCTTGAAACAGCATATATAAATAATTAAATTAATTTTCATTATTGTTTAGGGTTTTCTGTTACATATCATATACTGAAAGTTTGGATCTCCAGTGTTGGCTGCCAGAAATGTTTTGTAGGAGAATAATAATGTATCTTCTCTTTCAATGGACTTGCTGTCTCTTTTGCTGGCTATTTGAGTTCTTCCACATGGCAACAACCTCACGTTTTATAGAAAATATTTTTTCCCTTGTGAATTTGAAGTTTGTCATTAATCTTGTTGCTGCTAGAAAAGGACAGCTTGATTTATTGGCAGTGATCACTTTCAGTAGCAACTAGAAGAGAAATTGCTTAAATGTCAACATAGCAAATGCTAGGAAATTATGAGTTTATTGTTCTGTATTTCATTATGATTTTTTTGATAGTGGTGGTCTTGTTAAAACAGATAAAGCTTATCTTCCTCTCCAGTGCCAATTTTTTTACTATTTTTCTTTAGCTGCAGTATTTTAACCTACGGTGAAACAGTATCTTTTGGAATAATGAAAATCTGTTCAATCAGAGTTGAACTTGTAGATTAAAACCATTCCTCTGGGGTTATTTTTCTTCCCATATTAATTCCCATATAAATAATTTATTGGAAAAATTAATTCAAATTTGTTGAAACTTCAATTTTATTGTTCTTTTTTGTCTTCTCCTGAGATGGTTGGTTCTCTGTGAAATAGCTACTGTGTAAAAAGAAGAAAAATTATTTACCTAGACTATCTATTGTCTGGAAAGTCTACAGGTTTTCTGGACATGTATATTAGATCCTCTCTTCTCTTCCCCCCGCTACTCTCTTTCCTCCCTTCTTGCCACAGTGAGTATCTAGACGGTATCGTGTGACTGTCCTACCGAACAAAACTCAATAGTTTGTGTTGTGGACATTGTAAAGAATATAAACCTTAAGGAAAGAAGAGAAATTTTGTGTCTTCTAAGGCCAAACCTGTTCCTTGGTTATGTTTTGTCTTCATAGGTTTGCTACTTGTTTCTAGTGGCCTTATTAATGATATCAAGCTAATGCTTTCGATTGATCTTGAAACAGTATAGAAGTCTCTGTCACATCCCTGTTAGTGTTCCTCCCTTATTGCAATTCCTACTCTCAGTTTAGTTGCCTTGAACAGGGAAATGGAACCTTTTTGATGGGTAAATATTAAGAAAAGCCAAGTAAGATGCAGGCATCTTGCACGTCTGCATTTTCTATCTGCTTTAAAAGTTTATAAAGTGGAAAGGGAACAAGTAAAAACAGAGTCAAAAGCATATAATAAAACTGGTTGATCAACAGAAATAGCTTAGGCAGTATTAGGTATGGGAAGTGTCTTAATCTGCCCTTTGCTGAAACTGAATATTCCTAAAGCTGATTAAACACTGAAGTAGGAGACTTGGTCTATGGGAGGTTAGGCAAATTGACTCAAACTGATGTAATGAAGCTCTTGTGCATTGAAGACTGGCCAGGGATTTTAGGGACTTGCTGTAGCTTGTTCTCATATTTTGGGCTGGGATTTACGTATGGAAGTTAGAAAGAAGGGATTCATGCCAGATAAGGGAGGCATAAAGGAAATGGGATCACAGTTGTGTTATTTCCTTGCAAGCTTAATTGAAACTTTGTGGTCACAAATGGAAAAATGTGCTTTCCCTGACACCAAATCAACTATAAAAGTTTTTGGGCAGACAGTTCATAGAATCATAGAATCATATAATAGTTAGGGTTGGAAAGGACCTTAAGATCATCGAGTTCCAACCCCCCTGCCATGGGCAGGGACACCTTCCACTAAACCATGCCATCCAAGGCTATGTCCAACCCCACCTTGAACGCTGCCAGGGATGAAGCATTCACAACTTCCCTGGGCAACCCATTCCAGTGCCTCACCACCCTTACAGTAAAGAATTTCTTCCTCATATGCAATCTAAACTTCCCCTGTGTAAGTTTGAAGTCGTTACCCCTTGTCCTCTCACTACAGTCCCTAATGAAGAGTCCCTCCCCAGCATCCCTATAGGCCCCCTTCAGATACTGGAAGGCTGCTATGAGGTCTCCACTCAGCCTTCTCTTCTCCAGGCTGAACAGCCCCAATTTTCTCAGCCTATCTTCATACGAGAGGTGCTCCAGTCCCCTGTTCGTCCTCGAGGAGGAGCAGTGATGGCAAACACCTTGTCCTCAGCTAAACCTTGTGTTGAGCTACCACAATTGCGAGTTCTTCTTTGTTCTTATGAGTGGCAACTGTTCACAATTACTCTGTATGAAGTAGCTTTAGTTACTTGCTGAAATGGGAAAGGAAAATCATAGGTGTTTAATATTTTGATTTGTTTTGTTTTTCTGACGTGACTGTATTGCTATTTGTTCCTTACATACAATTTGCTGAACCATGTTGTTATTGACTGTTGAAAATACCACCTGTGGGTTTAATTGACAAGTTGGTGTCAAGCTTGGCTGCTGAGGCTTCTCTTCACAACCTGCATGTGGGATTCCACAAGATTTTGCAGTTCTGTTTATCCCCATTTTGGCATGTGGGCATTTGTTCTGAATTCTTACACATTGAACAAAGACTTACGGTAGGATTAATCTCATCTGTGCTTTAAATGGGTATCTGCATCTGAGCTAGTTTCTTAAATCTTAGTATGACTCAGAAGTTATTTATTTCCGATAATACCTGCTATTAATTGTGCCATTTCATTTAAAATGTGTTTTAATAATTCATTTTTCAGTATGAATCATATGTTGGGCAGATTTAAAGATCTAACATGAAGTTAGTGAAAGATCTAACAGTAGGCTAGTCTGATATGAACTAAAAAGTCTGTTATTGCGAAGTGCTGACTCCTATCCTTCCCTGGCTCTTTCACATGTTTGCAGCCAAAACTCTAAAATTGGCAAAATTTAGTTTCTCTGCATTAGCCTGATCTTCTCAGAGTGATCTTTTTTGTATCATGATTCTCTGTTGGATTTGGCAGGTTTCTTCCTCCTGATACATAGAAAAATGCCAATCATCAAATGTCACAGTCAGCATCTGCTTGAAAAATACTGGAATCAAAATAATAGGGGTGGTACAAAGGAAGTTGTGGATGCATGGGAATGTTTGAGTAGCCTGTCATTCATTTGCTCACTGTGATTCTTAAATATGAAAAGGCAGAGATGACTGTTTGAAACAATGTGCTTTTGATTATCTGGTTTTGTTTGTTTTCTAGACAGAATTCATCTATGTCCAAGCAACAGATAAACCAAAGACCTTCAAGCATGGTCAGTGAAACGTCCACTGCAGTAACTACATCTGCTGTTGATTCAAAACCTGTCTCTAAGGTAAAGGAAAAATGCTGTTGTTTCAGCTTTGTGAATAGAGCTTCAGTCACTTTAATCCAGTAATATTAATTTTAATAAGGCTATGGTCTTAGCCTGGGAGTCTAATATCTTACCTCAAAGAAGAGCTATAGGAGCACTGTATATCCACATGATACTGTTGAATGATAATTTGAAAAATAGTGATTATTGTGAGGCTTCTTAAGAACAGAAGTAAGTATATGTAATACTAGTATCCCAGTAAGTCTTTTGACAGTCAAGTGTATATGGCAAAAATTTCTGCAGAATAATAGGAATTATAATTTGCAGTTATTACTTTTCCATGATATCTTACTGCTGTTCCTCTTTTTAGTAACAACTTGAATCCCTTTCTCCCATCGCTGTATTGCACGAACACTGTGGACACCAATTTCACACATAGAATGTTTAATAATAAACAAATCCATTATTTATCATTACAAAGGGCCTGTGTTTATTATTGCACAAACTTTAATCAAGTGCTGTACTTGAAGTGTCAGCAACTATCTTAATGCTTCTTCGACTTTGCAATAAGTTACAGTAGGGATGCTGTGGAGGGACTCTTCATTAGGGACTGTAGTGAGAGGACAAGGGGTAATGGGTTCAAACTTAAACAGGGGAAGTTTAGGTTGGATATGAGGAAGAACTTCTTTACTGTAAGGGTGGTGAGGCACTGGAATGGGTTGCCCAGGGAGGTTGTGGATGCTTCATCCCTGGCGGCGTTCAAGGTGGGGTTGGACATAGCCTTGGGTGGCATGGTTTAGTGAGAGGTGTCCCTGCCCATGGCAGGGGGGTTGGAACTAGATGATCTTCAGGTCCTTTCCAACCCTAGCTATTCTATGATTCTAAGAATAGGAGGGTGCTGGATACTGGAAGAATTAGCAGAAATGATTGATTTCTTAACTTTGTCTGCAGTTTTTAAACTTCTCGGTTTTGTTTTGTTTTGTTTTTTAATGCAGTAGTGCAAAGCCTGTTAAGTAATTTTGTTGAAGATAGGACTTTGCCAAATTGGCTGCAAAGATATTTTTGTTGAGTTGGAATCACTTAAAATCTTTTTCTAATGTTGTGGTATGCTTAGGTGAATACTGGAGAAGATTAAAACAATTCTATGAAAAGCTAAAAAAATAAATTTTTTTTTTAGATCTGAAGTGTATAGGTTATTGGATCAACACAAAGATTGTCATGTGTCAAATCTCAAGAGGATATTTATCTTTAATGTGCTAGATGAAGTTATCACTGGAAACAATAAGCTTAGTAGGTTACCCAAATTACTTGATCTATTTCTTTTTGATGTTGAAGCAGTTGAACTTACCAAAGTAACTGGCACTCAGGCACTTGTATTTGCTGTGTTATGAAGCAAGTCCAAAGAACTTACATTCCTCTGGGGTTATGAACTTTTGTGTTTGGAGCAAGTCCAAAGGAGGGCCACAAGGATGATCAGGGGACTGGAGCACCTCCCAGTATGAAGATAGGCTGAGAAAGTTGGGGCTGTTCATCCTGGAGAAGAGAAGGCTGCGTGGAGACCTCATAGCAGCCTTCCAATATCACAAGGAGGCCTATAGGGATGCTGGGGAGGGACTCTTCATTAGGGATTGTAGTGATGGGACAAGGGGTAATGGGTTCAAACTCAAACAGGGAAAGTTTAGATTGGATTTAAGGAGGAAGTTCTTTACTGTGAGGGTGGTGAGGCAGTGGAATGGGTTGCCCAAGGAAGTTGTGCATGTTCCATCGCTTGCGGTGTTCAAGGCCAGGTTGGACAGAGCTTTGTGTGTCATGGTTTAGTATGAGATTTGCCTGCCCATGGCAGGGGGGTTGGAACTAGATGATCTTAAGGTCCTTTCCAACCCTAACTATTCTATGATTCTACATTTTGAGTGTGTTTTGGGTGGATTCTGTGTAAGAAAAGCAGTTGAATTGTCAACAGTGCTGATTGTTGTGTTTTTCGAAAGTGAGCTGGTGAGGATTACAAGTAAAAAAAGAATGGGTTTAGCAGTTGAGAGAAACAGGCAATGGTGCCAGCTCTGTGATAGTGTCATTTCTGTGAGACTGTCTGAAGCTAGAGTGTAGAACACAGAGTTTAGTTCAGGGCCACTGTAGATGAATGCTCAATATCAAGAGCAGAAATTTCTGAGAATTTCAGTTTTAACTATGTGAAAATAAGGGATTTTTTCTAGTTTTCTTAGAGATACTAAAAGGATTCATGAGTTCCTTCATCAGTGAAACCCTGAGATTGTTTTCAATGGAACAGATTATGATTTAAAAAGGTGGGCGTCTTGTCGGCTGGTTTTTGGTGTTGTGGTTTTTTTTTTAATTCCATGTGGGTTGCAAGTTAAGTGTTCTCTTACGTGTACATATTTGCATATTTTTACCAAGATGCAGCCTTCCTTTTTGCTATTTAGAAGATCTGTTCCAAAGGGAAGGCTGTCTACTTTTAGTCTTTTGGGGTTTTTTTTACTGTCCGCTTTAGAAAAAACAATAAATTCCATTTTATAATTAAGTTATTAACTTCCTTCTTCACCTTGAGGTTATTGTAAAGAAGATGAAGCAGTGATGAAAAGGGGTTTGAAAATTTTGGCTCTTGACATTTTGGGTTTTTTACAAAAACTTATGAGTCATTCACAAACAAGCCAGCATAACACATGTACTGAAGTCAAAAGCAACTTCTTTGTCTTCAGTGACACAGGCAGCTGCTCTGACCTGCATTTTCAAAACACATGACAATGATTTCAGAATATTTTAAATTAGGAAAAGGCTACTGAAGTACAGACAAATAGTTCTAACAGTATACATTTTCTTTTAAATTATCCTTTTATTCTAACAAGGTGTGACATTCAGTATCTGTCACACTGTCTTATTCCAGAGCATAATGAGAGGATTTATACTATAGATGACAGGAAAATGTTAATTATATAAAGCTCTATAGAATTATTCTTTTTTTCTACTATGGATATTATATCGATATAGAATACGCACCCTTAGGAGGCTTTTCCTTCTCCTATGTGATAGAAATTGTTTGGTCTTTAGACCAAGTCCAAGGATGACTTTTCTATTTTGTGGTCTGCATCTTTTTTCTTTCTTTTTTTAAATTAAATAAGGTCAGAGAATCAAAGTGCTTGATCACTGACAGGGTATCTGATAAAACAAAATCAAATTTAAACCCTGCTGTATGTATAAATCAGCCATACTTTAGTTGTTCCTCAGTTCTTCATAGGACAAATATGAGAAAGAAAATTTAGGAAACTAAATTTTGCACCTTTTGTAAGCTAATTTCTGTTCAGGTGCAAAGCACAGATTTTTGACTTTCAAAGCTTTAAATAGTTTGGGCCTCGTTATTTTTCATCACCCTTGTAATGTAGCTGTTACATTTGGCAACAGGTTTTTTTTAAGTCTTGACTCAATTGATTCTCATTTTTCTCAAAAGAAAATACATATGGCTTAGCCTGACAATCTAGAGCTTGGCTGTCCTCAGGGTACATTGTTGTGTGGTTATTTAAAGGGATATTTCGACACAGGTTCACATTTGAAATATTTTCAGTAGCAAACACGAAATCCCAAACATCTTTTTTCTTTCTTCCTTTAGTGTCAGACTTGCTGCTTGTAGATCTGTGAGTTAGCACTGTGGTCATAATTGGTATACTGTATTTTCACAATGCTAGTGCTCTACAGCCTGTTTGCTGATGCCTTAGCACACCCATGGCAGAGAAATGGGCTGGGAGATCTTGGTGATACCATTCTCAGCTGACTTTTACAGTAAACTAGTTCTTGCCAGCTGAATGGCAGGGGCAATGGCCCTGGCTGAATCTTTTGCAGACTCCACTGAGGTATCAGGTAAGGTGTCTCCATAATGTCACAGCATTTCACAGAAATGACCATGACATGCAGCTCACCTGACTTCTCAGCAGAGCAGAAAGCAGCATGCTATTTCCTGGTAAACAGACCTCAGGGAAACAGTAGTAAAATCTGCCCTTTGATATCTCCTTATAAGTGTTAAATTAATGTTGCTGGTTTCAATGCTATAACACCAAAGAAAAAATGGATTTTTTTTTTTTCTTACTGATTATTGCCATTACCTCAATCCTGCATTAAAATGCGTGCTTATGTGTACTGAAATGTGTGAAATTCAGTGCAGCTTGGTAAAGTCTGTCATCAAAATTATCAGAATCCATTTAAAATTATCGTATTTTGCTAGCATGTTATTATATATGCTGTCTTCTAATCCAGATGTTGTTTGACTGGCAAGAGGCAGTATGCTGAAATATTTTTATGGTGTCATCCCTTGCATATGATAGAAGTGCTTGTTTCCAGAGCTGCTGTCTGCATGCAGCTGACAGAGCATCAATACCCTGACCAGCTGCGAGGAGAGATTCAAACAGAGGAGAGATATTGTAGGAAGGAGGCAGTGAACCTGGACAGCTCTTTTCTTGGTGTGAGAGCAAATGTAAGGGTGGTTTGTGCACCTCAAGTTCCTAAAGCAGCTGCAGTAACAAACTGTGCTGAGCTTGGAGAAGAATAAGCAGATTATTCATCCAGAGATTCTCGCTGTCTTTTTCACAGACCAATAGACTTTCCTGGTTTGTTTTTGAAATAGTTTTGCTCACATGTGTCAAAACTGATTTTCCAATAAAACACAACCCATTGCCTAGTTTGCGATTTCCACTTACTGCCATCTAGGTTTCTTCCTTAACAGTGTCACTCTGTCTTCTCCATTTGTTTGCAGGATCAAAGTCCAAGCATTTATTAAGCTATCAATGTTTGAATTTGAACAGGAAGGAATACAAAAAAACAACCAAACCCGCCCTGGACAGTGAAGAGCAAGAGTAGGATTCATGTGCACAAAGTCCTGTTTGTAAGAGACTTGTACGATGTTGCAGAGAGAAACATGCATGCAGCTCTTGTAGTGCAGTCAAAAATACTTCCCAAGCACACTGAAACTTCAGCAGTGCTGACTTTCTGACTTGACTCACCAGTGCTGCTGCTGTTCAGCAGGGAGTAGGCAAACCATCCTGGCACTGATAACGTTGATGAAAGTGAAAGATTGACTTTGCTATGTTGTAAATGTCGTTGTCTATTTACTTGCCCTTGAAAATGCTATAAATGCTTTGTTACTGTGTAATGAAGTATGAATTATTGCAATGAGGCTATTTGTAATAAGAAGTTAGTCTCAGTGCAGTTTTAAAACCTCCACTACATTATACTTTTTTACAGGTTGTGAAGGCTGGAAACAAAGTTCATAGCTTTGGAAAGAGGGATCAAGCTATCAGGAGGAATCCCAATGTTCCTGTTATAGTAAGAGGCTGGCTACATAAACAGGTATTCATGTAATCATGTGTTTCTGTTCATATACCATTGCAATAATCAAGTGAAAGTAAGTGCCTTTCATGTAACTGCAAAAGCAGAAGTATGAACATTAGTGATGCAAGGCACCATGGAGTGCTCCCACCAGCTCCTGTTATGAGGGGCTTGTGCTCAGCAAGTTTGAAAACCAGGCTCTATATACAGGTTTGATTCAGAAGTGGAAACAATGATAAATGGACATGACCATCATGGTTAAATGTTGAGGCTATAATTTTGTTGTCTAAATCTTGTTATTTTCCCTGTTTTTTCCTGTCAGCTTGCTGCCATGCTGATCTTGGTCTCCTTCAGAATGCGCTGTAAACCTGAGGTTGGCTGTAAAGGCCTTATTCCATCTACTTACATATGCCCTTAAAGCCTGATCAAAGGCTTAATTCTAACCCATATGCCTTTTGTTCTTCGGAAGCTGGAGGAACAAAAATGAAGGGAGACGGGCATCCATTCACCTCACATTGCTGTGACCATGACCAGTATTCAAGCAAAGGCTGCATTATAGGATTTCATCCAACAAACAGAATTTTACAGCTGCTGCATCTTGGACTCTTAAGCTGACAGAAGATCATCTTTGCATACAAAAAGTAAAACAAATTGTTGTATGAGAGTACTTCCCTTCTTCTAATTTGGCACTCTGTGTCCATCAGATTATCACCAGAGATTCAGGGGCTAGGTTTAGGGATGAGTAGTTGAAGGATGAAAACTGAGTCTTAAAATTAGGATTCTATGTATACATGAAAGTGAAAATTGCTGACAGCCATATGTTTCCTTCTGCATGGAGAACTGCTGTCAACTCTCTTGGTATCCACTACCCAAGTCCATTAGTTTTCAGGACAGAATCAGAACTCAGATACAGTATGTGTTGACAGCATTGTAGCATGAAAAAGGAAAGGGAAGAAAGTACTTGCATACTTAATATGACTGCAGAAAGAAGGGAAATAGTACCTACAGTATTGCTCTAGCTATTTCCTTCTGCCTTCTTACGTCTACTTTTAGGCACTTAAAGCCTAAAGACACTTTCTGTGCTGCTGGTTTCATCAAGGCCTACCTCAGCTGAATAAGTTATACTTGCTTAGGTTACAGTCTGGCAGTTTTGCAAGCTTCCAACATTAATTTCAATGTAAATATTACTCATTTTGACAAGGTGATATATAGAATCATAGAATAGTTTAGGGTTGGAAAGGACATTAAGATCATCTAGTTCCAACCCCCCTGCCATCGGCAGGGACACCTCACACTAAACCATGCCACCCAAGGCTATGTCCAACCCGGCCTTGAACACCGCCAGTGATGGAGCATTCACAACTTCCCTGGGCAGCCCATTCCAGTGCCTCACCACCCTTACAGTAAAGAATTTCTTCCTCATATCCAGTCTAAACTTCCCCTGTTTAAGTTTGAACCTGTTACCCCTTGTCCTCTCACTACAGTCCCTTCATGAAGAGTCCCTCCCCAGCATCCCTATAGGCCTCCTTGAGATACTGGAAGGCTGCTATGAGGTCTCCACGCAGCCTTCTCTTCTCCAGGCTGAACAGCCCCAACTTTCTCAGCCTATCTTCATACGGGAGGTGATCCAGTCCCCTGATCATCCTTGTGGCCCTCCTCTGGACTTGTTCCAACAGTTCCACATACTTCTTTTGTTGAGGACACCAGAACTGCACACAATACTCCAAGTGAGGTCTCATGAGAGCAGAGTAGAGGGGCAGGATCACCTCCCTTGACCTGCTGGTCACACTCCTTTTGATGCAGCCCAGGATACGGTTGGCTTTCTGGGCTGCAAGTGCACACTGCCGGCTCATGTTCATTTTTTCATCGACCAACACCCCCAAGTCCTTTTCCTCAGGGCTACTCTGAATCTCTTCTCTGCCCAAACCTGTAGCTGTGCCTGGGATTGCTCCCACCCAGGTGTAGGACCTTGCACTTTGCATGGTTAAACTTCATGAGGTCAGCATCAGCCCACCTCACAAGCATGTCTAGGTCCCTCTGGATGGCATTCCTTCCCTCCAGCGTATCAACCGAACCACACAGCTTGGTGTCATCGGCAAACTTGCTGAGGGCACACTCAATCCCACTGTCCATGTCACCAACAAAGATGTTGAACAAGACCGGTCGCAACACCGATCCCTGAGGGACACAACTCGTTACTGGTCTCCAGCTGGACATTGAGCCATTGAGCACTACTCTTTGCATGCTGCCATCCAGCCAGTTCTTTATCCACCGAGTGGTCCACCTATCAAATTGATGTCTGTTATATCTAGAGAGAGAGACACAGATCTCCACAGGCATATTATATTTCATTAAAATTTGCACATTATGCAACCTGGTTTATTTCCTAAGGAATATTTGATTAGATTAGATTTCGAGCACGGGTAACATACAGGAGATTGACTGTAAAATTATAGAGATGATTGAAATCTAAGGTCATACTTCTCAGTGGTGTAGTGATTTTCATCTTGGTCTACAGGCAGTCCTTGTTGGAGTTTGTGCCACCCAGATGCAGACTTTTTTTCTTTATTGCAAATAAATCTATCTAGATAAAATACGTGTTTGTTGTATGTGAGGTTAATCTGAATGCAGTTTGGGATGCAAATTTAATTACTTAATGAAAATTAGCAGTTTGAATATTTTACCTTGATTATTTCATAGCTGTATGTTTTACCTCTTATCTTTCTTAGTACATAATATTTTGCTAATAAAAACCACTTGTTTTTGCAATTAGTACCATATTTAGGTAAACTTCTGGTAAACTATCCACTAGTACAAAATTGTTTGATAAGCTGTTAGCTTTCCTTAAATGAAAAAGTATGTCACGTTTCTTGCATTTCAGGATAGCTCTGGAATGCGATTATGGAAAAGAAGATGGTTTGTGCTTGCTGATTATTGTTTATTTTACTACAAAGGTGAGTAGATGCTAGCTCTTTTGTTTAGTTCACCTGTTCAGGTCACATTGCAAACATAAGCTAATTGAACTCTTCAGATACAGTTAGGTATTCTCAGAAGATTCATAATTCAACAATTACTTATCCATATGTCTTTAAGGCAAAACAAATTTCAGGCCAGAGTTGGTGAACAAGGGGGTGCTGTATGATCTTTTGTCACATAAGTTATCTTTGATATATGCCAAGTTTTACATTGCAGAACATTTGGCAGCAATACCAGTTTAAGATTTATGCTATCTCTGGCTTGTATTGTGTTGCCTACATGGTTGCACTTGGACAGATGATTTTTTGAGAATGCAGTATGGCTAGATCAGGGCATTGGTTCAGCTTTAATCCAGGGGTCAATGTAAGAGTGAGAACTTCTGAATCCAGTATTTCTACCAAAAAAAGATCAGATGTGATCTTAGGCTGAACTAGGAATAATGGTTTGCATAAGGTTATTATTAAAGTTTTGAATATTGTGTAATGTGTTACAATTTTTGGAAAGGAATATGGAATATGAAACTCAAATTCGTGTTTCTAGGCACTGCATTTCTCCTGCTGATCAATTTAGAGCCAGCAGAAATAGAGGTTTCCTTATTATAGCAATTAGCCTAGTTGTAAAATGCTAAATGAAAGGTCCATCGTGTTATTCAGCCTGTCAGAGTTCATTTGTCACAATAAGCTTTATTTTCAAAGTTTATTCTTCTGTCTGAATTAAAAAAATTCCCCCCCAAAATACTCATAACACCCCCCCCCCCCCCCCGACATTTTCTTTAAAAAAAAAAAATTAATCTTGTTTCTTTGAAAATAAAACATTTTTCTCTGTGTACCATTGGTGTTGAGTCGTAAAATTCAGGTCAGAATGGAATTCAGAAAGCATCTAATACAACTGCCTGGTGAAAGCAGAGTCAGGAAAGAAGTCAGCCCAGGTTGCTCAGGGTTTAGTCTAGTCAGGCATTGAAAACCTCAAGGATGGAGATGGCACAACCTCTCTGGTCTGCCCTGTCCTAATGGGGCGAATGCTTCACTTTATATCCAGTCTGAACCCTCTTTTTTCTGCTTAATGCCTGTTGTCTGTGTGCCCATAAAGGAGAATGCATTGTTACCCCACTGAAAAGTGCAGTGAATTAGATTCTATTTTTTTTTATTCAACAGACAGCAGAGAAGAATCTGTTCTGGGTAGCATACCATTGCCTAGTTATGTAATATCTCCAGTTGGACCTGACGATCGCATAAATCGCAAATTTTCTTTTAAGGTACAGTTACAAACCTTATTAGCTAATCATATTTTATAATGTTTATTTGCATTAGAGAAACTGCTGTTGTAAACAGAAACATTATCTGCTTTTTTATTTGTTTTTTTTTTTCAAAGAAGATAGGTTTATTGACTGCCTGTTCAAATGCGGCAGCACTTTTTTGTTGCTTATGAATTGACATTCATTAATAACATGGCTTTGAGTAAAGATGCTGTTTCTAAACCCAGAAATTAGTATTGATAATTTGCTCCAGTACTGTATATGGATTGAAAGGAAAGTTGTCTTTTTTTCTTTATAGAATACTTGATGCCATAGTGGACTAATGGTCATTTGGGTTTGGTTTTGTTGTGTTTTTTTTAAGAATTAAACTCATCAGCTCAGTTCTTGCAGTTAGAAAATTTCAACACTGTAGCTTTTAAAGTTTAATTTCCTCATTTCAAGGGGAGAAAGTGGAACCAATTTTTTTTCTCCTTTTTCGGGGGGGGGGAGAAATAGTTGTCCTAAAGGACATGGACTTTTTTGAGGAAAAATTACTCTTCTCTGATATAGTTTGAGGTTGGTTTTGTGTTTGGGTTTTTTAAAAGTGTTTAATTTACAGTTCTCTATTATAAAAACATGCTAAAATTAAATAAAACTACATCCCTTCTTGAAAGTGGAAAAACCTGACTCCAGTTGATTGAATTGCAGCAGTAAGGCAGAGTTTAGAAGCTTCAATATACTTTGCATGTTCAAATTCTACTGATATTTGGAGCAGAATACCTGGTCTTGTATCAAGCAAATGAGATAAGTGCTTAAAAATAATTTAGAAATCGAGTTTTGATCTGGTACACTTGAGGAGATCTGGGAGGAAACTTTCCTTCTTAACGGAAATTCATCTGCTCACTTTACACTTTCTCTTGCATTTTGATTTTTGGAGTGTTTTAAAATTGTAGACTGCCTTTTATTAACTTTGATTCTGTCTTCAAGTGGGTAATGGTTTTAAATTTATTTCACAAATATTAACTTGGAAAGTGTGTTTAAAAATGACTCAGTGCACTTTGTGGAAATGTTTATTGTGCTTTTTCAAATGCATTGAACATGAGATAGAGGACAGGCTAAAAAGGAACCTTTGTTTAAGAAAAACATTCCACTCCCAGTATCTAATGAGTGTAACTCCTAAAGCCCTCCTCTTGTAGAGCGTTTTCCTAGGAAGAAGCATATACTGAAAGAGGAGGACCCAATGTACTTCAAGGCTTCTTCTCTTGAATAACCAGAGAACATTAGTGCAGATAGGGAAGGAGATAAAGGAAGTAGTGGTAATATCTAGATGCTTGAGAGTTAAAAAAAAATAAATAAAAAAAAATCTTTTTTATTTTATTAAAATGGTGTTTTTGAATGTTAATCAAATGTATATTAGGATTGTTAATCACTTCAACACTATCAATGATAATGGCAAAAAAAAGTTCTGTGTGTGGTATGTGTACATACACACACGTGTTTTCCAAGTAGTATGTTCTGTAGGCAAGCTCTGAAGTCACCACTGCCAGGTTGCGCCTCTTCTGTGGAGTAGAATCCATGCTGTGATCATGATTAGTCCTTTTCATAAGCAAGTGCAGACTTCCCCTGATCCTTTTAGGGTATCACACCTATGTGAGCTCTACCAAGTCTTTAATCTGGGTCTTTTTCTGAAAATCAGCATGAGCCAGTAACTCGAGACTTTCAATATTGGGTCATTTCTAAAAAGGTGATATGTATATATTATATTGATTGCAAAAGAAACTTGGTGCTAGAAATCTATATTAAAAATGTCCAACATACATTTCAGGTATTAGTTTGTTGACCGAACCTTAACTCTGCTTTAGGTGTTTGATGATTAACTGCAGACCTGATGCTGCAGTTTCATTTTATTTAGAATCAACTCCTAGGGCAGCAGGAGGATTTTGTTACATTCCTGTCGCATGGCCCCATCCAACACTGACATTCAGTGGTCATGAAGTTGGCTCTGGGCACACAGGGGCAGGAGTACTGGCATTCTATCACTCACCAGCCATTACCTTTATCTAATCTCTTCAGTACACTCAGATACCCAGAGCCTAGATGGACATTCTGTCTCACGGCATAGTGCAGCCAGAAATAGAAAACACAAGCAGATTAAGCCCAAAATAAAGATAAGACTTTTTTGCATTGAAGTCCTGAATGAGTGGGAGAATGTGCCATGTCAATTTTTACATTTGGCCTGCCATTTATTTAGATTGTTGTAAATCCTCTGTTACAATAAAAGATTTGGCTACCATTTTAAGAAGTTTTTTGAAGTTACAATGAGTTTTTGATGCTAAGGAAGCAGTCAAACTGTAAAAAATGTCAACATTTTGGTTTCTAGAACTAAAGGAAGGAAATTCACTTAGCAAAGACATGGATGCTTTTTGCATATAGTTCAGTTAGAACAAGTTTTGTAAAATACATGCTCACTAGGATGTATGTTAAATCCTACTAACTGTTAAATGTACACCGCAGGAGTCCTCAAAATTCTTTTCCTTTCGTTAAGCTGTGTGGCATCTTTTTAGAACTCAGGATCCTTACTGCATATTTAGTTCAGTTGCTAACATCTTAAACATATTTAATCAAATTGTTATATATATTTTTAATAGAGTAATTCTTTGCTGATAAAAATGTAAGGGAACACAAATTCAATTGATAGATTTTAATGTGAAAAGGTTTGCACAACATTAATGTAAAGCTGGAAATGCTCCTTGTCATTAATAGGGAATTGACTGTACTTTTTAGTAATACCATAATTCTAAGCATAAATTATATCAATTTATGTTCATGTCATCACAGTCTCTTTAGAAGGCCCATTGTCTTCAGTCATAAAAACTGTTTCTAATAGGTCTTATATGTGTTGAAATATATAAGAGAATACTTAAAGTAAACTCGTCTGTACGAATCTGACAGTAATACAAATTGAGAAACATGGGAGGCCTACCAACATTTGATGTAAAGAAAACATGAAACTTCATGCAGAGGCAATTATGCAAGTATATGTTTATATCTAGGGGTGTTCTGATGTTCCTGGAAAAGGTAGGAAGTAGCGTTGGAGACAGAAATTACTCATTATTATTTGGATACTACCTTTTAAATTTTTTCAGAGATACACTCATCCAGCATAAGGGCATTCAGACCCTAGTAATGATCTGGCCTGACTTCCTTTCAGAAGATGCTGCTACAGCTTGGTTTGAAACATCTTTTCATTATTGGCACTCTACGACTTACTAATGGCAGTATCCATTCATTGCTTAGACCTGCTGGGACCAGGGCAAACTTTTTATCTGCTTCTTTCATCTCCCTGGTTTTTCTAAACAATGTTGACATTGTTTATGTTCTCTGGGTCATTGTTGCTTCCTTAGGCTCCCACAGTGCTTATAAAAATTCTCTGGGCCTGGGGATTCCCGCAAAGAAATGCAAAGGGCTATGAATTTGAGGTGCCATTTTAGAATTTGGAAGACAGAAGCTTTTAGCTTCTAGAAGTGCTGGAAAAAATATTATTTGAGAGTGAAAGATGAATTGTAGTGTGCTGTTGTGTTTACAGTGATGGCTCAGAGTCTTGTTTCAATTTTTGCTCATAAATGGTTCATAAATATTAAAATTCACGAGAAAGGGGACTTTCCTGAGTGTTATAACTTACTGAGAGGACAAACTTTGAAAGATTACAGTTATTAGAAAACTCTTCCCCTCCCCATCTCTTTGTCCTGTGTGCTGTGGCTGCTTCTCCTCAGAATTTTGAATGACTGGAGGTTAACATAACAGCTCTAGGCATTAGTTACTTTTAGTACAGTCTTTTGTTAAGTATTTTCTTTGGAAACATGAAACTTCATGATTTAACTTGTTTAACTTTTTGTCCTTGTCTTGTCCTATTGATATGCTCTTGGGGTTTACTGTGCATTTCTCCTTCTGTGCATTATGGGAGAGAGACTGCTTTTCTTCTCAGTCTATCCAGATTAAGGCATCTGAATGCATGAATAGGTACCAATATTATTTTTTTCACTGTTGTGTGTATGGTGTACATGTGCTGTGTTTGTAGGCTTTTTAGTATGCTACAGTCATCCTAATAGCTACTGCTTTAAAAAACCCACCACCACCAAAAATCCCTTCTAGCTTGTGTCTGCTAGCAGTGACAGCTGCAGGACATTGGCACAAAGTGTCTTTCTTGCATATAAAATATGCTACTAATAAATAACTGAAATATATTTGAACTTTCCTGTAACCAGTTTTATATATTACGGACTTCACAATGTTTTGTTTACTGATGACAACACACTATCTGCATTACCCTTTCTGGAGCTATGAATGTTTATGGCTGTGGCAGCTTCAGTCTCTCAAGGGAGAATGGTGCATCATACTTCGCATTTTTATACCATTTTCACCTCCAGCCTTTTACACAATGCTTTCAGCTGTGTTCATCATGCAGTACTGAAAGAGAACCTCAGAGGCGAATGAGTTATCTTGATCAGGACATAGAGGTCAATTAAAAAAGGCAGCTGTTAAATCCGTTTATTGATGTGGTACGCAGTCTCCGCAGTTAGTTACCCAAGGTTCTGTTTTTTTCCAGCAAGTATATAATCAGTGAATGGTAGGGTCCTACTGTGTCATCTGCAGTGGGGCAGTCTCATTTTCTGCAGGAGTCACTTTACTTCTAAGTCCTAGCATTTACTTCTATGGGCTCAGCATGGTTTGTGAAGGAACCCTGCAGTCATAAGATCTAACATGAAAATCACTATTTGCATCTGGACCTGCTAATTTTTAGCTTCTTCTTTCACAGGATGGTATCTATAAACGACAATGAATTAAATACTCCTAAATCATCCCTCTTCATCAGGAGTCTGTAGCAATAGGACAAGTGGTAATGGGTTTAAACTTAAATAGGAGAAGTTCAGGTTAGATATAAGGAAGAAGTTCTTTACTATGAGGGCGGTGATGCACTGGAACAGGTTGCCCAAAGAAGTGGGGAATGCTCCATCCCTGGCAGTGCCCAAGGCCAGGTTGCACAACGCCTTGGGTGACATGGCTCAGTGTGAGGCATCCCTGCCCATGGCAGGGGGTTTGGAACTTGATGATCTGAAGGTCTTTTCCAACCCTAACTATTCTATGATTCTATGACTTATTTTGACCATTTGTAATGGTCTCAAAATGGGAAAAAAAGAAAACCCCAATACCAACAAAGAAAACCCAAAGAACTCAACCAAGCAAACGTGAAAAAAATCCTTAAATTCCTGAATGCCCAGTTGATCAGGGCTACTGTTTTATATATGTAAGTCATGGCTTGGTTCCCTCTGTTTAAGATATGTAGCTAATGGTTGGAAGGGAGAAGAAACCACCTTGTATTCCCTTACTAGCCAATGCTTTGAGGAAACAGACACATTCTCTTAGCAGGGGAATCTGTTGGACTTCTCTGTATAACCCCTTCCTACTCTTCCTTCTCATCTCCTTTTTTTCTTGCTGGCTGTTTTGCTGCAGTCTCAGCCTTTCCACTACTGGGGTGATGGCAGGCCAGGGACTGGCCCCTCTGGAGACTGTAGTACCAGAGTTTTCAAAACAAAATGAGGCTTCCTTGCTTGAGGTTCGGAAGGGGAAGGGCATGTTTCACACATTCACAGAACTTAAAGCACTATAACAGCAAGCAAATATTTTGCTCTTTGGAGTTGTTGATATGGGTCTCTAAGGTTATGGTAATTTGGAAAATTGAGGGTAAACAGCTGAAATTCTAACATTTAGGGAGGGCTGCACTGGACTGGATTGGATAGCCTGAGTTTTGTTTAAACTATTGCTGTGTATCTGAAGCCACCTGTGATTGTAGAGTGTTTGGGTTTGGTTTGTTTGTTTGGGTTATTTTACTTTGGAATAATGAGAGAGTGGATTTCATCACATAAAATGACCATTCGTTTATGGAAGATTTGTGAAAGATATTTAACACTGAAGAGCAGATGTAGCCAAATTAAAAAGTTGAGATTATTTTTTTCCTTTAAAAAACCCCAACAACCCAACCCTGTCTCAGCAGTGTTTCAATGCCATTAGCTTTTCTGTGGGATAGCAGAATAATTTTATAGACAGCAGTTCAAATTACTAATTTTACTTTAGCATCATTACAAGAGCTTTCAAGCCAGCTATATTCTCTTCAGTGTTTTGGAAAGTAAGGAGATGAACCTTTCGCTATTAAGCTGAAGTACACCTGTACAGTAACTTTGAGGAAATGTAAGAAAGTGTTTCCAGACTGATATGACTTACTAATATCTCTATTATTGATTAGACAAATGTGGATGAGATTTGATTAAATTCAATTAGCCTTAAGTTACAGATATTCCACATCGAATGTTTGAATATTGAATGTAGAAGAATTTCCAAATACCTCTAGTTGGCAGTGGAATTTCATAAATTATTTTGGTGTGCAGAAATACTTGTCAATATTTTGTGTGCTGTAATAATTCAATCAGTGTTACTAAGTGTATCAGTAAGTCTTGTGGTTTTGCAGCTAATATAGAGGTTCAAGTGCATGCTTTAACCAAAAGCTCCTAATATGCATTATAATCAGTTCTTAAATAAGCAATATAATTGCTTGAATTGTCAGATACTGTCTGTGTTTTGTCTCAATAAATTGCTTTATTAAATGAGCTGGGAAAATTGGCTTGCTTATGCATGTCTCAGTGAGAATTTCTTTAATTTGTTCTGTATGGTATTTATGGCAAATGAAATGTATCAGTTAAGTGAAAATGAAAAGCTGAAATTTCTTACTATGAAAAACAGACACACTGCACTTTCAGCCTTATTAGTGCGAAAAAATGATAGGGGAATTCCAGTAAAAATCAGAGAGTGCCTTTAGAGTTTGCTGAAGTAGCCCGTTGTGGCAGTGTAACAGTTTTACCCAAAATTCGAGAAACAGTCAAAGAACCTGAAAAGGTATTTTTAAAGGTATCAGGAAAAATTACAGTAAATTTTCGGGGGGGGTGGGGGGGGTGGGGGGAGGGTGAGGAAATGAAAGGGTTCTCTGACTTCTTTTCAATTTCCTTTACAGGCTGTTCATACAGGTATGCGGGCATATATTTATAATAAGAATTCTGTTATTGGCTCTCAGGCAGAGCATTCAGGGATGCGGACATACTACTTCAGTGCAGATACCCAAGAGGATATGAATGGCTGGATCCGGGCTATGAATCAAGCTGCTCTTATGCAAACACGCTCTTCTTCACTGAAGAGGCAAGTTCACTACAGAAATTGTTAGCTTGTAAAATTTTTTTCATCTATTTTATACATATATATAAAAACCAGATTGGTGATTTCTGAGAGTGTATGCAGGAAAGCTTTATGCCTACATTTGTAAATGTGTGCATGAAACTCATTCCCATCTTAAGGAAATAATTATGTTTAATTTACATTCTGTTGCAAATCAGTTAGTTAACATAAATTAAGAAAACCTGGTGTTCAGTATTTGTATGTACACTCAAGTTGTGTGCCCACATTTACTGGCATGGATTAATTTCTGTGTTTGTATAGTTTTTTAGGGAATTTCAGTTAAAAAGTTGCAGGTCTTCTGAGCAAATTAATACACCTTCAACAGCCAATTGGTAGCCTTGAGGAGAGGAAAGTCAAAAGGGAAAGAGAAGAATAATGAGTTGTTTCAAATGAACTATGACTTTTAGAACTCAGATTAAAATGCTTTTAAGAGTGAAAGAATGTTAAAGATGGGTAAATTGTAAGTGCATAATTACAGATATTAAGTAATTTCTGAAGGTATTAAATGCTCATTTTTCACTTACGTTGGTGGCCTTTAATACTTGTAAAAGGCTTTTTTCTTTTTCTCTGTGTAGAAACGAAGCACTGGTGCAAAAGGAGGATGTCCTTTGTCCTATTGTTTTTGATTAGTGCTAGAGGCAAATGAATTCAGCTGTGCCTTCTTGTGCTTCCAGTTTTTCCCTTTTCTTAAAATTGATGTAGCCTTCTTGATGTTTTGACTTAGAAATGTGATTCTCTCTCTACAACTCCTTGTGAAAGAAGATTGTACTGTAAGACAACCTTGCTTTTAACCAGTGGGGCTGTGATGATTAAAATGTCAGGGTGCAATTTCTTAGAGTATCTTGCACTGCTGCTTGCTTTTTACAAGTAAAATACAAGCAAAGGACCAACATCTCTCCCAGAGCTTTATATCCTGTAGTACTTAGTGTTAAGTGTTTCTGTATTTAAGTTCCAAATAACATGTAACCTATTACCTGTTTTTTCTTTATATTCTTTATAAGGATAGGAATAATTGAAAGAAAAATTAGGGAAGTCTGGCACATTTGAAGTATTGATCCAGTGTCCCTCCCCCTAGTTGACTCTTCATTGTGAGACTGAAGTGAACATAATTGTTTGATGGCACTTACCCAGAATTTGCCTTCCATAAAGCTATAAAGAAGCTGGACTTAGTTTCAGAGAAGATGAGGTGCTACTCTGAGATCAATAACACTCCGTTGAGTTGTAAGAGAAAAAGAGAAGCTTATCACTATAACAAGATGAAGAAAATGGCAAATTAAGTACATTATGTGTCAAAGCCAACATAAATCTTTTAAGATCCTTAGACATTATATAGTGGCTTGTAACTTTAATATCAAGGTTTCTGGTACAGATTTTTGGAAATATTTATTCAGTAAGGTAAATAAGCAAAATGGTGTGTATTGCAGCATGTATTAGGAGTGATGGAGATTGTTTTAAATTTTATTTTTTGCAGGAATAGCTTCCAGGTTAGAAATTCACTGGACAATGATAATACTGACTCAAATGCAGATACTTTGCTGTCCTCTTGGCCAGAAATGAGTAGTCCCTTAGGCATCTACAAAGATACGAATGATTTTTTTTACTTTGCAGTGAGCAGTTGGCAGTTTGGTTTCGTTTGGTTTTTTTTTTTTTGGCTTTCAGTGTTTCCTAGGATAGGAAGGCTTTCTTTTTTTCAGTTTTTTGACACAATATTGCACAAGTTTAACACTTCTTTCATACATTATTAGTATTTTCAGTCATTTTTGCAGATGCATATAACTGATTTCTGCTTCCTTGATAGCACTGTAAAGGTAAATTTTGTCTTAATTGGTATAACAACTGAGTTTTGCTGAGCATATCTATTTTACATGTCAAATCAAGCAGAGCCTGGAGAAGGTGCTTTTGTGGGTATGTTTTCTAAAATAGTAGCAAGACCACATCAACCTTTCACAATTAAATGGTGTTCATTATTTTCTTTTCAGAGAAACTGAAAAAGTGGATCAGCAAGCTGTTCCCCAAGTCAATCATGTGGATGCCTGTAAAGAATGTGTGAAGGCAGAGATTACAGATACAAAAGAAAGTTATCAAAAATCAGCTGAAATGGTCGGATATGATAAGCGTGAGGAGAAAAGAAGAGAAAAAGCGGAAGAGGAGCATTATATCCACAGAAAAGAAACTCCAGAAACTAAGAAGGAAAAGGCTAAGCATGTGTTAACAGAAGCTGATTCATTATTTCCAGACTTAACGAATGCATCATGGACCCATGTATCTCACCCTCAGCCAGCTGAGAAGAATGGAACACTTCCTAGTTCATTAAGTATGAGTGCTGGCCTAGTGGAGCAGAATGGTACCAGCTCATATAAAAGAGGGTTTGTTCCCAGAACAAATCCAGATAAACAGATTCAAAGAAAAAGTAACATGACTCAAGTGGAGCACTGGGTAAAAGTCCAAAAAGGAGATACAAGAAGGTTAGTAATAAGCCCATCTTTAAACAGACTGCCAAGTGGCATTTTCTTAAATGCAAGGAAAATTTGTATTAGCAATATTTTTAGTGCAAATCAGAATGACATATAAGACAATTTACTTACTCCTCAAGTGCGGAATGGTATTTTTGAAATGTTTATCTCATGGGAAGGTTCGGTATGGAATTGGCTAACCAGATTCCTTCAATGTTCCTCACTGTATTGCAACTAGAAAAAGTGGGATTAAAGTGCTTATTTTTTTTATTGTTTTTAATCACTATAGTTGCTTAAAACTTAAAAACATTTGCTACAGTTGAAAAGCCAGAAAGTGAAGTGCAACCCCTAGTTATTTCTTATTCATAAACTACACAATACAAACTATAGATAATTGTTTGTTTTCCCCTTATAAAATGCTGATTTTTTTTCTCTCTGCCTTCTGTTTCTGTTCCAAGCATCCATTCAGCCTTCTGTATCAGATCACTGCACTCAGAGTCACAGCGTGTGCATCATATATTAAAAGGTCTCTGCATATTCATTTAGTTAATGAAGAGGTCTTAGGATGTTGCCATGGTCTCCAGGATTCTCTTTTCCCTTTTCAGTCCCTGAAAATTATGATCATTGTCCCAAGAAGTGGAAGACACCCTGGAATGCTTTTGTAATTTGAAAATCTTTAAATTGCTTTACTTTTAAAGTGTGCAGTCAGATTAGGTACCAATTGAAGAAATGATGTCTATATGTCCCTGTTCAGAATGTCACCTTATGTCAAGTGTCTGGAAAGACAGATAGGGTCCGTGATGCATGTGAGAAGTTTTCAAATATAAGTAATCTACTGACTTACTACTTTATACATTTGCTAAAATCTAATAATAATATAGACTAATAGGAGACATTAGCATGTGAGTTTTAGGAGGGAGAAAACATTTGGGACGTTTTTTTTAATGCTTATTGAAGCTAACATTTGTCATTTTGCGACCAGTAAGAAATTTAAGGCTGGTTAATTCTGTTTGGAAGTCCATTCTTGTACTCTCTTATCTTTGGAATTACTCCTGAAGAAGTTTTCAAACTTTTTGATATTATTTAACATTCTTCTGAATTGCTAGAGTCAATGTAGAGTCATGGAATAGAATCATAGAATCCTAGAATGTTTCGAGTTGGAAGTGACCTTAAAGATCATTCAGTTCCCAACCCCCTGCCACAGGCAGGGATGAAACTTGCATCACTTTTTGCAACATTTTTTACTTTGATATCAATAAGGGCTTCCTGAAAGAATATGACTAATGACAAAAAGTACTTGGTATATTAGTTCTTCTTACATGCACAGATGTATTAATCTAAAATAATATGGAAAAATGCTGAATTAGCCAGTGCTTAAAAACACGTACATCGATGTTTTTCACATTTAAAGTACAGGCAGTAATGAGGCTTGACTGATAGCAACACAAGTACTGTTTTCTTCCTAATTACTTTTTCTAGTAAATCAACTTCAGGTGTGTACCAGATGTACTGTTAAGATAGTGCAGTTGTAGGTGCTAGGTTTTGTTCTAGGTAAAACCAGCTGCTCAGCTGGAGCTGCTAAGCATTCAATGAAACTTTGCTGGAGTTAACTACAGTTAAGTAACCAAAAAATACCTATGTATAAATATAGAGAGATAAATTTTCTTCTTACTGTAACAACTTACTTTATGTTCTATTTTAGCTCGGTTGACCTTGTTTTCTTTGTCTTTCCCTTCCAAATGCTGTTGTATTTGCTATGTTGAGAATAAATTGCGCATTACATTCTTGAAGATTAATGGATAGATCTTTTAAATGACACCTTCTCTCAAGCTACTGAGGTGGTTGCAGTGCATTTAGCTGATGGATAGAAGTTGCATGCTAGTTGTCAAATGTCTTCTTGATTACAGGATATAGAAATTTAAGATGGAGATGATAATTCGATTGACATTCCCTTTTCATTTTAATAAGTATGTGCCTTAATTTCTTAATGCTTCATGTTGACTGCTTCCACCTGAAATGTTACAGATGAAGAACCTCAGAAGAGTTAGAAGCCTTTATAATTTTTGAACACAGAATGAGTGCAGTTTTACTTTTTTTCTGTCAGGTATATAAAGTTGCAAAGCTTGCCAGGAAGTTGATTACAAGAGGGAAGAACCCTTCACACAAATACAGCAGTTGTTTGTGCAATTATTTGCAGGGATTGCACCTTTTATGTAGATATTTAAATACTTCAAATAGATATTTTACTTCCCCTTTTTATAAAGCACTCAGAACTGTTTGCCTATAGTCAGTTTGGAGATTCACTTCTCTTGGACAATGACACTACAGTCAGATCCGGTGTAGTCATCTAACCCTACTCTGTTCTCAGCAAAGGGGAATACCTACTTTGATGAGGATCATGCTAGCCTCTGAGAGAGATCTAGAGAACTGGAAGAAGGTTTGAAAGGAGGCTTTTAGGAGGTTTCAGTTTTGAATAATTAAAGGTCAGGACCATTAAACAGCAGCTGTCCAGAAATTATTAGTCTTTGATCTGATTCCTGTGCCTGGATTGACATAGTGGATGGATAATTGTAAAAAATTTGCTGTTTCTAGCAGTTTGTTTGCACTCAGAAATATATACAGAAATCTGATAAATGCAAGCTTAATATTTCCCAACTAAATGCCATCATGTTGAGGAACTTCCTTCCTTGCAAGTGCAGTGTTCAACATTTTTTGTTATGCAGAACTTTCTATTCTTTCCTGATTTGCTTAAAGAAAAAACATGTCTTTGTTAGCGTCTGTGCATTCCCATGAATGGGCGTAGTGTTTCCAATAATTGTATTTGTTTTCTTTTGAACATTTGTCTTCTTTTTGCAATATCTACTGTGTGGTTGCTTCCCATTGCAGACTCTTAATGATTTTCAGGGCCAATAATCATATAACATGGCATGAAGCCCTTTTACACTCTTCAGTGTTTGCTTTCTTTTTTATATTCTTTATACCTCATTATTCAAGTGATGGAGATTCTCAAGAACAGCTGCTTTTGCTCACTTTTACTCTTGATTCCTGAGAAAGCAATTGTCCACAGTCAATTGTGGACTTACTTGGATCATTTGGGACATTGTTCCTTACCTATTACTAGAAATTGGTGTATCATCTTAGTGCCTATTTTTATGTGATGTACATTAATTTTAAGGGTCTGAAACCTTGTGTGGTAGAGATACCACCTGCTTGAAGCCTGTCATCTTAGCTGGAGACTTCTCCCTACTTCATATACTGAGAAATTGCAACCTGCCTGTATGTAGGCAGTTGCCTCTAAAGTTCAGCTTTGAATATGACTTTCCCTGTGCAGTGTAATGCATGTGCACTTCCCAGCTGTTCAGAGTGCTGTTTCCATCCAGAGTTTTTAATTCCTCTTGCACAAATTCTTCCTTTTCTAAAAGAAAGGCGATTTCCACCTCCACCTGTGCAACAATAAATCCCAAACCCTTCAAAACCAACAATAAAATGAACAAAAAACAAAACTGACCAACCAAAACCAACTAAAGAAACAAAACAAACAGACAAAAAAAAAAAAACACAAAAACAAAACCGAAAAACAAACCAACAAAAAAGCCTAAAACAAAGAACCTCCTAACACTCATGGGGCCTTTGATTTTTTTGACTGTTTTGGCTCCTAAAGCTGCTAGCCCTGATGACTTCATTGACTTGCATTAATTCTGGGCTGATTTCAATATTTTACCCTTTCATGTTCAATTAGAAAATAACCACACACAGATGGTTTGCAGCATTTTCCCTGCCCATGGCAGGGGGGGTTGGAACTAGATAATCTCAAGGTCCTTTCCAACCCTAACTATTCTATGATTTAATAGTTTGGCAATACCTTCATAAAGGCTGCATCAGTTTGCTGTGTAGGAATGGTCAAGCTCTCTTCTCCATTTATCTACAGAGAAATCACCAAAAGGTCATCCCTGTCTCAGATGTCATTTCAAGGCATAACCAGCTCCAAGCTTTCTCAGCTCTCATTCCTATCTAGAGAAAACACATTTCTACCAATCACTGTGATTTTTCATGTGGAAAGAATTGGCAGTACAGTACAGAACATAGAGAGTACCCATGAGGTCATGAGCTAGGCAAAGAAAAGAGGTTACTTAACCACTGAAGGCTGATCTTTGAGTTGCCTCTGTTCGTGCTACCTGCCTGCCTTCATTGTGAAATTTGAGATAGTATTGATGCTCTGTGGTATGAGCGAAGAGCTTTTACACATCTGTAATCCTCCATGCAGCACAGGGCAGTTATTCTGCTTTTTGGTATGAGGAATTATGTATCCTTTCAAGAGCATCCATATTTCAAAACAGCCCAACAGTGCCAAATCCTACAAATAGAAGGAGATGGGGCAAGTACTGGGCAGCAGTTACTGGTAGAAATTCTGTTCCTCCCACTTCTGTTAATCTTGGATGCTGAACAGAGATGTTACTTTCCATCCTGTCCTTTCTTTTATGTGGAATTCCTGCAGAGAGTGGTGAACGTGATCCGAATTTCTGCCTTTTTTTTTGTTTGTTTTTTTTTGTTTGTTTTTTTTTGGGTTGTCGGTTTTGCTTTTTTTTTTTTTTTTTTTAGTATCACTGCTCTGTAGCTAATCTAGCAGAATAGTTTTCTGTCTGGAGATCCTGAATTAATGGAAGAATGACTGCATCTGCAGAGATCGCAGGTGTTTAACTGGAGAATCAGAAATCAGTTTGTGCATGAGGCTACTGAAAGATTCTGACTTCAAAGTAGGAGAGGGAGCTAACTATGGTTTGTCAAAGCCTTTGCTATCTTAACGGCCTACTAAAAGATGTAATTTCTGAAGTTTAAGTATATGATGGATGCAGTACTAAAGCCAGGATGTAATGCCTCTTTGTATTCTAGTTTGTCAATGAGTTTTGTTGCAGAAAGCCTTGTTGCTTGAAACAGTTCTCAGTAGCATTAGGTCAGATGAACGTAAAGCATACAGACCTGGGGACTTTGAGCTGTTCCTTGCCTTCTTTTTGCTTCATTTATGTGAAGAAAAATTATCCGAGATACTCGTTCTGTAACTTGTGAGATTTCCTCGTGCCCTTCAAGGTAATTTTTTCCAAAGAGCGTGCCTGTGTTTTTCGTAAACTGCACCACCTTGTGGCTTTCGGTGGAAAGAAATATTTTTGTTTACGGGTCTGCTCTTTAAACACAACAATAATAATTCCTTTCTTCATGTTCTCGACATTTTTTTGGCCTAAGTACATTATACTGCTGTCCTTTAAGTTTATTTCTAGTAAGTCATTCTAGGTTAGACACCAAGTTAAAAGCCTGGTTTTATACTATTTGCATCTTTGCATGAATACAGTGTAATGTTTTTGTGCAGGGTAGATTTCATTAATATTACTTTGTTAATATTTTTGTAAATTCTTTTTAAATGACTCTTGTGTGTTGTGTCTTGTAGCTTCTCTACTAATGTCATTAGAGATTTTATACTTTTTTATCATTCCCTCCTGTTCATGAGTATGTGCTAAAATTTGCCCTTTTTTACCCGCTCCGTTGCAGCCTCACTTCTGATCAGACTCTTACACGTCAGGGTCCCAATTCACCTTTTCCTGAAAACTATCACACTTTGCCAAAGAATACCAGGCAGCCTTCAGGGAGCTCACCACCACCACCAAACCGCAATTTGCCGAGTGACTACAAATATGCACAAGATCGTGTCAGCCACTTGAAGATGTCCCAGGAGGAAAGGAAAGCAAATAAGGATGGAACTGTGTGGCAGTTATATGAATGGCAGCAGAGGCAGCAATTTAAACATGGCAGTCCCACTGCCCCACTTTATGTAGGTTCTTCAGACTTCATTGATCGTGGTAAGTCAAAAAGTTCATTAGATGTTCCACGATCAATATCTGTTCCACCCTCTCCGTCTGATATTCCTCCACCTGGACCTCCAAAAAGCTTTCTCCCGAGGAGACCACACACTCCTGCAGAAAGGCTTACAGTTAAACCATCTGATGAAAGACGGACTATAGACGTTCCTTTTGCTGGATCACCCAGGAAGATACGAAGTCATGCTGTAAAGGTTTGTATGCAGTATAACTGATTTCAAACTATCCTATGTGTGGTGCGATACACTGATAATTTATTTAGTGATTTTTCATTGCACACAGGTTATAGAAGTTAATGCAGTGGATAATGTTCTCACAAAGCTCTTTATCTTTCTGATTCTTTCAGATTTTTTTTTTTTTTTTTTTTTTTTTTGGAAAGGAAAATTCGTGGCACCTCACATTGGTTTGGAATATTTTTATTCAAAACCTGGAAAGCATATGTTTATATGTATAAAATATACAAATTGAAGTATTTTAACATATAGAGTAGGTAGACAGGAATTTAAAACTCAGCAGGATGAATTCTTCATTGATTATTTACTTATGCTTGTAGCCTTCATTGTTTGCCATGTTTGTTTTCTCTGCATGTTTTTCTTATTGTAGTTAGTCTTGCAGCTGATTCAGGTTTTAGTTATGGCTAAAAACAGAACAGTTTTTCATGCATTTGATAGTTTAAGCTCTGCAGAGCATTATTGGTAGGCTAACCAAAATCAAATAGTGTTAGTCTGAAACTAACCTTCTGCAGAGTTTCATTGTGGGATTTTTTTTGTACACACTGTGTTGTAGGCATTTCTTAATCAGAGGTGACAGAGGTTTCCCTGTTCAGTACTCCATGTAGCTCTCCTTGCCTAAGGAAATTGGGGAAATTCAGGATTCAATCAATGTAGGATTTCCTTGTCTTGGTAGCTCTTACACTGGAATAAGTGAAAATGAAAGCCTCTGTATTCTTTGACAGAACCATGGGCTCTGATGAGGAAAGTATTTGCAATGAAAGAGACTTGTAAATTCAGATACCCAGCATGGGTTCAGAACCATGACTTTAGGTTGCATGCCAGCTTCATGCATGGTTTAGACTTTTTGCCTAGTGTATACGTCGTGTAGGTGTCAGATGTCTGTCAGCATTTATAGATGTATAATACACCCTCAGAGGGTTAATTAGTGATGTGCAGCACTGGAAATTAATATTTTTTTTTCATGCCTGATATTGGTTTCTCTGTGTGTAAGTTGAAGAAGCATTACATTCCTTTCAAAGGAATGTACAGCAGTCTTTTCCCTTCCCATGCAATGTGGCTGCATATATTTTACTCATAAAACTCTTTTATGTCATCCTGGTTTTGCTAATGTAGGGAAACAGAGTTTTCCTCATCTGTAAAAGTTTTCAGTGAAAGTGCTGCAAAAGTTTCTGGAGAAAATGCCCATGTTTTGTGTATGTAAGCACACAGTGTCGTTTTACATTTAAATGTATATGTCTTCAGAATTCTGTGATACTCCCTCCTCCCTGGAATTCTTCATTAAATTCCATTCAGCTACACTTAAAAAAAAAATACAAAAAAAGGCAGAACAAAACAACATTCAGTGAAATTCAGGTTCAGGAATAAAAATAAATCATGGGACATTTACCGTGCCTTGAAGAAAGCCATGAAAGTTTGGCATTAAGAGAAGGATGAAAGAACGGATGTGCAGTAGGTTTTCATAAGAGGAAGCGGCATATCAAATATGATTATTTTAAAAAAACAGGTATTAATGGAACCCATTGCCACAAGGTGTCACTCATGTTAGTGGCTTAGTGTTCTCTGGCTAGAAGAGGCCATTTGCAGTTGCTGTGTGGAGTACAAACCTGCATAAGCACACCAGCCTTTCTCTGGGCGACATTAGGTGGGTGTGTGTGTGGGGAACTTTATGAGTATTTTCTTTATCTGCTGGAAGCCACTTTGCATGTTCTGCTGAAGCATCTTGTGCTGCCAGAATCCACTGATCTGCCCAGCATTGGAGGTGGTAAATTTGTGTTTGTTCATTCATAAGTTTTGCATAATCATCAAAGGTTCTGGCTGATCCATGAATGTTACCCTCGTCTAAGCATGCCATGAATTCAAATAGGAAATCTGTGGCAGGGATGTATATCTTCTGAATTTTCCCTCAAGTTCGACATCCCTCTCGCTTGAGACAACCCTTACAATTCTGGCTGTGGCTTCTTACAGAGCTCAACTCATATTGATCGACGCTCTATGCCTGCCATGGGCTACATGACACATACTGTGAGTGCACCCAGTTTGCATGGCAAGTCGGTAAGTTGAGAGAGCAGATGCTTTTCCCTTTTCCTTTTGTGTCATCATAGTACTGCAATGAAGTTTTAAAATACTGCTCATTCCATAGTAGTTGTATTTTTATTAGATAAAACATTACTCACTTAGAATCATAGAATGGTTTGGGTTAGAAAGGACCTTAAGATCATCTAGTTCCAGCTCCCAGCCATGGGCAGGGATGCGTCACACTACACTGTGTTGCCCAAGTCTCTGTGCAGACTGGCCTTGAACACTGCCAGGGATGGGAGCATTTACTGTTTCTTTGGGCAACCCATTCCAGTGCCTCACCACCCTTACTGTAAAGAACTTCTTCCTTATATCTAACCTGAACTTCCTCTGGTTACGCTTGAACCCATTACCCCTTGTCCTATCACTGCAGTCCCTGATGAAGAGTCCCTCTCTGGTATCCCTGTAGGCCCCCTTTAGATAGTGGAAGGCTGCTATGAGGTCTCTGCACAGCCTTCTATTCTCCAGGCTGAACAGGCCCAACTTTCTCAGCCTGTCTTCATATAACTTGAATGAGAACTTAATCTTACCCAGCTCCCAGTAAAGCCTGTAGGAAATTTCCTGTTATCTGCAATGTGAACAAGGGTGAGCTGTCTGTTATTACAGGACCCAACATTTTTATGTTTATTCGACCAAATGCAGATTTAATTAAATAATTGCTTAATCATCTCAAGTAACTCCTTTCTGGGCACTGAGGTGAAAAATGTAATTACATTTACTCTCCCTGAAGACTGCTAATTTCCTCTTTACGATGTGTCTGAATACCTGCAGCCTGAAGAGCTAACATTGCTTCTCATTCGATTAAGGAGACATCAGGCTAAGTTGGCTAGTATACGAAATTACACAATCGCACAGTTACTGCAGCACTTGCCAACTAATTCCACCTATCAGGTCAGCTGCTGCGTGGCTCATCTATGCCGTATGACATTTTGTGACTCTGCAAATGCTTTATTAGTGGCATGCTTGAGTCTGTGCTTTCTTGCCCATTCTTTGGCATTCTACAATTCCCAGGTTTATTTGTGTTTTTTCTTTGTTGCTGTATTTGCTGTAAAAGATGAGCATTTTAAGTTACAGGGCACACTGCTTATGCTTCAGTGTTATGTATACTTTCTTTTTGTATTATTTCTGAAAATGCTGCATATTCAGAAATGTGGGTTAAAATACTAGATAAGTTCATTCTAAAGCAAAACCATTTGTTTGTGCTGCTTTCATGATGAGATCGGCTTCCTGTGCCACATGCTGCTTCACCTGCCAGTTGAAATGTATCAGCCGGTCTGTACATTGGTATGAGCTTGTAACTGTGTCAGTTCTGCAGGTGAACATTGGTGAAGCTCAGGGACATCTTGGGTTATCAACAGTGCTCTCTATAGCACTCGTGTGAAACTTTTGAATGTGAGATCAAGCAGAAATGTGCTTCTAGAGGTCTTTGGTTCATGTTAGAGCCTCAAAAATGGAGCCCCCTAGGAATAAAATGTGGTGGCTTGTCTTGAAATTGAAGGCTTTATATTGGCCCAAAACTAAAGCAATTTTTTTTCATTTGGAAAAGTTTAATTTCCCAATTTACCCACAGAACAATTGCACTAAGATGGCAATAGTAACAGGGATTTCTCAGAAAATGGGCAGACTTTCTAGTCTCAGCCAGACTTAGAAGCTGATTGGACAAGAATTTTAAGTGAACACCTCTAAAGAAATGCAAGCGTGATCTATTCATTTTGTGGCATAAAGGGTTTTCTTTCCTTTTTAAACTACATGTTGTTATTTTCTCAAAATTTGAAAAAAGTTATAGTTGTGTTTTTGTTTTAATCAGAATTTTAGTGTACCCAGGATATAAAATCCTGTCAAAATAGTAGTAAAAATTCTAGGAATATTGGGGCACTTTGGCTGACTACAAGCACATTTGCAACAGTTAAAATGTATTTTGTTTTGGTATTGCAAATAAAAAATACTTTTGAAAAAAACAGAAATAACTTTTATGATTTCTGCCCATGCTTTTCTTGAAGTAACTGTAATAAAGATGTTGCTAGATAAACATTAACTATAAAATTATGGTGACAGCAATTACAGGTGAGACAATGAAAAAGAAGGATCAAGTTGAATACCATTACTGAAAAGACAAAATAGATTCTCTAATCATGTAGTTGAAATCTTTTTCAGTATTTTATTCACCAAACTTATTTTGTACTTTTCCCTGAATAAAGGAATTAATATCTTAAAATATGTATGAAATATGATCCAAAGTATTCTAATGATTTGTTATATGATGGCTTCTAGTTACATCTGACATTCAGTTAGGTACAAGTATTCTTCTAATAAAGAGACATATTGTGCTGGAGGACAACACAACTTTTTCAGTGAAGGGATAGTCAGTGGAAATTGATCTTGAAAAAATAACTTTTGAAAATGTACTGTTTCAGGTAGTTACCCATGTCATGAGAAATGGAAAACTCAAATCTATGTGTTTGGAGAGTGGGCATGGGGTAGTAATATTCTTGGGAGACATTTTGCCCATTTTTCAGCTATAAATAGCTATATACTGGTGGAGCAAATGTGCTTTTTTTGTGTACTTCCTACTGTGTTATATTGTTTCCTCTTTCATCCATTTTCTTATATATAACTAATCCAGCTATTCTGAAATTGTTTCAAATATTCAAATACATCACATTGTTTTTTTTCCTATGTACTTACCTGAAGGCGGATGACACTTATATTCAGTTGAAAAAGGATTTGGAATATTTGGATCTAAAGGTAAGATTTTATAGGAGTCTACTTCCATCATTTTTTTTAACCCAGTGATCTTTTGTGTATCATCTTTGTACCTGCAGGTTTTCAAGTCGCTCTCTGTTGAGAAATTGAAACTCTGTGTCTTTTTCCATCACTGTTGTACTTAGAATATTGAGTATCTTTGTTGTAGTGTCTATACCATTAAAGTGCAAACTCAAAAAATGTAATTGCTTCAGTTTGTATGAAGAACTTGTGTAACTAGTAGTCCAGGTGAATGATATTATGTGAGTAGTGAATTCAGATAAAATTGGTTGGACATATTTCACTTCAGGCCTTGTTTTTCTTATGTTCGTGGGTTTGCCACATGTAACTGCTTCCCAAGCCATTGACTGAATTTTATGACAAATTCCAATTTAAAGGGGCCCACACTTTGAGAAATTTATTAGTAAACATAGTGTTTTGTGTGTTATTAAGCACAACAATTTTCAAATTTAAGTGTCCACGTTTTAAGTGTTATAGGCTTAGGAGACTTATTAGGATGGGGTTTTAAATATTTAGTGGATTCCATCCAGATTGATTTGTTGCAATCCTGGACACGAAGAGCTGTTTGGTCTCCCAGGAGCTCCCTTTGTGCCTTCCTGTAGCATGTGTAGCACCTGACAAATCCTGCCAAAAAGATAAATGTATGGGGGGTGCCTGATGTTTCTGTGAAAAGAAACTTAATTTTAGCATTAGTTCCCATTTGGAAATCTTGACAGTCAAAATGGTTAAATGAATAATGGTCAACTGTGTTTCCATAAGAATTATGTAATTTTTCAAGATGGGCATTTCTTAATAACCTTCTTTCGCTACTGGTCTGGAAATGTAAAAATTCACTTCAGGTTGCTGAGAGATTAAAGAGGGCATGTGAAACTTGAGAAGACATCTGTATTGGTTACGTTTGTGTTTTGCCACTATATGTAGAGATTCTTTGTTTTGCACTGTAAGGAAAAAAATAATAGAATGCTGTATGAAACTAAGGAAATTACATATTGATTTGGTAATGATGGAATATGGCAAATTCGCAGTTAATATATGTGGTACCTTTCGTTTAAGACACTGAGGGCTTAGAAAGCCTGTTAATTCAGGTCTCTCTTTTAACTTCATTGGGCTTTGAGTTAGACCTACTTGGATTAGACAATCTCAAATAGGACTGAAGATTTTAGAACTGGAGTTAAACTTTTTTTATATCACTAAATCCATTATTTCTGAAGATCCCTTTAGAGGTTTCAGAATATAACTTTACAATTTTGAATAGTGATTAACTGCGTAATGCATGCTATAATACCAAACCTGACTACAGTAACCGGTTATACAACATTTAGTAATTTGAAATTACTCATCTGTTTTGTCTGCCCCTTGCTCTTATCCTTTTATATGAGCTGATTTTTTATTATTTAAGAGTTTAAAAATATTATCTAAGGAATAATTCTTATGTTAATACCAAGATGATATTGTTCAACATTGCAGTGAGTAAATTAAGGATAAATGAAATGAAAATGCTCTACAGGTACTAACCCATTTCAGTAGTTTTCTCTTGCATGTGAGCTAGTTCTGACATAAAAAAAAAGTCTAAAGGCTGTTTACTCATACTATTAAGGAAAAATTATTGATACTTTTGAACTTGCTGAATGCCATACATTCTGGAGGTTTCCTTTAACAATATTGTCCTCAGATCATGAACATTCCCCACACACACAAAAAGAATACTTTTGCAATGAATGACTGTAATTCGTTTTTCACTAATGAAATAGGAGTATGTGGAGCATGAAGGAAATGGTGTACCTGTAAGCTAAGTTTAACCTCTTCTGCAAATACATTTCCACAGCTGTTTCCAAAGTTTTGTTTTTTTTTTCCAAAGTTGTTGGTTTTTAATCTCTAAAGTGGATAGACCCTGTATTAGAAAAGCAGTAATGAAAAGCGAAAGAAATAAGACTGCGCTTTTCCGTACAAGCTTCTGTGATGAGCTTGCAAATAAGGTGAAACACAAGTGCTGAAGCAAGCTTCCCTTTTCGTGACTATAAAATCATGTTCAAGCAGGCTACAGGAGGGATGGATGGGCAGCCTCACTTCGGAATAATTTACAAACATTCCTCAGCAGGAATGGATGAGGAATAAAGGAAACTTTGTGTCACCAAGTATAAATTGTGCAACCAGTTGAAACAAATCTGTGGCCTTCTCAGTGGTTCAGGAGTGGTCTTGCTTTATTCTTTTGCAGTCATACTCTAATATCTGAAGCTGTTTAGTTGAAAGATGTTGCCAGTGCAGGCTTGTGTCACATATAAAATGAAGGAAATAGTGCATGATAGGTACTTCTTATGGGAGGAAGGGTTAGTGTGATTGAAATACCTTTTTTTACTGAGGTTTTGACTAGGTTGCTGAAATGACCAATATAGAGCTGTTGGTGCAAGCGTTGCTACGTATTACATGACAGAAAATTTCTTGCTGTAATTCACAACAGTCTTGAAACTGCAATTGGACATGTCTGAGCAAATTTATTTTGTGCTGTGTTTTTGTTTGTGTGTTTTACAAAAGTAAAGAAGTCCTACGGTTGGATGAACAATCTACCCACAATCTAACAAGATAGGTAGATATCTAGTTGTAGCTTCCAGAATGTCAGATTATATTATATACACTATAAACCTTAAGATTGGTGTGACATAAAAGTATGTGATTATGGTTGCTCATGGAGTTTTGAGTTGTAAGGTTTGGGGGTTTTAATTTTTACATCCATAACAAGCTATTACTAAACTTTTGTTTGAAACAGATAGAAAATAATGGACCTCTGATCAACATGATATACAAAGTGCTGAAGAACTCAGCACAAGGGTTACTATCCAGTATACATGTAAGACTGCTTGCATCTGAAATGTGCTCATCCCATTGCTTTTAAAAATAGCAGTCAATGTTTACACATTCTGGCTTTTACAGGTATCTTATGGTAAACAGTAACGCTTTTTGTAAGGTTTTATTTTTTCTTTCCTTCCTCTCCCCCCTTTTTTTTCCACCCTTTTAGAGTCTGTATGCGAAACTATGGCTGCCCTTAGTGTTTGGTTTCGTTTTATCATGTTTTGAAAGTTACTGTGTCAAGTAGAGGCTCCTACATGTAATTTTGAAAGTGTGTAAGCATGCTAAATCTTCATTATGTTCTCATGTTCACTGCTTGATAATTAACAAATTCTTTACATTTCTGAGTATGTAATTTAGAATATCTCCCAAAGCTGTAGGCTCTGTTTTTTATGTTAATTCTATTGCTTTGAAAAAGGCTTTTGCATTCTCTTAGCTTGCAGGTAATTAAATGTGCAAATTTTTTACTTTGACATGCTAGTATTTATGCTTATATTTACTTGTTGCTATTATGTGTAGGATACATAGAATTTAGCATTTAAATAATTCCATTAATACTTCTGAAAGAAAATATTTTTCTTATATAAAACACATCTTTGTTGAAAATGAAACATCTGAAAATTCAAAGTTTTGAGACTCAGTAAATGCTTTCTGTTTTGGTGGTGGGGAAGTAACATTTCACCACATGAAACTCTATGATAAGTCTTTGAATGGAGTCTGCCAGTGGAGGAGAGAAGACAGTAACCATAAATGATGACCATACGCTTCTGTCTTAAGTCTAGTTTGTTGTTTGAAAATACACTGTGTAGATGGCTAACTTCATATAACATATTAGAGAGAAACTGAGGTTGTATCAAAGATTTGTTTATACTTACAGCAAGAATTAATGACTTTAAGAAAGCTAGCATGATCCTGTAGGTGCCTGTTAGGTTAGTAAGCAAACCATGTAACTTCAAGTCTGGAGATTGCCAGTTAGTCAGTACAAAAGCAAGCTATCCCTTCTACCCCACCAAAAAAAAGCTAACAACTTCTGTTCTTGTATTAAAACCTCTGTTCTTATATTATTAAAGATAATATGTAAGTGAATATTGCTTCATAAACTCTTGACTGTATATGACTAGAAATATACCATATATGACTGCTATACTTCTAAACACTAGATGTTTCTTTGGAAAGATAGTATTTGCTTTAATTAATTCTTAAAAATATTCTACTCTAATAATATTAAGTCATTAAGGCTTTAAAAAACTGTTTGATTAATGGACTGTATTATACTGCCATTTTCTTAGCTTCATTTATTCACAAAAAGGGTCCCACGTAAACAGTGGAAATAATAAATGGTATAAACAGAGACAGACATGCCTTAATTTTAAGATTGCTGTTAAGGTTGGAAGTATGATATAGTATAGTTTCTGTATTGATTTAAAAACTACGTTATGTGAGAAGATAATCTTCTCACCAGAAATGGAATATGAAAACCAGTGATTTATGGAATGAGAGATGTGGTATGTTGTAAACATGTCAAAATAGATTAATTGTATTTAATTCCACTGTAGCATTTTTATAACAGTCTGTCTTTAATAAAATTTACCCTGTACTATGGAAGAGACTATACTTTGTAGAATGAAATACTTGCCAAAAAGTTGTATTTTTAGTCATTAATTAATGCTGTTATTCAACCACACATTTAAAGGAACTATTCAAGTCCTTTGGCTTCAAGAAACCTATTAAATCTGAACTGTTAAAACTATTAGGTTTTGCAGGAACAGAACCTTCATAACCATAGACAGGTGGGATTATGCTATTTCATACAGAATTTTAAGCTACTGTAAGTTATTAAATAGCCTAATATAACCAGTAAACCTTTCTAATACCATTTTTTAAAGTAAAACTAAAGCCATGTTTGAAAAGACTTGTATTCGACATTTGATTAATCTTTATTAATAACCATGAGTATTTAACAAAACTTTTCATTGCTGAAGCATAATTAGGTTTTGCTTGCAACAGATTTCTCACATCTTTAAAACCTGTTCCTCTTAGATGACAGGGCGTGACACATTAAAAGAACGAAGTACCAAACCTGTCAAAATTGCAGAAAGTGATATTGATGTAAGTATCCAATACCACTTCAGAAGCTCTTGTACTATTTGGCTATTTATGGTGTACTGTAACATGTTACATTCTTTGGGGTCAATATTGCTAATGGAGACTTTTCTGCTTGATTTTTATTATTATGTAGCATTTATTCATATAATTTCATTTTCAGGTCAAGCTAAGTGTTTTCTGTGAGCAGGACAAAATTCTGCAGGACTTGGAGGACAAAGTAAGAGCTCTTAAGGAAAACAAAGTAAGTAGATTAAAAAGGGGTTTATAAAATAGTAACTTGTATCTAATAACAAAATATGGAATTACAAACAAAAAAGTCGAATTGATAAATGCTGCTTGTATTGTAGTAGTTTTCTGTGGACATGTGTGTAAACTTACATAAGGCAAAAATCAGTTTCTATGGTAGAGTTGAGTTTCTACTTTTAGAAAACATGATTTTGAAAATGAATGGTTTTAAAATGTATACATTTGCCTTTCCGGCCGTTAATAAAAATTGGGGTACATACACTTTGCTGTGTAGTTTTGCCTTATGTCTTAATATGTGTATGGCTGGAGGCCGAGTCATGTTTCATTTGCAGTTCTTCCCACCTGCACAAACATTGTTTGCATAAATAGCAGTGTGCTGCCATACTTTGCTCTTGCTGTAACATGTGTGGTGATTTGTATTTTGGTATTTAAAAAAAAAACAAAAAGGAAGAAAAAAAAAAGGAAAAAGGAGTGAGAGAAGGGAGAGAGATCCAAGTTTGCAGTAATTTCAGAAACCTATGCTGGTTTAAATATATTGCTGTGAACTTAGTTGAGGATTATGACTAAAATACTGGAATATCTTCTGTGACAAGTTTGTAGCTGGAACCCACTTCTCCTCTGTGCCTGTTAAAGTCAGAGTTCAAATAGTAAACAATAACAAAATGCTTTGCCTTTCAGTGGTTTTATGGCTTATTCAACTATAGCAGTGGATCCTTAAATGAACAGCTAATGCTGTGCTGTCACAGTTCTATACTGCTTAAGGGGATTTTTCTGAAACTAAATTAAAGTTTTGTACAGACTGTTAATAAAATTCCCCTCTCAGTGCTTTGTGTTTTTCACAATTTTGTCTTCTTAACAGAAAGATTGAATGGGAAATATCAGATAAGTTTGGTTGTAATAGTTAATTAAGACTCGCAGTTTTTTATTTACATCTTAGTCTCCACAACAGGAAGCCAGTCCTAAACTCCAGTGGCTTATAGGAAAGACTGAGGGCATGGAAAACAACTTTTACGTTCCCACAGGTACATACATCCACTTAAAAATTCCATGTAAATACTGTAAGCTTACTGCCACCTTCTTCTTTGTTAGGATCAGCTGGAATCTGTTTTGGAGGTTTCGCACAGGCAGATGGAACAGTACAAAGACCAACCGCAACACGCAGAAAAAATTTCTTACCAGCAGAGACTTTTGCAAGAGGATCTCATACATATCCGAGCTGAAATATCTAAAGTTTCAACGGTGTGTGGTTTGTGTTTTTTCAAGAAAATGATAATTAAAATACCAGTTAGAGTAAAACTGTATTGTTTGTTGGATAGGGCAGTTAAGGCCTGTTCTGAACTGATTTGGTGAAGGTACAGGATACTAAACCAGAACAAAGAAGTTTAAGCAATCTCTCCAGCTTTCCTTTTCAGTGCTCCTCCCTACTATCCCCCTAAAGAAAGCTAAAAACCCTTTTTTCTACCTTTTACATTAATGGATGGGACATAAATTGAAAGTCCTTCCACTGGTCATTTGAAAATATATATGTGATTCCAGTGTGTTTTTCCAGGGAAAAGGAATTGGGAAAGTCTGTTGAATCTGATGATACTATGACTTAATAAAATTCAAATGCAATTTGATATTAAATTTTTATTAAGAAAAATATTTCTAAGAATTGGCCGTGAAAGGGAGATTATTAAATCTGGGAGTTTTGTACTTACTATATTATTCCTACCTCTTAATGAGTATGAGACTAGCTCTTCATAAGATTGTTTTTAGAATTGAATGAACACCTTTCCTATGGTAAGATCTGACCATAAAAATTCTAGTATTATTTAAATGTATATATGCAGTTATTTGTGCCTTTCACAGACAGCATTTAAAATTTGATTGTGGGCATAAATAGCAAGTAATTGTAGGAATGGCTGTACTGCTTCAGTCCAAGGCTCCTTCTAGCCCAGGGTTCTGGCCTCAGCATTGGGCATTAGCATATGCTTCGGGAAAAGTAAGGATAGGAGAGGTGAGTACTATTTCCTGTCATAACCAATCCGGCTTCTAGCTATTTTCTGTTCAGAGAATTCCTGAGGCCGGTATTATTTTGTCTATTTAGTAATCCTCAGTAGATCTCATTTCCAAGAACCTGTACTGTCTCCTATTAAAGTGTGTGAACCTTTTGCATCCAAAACATCATTTGGCAAGGTATTGCACAGATCTTTTCCCCACTGCGTGGACAAACACCTTTTTTGTTGGCTTTTTTTTTTTTTTTTTGTGGCTGACTTGTGCATGTTTCATGTGATAGAATCTTCTTATTGTAGGAGAAAGGACGGGGAACAGTCAGTCATTGTGTATTTTCTCCATGTTACTCATGGTATCATAAACCTCCATTATTTCTATCCCTCAACTCCCAAGTGATCTCTTTTCCAGAATTCAGTGAAAAAGCCAATTCCATCATTCCTCGCATAAAAATGCTCCAGACCCTTGATTTTTCTCAGTTTTGGGTCAGAAGGCAGACTGTGGTGCCATGGATGCTGGAAATAATACGTGAGGGTAATTGGATAGCCTTGTTTTCTAGATGTCTGCTTATGTATTCATTTATAATGCCATTACAACACAGTCTGTAGAACTTTTAAGGGATAACATGCTTTGTGTTTCAAAATGTGAGCTCTGGTTCAGGTGACTGGATTTTAATTATGAACTCGTTTATAATTAGAGGAGTAGACTTGATTCCTGCATAGCATATTAGTCATAGTTCAGATTCTATTACATGCCAGTTTTATGCTTAAGAAATAGTTTTGTGTGAGGAAGCTCTCCAGAGGTTTTTTAACTAGGGATTCTTGACTTGATCTTGTGAGCTATAAAGTGTTTTGAAGTTTATCCTCAAGCCTAAGCAGAAGTGTAGGTTACAAACTGGATTTTTCTCTTCTTTTTGTAATAGAACACCACTATCTTAAAAACACTTGGATGCTTAATTATAGAATTTATAGGGGTATTGTGAAATTTATCATGACTTTTATATTAGAGTATTCCCTCTGTTAACAGGAAATGGAAAATGCTTGGAATGAATATCTGAAATTAGAAAAGGATGTGAGCCAGCTGAAAAAAGCCTTAGAGGAACAGATGAATGGTTCATTGGTATCTCAGGTAAGTCCATTTCCAGATGCTGGTTTTCTTACGAGATGATTTTGTCTGAACTTGAAAGCTATCATCTGCTAAGAGAAATTCTCTGCAATTTTTGCGCTGTATTCAGCTGTCATGTAGTGTAGTTTGCCAAGTTCAGACGCTGTCACAGCATAGCTGTGCAGTAACTAGCTATCTTGCAGCACGTGTAATAGTTTCTCATAAGTTCTCTATGCAAATTTGTCATTATTTTATTATGGTTTTATTACTTGCTGACATCTTGACATTGATAACGTATTTAATTTATAGCACTGTGCAGGACTTCTTAGTCTTCCATTTATTTGATCTGACATTGCTGGCTTCTTTACCCATTTTTGAGAACATCAGTCACTTACTCGATGTTGTCATTACTTGTTCTTTGTCATGTTCTTCTATTTATGGAACATTTATCTCTGCAGATTGTTTTGTGAAGTGGAATGACTGTTTAACAGCCATCAGTAATTGAAAGGCATCTCAGTTTTAAATCAGTTGTTCAGTTTTGAATTTTACAAAGAAGCTTTGTTTGAAGCTGTTATTCTGTTTGCTGAACTGAATGTGGCACACCAGATTATTTCTACATACCTGCTTACAAATGGTGATTTTATTATTAAAGCAAGGAATACAGTCCACATTATTTTTCCTGTGTTTAAGCAGAACAGTTTTATTCAAATAAAAAAATACAAGGAACAAAGCTAATGTTATATTTTGCTGAAATCTTAGGCTACTGTTCAAAATACCCTGACCAGAAGAGCTCACTAGTTAAAATTTATTTATTTGCAATAAATATCAGATACAAATTGAAGTCTGTTTATTTTCACTATTGATGGATGTATGTTTTGTGTCAAAGCAAGAGCTGTAAAACTTTAAATTGCATCATGCTTTAAAGTCCATTTTCATGTAATTATGGGCAGTGGGGGTGTCATTCAGTTTCTAGAACCAAAATATTGTGTAATTGAGCTCAGCTGTAGAATACAAAATAATCTCCAAATAATCCCAGGGATATTTCAGAATAAAATCATCCCAGTATAAAATTATTTGGTTTAACAAAGGGAAATTACGGTCTTAAGCAAAATGCACTTTGTTAAAGTACTTTAACCATTTCCCATTCTGCATTGAGCATGCTTAAAATACTGCATGTGTGGTATCTGATTCAGCAATGCAGTGAATTAACAGAGTTAATTCAGTTTTATTAATACCTCGTATTATCATATGCATGCATAATTTTAGCAAAATGCACATGAACACACACAAACGTATGCACGTTGAGTGTTTTGTGTGCGTATGTTTGCATATATGTATGTATATATAGATATGTTTGGCCAAGATTTAAAAATGTGTTTCTGAATAAGTTTTTTGGAGATATTAATGGGATCTAATTATATCAGAAAGTACTCAATATTCTTAAAACTATATTCCTTCAAAAACGTCTTACTTGAAGTAACCATAATTAGAGGTTTTTTAATCTCTGCCCAAGGGTATGTAGACTCAAGGTTATTTATCTAGTATTTTCCAACAGCACTACATTCATACATACTGTATTTAAAAAAAATATAGCCTTCCTGGAATATTATTAAAAATTCTGTAAATATACGGGCTGAAGTTGCTGTAGTAAACGGTTAATGTTGTTTCTGTATGGCATTAATTAAGAGGTTAAAAACTGAATGTTTCAAGCAGCTTGGTCAGAGTAAATCTAGCTTGTACGTGTAGGTTCATTGTCTTTTGCTTAAGGGTTAGGGGGATCTGAGCATGCTGAAATTAACTGAGATGTATTTTGCCAGTGATAACTTTTTAGCTGGTGTTTCTCCTCTGGTTTTGTAAATCATTCTGAATTATGTTTCTATGTGAAGGAAGTTAGAGAAATCAATTTATCTCTACAAGATACCTTTTCATGCTTGCCTATAAAGTATATTTTTATACCCTTTTGTAAAGAACAATCTTTGCTTTTGTAATTTAGAAACAAATTAATCTGTTTATCTTTTAGATCTAGTCCATTTTTGATCTAAAATATTCTCTTCACATCAATATGGTGAGCAGTCAATAGAGAGTTTGTGGGTCAGGGTTAAAGGGAGAACAGCGATGGGAGGCAATATTTTGGGGATCTGTTACAGACCGCCTGACCAAGAGGACTTGGTGGATGAAATGCTCTATAGACAGATAGGAACAGCCTCACACTCACAGGCCCTTGTTCTCATGGGGGACTTCAACCACCCTGATATCTGTTGGAGGGATGGTACGGCCCGGCACAAGCAATCCAGGAAGTTCCTCAATTGTGTGGAAGACAACTTCCGCCTGCAAGTAATAGAGGAGCCGACAAGGAAAGGTGCCATGCTTGACCTCGTCCTCACCAACAGGGAAGGGCTGCTTGGAAATGTGATGCTCCAGGGCAACCTTGATTACAGCAATCATGAGATGATAGAATTCGAGATCCTAAGGACAGTGAGAAGAGCGTGCAGCAAGCTCACTGCCCTGGACTTCAAGAGAGCAGACTTTGGCCTCTTCAGGAGCCTGCTCAGTAAGGTTCCATGGAATATAGCCCGGGAGGGCAGGGGGGCCCAGGACTGTTGGTTGATATTCAAGGATCACCTGCTGCAAGCTCAGGAACGATGCATCCCTACTAGAAGGAAGTTTAGCAGGAGGGCCAGGAGACCTCCTTGGATGGATAAGGAGCTGCTGAGGAAATTTCAAAGGAAAAAAGAGGCTTCTAAAGGGTGGAAGCAAGGACAGGCGGCCTGGGGAGAATACAGGGATGTTGTCTGGGAAGCTAGGGACCAGGTTAGGAAAGCTAAGGCCCACTTAGAATTAAACATGGCTAGGGATATTAAGGATAACAGGAAGGGATTCTATAGGAACATGGCAAATAAAAGACAGGCTAGGGACAACGTGGGCCCTGTCCAGAAGCTATCGGGAGAACTGGCTACCGTGGATTTGGAGAAGGCTGAGGTTCTTAATGACTTCTTTGCCTCAGTCTTCACTGACAAATGCTCTGACCACACCACCCAAGTCTTGGAAAGCACACGCAGGGCCAGCGAGGATGAAGACCCTGGGCCCACTGTAGGAGAGGATCTGGATCGAGACCATCTAAAGAACCTGAACGTATACAAGTCCATGGGACCTGATGAAATCCATCCGCGGGTCCTGAAGGAGCTGGCAAATGAAGTTGCTAAGCCACTGTTCATCATATTTGAAAAATCATGGCAGTCAGGTGAAGTTCCCGACAGCTGGAAAAAGGGAAATATAACCCCCATTTTCAAGAAGGGGAAAATGGATGAGCCAGGGAATTACAGACCAGTCAGTCTCACCTCTGTGCCTGGCAAAATCTTGGAGCGGATTCTCCTGAAAGGAATGCTGAGGCACATGAAAACCAACAAGGTGCTTGGTGACAGCCAGTATGGCTTCGCTAAGGGGAAATCCTGCCTGACCGATAGGGTGGCCTTCTATGAAGGGGCTATGGAACTGATGGACAGGGGTAGAGCAGTTGATGTCATCTACCTGGACTTGTGTAAAGCCTTTGACACTGTCTCACATGACATCCTTCTCTCTAAGTTGGAGAGACATCAATTTGATAGGTGGACCACTCGGTGGATAAAGAACTGGCTGGATGGCCGCACACAAAGAGTAGTGCTCAATGGCTCAATGTCCAGCTGGAGACCAGTAACGAGTGGTGTCCCCCAGGGATCGGTGTTGGGACCTGTCTTGTTGAACATCTTCGTGGGTGACATGGACAGTGGGATTGAGTGCGCCGTCAGCAAGTTTGCCGATGACACCAAGCTGTGTGGTTCAGTTGATATGCTGGAAGGAAGGAATGCCATCCAGAGGGACCTTGACACGCTTGTGAGGTGGGCTGATGCCAACCTGATGAAGTTTAACCATACCAACTGCAAGGTCCTCCACCTGGGTGGGAGCAATCCCAGGCACAGCTACAGGTTGGGCAGAGAAGAGATTCAGAGCAGCCCTGTGGAGAAGGATTTGGGGTGTTGGTTGATGAGAAAATGAGCATGAGCTGGCAGTGTGCGCTTGCAGCCCAGAAAGCCAACCGTATCCTGGGCTGCATCAAAAGGAGTGTGACCAGCAGGTCGAAGGAGGTGGTCCTGCCCCTCTACTCTGCTCTCGTGAGACCTCACTTGGAGTATTGTGTGCAGTTCTGGTGTCCTCAACATAAAAAGGACATGGAAGTGTTAGAACAAGTCCAAAGGAGGGCCACGAGGATGATCAAGGGAGTGGAGCACCTCCCGTATGAAGACAGGATGAGAAAGTTGGGGCTGTTCAGCCTGGAGAAGAGAAGGCTGCGTGGAGACCTCATAGCAGCCTTCCAATATCTCAAGGGGGCCTATAGGGATGCTGGGGAGGGACTCTTCATTATGGACTGTAGTGATAGGACAAGTGGTAACAGGTTCAAACTTAAACAGGGGAAGTTTAGATTGGATATGAGGAAGAAATTCTTTACTGTGAGGGTGGTGAGGCGCTGGAATGGGTTGCTGAGGGAAGTTGTGAATGCTCCATTGCTGGAGGTGTTCGATGCCATGTTGGACAGAGCCTTGGATGGCATGATTTAGTGTGAGGTGTCCCTGCCGATGGCAGGGGGGTTGGAACTGGATGATCTTAAGGTCCTTTCCAACCCTAACTATTATATGATTCTATGATTCTAAGATATCCTGGCTTTCATATCTTACTAATAGAACATTTTCTGAGTGGTTTCAGAAGCAGGATTTTTTTGTACACGTGGGTTGTTTTGTTGTGTTTGGGTTTGGGTTTTTTTTTTTTTTTAACCAGTTCTGAGGCTTGATTATTGTAAATCCGTCATTTGGTTCCCTGTAGTATGATTAATCTCAGAAAAATGAAATGAAATGTGCAAATTTATAGTTTGTACACTGGCAATCTTTCAAGATACGTCCCATCTATCGAGCGAGTTTACTACAGGCAAATGACGTTTTCCATCATTTAAATGTTTGTGTTCTTGGCACCCTGCTTGCTGATCTGTAACCTGGCTGAACATATTTTCTGTTCAAAGACAGAAAGTGGAAAGCAATTTATATGCCTTCCTTAGCTCTATGAGGTGTAAGAGCTTTTACTAAAGTTTTTCTCTTTCAGGCTTATAGGATTAATTAGTGGTTATTTTGCAGCTCATGGCAAGTGATGCATTTCTAGAGTTCTTGAGCAGTTTGTTAATCGATTCTTAACTGGAGTGTTTTACTGCCTTCTGCTTTCCATAATAATACTGGTTTTGTCTTGACTTTACTAAGTTTATTCTTAAAGTAAATTTTTGAAAGTAGAATTACCAGACTTTGATGAAGTCGATGAGAATAGCCATTTACGGTGCTTGCAGTGAACATCTGACTGAAGTGGTGACTTCAGTAGCCAAGGCCGCTGGCTTCAAGATGCAATCAAAGGCAGAGTCCAGATTATAAACAGAGCTTCCCTTTCTTTCCTCCTGGAAATCTTGGTAAAGCAAATAGGATGCAAGATGAGACCAAATTCTGGAACAGCAGCAATATATTGTTTCAACCTATAATACATCATGTCCAGTAGGCCTAGCAACTCAAATATAAGCAGAAATTAAATTTCTCAGCCCTTATGAGTTAGTTCTGGTTTTATATTTCATCCAATAGAAGGAAGTACACGGCAATATTTAGGATGACTGTACTAATTTTTTGCCTTTTTAATGTTGGGAATTTCCCTTAGCTATACTGAGTTTGGTATAGCTGCCTTAGCAGTCTTAAGTGTGCTAGTATAGGATTTATGAACAAAGTTCCAATGAAAATGGTCTGTGTTGCCTCAGCGAGGCACGGTGACCTGGTTCAGGAAACGGCACAGGCGATCACCTGCTCGCGATCGCAGGGTCCATCAGCACGCAGACACCAATGTGGTGGACGGCAAATGGCGTTTATTGAAGAGTGACACAGCATTATATAACTTGGGTTTACGACGTCGCTTCTGCCTGCGTACGTCACAAGCTAAACACTATTGGCTACCGGTCTGTAACCTCATTTTGTGCAGAACATTAAACTAGGTTTTTGTAGCCTGCATCAGATTGTAGAAAAAGATGTAGAGGTGTCTCTTTCCCGGAATCTTCCATAGGAAGTCTTCCAAGACTCAGAAAATAATAAATTTTATGGACAAGATACGTTGTTTTGTGTTGATGGGTCTTCGGTTTGGTTTGTTTTTTGGTGGTTTGTTTTTATCTTCTTTTGGCTTCCATGGTGGGTTTTTTGTTTGGTTTTGGTTGGTTTTGTTTTGTTTGGTTGTTTTTTCTTTTTTATTTCTAATTTTAAAATAATTCTGTAACTGATTTCTAGACTTCTGTGTTTATATGTAAGTTCTGAAACATTAGTTGGGTTTTGGTATGAAAAGGATAAACCCATGGTAAAATAACATGGAAATATAATTGCCTTTTCTGTTTTTTCTTTTGCTACAACCATTAGGAGAAAACACAAATACAGAAAGACTTGTGGAGAATTGAAGATGTTATAGCTGGTTTGAGTGCAAATAAAGCAAATTACAAAACCATAGTAGACTCTATCAAGAATCCAGGTAAGGAGAACATAATTAAAGCATAAAAAATATACAGCTGAATCTGTGGGTCTGCACAAATAGTCTAGAAGTTTGTTCTACTGCAGAAAATCCAGTTAATTTTGCTATTGGTAGTGTCAGTAATCTCTGTTCATTGAGCACATTTACTTGGTTTTTTGTTGAGGTGGCAAAGGGGCTTTTAGTTGGGTTTTTTCACATACTGGTGAACAAAAATGTAACAAGCCATAAAAAGGGGACAATAATAATGGTCTAAATTCTTCAAGTGCTTCTGTCGTATGCCAGGCTAACACCAGCACAGCATCTATTCTGCCTTCTGCCCAGGGGCTGCTCTCTGTGTTGATGTAGTTACTTTCTCCCTTCCTCCCCTGTCAGGGAGGTGTTTGGTGGGCAAAGCAACAACATCAGCTATGGAAGTCAAAGTGTGTGTGGTCTGCATTTCAATTACCTTATGTTTCAAAGAAAAGACCTAAGCATTGGGACAGCAAGACAGTTAATACCTACTGTAAATTCACTTTATATGTAAAGTATCTTTGCTCACCTTTTACATGCAGAGCTAAAATAGTTCTGAGATGGTGAGGTTTTATTTAAGGTATGACTATGAGTGTTTTGCCTTGTCCAAATCTGTAGGCATCATACAGAATCTGTGGCATGGGGCCAAATACAGCCTATGAACTGATGTCAAGTCCAGGTTGGACAGAGCCTTGGGTGACATGGTTTAGTGTGAGGTGTCCCTGCCGATGGCAGTGGGGTTGGAACTAGATGATCTTAAGGTCCTTTCCAACCCTAACTATTTTATGATTCTATGATTCTATGACTCTTGGGCTTTTCCTTCCTTCCCTCCCAGTACCATCTCCAAGGAATTTTACTGGATGATATTAAAGTGTGTGTTTTTATATTTACCCTGAAAGGGTTGTTTGAATCCTCATCAAGATGTTTTCTACCCTTGCTGCAATCTGACAATCAGACATTTTTATGTCAAACCCCCCACTCTCCCCCGTTTGTGATCAAAGCAATGTGCAGAGTATTAGGGCTGTTTTATGAAGTCTGAGGATGTTAATTACTATTCTTATGAAGATTATTGATAAGAAACAACACCTAACACATTTGCATATTTCTCCCTTAGAGAGAAAAATAGTGCCTTCATTTTCTCAGCCGTCAGTGCCTTCCTTACCAGCTTCCCTTGCAGCTGCGGACAGCAAGCTTTCATTTCCACAAAGCCCTCCACCCAGTCCTGTTAAATCCTCTCTGGAGGTTAGGCTGTATCCACAGCCTTATTTTCAGACCAGAACGCAGCACCAAGCACAGCAGCTGAAAAAAATCGAGCCACCTCTTCAGTCACCAATTAAGCTCAAGCCAAAGGTTGTAAGTACTGCTCGTGTGAGATCCCTTCCCCAAGGTTTCCATGTGCTTCTGGCAGAAACACTGAAGGTTTCATGGTTACAAAGTGCACACAGTGCAGAGGCAGAACAAGGAGACTCTTAAGGTATTTGTATTGAAACTGAGCAATAGCGCTTGCAGCAGAAGAGATATGTGTCTAATCTAGAGTTTTATGTAGTTGCCATATGCTGGTTTAGGACATACCAATGCAGAATCTTCCTTAGTAATGCTTTCTGGTTGATCAGTTGTTTACTTTCTTGGGTCTTGTTTGCTTTTTAAAACCTCAAGCTCCTGGTGTGGTTAGAGGCGAGCATGCTAAAGCAGTCACAAGTAACTCATATAATGCAGTAAAATCTCAATCAGTTTATGCCAAACTGTTTTCAGACTGTTTGCCAAAAACCTGTGTTTTCCTGTTACCAGGAAGATGAAGCACCACCCAGACCTCCTCTCCCTCAGTTGTACAGTCCTGATGATCAGCCACCAGCTGTTCCACCTCTCCCAAGAGAAGCCACTGTCATCAGACACACATCAGTGCGGGGCCTAAAGCGTCAGTCAGATGAAAGAAAAAGAGACAGAGAACTTGGACAGTATGTAAATGGAGATTATAGGGTGAGCACTCATACACCTAAACTTGCGCTTTAAAGATGTGTGAACCTGTTATAGGTATGAACCTATAATAAAATATAGTACTGTCTGTAAAATACAAAGACCTCTAGGTCTTGTAATAAGAAGAGGGATATAATGGCAGAGCTTAATGGCAGAGCGAGATCTAGACAATGTAATTATGACAGAGAGAGAATTAGTAATCCAGAAACAAAGCTTTAGGATTTGTTCTAAGATTATTAAGACTTGATGTTTGTGATTTCATTTGAGCTGATGAGTATTTTTCTGTGTAGGTGGAACTGCGTTCATACATGAGTGAACCAGAACTAGCAACAATAGGTGGTGACCTCAGCCAGCCTTCCAGTGTTTTAATAAGCTCTGACAGTAGATACCAGACATTACCTACCCGTGGTAAGCCAAGAATTTATGTAGTTGATTTTTAACAGTACTTGTAGTTAATTTTTAACAGCACCGTGTGCATAGGAGCTTTTCTCTCTTAGGAGTTTCTGAAGGCGGTCTTTATCATCAGACGATTAATTTTAGATTAACTATACAATGCTTTGAAAGTCTAGAGATTTTGTTCAATTTAATGGTTTAATGTTACAGACAAACAGGCTTCTGCAAAGCAACTTAATATATAATGCTTTAAAAAAAAGCATAGCAAACCATGAAATTAGCTATTAGAATGTTTCCTGTATTTTGAGTGATTTTTCCTCATAATTTCTGTGTGATCTTTTACAAACTCAAGTATTTTATAAAAACACTTGTGTTGCCATTGAAATGAAAGCAATAAAGAATATGAATACAATACCCCAGACATTAAATGTGACTTGACATTCCATCCCCACTGTGCTACAGTTCTGTAAGTTTCACACATGAGAGCAGAGGAAATACTTGGGGCAAAGAAATTAATTTCTTAGCCATTATCTTCTTATTTCTTTTCTGTGAATGTTGAGGGTTGATTTTCTTCATAGATGTGGTTATTTGTACGGCTTATCTACTGTTGTACAGCTGAGTTCAACTCGTACCTCATGTAATATAAGTTTCTAAATTACTGTGTATCTTTCTGGATTTTGATCAATAATGACCTCAAACATTACTTTGGGCTGAAATAAAGTTCATGCCCTTTGTAATCTTCAAAACTGCAAAATGTGAAACATGACCTAAAACAGTAACCAGAATGTCCCAAAAAAAGCATGATAACTTAAATGTCTGACAGTTATGTCTGTAATTTTGGTTTAAAGCATTCTCTTTTTCCTCATAAAGGTTTATCTGGATCAACTTCCAGGTTGCACCAATCATCTACCATTTCATCATTTGCAACACTTCGAAGGGATAGGTCCAAGGTAAGTTTTAAATTAAATCTGAAAGCGATTGTCTGAACCATTATAAGTATTTGTCCTGGGTTCAGCAGCAGCAGTCGTTTTTTCTCCTTCTTGGTAGCTGGTGCAGCTCTGTGTTTTTGATTTTGGGCCTGGGAACAGTGCTGATAACACCAGTGTTTTCAGTTAGTGCTTGGTGATGTTTAGGCTGGCCAAGGACTTTGTGAGTCTCATGCTCTGCCAGGGAGGAGGGGAAGCCGAGAGGAAGGAGAGACAGGGCACCTGACCCAGACTAACCAAAGAGATTATTCCATACCACAGCACGTCATGTCCAGGACGTAGAAACGGAGAGCAGAGACCCGGAAGGGTGGGGAGGGTGCACGGTGGAGGATGCACTGTGGGGGTGCACTGCTTGATACTGGGTGGTGAGCAATTGTATCCTTCCCTTGTATTTGCCTTGTCATTATTGTTACTGGTGGGGGTGCACTGGGTGGTCGGGCTTGATATTTGATGGTGAGCTATTGTATTCTCCTTTTCCTTGTATCTGCTTTGTCATTATTATTACTGGTGGTAGCAGTAGTGATTTGTGTTATACCTTAGTTACTAGACTGTTCTTATCTCAACCTGTGGGAGTTGCATTCTTTTGATTCTCCTTCCCATCCCTCCAGGAGCAGAGGGAAGAAAGAGTGGGGAGTGAGTGAGAGAGCGACTGTATGGGTTTAGAAGCTTAAACCATGACAGTATTTAAGCCCAGAGTATATTTTACACAGCAGGAAGTGGGATTGTAGTAGCATGGGAGAGGGCAAACATCTGTGATCTAATAAAATCTCTGTTTTTACTTTCTTAAATGAATTGGGAAGGCAGACAACTTAATGCATTTGAAATAGATTTATAAAACAAGGTTTAGAACCAAAAATCAGCACTATTAACAGAAAACGGGTTGAAAAGAACAAAATCAGGTTAATTTGGTAATAAGGTAGGATAAAGAGTTAAATTTTTGTATACTTCGTATAAAGTATTGATTACAACATGTGTTTTGTGTGTCTTGTGACTTCTACAGGAAAGACCAAAGAGTGCCTTGGAACGTTTATACTCTGGAGACCACCAAAGAGGCAAGATGAGTGCAGAGGAACAGCTAGAAAGAATGAAGCGACATCAGAAGGCATTAGTTCGTGAACGCAAGAGAACTCTTAGCCAAGGAGAAAGGCAGTCTGTTTCATCTCGGTCTTTCATCAGGCCCATTGCTGCAGACATAGGCTCAGTATGTTAGATATGCCTTAAAAGGACTAAACTAAAAATATCTTTGTATTTTTTTTTTCCTAGCAAGCACTTTCACTTGAGTGTGTGTGTTGCTTCTAGTCTAATTAAATTAGTGTTATGCAGTATAAAATGAGTTCGCAGAGTGAATAACAGATGATCTTTTCTTACTAGTAGTTACAGTGTATGTAGCGGGTTCAGCAGGTAAGTTGGTCAGAGGTCAGTGTGCTGAGTGGAGATGGGAGTATATTGGAGTGATTTCAGAGACATGGTTGGTTTTTATTGGAGTTGCATTTAGAAAGTGTAAGAAGCTTGTACAGTTTTAAAACTGCTTCACAATGGAATGGGCCTTTTAGAATGTTCTTTTTCACCATGGGTATTTTTCTTTCTAATTCATAAATCAGGCTGCAAGATAGTTGTGGTAATATCAGACCCAGGTAGTGTTTGTTTTTGTAAAAAAGCTGATAAATGTATAATCAACTTTAATCATGCTGATTGGAAATTTATGTAAGAGCTAATGTGTTTGATACAAATTCTTCTTTAAAGCTTAATATTCTAATAAGGCTCAAATTTAGGCTGCTAAAGAAAAGGATTTTTGTTCCGTTCTGAGATAAAGTACTGTACAGATGATAAGTTTGTAATCATACATTTCGGATACTAACCAAAGCAATTCTAATTGGTGGTTGCCCAGTTGCTCACTTGGTGCTAAACCAAGATTGTACTGTAATTGCACTTATGCTGTAGTCTCTTAAATTATTTTTGTATTTGGTCCACTAGAGCTTTAGAATGATCACCTTGTTTTACCTAATTCATTGCACAAGATCTCTTGCTTTTAGATTTGTCACTCATCATACCTAATGCCTCTTTTATTTTTTTTCTCTTGTTTGCTTGTTTTTAATTTGCAGAATTTTGTAGTTATTTTAAAATTTCTAACCAGACTACTCAATTTTTACCAGGCTTAATTGCATTTAGTATGTGTATCAATTGCTAGCATTAAAAAATCTATAATATTCAGCCTGTCATTCCCACTGCTCAGTAGCACTAATTTACAGCACTTATTTGTATTTACTTTCCCAGTAAATACGAGTGCACTACTGGGAGACATTCATCTATTTTGTCTTCTGTTTTGCAATCACAAATTTGTTAAAGATAGTACATAATGTTCGTGAGCCTGTAGAACTATACTATCACTGTTATTTGCATATTTAATTAGAAGTAAATCTGAGTTTCTCATGTTTCCTGACTTACATAACATACACAAGTGGAATTTAAACATTTTTGCTTCACTCCTTATTAACATTTGCGGCAAACACCTCATCTATAAATTTGGGTGCCATCTTGGTCTTTTTCTTGCTGTAAAAAATTAAAATAGAATCCTTGAGCTCTCGCAATGTTTTATAGAGCTCATGTCTTGTACCTATAGGGCTTCAATACACAAAAAGCATGTTTGATAACACAATTACTTACAGCATTACAATTATTTAGCAGCCAAAGTGGCAAACATTTAAATGTATAATTGAACTGCTGCTCAGTATGTAAAATTTGCTTTAAACATACATTGTATGCGTAACTCTAATTTTTAATCGGTCAGTTCTCAAGTGTAGTATGACATTTTAAGTATTGATCACAGTACATGAATTTATTTGCTATATACAATGCCTTTTTAATGTAAAAGTTGCAACATCAAAGCCAATAAAAATTCTGCTTCATAAGAATGGTTTGATGTTTTTCTTATCTATATACAATAACTTGAAAGTAATACTGTGTATTTAAGATATACTATGTCAATCAGGCCTGGTTCGAATATGAGTAGAAGAATGAGTTTGGAATACTTGTATGAGAAAACATTTTTTTCTCTTCTGAATTTTGTAAAGAAAAAAATTCTAATTTTTGAGATAGAAATTGCCTTTTAGCTATTTAACTTTTTAATTATAAACGGAATATATGTATCTTCTGAGTGAATATTGAGAGCTTGTGCATGAATAGGTTTCAATTAGATTTATTAACGCAGGTAGCGTAATGAAGTCTAAGGACTTCCCATGGAGTTCAAACTTCAACCAAAGATTTGTAGCAGAAATCCTGGAGATACTTTAAAGAAACATAATTCTTCTATAAATCTCTTATTGATACCCTCAAATGCTTGAGGGGATAATTTGTTTGTTGTTGTTCTTTTTGTCCCTTCTCTTTCCCACTGCTTTTAATACCGTGCTTCAAATCTGTATGGCAAAACCGATGAGATCTGCTGGATGGAACGATGCTACAATTGAACTTAATTTTTTGAACAAAAAAGTGTTGGTAGTGTTCTTAAGCATGAATTTATATGCAGCTGCATTGTGTGTAGTTGTAAAGGAGCTACTATGCAATGATTTGGGAACTAAATTAGGCTGCTTAATTTTAATGTTCTGAATTTATTATTGCTACATATTTACCTTGTGAAGACTATGCGAAAGTTTTTTTTATCCTTGCAAGTAGCTAGATACTGCTTTTAGTAAAGTCAGAAGAGCTTAGAAATTACTGAATTTTTATTTTTGAATTCAAGGCAAGTTAATGCTAGTGTACATACAATATTACCAGTTTTAAACACTAGGTATTATTCTAAAAAGATACATAAAATTTTCAAGTTGTAAGTCTCAACCTCTGCAATATAAATGCCATTTCGGTGTAGTGATTCAAATTCACACTGCGCTGCCTGTTTAGAATGCCTAGGACTAGCCTGTCAGTCTGTAGACTCACTTGTATTGACATCTGGCTTCCAAAAATGTTTGTGTAGTTGGTTCCATGTTAATCAGCGTACGTGAAATTGTGATTAATATATTTGTTAGAATTTAATGCTGCTGAACATTAACTGCAAAATTAAATAATCCTCCAAAATCTGTGTAGCATAGCTAAATACCAAATTTCCTACCTGTATATGCCAAAAGAGAGTTGTATTTTCTTTTTCTTGTCAGTTAAGTGGTTTGCTGTATGGATTCTGTCAGCAATATATTGCAACAGTAGTAATGTACATTGCTAAATAATGAATTTGGCAGTATGGTTGAATGCTGTTAATTGTTTTGTATCTGTTACCAGTGGAAACGAGAGCAAGAATTTGATTTGCAGTTACTTGAGAGGGCAATTCATGGAGAAGACAAGGATGAAAATGAATGGTTAAAAGTTCAGCCGGTAGCAGTGACAGAGACAGACCTGGAGCCTCAAGACTATGATTTAGATATTAGCAGAGAGGTAACAGACGCAATTTTTTGCCCTCTATTCTGTGCCCCAAAATATTAACTTTTCGAGTGTTAGGCAGTGAATACTCTTTTCTTTCACAAGTTAGCTGGAAGTTTGAACTAAAAGGAGTCTTTTGGGCATTAAAAATTGATAGCCTGGCGCTTAGAATTTCTGTCAGGTTTGTGTTCGTGTTGTTTTAGCAGAAAAAATTGAAACGTTGGCTCTATTGTTTGAAATATGTATTTCAGGAAAAAATGTTAAGTGAGGGAATGTTATATAAATAGAATAAATGGGGAATAAACAAACAAACAACAAGCATCCAAAGTATTTGAAAATAAGAAACAGCAATGAAGGAAAAGTTAGTTCCCCACAGCTACCTTACTCTTCATGCTGATGGTAAAGCATGGTAGAGAAGAGGGAGAGCTGCTTTATTCTGGTCAGAACAGAAAACACCTTTCTGTCAGCTTCTCAAATGGTTTTGTTAGTGTTCTGGCCAGTAATTCTTTTTCAGCACCGCTGACGGAGTAAATTGCTTGTTTGAAATGCGATTGAGCCATCTGGTGGAAAAGAAAGAATATAGCAAGTGGAAAGATTTCAGTAGGTACTATGCATTGTGTAAAATGCCACTGTAGATTGAAAATCAGTAAAATTATAGTAGTTACACTACTGAACACTTCTAGTCTTCTGAAGGATGTTGGCAATTTATGATTTTATAAGAAGAGATATTTGTAAGAGGTTGAATCTATGAGCAATTATCTGTTGATCTCTATGAATGAATGTATCTTTCTATTAATCTCTGTGTATTTCCTAGAGAAAATACAGTGCTCCTGTAAACTTCAGAAACTGAAAATATACTTTCATTGTATTGCCTTCCCTTGTTGCCCTCTCCTATTAAATTTTTTTTTCCAGAAGGCCTGCAGGGCTATGTGAACCACATCATACATCTGAATTAGTACCTTAAGCCTACAATAGGAAACATTTTTGCTTATAGGCATCCTGTGCTACTTGAGAGAAACTGAAACAAGTCTGAAGCTCTGAATTTAAAGCTTTTCTCAGGTTACCCAGGTTGTCTCATTTTCTATTTCATGTACCCATCCTCTTCACCTTACAGACATTTCTGTACCTGAGGTACTTCTGTGTCTCATATGGAAATGTACTCAGTTGTGTCCTTAAAGCTAATAAATCTGCTGTTCATATGGTAAACGAGTTTGTTATTCTCGAAGTGGCAGGATGAGCTAATCTAGGTTATTTATAGTATGGAGATAGTTATATAAATTTGTTTTAAATATATATATGTATTAGATATATCTACAGAGCTCTGGAGAGGAGTTGGATTTGAAAGTAAGGAAGTGTAGTGGAAATACAGGATTTTTCAGGAAGCGTTGGCGTTGGGTTTACTGAGAAACAAGTGTAAAAATTTGAGATTGTGGTTTTAATGTGGTTGAGTGTGCATGACTCTGTTGTGTGCTTTGGGCCTATGATTGCCTCCAAATTACTGAGCCTGATCACTGGGGGTTAGGTTGGACCACTTTACATATGCCGTTGAATTAATGTGAGCTAAGATCAGTAGTGAAAAATTTAGGATTGTTTTTATTTGAAACTTTGAATTTTAAGAACTCTCCACTTCATGTGTGTTCTAACAAATATCCAAAGAGGACAAGAAAAGATGGTTCTCATTTATTTATTTTTCTTTATTCACACATGCTCTATTTGTGCTTTTCAAAAGTAGTATGTTCTGTATAATAAGCATTGATCTTCAAAGTCCATTTGTAAACTGAATTTTCATTGAGTGATTGAGTTCTGTTATGAGTAACAAAGCTTTCCCACAATGAAACTGATCCTAACAAAAACTTGTTGCTAGCTTTTGTAATGTAATCATATTAAAATTTTCAGTCTACAGGATTCTGTGTATGCAATGTGTTGTTAAAATTGCGCAATGTTAGTGTTTTTCTGGGTGTGTTCCCTAGGTAACTTTTGAACACCTAGGAATTCAGATTTTGTAGTCCAGGTATTTCCTCAGATGATTACAAATTACTATAACCCTCCCCCTCCTTTTTCCTCCTCTGCTGCTCATAGAAGATTATACAGTCTCAGAAGAACAATACCTTTGGTTAAAACTTCAGGTGATACTTCTGTTCAGTTGAAGGAAGTCCTTGCTGGCATGACATAAATATCATGACATTGAAATCGCAGGTTGTCCAGTCAGTCTTGTAGTTGCTTCATTGTACTGTAACAGCTTTAGGCAGTGTCCAACTTTGTGCTCTATGCCGGAGCTGAAGAAGGGTTCCTTGTTGATTCTGATTTCTTTTGTAATCCCTGTAATATTTGTTTTTCTGTAGTAAAATGAATTGGAGGGAAAAGACACTGTTAAAAGGGCTTCAGCTCATGTCCAGAGGGAGTGTTTAGCATCAGGCACATGTACTGACTGTGAAAACCCATGCTTTAAAAAAATTGAGAATTCATCTCAACTTTTAAAAAAATATTTATTATTAAAAAGTTAATGCTTTTTTTTTCCTTCCACAGTTGTCAAAACCAGAGAAGGTTGCAATTCCAGAACGCTATGTTGAACTAGAGCCAGAAGAGCCTCTTTCTACAGAAGAACTGGCAGCAAGGCAGCGTAAAGCAGAAAAGATAAAGAATATTCTTACTAAATCAAGGTCGGGTTTTGGTGTTTTTTCCAAATCTTATGTAGTGCCTGGTGCTAAACATTGGGAACTAACTTCATACAATAGTTTAATTCCTATTGGATTATCTAAGTGTAACATGGCTTTTAGAAAATGCACTCGGAATTTATGTAGTATACTCAAAGCTGCTTTTTAAAACAGGGTGACAGAGATCATGACAAATTTTGTAAGTGTCCGTTTTCTTGTTCAGATAGCAAGTCCTTACCAAACAACTGGTAAGTGAGGAGGAAGGAAAGGCCAGATCTGGCCAAAAGCAGAATAAAAGTCAGTGTGAGAGCAAGTTCCTGTTGTCTCCAGAGAGCTGGAGTTCTGAAAGAACACTTTTGGCTACTTACAGCTAATGTAGAGTCAGCTAAAACATTCAATAATTCGATTACCTCGAGTATCTGTTGTCTCTTTGGAAGGCAATTAAAAAGGCTATGCCTGAGAACAGCCAGGTTATATGCATTCTCCTCCAGGCACTACAAAGAACTTTTATTAACAGCTTCAAATAAATAGCATTTTTGGTAGTGCTTTCATGTATTTGCAGCAGACGACTTTCAGATGTAATTAAGGCTATGCAGAAATTGTGACTGAATGTGTAATGGCTGCACCATTTGTCTCTGCTGTAGTCATTAACATAAAATATCTAACACTACTTTAGAGAATGTTAATAAAATACAGAGCTTGATAGAAGAGATCTGAAAACTGCTGTATGAGTTCAAGCTTGTTCTCATCTGCATGGTAGATTCTTCTTTATGTTTGTGAATGTTAATGTTGTTTTGCACTTTCCCACTAGTATGCACAATCTACAGCCTACTGTTGCCCAGGACAAACACAACTCGGTTGATTTAGATTCACAGCTGCAAGAGCAGGAGCGCATCATTACCATATCATACGCTTTGGCTTCTGAAGCCTCTCAGAGGAGCAAGGAGGTGGCAGGTAATACTTAGTTATTTACAAAATAACAGCTATTTCCTACCAGCTTCTAAAGTTGTGTGGGGTTGTTGCTGAACTCCTAGCGAAAGAGAGACTTTCAGTCATTCATATTCAAAATAGTGAAAAGTGTGTATAGATAACAAAAGAATTACATTGAGTATTTGGCCTCCAATAGACAAAGTGAAGATGTATACTATCTATATATCTAGAAGCCAGTATGATCAGTAAGTTCAGAGCTTGGAAACTTGCTCTTACTAATAATATTAAAAAATATAAATTTCAATTAATTTATATACTAAATAAGGTATTTGTATATTCATTTTTAAAAAGTAATTTGAACTGTCACTTAAGACAAAGGGATTTTTAATTTTTTTTTAACAGAAGGCTTCCCTGGTGGGATGATGGAGATTAGAGTGCAGTCATTTGCAGCTTGAGCTGTAAGACAACAGGCTAGAAAAGACATTGTAAAATAGGTACTGGCATGTTTCTGTCTGGTGTCCAAGATTAGAGGTCAGAGCAAGACGCCATGCATGAATTCTGCTTGATGCCTGGAAATTAATAGATCCTTTGCAATATGTTACTAAAAGTGATAATTTCACTCTTGATTGCTTTACACTGGAAATAAGTAAAAAATGTGTAGAGATTTGTATCACACAGTAATACATGCAGCAGCTATTCTAGCAAGTATCTGACTAGCCATTTATAACTGGTACAGTTCACTGTTCCAGCGGAGAATGGAAATAATGGAAACTTCAACTATGATGGAGAAAAAATACGTGCATTTCTCATCTGAAGTTGTCAGTTTAAACTTATGGCACTTGCCACAGAAACCCCTAAGACCTTCCCATTAAAGACAGATTATTCCAATATCCAGAAGCATAACATGCATCTGTAGTAACAGACTGTTGATTGATAATGGCTGTATACTCACAGATGCAGTGGCAGCTAAACCTGAGGGGAATGTGATTTTGAGGGGATCAATTTCAAGATACATCTCGAGACTTCAGAGTTCTGTGGGTAATTTAACTGACTGAAAGGGATAAAATGTTTCACTGAGGAGGCTAGACATTATGAAAAAACCCAAACCAAACAAGCAAAACCAGAACTGTAGAATCTCGGGAGCATTTCAGGAATAACCTTTTGGACATTCAGGCACCTGTTTCAAAAGCCTTCTCTTCAGGCAGTCTGGTCCCAGTTCTAGGAGCCAGGTCCTTGTAACAGAGACTTGCACTCCTTGGTTATGGAGTGGGACTTTGTGTTTCATGAGCGCAGGATTTTACCACGTGAGTTCTAGCTTCTACTGGGAAAATGTAGCACCAAAATCAAGATCGGCCAGAATGAATGCTGACCATACTTGAAATTCTTCCTTTATTACTGCAGGAGCAGAGTGCCTGCCACACTAAGCAGTCTTCATGTGGCTAGTTAACCTACTTTGATATGCATGAAGTTGCAATAACTGCACACTACTGAAGTAGATTTAATCTTTTTATGTTGTATAGGGAATATAGTGGCTATGTTTACTACAGGTTTTTTTGTTAATGTTTTCATTTTTGTATTGTAATTATTTCTAAAGTGTGTTCACCACATATTCTTAGGCATCCATAACCACAAGAATCTTCTTAACTCTTTAGTTGTCCCTTTCAGACACTTAAAAAACCCTAACATAGTGGCCAGTTTGATTCTTTAAGGAAACAGAAACCTTTATGTGCATGTACAATGTTCCTTGCCGCACTTGTGTCTCAAGTCTTCAGGCTTTGTAGCATGTCTTGTTTTGATTTCAATTATTACTTACTCCTTTAAAAACAAGCACCTTTCAAGGAATTCCAGAAAAAAAAACCCAAACCCACAGTGGTTTGATTTTGATAGAAATGTACAAACCGTAAAAAGAGTTCAGGTTTTTTAGTTACAGCCTGCTTGCTGATGATCTAATGTGATTAAAAGGGAAAGCATTTGATGCTCTGCACATTACATTATACATTCTCATTTATTTGAGTTTCACAGATTCCTTTGCATTTTCTTTTTTTGCAGTTTGATTTTTAAAGTATGGGTTGTCATTTGCTTCTTGTTGACAAAGCAGACCTTATCTGAATACGCAAAAATAATTGCTATTTTTTTTACAAAGATTTTCTTGAAGAAAGACTGTGAAGCTTAACTTTTCCCAGTTTTCAGGAGGAAGTAGTTATGTTAAGATACTATGATAATATAAATCTTTTAATATAAATTGTGCATTTACCTAGTCCTCGTAAAGTAGCATTTTAGAGTTCCTCTGTTCCTAGTAAGGAATCAACCTTCTAAATGGAAATCATGCCAAGAATCTGGAAGTTTAAAATCGAATGCAGGAGTATCAAGAATTAATTTCCTAAATTGTGTGGTTTGGAATTAGGTCTGCCTTTGGCCCTCCAAAAAGTGAAAGCAGAATTTAAGACTGAGTTTCAGTGGCTTTAGTTTTATGATTTTTGTCTTTGAATGCTATACCATTACTAATTTTTATAAACAAGGATAGTTTTAATCAATGTATTCTTTATCCTGAAGTTTCATCTGAGACCTGAAAATGATTTACTATATCAGGCACTGTACTAAGCAAAAATGTATTTTATTTTTTTTTTTGTAATTTTTCTATACATTCTTTTTATTTCTGCTCGTTGACATATAACAAGGGAAATTTTGAAAACCTGTACAACCTCAAGTGAAATCTTGAAATCAAATTAGCAAAGATAGTTGCTATTCCAAAAGTGCAGTTTTAATAGCAGGGCTGGATTAGAGTATATCAGTGTTGTGTGCCTTAAAATGTTCAGTTAAACTTTGCCTTAAGATAGATTGTCCATATTATCATCAAACAGGAATGTTTATTTGCATAACTTAAGCAAGTTATAGAAAAAAACTGTAGGTGGAATGGTTGTTGTTTAAATTGTGCTCCACATAACTATTGTAGTGTAACACCTCATTGCGTTACTAATCAGGTTTCCTGTTCATGTGGTAGAAAATTAAAGTCACTCCATTTATAATATGAATGTTTGATTGTGCAGCCTAATTCCTGTATGTGATCCCTTCTAGCTCAGCAGTTGACCTATCCATCTAAAGCACCCTCACCTTCTGTACCACAGCCACCTCACTCCCCCTTAAGCAATGGATTTCACTACACATTTGTTTAAGCACCTTAAAAGTAAGAACTAACTGCTCTTGGCATGTCTGATTTGCCATTGTGCCTTTGCTGTGGCTTGTTAAATTTTAACATTTTTACTAAACCTAAATTAGATCCAAATGGACGCACGCATCTATTTTTCAGAAACCTTTTATTCTTATAAATACTGCTTCTAATGAGCTAACATATGGGCTGATAAAGTCTTCAAATAAGTGCTGTCACTCTACAGATAAGATGCTTCCATAATCTGACTGTGGTGAAGGAAAGAGACATCTGTACTCTCAGTAGCATGGGGCCAGATTTTCAGCAGTGGTTTGTACTCCGGTGGCTAGTGTTTGTGATTCCTGTGGCTTATGTAGGGGTGTAGGTATTTTTGCCTGTGTGTGGCATATACAGTTGCTGCTCAAATGAATCCATAGTGCATACTTGTACAAGCAGGGGGGTTCAGTTGTGAACTGATATCTCACACATGAACTAACATCGGAGTCTTAATTGAGGTGAGCTGAAAATTTGGCCCTTCGCAACTAATTCTACAATATTGTATTTGACTTTTTTATGCCTTTGATATGGTTTTCATTGAAATTGCGTAACAGAAAACTTGATATTTGTCTCAAGTTACTTTTCCATTTCAAGTGTTAAAATTGTGATAATTTCATTGTCCTTATAAAAAAAGCATATCTTCTCTTCCCTGTAGTATTTTCAGGATTTTTTCTCTTTGAACTAGGAAAATCTGTAAATATTATATTTGACTGTGAAGTGTACCCCTAGTTAAGGCACTCACCATGCTTCCATAGTTTCCTTTGAAATTATTCTCACCTTTCTGATTTCCTTGGGCCTAATTTTATTACCTGATGTTGGACAAAAAGATGAAACATAAATGAAGTAGAAAAGAGGGTTGATTGAGTGAATAACTCAAATAGCGTTAACCTTTAGATACCCTTGTTTTCATTGTCACTGATCTGAGTCAAATATATGTGAAAAAAATAAAAATCTAAATAAAACTGAGCACATACAAGAAGGGCCCAAACAGACAGTGACCTGCCTTATACAGAGCCTGTGAAAAAGATAAATTTACATCAAGAGATGTGTATAGACATTAGGAGCCTCTGCAGAGCTTGATGGAAATACATAGTTGCTTTTCTGGTTCAGTGTATCTTTCTGAAAACCAGATTCTACCATTTTTGTTGGGTCTAAGTAACACTTGACTCATATCCAAGGATATGCTAGTTGATTGTCACTATCACTTGAGATCTTTGCCTGTGAATACGGTTTCCATGTATGGCCTCAAGAACCCAGAAAAATGACCATATGGTCCCAGGGCATTAGACTTGAGAAAGGGCTTGGACTAGGTGACCTCCAGAGGTCCCTTCCTACCCCAACAGTTTTGTGATTCCAAACTGACTTTAAAACATGTGTATCACATGTCTATATAAATATACATACATGTGTATGTATAGTTATATATTTACATATATATATATATGAAACCATACATTTTCTTCAGGAAAAATGTGAAGACAATAATTGCAATAACCAGTGACATGCAGGGGTCACAGGAGTTTGAGCATCAGTGGCATCATAAGATTATCATTCACATCTCCATAGGACTTGTTCATTCTGTCAGACTGCAGAAGGCTTTGATAAAGAAATGTTTCCTGCAATTGCTTACTGCTTGGCTTAGTTTGCTCACTTGAATATTTAACCATGTTTTATTTCACTTCATGCTAGCCAAAGCAGTGAGCGAACACTTGATGTAAGACGCAAAACAAATCCCTCCTAGTGACACTATGTGGAAGGAAGAAGAGATTCTTTACCACCTTTCTTCGAAGTTGTGCATCGGCTGATGACATGTTCTTCTGGAAATACACTGAGAATAGAGGAGGATTTTCTATGAAAATGAAGAGATTTGCAAATAATTTTATTTTTACTTCCGTTTAGTTCAGACTTTTTATATGAATAAATGGCACTTTTAATAAACTCTGTAAAATACTGACAATGTATTTTTAGAACAATGTATTTTAGGTTTTTTTTTTTAATCAAGGGCTGAATTCATGTTAAGAGAAACTACTTGCATAGATGTTAAAAGATGCTGTTACTTCCCCCTCAGGCTCAGATGCACAATGTAAATTTTCATGGGAAATAAAAAGGAAAATTTGAACAAACTAGAAGCACATTCATAGGTTATGGGTAGAGCTAATGCAAGGGATAGATTTGCTAAAAGGGTGTTTTGGATTGAATATTTTTGTAGAGTTGAGTACCCACCCTTTTGCCCATTAAATAATACATTGCAAGAACTTTTAGCTTGAATTTCTAAACATCGGTAACCACTGTATAGCTGAAGTTTTCCACAAAAGCCATAATGGAAGCCAGTTTTAACTCCCATTTCCTTTTTTAATCCCATATGATTAACTTGGTAGTATCACTGCACAGTGTGCTTGGGACCCCTAAGAAACAAACAGCTGGCAAATTTTAGTTTATTTGGAAAGATATGAAAGAAGAAAACTTTTCATTAAAATATGTGAAAAAATGAAAAAACAATAATCACACGTGTCATTTTGCTAGTAAATATATAGAGTCATAGAATAGTTAGGGTTGGAAAGGACCTCAAGATCATCGAGTTCCAACCCGCCTGCCATGGGCAGGGACACGTCCCACTAAACCATGCCATCCAAGGCTATGTCCAACCCCACCTTGAACGCCACCAGGGATGAAGCATATGTTTTTCTTCTGAATTTTTTTTCAATAAACATTACAGTATGATGTATTGACTAGTATTTATCCTGGAAACAGCAAAACTAATGTAATGTGGCACCTGCTAATTTCATGTGTATGGTCACCTGTTGCTCAACTTTGCCAAACTTTGAAATTCAGTGTTTTACTTATGTACAGAGCAAAGGGTGAGGTAGTTACCTAAGGAGAAAATAAGATTAAATGAATTGTTGCAGCTGTGTTACTTGAAACTTGCATATACATTGAAGGCAAGATATGCAAAAATTTCCCAATATTATGCAATTATTAGTTGAGTTCAGCTCTGGATGGGAAATTACTGAGAAATATTTCTGCAGTATTTTGTGAAACCACTAACTTGTTTATTTGTTGTATCTGAGTAATAGCTACAAAACTTTTGAAAATGATTGACCTACAAGTTTCAGACTTTAAGACAAACCATATTACATTAACACTATACTGAGAAATATTCCTAAAAGTATGTGTTTAGCTAATGCAATCTACTTTACCTCAATACTGCCAGTATCAACTTCAGAACCTTTTTGCCAAAATAATGATTTATTTTTGCCTTTATAAAAAGTTTTGAAAGCAGAAATGAGTATTTTGCAAGAAAACATTAATTTAAATAAAATATAACAGTGTGGAAAATGGTATATGTACAGATTAAAATATTAACATAACTGCCTCCTCTTCCCTGTGTCTTGTCTGCCGTCTTAGCAGTGTTCATATAGTTGAAAATCCAAAGTCTTGTGCTGTTATGTTTTGCTCTTCTTTGGTTCAAATCCTACTGAAGTTCCCCAGTTTTGCATTTATTTCACTGGCATTTGGGTCGGGTTCGCTCTATACCAAAGTATCATTTTTTTTTTTATTTAGATATGTTTCTTAGCATTTTATTTAATCTGTCTTTATTCTTGAATAGAAGGATTTTCCAGGGTTGTGTCCTATACATAATGATACAATGCTGTCCTTTCTGTCTCATAGATATGTATGTTTGTCTGATACATTCTTAGCCCTTTAGTTTCTGGTGAAATAAAGTACGAAAAGTAACTTCAATTTAAAACAAACAAACAAACAAACAAAAAAAAGCCTGGAGGCATCGCACAGTAACATGTACACCGTATGTGAATGGGGTACTGACCCGCAGGGATTTACATGCTAACAGTTCCCTCAAATTACACCAATTTGATGGAGACCAACGGAAATGTTTGCTTCTTCTGAAACTTAACCTCTAGAACAAAATGTAAAGAAGCAGTTAGAAGTATTTTTGTGACTCTCTGAACCTGGGAGTGAATATTTGGGCCTGAGAGTACTTGACCTTTAGATGCATGCAGCAGAAATTCAGAGCTGAGCTGCTTATGACATGCTTGTCCTGTTTCTCAGGCACACAAAGGAGCCTTTGACTGCATGTTTTGTGGCTCAGTGAAACCGCATTCTTTGTACAGCAGCTTTGTTAGGCAGGAGGGCAGCCTATGTGCCTGTAATTGTGGGTGAGGAACTCAGGCCATGGGATCTTGGTCTGCAGCAGCCATTGACTCCAAATTCTATCTGTTGCCTTCACAAGGAAGGAAAGGGGTTACAGGCACTTTTCCTCTGTAGGTTGTGGGAGATGTTAATTTTTTTTGATCACACATACAAAATCTGCTCATACCAGCTTGCATGAAAGAGGAGGATTTTGCTGTGTATAGTTATGCCATTAACATTGTTAACAAAACCAGTCTTTCCAACCCTTACTATTCTATGATTCTATGATTTTGGTCTGTGTCTATAGGAAATCCCATGTTTGGGAAAAAATTATGAAGATCATTTTTCTTCCAAAACTGTTTATTAAATGTGTGAAATGCTGTTCTCCAGTCCATTTCACACATCCATCTTTTTTTGTAGGGATGGGTGTAGTTTTCTAATAATGAGGGTTAATTTTCCTATACTTACAGCATTCGGTTTGGGTCAGTTTCCTTTTTCAGTTCTGTTTCTTTTAATCAAAAGGTTCTTTTGTAGGTGTTAAACACTACTCTCTAACATTTAGGTCTACTTGCAGATCAGTATCATTTTGGCCAGAAAGTGGCTTTTTTTTTTTTTTCCCGCCTCTGCCTATTAAGCAGTGTAAGTGTTTAGGACTAATTATAATTAAAGAAACAGAAACTCGTTAGAAAGCAGTATCAGTTCTTCTTTTGAAGGCACTGTTTTCTAATTGGTGTTTTGTAATGTTATACCAAGCAAGAATGAGGCAGACTGACTTCTCTTCCTGTATACATCTGGTTTCGATTTCTTCAACTACAGTTATATGATTTTACTGCTGAGCTCGATTTAAAAACCTGCAGCCTGATACTCGTAAGTAGCCCTGCTTTCACCTTTCTGAACTTGCCCAACACCCAAACCTCCCCCGCCCTGTTTCTCACTACTATTACTTAGAGTTCATATGTTTTGCTGGACTGCTAGGAAATCCTGGTGGGCTCTAGCACTGGTACTTGTCTTTGTGCATCTGTATAAAGTTATTATTTTGAAGGACTGGACAAGTCCTTCTGACTATTACCCACTTCTAGTGATCCATATGGGTGCTAGTGATATAGATAGCAGTAGCCTGGAGACCATAAAGAAGTACTACAGAGCCCTGGGAGAGATGGTTGGTTAGGGGCTCTGGAGCTCAGATTGTTTTTTCAGCAATTCTCCCCAATACAGGGCAGGACCTTTAAAAGGCTAGGAGGATTGGGCAGGTTAATAAATGGTTAGAAGAGTGGTGCTATAATAGTCAGGGGTTTGGGTGCCTTGAACAGGGGACTCAATTTAGTAGGCCAGGTCTACCAGGGGCTGGTGGAGCTGGTCTGACAAAGAAAGGGAAGAAAGGATTTGGTAGGAGGCTTGCCAGACTGGTCAAGGATGCTTTAAACTAGATGTGTTGGGGAGGGGGGCATCATTCCATCCCAAAACACCCAGTCAATTGCCAGCACCTATAATAAATGCTTGGAGCAATGTAGAGGTATTCCAGCCACTCCAGCCAATGAGCTGGCTTCATTTGGAGCTCGATTCAGATGCCTCTGTACAAACACCCGTAGCATGGGGAACAAACAAGAGGAATTAGAGATGTGTGCGCATCTACGGGGGTATGATATCATAGGCATCACAGAAACATGGTGGGATGGCTCCTATGACTGGAGTGTTGGAATGGAAGGTTACGGGCTCTTTAGAAAAGACAGGCCTGGTAGGCAGGGAGGAGGAGTTGCTATTTATGTTAGGGGTAGGCTGGAGAGTATGGAACTCTGTCTGGGGACAGGTGATCAGTCAATAGAGAGTTTGTGGGTCAGGGTTAAAGGGAGAATAGTGATGGGAGACATTATTGTGGGGGTCTGTTACAGACTGCCTGACCAAGAGGACTTGGTGGATGAAGCGCTCTATAGACAGGAAAGGCCTCATGCTCGCAGGCCCTTGTTCTCATGGGGGCCTTCAACCACCCTGATATCTGTTGGAGGGATGGTACGGCCCTGCACAAGCAATCCAGAAGGTTCCTCGATTGCGTGGAAGACAACTTCCTTCTGCAAGTAATAGAGGAGCCGACAAGGAGAGGTGCCATGCTTGACCTCGTCCTCACCAACAGGGAAGGGCTGGTTGGAAATGTGACGCTCCAGGGCAGCCTTGATTGCAGCGATCATGAGATGGTCGAATTCGAGTTTGTCAGGACAGTGAGAAGAGCGTGCAGCAAGCTCACTGCCCTGGACTTCAAGAGAGCAGACTTTGGCCTCTTCAGGAGCCTGCTCAGTAAGGTTCCATGGAATATAGCCCGGGAGGGCAGGGGGGCCCAGGACTGTTGGTTGATATTCAAGGATCACCTGCTGCAAGCTCAGGAGCGATACATCCCTACTAGAAGGAAGTTTAGCAGGAGGGCCAGGAGATCTCCTTGGATGGATAAGGAGCTGCTGAGGAAAATCTGAAGGAAAAAAGAGGCTTCTAAAAGGTGGAAGCAAGGACAGGCGGCCTGGGGAGAATACAGGGATGTTGTCTGGGAAGCTAGGGACCAGGTTAGGAAAGATAAGGCCCGCTTAGAATTAAACTTGGCTAGGGATGTTAAGGATAACAGGAAGGGATTCTATAGGAACATGGCAAATAAAAGATAGGCTAGGGACAATGTGGGCCCTCTCCAGAAGCTATCAGGGGAACTGGCTACCGTGGATTTGGAGAAGGCTGAGGTTCTTAATGACTTCTTTGCCTCAGTCTTAACCGACAAATGCTCTGACCACACCACCCAAGTCTTGGAAAGCACACGCAGGGACAGTGAGAATGAAGACCCTGGGCCCACTGTAGGAAAGGATCTGGTTCGAGACCATCTTAGGAACCTGAACGTATACAAGTCCATGGGACCTGATGAAATCCATCCGCGGGTCCTGAAGGAGCTGGCAAATGAAGTTGCTAAGCCACTGTCCATCATATTTGAAAAATCACGGCAGTCAGGTGAAGTTCCTGATGACTGGAAAAAGGGAAATATAACCCCCCTTTTCAAGAAGGGGAAAATGGATGACCCAGGGAATTACAGACCAGTCAGTCTCACCTCTGTGCCTGGCAAAATCTTGGAGCGGATTCTCCTGGAAGGAATGCTGAGGCACATGGAAAACAACAAGGTGGTTGGTGACAGCCAGCATGGCTTCGCTAAGGGGAAATCCTGCCTGACCAATCTGGTGACCTTGTATGATGGGGCTATGAAACCGATGAACAGGGATAGAGCAGTTGATGTCATCTACCTGGACTTGTGCAAAGTGTTTGACACTGTCTCACATGACATCCTTGTCTCTAAATTGGAGAGACATCAATTTGATAGGTGGACCACTTGGTGAATAAAGAACTGGCTGGATGGCCGCACGCAAAGAGTAGTGCTCAATGGCTCAATGTCCAGCTGGAGACCAGTAACGAGTGGTGTCCCTCAGGGATCAGTGTTGGGACCGGTCTTGTTCAACATCTTTGTGGGTGACATGGACAGTGGGATTGAGTGCGCCGTCAGCAAGTTTGCCGATGACACCAAGCTGTGTGGTTTGGTTGATACGTTGGAGGGAAGGAATGCCATCCAGAGGGACCTTGACACGCTTGTGAGGTGGGCTGATGCCAATGTTATGAAGTTTAACCATGCCAAGTGCAAGGTCCTCCACCTGGGTTGGAGCAATGCCAGGCACAGCTACAGGTTGGGCAGAGAAGAGATTCAGAGCAGCCCCGCAGAGAAGGACTTGGGGGTGTTGGTTAATGAAAAAATGAACATGGGCCGGCAGCGTGCGCTCACAGCCCAGAAAGCCAACCGTATCCTGGGCTGCATCAAAAGGAGTGTGACCAGCAGGTCGAAGGAGGTGCTCCTGCCCCTCTACTCTGCTCTCCTGAGACCTCACTTGCAGTATTGTGTGCAGTTCTGGTGTCCTCAACATAAAAAGGACATGAAACTGTTGGAACAAGTCCAGAGGAGGGCCACGAAGATGATCAGGGGACTGGAGCGCCTCCTGTATGAAGATAGGCTGCGAAAGTTGGGGCTGTTCATCCTGGAGAAGAGAAGACTGTGTGGAGACCTCATAGCAGCCTTCCAATACCTGAAGGGGGCCTATAGGGATGCTGGGGAGGGACTCTTCATTAGGGACTGTAGTGAGAGGACAAGGGGTAACGGTTCAAACTTAAACAGGGAAGTTTAGATTGGATGTAAGGAAGAAGTTCTTTACTGTAAGGGTGGTGAGGCCCTGGAATGGGTTGCCCAGGGAAGTTGTGAATGCTCCATAGCTGATGGTGTTCCAGGCCAGGTTGGACAGAGCCTTGGGTGGCATGGTTTAGTGGGAGGTGTCTCTGCCCATGGCAGGGGGTTGGAACTGGATGATCTTAAGGTCCTTTCCAACCCTAACTATTTTATCATTCTCTGAAAGATACAACTGAAGTTGTGCACTGCTATTTCAAAAGACTGTTAAAGGTCCAGTGAAGTGGTCTCAGGTACCCCTTAGTCCCTGGAGAGAGACCTGGGCTCGTGTTTGAGAAAGCAGCGCCCTCCCAGTGTAGTCTGGAATTGTTTACACCCTGATTTTTCCACCTGCATCATCTACTCCTCTGGTCTCCAGATCTTCAAATGTATGTATATGTGCTTTAGATTGGTATCTGTTCCCCTCTGTAAAATCATCTATTTCTCAAGTATCTTAGCAGTTAACTCCTGGGTGTTATGTGGAGGAAGGACCAGATTTACTTAGTGTCGAAACTTGGAAGATACAGAAGGCATGGTCTGATGTTACTGCTCTGATTTCTGGCTGTCTTTTGGTATTTTAAAGATTTTGCTTGTGCCGTGTGCATGTCTGTGTGTCTGTGTATTGCATAGTTATAAAAAGAACAAAGCCATGCGCAAGAAAAACATGAAAAAATGCTATATTTTTTACACCTAGTAAACATTCCCATTGGTTATTTGGCTGTATTCAAAAGGCTAAGACTTTTATTGCTCTACCAGCTAAAGCAACCTTTCTTCATAGTGGAGCAGTACAAAGAAAGAGCACAAAAAATACACACATCACAGTGCCTGAAATTCTGTTTGAACAAGTGTATTGATTGGGTCTGACCCCTTTACATTTTTTTTCCATTATTTGAAAAGGTGCATCTAACTGTAGCTGAATTGAACCAACTGAGATGAACTTTCCATGAAAACTTCTGGAGATACTTCTTTAGTTCAAAGCTTCAGAATTTTAAAGAGCATTTTTAATACAAGTCTGTTGAGGTATTCTGTGTAACAACCATACTTTGAATGTTAAACTACAGGTAAACCTAAGAGAGAGGTAAAATTATAAAGCCTGCCATGAAATTACTGAGAGATGGCAGAATAACTTCAAGTGCTAATTATAAAAGTGAATAAAACCAGAAAGTATTGCATATGTGCACATTTGTGCAGTGTTTACTTGTTATTTACCTGTCAGTGCTCCCAGTTGCCTTACAGAGAGTGTAAAACAGCTTTCAAGGAAAACACCCGAGAAATTGATCAGCATTTTTGGAGCAGTTATTGATGAAATAACTGCTATAAGATGTAACCTTGAAGGACAATGATGTTTTCTTATTGCGCACTGGAAGAACTTTACAAGGAGCTATGGCATAAGAAAGCACAAAAGGAAGGAAGAGATGAAGAAAACAAAGGTGAGTAGTGAGTTTGTAGGAAATAATGGCAGAGAGGTATCTGCAAACTAGGCTGAGTAAAAGGCTGAGGGTGAGAGTGGAGAGCAGTGCTGTGATAAGAAGTTAAAGACAGTAAAAAGGTTGAAGGAGCTGGAAGACTTGGACTTGGACAGAAGCAAGATGTTTTAACAGAGGGACTTGACCTAAATTGTGGAAGGGGAGGTAAGAAGAAGGAATAGCTGGCAAGTGTGAATCCAGGTCTGGTATCCTAGTACAAAAAATACCTTATGAATAGGAATAACAGGAGAGTAGAGTGTTGAGGGTGGCAGTGGATGAAGGAGAGAATCACAGATGACTTCAATGTAGTGTTTTGGTAATGGAACAGCCATCTTTGCTGCTGGCAGCTTCTGGGCTCTGTTATTTTAAGCCAAATTACAGTTGAAAATGGCTAGCATGTGTGAAACTCTCTTTTCCCTGTAGAAACACCTTGCAGCAATGGCAGGGGTGGTGAAGGTCAGTCCTCCTGGCACAGAGCCTGGCCCAAGTGAGGGCTTCTGTTTGTGAGGTTGTGACGTGCTAGCGCAAGACAGAGTGTTGTGTGGCCTGCTGCAGCCTCTGGCCACAGTTCTGTTATACTGTCAAGGGGTTTGGGCTGGCTTGATTTTTCTCTCTAGAGCCGGAATTGAGAAAAGCTTTAGCATTCTTTTCTGGTTCGTCTCTTGAGACATGGGAGATTTTCAGAGGTTTTTTGAAACCGTGGCTGATGGCTTATGCAAGATGTAACCTTAATGAAACAGCTGGTGTCATTTAGTTACAGTGAGTTATACCACTCTAGGAGAAAAAGCTGACGCTTAGAGAAGTCCCTGCTAATTCTGTTTGTCTCTTGTATGGATTGTTGGCTTTTCTGACTACTTAGTTCAACTGAATAGTTCTTCTATGTCTCTGCTCTGCTTCTTCTGTATTATGCCTTTGAGCATCATCTTCTCCCAGTATGGAACAGGATTTTGTCTTCTGCTCAGCACAGTTGTAGGGTGTCTGTGTATGTATTGGGGCATGAATACGCACACACACTGAGCCCATTCTCTTTTCCTTTGGTGCTGAAGGACAGAACACACAAAAGCTGAGGGACCACAGCTGAAATGAGCACCAGAACTGGCTGCTCTGCTTTTTTCCCAAGTGCTAACCTGGCTGAGAGTCTCAGGGAAGAGAGAGCAACATCTTGTGAGTGTAGCTGTGTCCCCTGGCTTTCTCAAGGCCCAGTGTGTGCCTGAGGGTGCTTCACTTATCTTCACTGAATCCAGTTTAGAAGTTGGCAAATTATTGTATCTGCCGATTTCATTCAGTATCTGGGTAGTGGCTGTGTCGGTTGACTACTGAATAAATTTGATCTTTAGTTTGTGGGCGTGTTTGTGTGTGACCAGTATGGATTTGTTAGGTTAAGAAGTCTTTTTTACAAGGAAAAAAAGAAAAGTTTTGGAAAGAGATGTTCTGCTACTGCATCCTTAAAAACACATGCCAATTACTAGATTTGAGAGGGTGTCATGGAAAGAAGGAGGCTTGGCCCCAACCAGTTAAGGATGAAAAGCTTCACCTGCATTTGCTTTAAAGCTTTAGCAATAAATACAAGGCTGAAAAGGAACCAGCTTCTCAAACCTCTCTGCAGTCATTAATGCACTTGATATACTTGCGATGAAAATTTACTTATTATACTCTACTTGTGGTAATGATTTGAGAGAATTTCTCTGCAGGTCAAAGTGGGCAGCTGTGAAAAAGTTCAAAACAGGGAAGTTAGTTTTGTTGGATCGAAGATACGAAAGACTCTTCTGATGTGTGTTACTTTTCATTCTTCTCTTTTTCTTCTCAACTAGATCTTCCTGAGCTATGGACACCATAAATGGTACTGGATTTGGATAGGTAATAGCACAAACTTTGTGTGACCTAATTCTGCATCTGCACATCAAAATCAAATCAAATTAGATTAAATCACTAAGAAGTACTTTGTTTCCTTCATGCTGTGCAAAAACTAGGGAAACTTTTCTCTACCTATTGGGATGCTCTACACCTGTGTACCACTCAGATATTTTTCTCATGAGAAGTGCAGTTGAGATGGCAGTCTTAAAAGCAGACAAACCCAACTTCTGCTTTGTCCCTTCAGTGAGGGTACCTTGACATATGTCCCTGCTCTTAATCCCCTGACAGCTTCCAAGAGGCTGATGCAAATAATTGTGCCAGGCTTTGACTATGAGTTATTGCACTGCCACTTATTCTCTTTGTCTCCTGCAGTTTACAGAGGCAGCTTCAGTGCATAATTTAATCCTTGTACTGGGGACTGTAGCAAATCCACAGAGATTTCTACCAGCCATCCTCTCTGGCATCAGAACATGTGCACATCTCCTTTGATGTGAATTCCCTAACCAGAGCCTTAGAAGGACCTATAGCTTTGAAGCTGGCCTATAAATTGTGCTTTCAGGAATCAAGTTGTCAGCCTCCTCTTCAGGAAGAAAGGGAGAGTAAACTGTAAAGCAGTTGCATAAAGCTACAGGGCAACTTACAGATCTGGTTTTCTTGGCCTTGAAGAATTCCTGTACAATGTTGTGAATCCCTTTTTGCCTGGCTTAGAAGCATCCTTTTTTGTGACTGCAGGACCCTGTGGGCAGTGGGCTGTGATGGTGCTTGACTTGAGGGGGTTCCCTATGCCAGGGCAAATGTAAGCGGGACAGGTGTGTTGGGGCTTGTGACCTCTTCAAGTGGTTTCTGTGTTCCAAAGACACGCACTGATAATGTGCCTGCACTGGCCTTTGTATACGTAAATTGTCTGCATGGTTTACAAACACTAACTTTCATCAGATGTTTCCTATGACACAGGAGAACAGGCAGACTTCTACCTTTCTATTGAGATGGAAATAAGGTGGTCTTTGAGTTGAATTTCAGTGGCAGAATCTAACTTGAAAAGACAAATACTGTTGCCCTCTTCAGGATTTGATGCCTGCTTGTGTTCTGCTATCATCTCTACGAGCTCTTTCGATACCAGCCTGAAAAAGTGCAGAACTGTCTAGAATCAACTAATGACACTAACCTTGTGTTTTTGCCTCTGTTCTCTCTCTCTGATAAGTACAGGAGCTGAAACCATTCTGCTACTGTCCCTGTCACTGCTGCTAATGCCATTATACCAAACATTGCTAAAATTGACCATGAATGAAAACATTTACTGCACTCTCTGCACTGAACTAATCAGCCTTTCTCGATATACAGAAAAGCTTCTTAGCCAGGCTCCTTCACAGCTAAATTGGCAAGTTATTAGTATGTTTACAAATATTACACAGAAACAATAAAAGGCAGCAGCTCAACCTAGAACTTAACAGTGAAATGCTGGTTTAAGTAAGTGTAGCTGAAGTGTCTAAATAAGAATAAAGTGGTATCAGTCTATTAGGAAACTTAATCATTGGGCGGGGAGGAGATTCAGAGCAGCCCTGCAGAGAAGGACTTGGGGGTGTGGGTTGATGAAAAAATGAACATGAGCCGGCAGTGTGCGCTTGCAGCCCAGAAAGCCAAATGTATCCTGGGCTGCATCAAAAGGAGTGTGACCAGCAGGTCGAGGGAGGTGATCCTGCCCCTTTACTCTGCTCTCATGAGACCTCACTTGGAGTATTGTGTGCAGTTCTGGTGTCCTCAACATAAAAAGGACATGGAACTGTTAGAACAAGTGCAGAGGAGAGCCTCGAGGATGATCAGGGGACTGGAGCACCTCTCGTATGAAGATAGGCTGAGAAAGTTGGGGCTGTTCATCCTGGAGAAGGCTGAGTGGAGACCTCATAGCAGCCTTCCAATATCCTAAGCGGGGCTATAGGGATGCTGGGGAGGGACTCTTCATGAGGAACTGTAGTGAGAGGACAAGGGGTAACGGTTCGAACTTAAACAGGGAAGTTTAGATTAGATTGGATATGAGGAAGAACTTCTTTACTGTAAGGGTGGTGAGGCCCTGGAATGGGTTGCCCAGGGAAGTTGTGAATGCTCCATCCCTGGCGGTGTTCAAGGTGGGGTTGGACATAGCCTTGGATGGCATGGTTTAGTGGGAGGTGTCTCTGCCCATGGCAGGGGGGTTGGAACTAGATGATCTTGAGGTCCTTTCCAACCCTAACTATTCTATGATTCTATGATTCTATGTTCTTTTGGGGAGGGTGCCTCTCTTCCTAGAAAGAGCAGCATTCATAAGCCATGGTGAGGTTTCTTTCTTCAAAATGTACAAGGAACTTTAGTTTCTCTCTATGTATTAGAAGCTGGCAGTATTGGGAAAACAAAAAGAAACTCATACAAATCAACTACAAATCACTGTTAGTGACTGCTGTAACAATGATCTTAAAACTGAATTACTTTTCCAAGTTTTACTTCAAAGAACTACTTTGAAAAACTTTGTATTAAATGCAAATATAGTAAACCAATCAAAATCTACACTCAGTTCTTATTTACAATCATATTACTTTTATTTTTTCCATATTCCAAGTTCTCCCCCAGTAAATGACGCTGCTGCCGTGTTTACATTCAATAAACCTATACACCGATAGTACATGCTGCTGCTTACACATAAGCAAACAGGCTTGCACATGTTGCCTACATGTCATACTGTATACAGACATGGAAGACTCTCCACAAGCATCCAGAGTGTTTCCTGAAACACTGTTGTGGCAGGGGTACAGATCAGCCGTTCTGCTCTCCCAGTAGAGAGAGGCAGTTGATGTGTCTGATGTACTAAGAAGAAACTAAGTCTAAAAAGTTACAGTATTTTATTCACTACTTGAATGCAGTAAACTACAAATTTGCAGAGGAATGGATGTGCTTAATTCTTGCTGGAAGGAGCTACTGGAACTCCTGACTCTGTTATCAACTTTACTTGAGAGGTACAACCTTTTTGTGGTAACTGACTCAGACCTCCAAGTGATGCAGGAATAAAAGGAAGAAGAGCTGTAGTACTTAATTCTGTATTCTCTATTTTTAAAAAAGCTATATTTTTTGCATCTCTTTTTCATTATCAAAGTATATTTTCTCTTTCAAAGTAAATTGGTTTCTTCATGACAAGTTATTGTTCATACCAGCTCAGTGCTATAACCAGGAGACAGTAATTCAAAACTCACTCTTTTCTACTTAAAGGTATAATGAACTACAGTTTATCCTCCTCCTTATAAAGCCAAAGAAGTAATGAGAACAATCTGTATTATGCATTTCTACAAAATCTTCTCCTGTGCAACTGTTGTAAGACCTCAGGTGGATGCAGTGATTAACACTGTCACAAAATTGAGTGACTTCTCTTCTTAACCCTGTAAACACTAGCATCTATAGACAAAATCATTGCTTAAAGCTTTAGTACATCACAGAATGGTGCTGATACCAGTATTTTACAACTAATGCAACAGCAAGTAATTCACATGTAATCCTAACAGTTAAAAATTCAAGACTAGGGTACTAACTAAAGAAACCACTAACATGAAGTTTCCTTATCTGGTATGGAATAAGGGGAGGGGAAGTTTAGATAACATTGTAGAGATTGGGCAGGAACAAAAAGTTTATTACTCCATCCAGTATTTTATATGCTTTACAAAAACCAGTAATATCACTGTGCCTGTAAAAATGTTATCCATGGCAACAGAAAGCAAATACTACTTTGTCATCTAATGGGGTCTTTTGAAAATCATAATACAAAGGTTTGTGCTGTAGCAGTCCTCCACTTTGCACTGTTAACGATAAGGCTTACTGTACTTGGAATACAAAGCTGTTACATCTGCAGTTATGAACCACTGGCTTTAACAAACATCATTTTATAGTTGCTTTTTGTTTCTTTTTTGCTTTCTGGAACCTCCGCCTCAACATGTTTTTCAGCAGCTTGTAGCTCTTCTGCAGACTCCTCTTGTTCAGACTCAGAGCCACTTTCAGAGTCCTCTGAACTCTCTTCAGAGGAGTGTCCAACTGCCTCTTCTTGTTCTTCACTTTCCTGAAACTGGAAGTTCAGATTATGAGACAGATAAACCATTATTTCCTGGCAACTCCACTGCAACTTTTCATATTTCACAGTGACAATGTTTTGTTTAATGGCTCCTTTCATTTTAGTAGTAGAATGGGCTCCATTGCTAAACCCAAGTCCTTAACATACAAATTAGTATACAGAAAGCAACCCCACTGAAGTGGTTAACCATATACCAACCATATGACACTCTTGGCTTCACCAGCCACATTCTTATTTAGTTACAGTAGAAATCCTAGAAGTACGATTAAGTGAGTTTGAAAAGTTTCAGGTCACATCAGTTTAATACATACTTACTTTGGTATATGCAGTACATGACACCTGAACATTTGTCATGGAGAAAACATAATGAAACAAACAGCTACACCACCAAGAATTCACATTTATGACTGATCCTTGAAATTAAGTTTTGCACACTGCAGCATGAGGAATGCTGAAGTAATCCAATAATACTGCTACCAAGAACAATTCCCAAAATGGCATTTTGTTCATGGTCCTGACGAGCAAAGCCTCCATGGCTATAATATCAAGAATTCCTAGCATTGCACAGGTGGTTTTACTCGCTCTGGAAAAATCAGCTATATTTTTATGCAGTAATTGGTGTTAACAGGTAGCAAAAAAATAATTATTGCATCTTTCAATAGGCAGATGAAGACATGTTCCAAATAACCTGATTCTCTTGGGTTTTGTCACACTTCCTGCTCACTTCTATGGAATTCCCTGCAAGTACAAGGCCAGCACACTGAAAAACTCTGTACAGCATATTCCCCTTGTCTGACATCTCTATAACCAGTTCCGTTTCAGGCCTAAAGAGGTATGTGCCTCATCACAAGAAGCAGCTACAATTAATTAGCTCTCAGCAACAACGCAGATGTTTATCCTGTCTTCTTATATATTACATGGCAATACCCTGATTTATTCTTTGTCGCCTTCCATCCTCATCAGTCTTGACTACTATGGAGCATTAAATATGTCATATCACTTTTCAGAACAATAAGAAGCATTAATAATTTTCAGGCCACCACAACACACAGAATTAGGGGTAAAGGACCTGCAGTAAGTTTCTCTTTTAACTCAAACTGCAGCAGTTTGCCAGCACCTGTAGTGATGGATTTTTAAACCATGTATCATCTTGTCTTAGTGGACTGAAAGCCAAATCGTTATGGAAATAAACAACTTACTACCTCACTGAAACCAAGCCCACAATGGCGCCGGTTTCGTCCAGACATCGTGCTGTCCATGCTTTGCTGGTACTGAGACTCCAATTCTTCATTCATTTTCTTGTCTTCTTCCCCTGCATTGTCCAGTGTACTTTGGTTATGGTCCATTCAAATTAACAAAGACATCAAATTACAAGAAGTCACATTTTCAAAGTTTTATCAGTATATTTGTGGAAAAAGTTTTAATGTAGCCATCTTACAGTACTGGACTGAGTATTACTGCATACAAACCGTCATATTTATAAGCAATCACATCAGTGTGCAAGCAAAACTGCTCTGATACAAAGATGGGTTTGTAAGTTTCTAACAGCTGATGCATTCAGAGATGTGCTATGCATGGCTTTATGTTCTATTAAACCAGGTAAATGTAACCCATATGGCTTCTCTGTACTTCCTCTGTACATGTCACAGCAAGAAAAAGTTTCTGATCTTCACTTCATATGATTCTATGATTAAACTATAAATCCAAACAGAAGTTGGGACAATACCACCACTCTCGTATATAGATATGTATGTGAAACTACTCTATGACCCTGAATTACGAGGGGTGGTTACTACTTCTCTGTATTTTTCCCATCTTCGGAAATTAGCAGAAAAACTGGTTTTCATGAGCAACTTCTACATGCCCTTTTTACTACTTGTTTGAGTATGTAAATAAAGAACCATTTTTACTGGGGAAAATATGGTCTAAAATAGTTAAGAATCCTCTTTTCTTTTAAGGGGTAGGAATAGCTCCCTCAACAGGCCTGTAACAGTCTAATTTTCAATTTTTATCTCTCTAAAATTAAAAAAAAATAAAGCTTGTGTTGCAAATTAGTATTTCCTCATTTGGAAGTTAGAGCTATGCATTATTATAAAAGGACAATAACTGTATGTTGGACAAGGAAGTGTTAAGAAAATAGCTATTCTGACTTTTGTGAAAAAAATCATCAACTTTTTGCTAATGACAAAGCAGTAGTGATTTCTTATGGTTCCTTAAGGCAAACATCATCTCCTTTCTAGGAAATTCAGGTATAAGGAAGTAATTCTCAGTCACTCTGCAAGCAAACAGCAGAACCTGGAACAAATCCCCAGGTTTCTTTTGGTGTTTTGGCCCATAGATAATTTTTCAACTGAAAAATTACTATTGGAGTGTATCAGGGAAAGGAGCTTTCTTCAACTCTGGCAGTTGCTACTCTACACAGCTTTATAAAACAACAGTCAAGCTCAGCCCGGTTTCAATGTATTTTGACTTACTACCTAAACAAGCATGATAAGAAGTTACCATGGTCATATGTTACATGACATCAAAGTACTGCTGACAGCCAAGATGACCCTGCAGATCTTTTCAGCTTCTACCTCACTGCTTTAAGGCAGAGATCTTTCTATTCAATAGGTAATCAGGTAGGGGCAGAAATCAAGCCTGTTCTTTTCCATGCCCAACAATTTAAGAGGTGTCGATATCCATTCCTGACAATAAATAAGAAGTATAATACTGCTAGGTACCAATAGCAATAAATCTTTACTTTCTTATTTTGACAGCAAAGTAAAACTGAGGACCTATTGGCTATTTCCAGGGCACTTGTACACAAGTTTAACTGACCACCAAATACTTTGCTGAACCTGGATTTCAGAAGAAAGCAGTTAGAGAAATCGCCAGCAATCTAACGAGAAATTAGGAACTTCTACAAATCCATAGCCTGAACTGTCTTGAACTCCAGCCACAAAATCTGAAGTCTCTCCCTGCAGTATCTATGAAGCTCAAACTACTGATATACTCCTAAATAAGGGTTAGACTTCCAACTTTGTATCAGCTGTTGGATAAACTGACCTGTCCTGAAGTGAGAGGTTGATCTGTGGTCTCCGATAACAAGGCGGCCAGTATGTTCTTTCTAAAAGAAAAGGCAGTTTGTTTTGGAGCTTTAGGGTGCACTGACAGCTCTGCCAACATTCTGGAAATCTTGCATGGAAAAGGTGTGCTGTCAAACCTTGATAACCAACTATAGAACTGTAAGTTACACTAGCTAACAACTACTGCCTCTTGATGAACTTGTTTCACCTTCAAATTTTCTGAAAAAGTAACCCCAATGACTAACTACTTCTTACTCTTCCCACACCCCAAAGCTGGTATTTTTCTATTTCTAAAACTATTTCATTCTGTTTCTTGCCACTGATATGAAAACTACACTACACAATGCTGGACATATGTCAGTTTTGGTTCTGACCTCTCTTTCTCTGGCACTATGCAATATTTCAGTCAGTGCAGCTCACAACAATCCCACTTTTAGACTGGTCACAATATCAAGCAGGACCTTCACAGTGCTCGTTAATTAATTGGCTCAGCAGTTGTTCAGTAGCAAATGTGTTCCTATAGGCAAGAACTGGCATTACACAGCAAGAAGCGTTAAGTATCCAAGCAGATATTGTTAAGATTAGTGGCAGTGGGATGCTTTAACAGGGCATTGTATTCCTGTCCCCTAGGAAGTATAACTTTCACCTCTTTAATACAGTAAAATATTTCAACTTACAAAAATACTCTATTCAAGCATAATAAGCTAGTATGAGCGAAATTATATTTCTTGTAGGTATGTAGAATTGCAATACTAAATATTTTTTAGATTGAAAAAGCACAGTTATATTTTTTTTTCCTCAAAGAGAATTTCACAGACCTAGAGCACAAGATGTTGATTTACAACAAGAATTCTCTCACAAATGTTAACAAATAATTTTATTAGCTGGTCTGAAAGGATGAAGGTGTGGGAGGAAGCTGCACTGCAGACACTAGACTATTCAAGACCTATGTTTTGCGTTAAGCCGCTGCCAACATAAGACACCCGCGGCTGTGAAACCCAAATCCTCCTTAAAGAAGAATCCCAAAGCCGAACTGCCTTTGAGTGTTCTCTTTTTCTTCTGAGAGCACTGCGGCCTGCAGCATGCCTCCTAGGGAGGTTTCGTTGCATTTCAACTATAAAACCCCACGGAGCCACTGGAGGAGGGGCGGGGGGGCACCTCCTCTCACTCGAGTTTCAGTGCGCTCGCGGGGGGCAGCGGAGCGTCCTCACCTTTCCAGCACCCATGAGCCGCAGGAACTTCTGCTTCCGCTCTTCGTTGCCAAGGTCCGCCGCCTCCCAGCTGCTGGAACCCTGCGGGAACACACGCTAACTGCGCCCGCCCACCCCCTCCGCCGCGGTGTGCCCGGCGACCCCTCAGACCCCGCCTCGGCGCCGCTGTCCCCCGGACGGCTTTTAACGCGAGGAAGAGAGCGACCGGGAAGGCCACGGCCTTCCCCGCGTCCGGCGCGAGGCTCGAGACCGTACCGGCACTCCGCCACAGTTGCCCTCCCAGCCTCGTCTTCCGCCCCCCTCCCGCCGGCCCTATTTACATCAGGGGAGGCCGCTCTCTTGCGGCCGTGGTGGCCCTGGGACTCTCTGGCCGAGCTCATCGCTGCGGCTGAGTAACCAGGCCCTTCTGCCGCCTTCCTGCCGCAGCCGCTCCCTCCGTCAGCGGCGGGTCACAGCCCCGGGTCGGCCGCGGGGCGCGCCGGGAATGGTAGTTCTCGCCAGGATCGTGGCGTCACGGGGAAAGCAGGCAGGGACTACCCGTCCCACAGGCCTCCGCGGTGGAGGGGTTGTCTCTGCCTCCGCTCTGCAGAGGCGCTGGCTGGGCAGCTGCGCGAGGGTGTCTGGAGAGGGGGAAGGAGAGGCGTTGCCTTGTCCGTGCCTGTGGAGTTGTAGATGGCTGCCGAGATTTCGTCTCAGTGTGGCGTCAGGCGCGGCGCAGCTGCCCCTCAGGCGTGAAATGCCCCTGGGGGAATGAGGGGAGTAAAAGGGGCTCCCGCCCCTGGGGTTGTGCTTCTGCCGTCCTGTGAGCGCGGCCGGGAGGCTGCTGGCTTGAAGCCTGAGGTAATCCCTGCTGTAGGACGGCGAGCTCTGGCCGTTGTAGAGGCAGCGGCTGGTCCCGCTTGGGTGTACTGCTGCCGACGTTTCAGGTTGGGTTACAGTCGCCTCGGAGGCAGCGGTAGTACCCCGCGCCCCCTCCGCGCTCGCTTCTCAGGTAACGGTCCTGTCCGCGAGGACACCCCGAGCTTTCTGGCGCTTTCCACACGTCAAGGCGCCTCTCCCAATGCCCTTCTTGTAACCATCGGTGTCCCGTCAACTCTAGCCTCACCCGAAATCTCACCACCACACCCGAGTAATAGGCCCCATTCCCGCTGACCGGCACTGCCACCTCGTGTGGAGAGCGGCAGCTAATGACCTGTGTGGAATATTGTGTCTGGAGCCCCAAATGTTCCCACTTAATCCTTCAGTTGCTCTGGTCTTTCACTGTCACTATCATTCCTGGAGTCCCAACTCCACATGTATGCCGTGTACACAGCAGAAATTCACTTACTGCCCCCAAGTTAGTATTTTCTCACATATCTCTGCTTCAGAATTAGCTTAATTTGAGCGGTTTGCCATTGAACGTTAATATTCTGGAGTTTTTGCCTCTGCTGGATTGGAAGATGTACACAGTTACACTTTAGGTCGTTTGACCTTCATGAGAAGAAAAGTCCTTTCTGTTTTCTTTCCTCAGTTACATAGTGACTCTCACCATGATAAAGTTGTGGAAGTCCTACTAATGCCAGGAGGTGAAGGTGCACAGGCTGAAATGATGTGTACCAATTCGTGTTGCAGTTTAAACCTGACCAGCTCAAAATTAAAGTTGGTTGCTTAAGGATTTTCAAAATTAACACGAGGTAAACTACTCAAGAGGAAAACAGGTATAAGCACACATAAGTGTATGTAATCTCACTGAAACTTCCTTAACAAGTGACTTAAAACAAATTCTTGCAATTTTCTTGTTTAGGCTAAGAGCTAAAGTTAGTGTCTTAATAAGATCTTTTTTGAGTAGTTGTCAATGAGTATGTTCATGTTGTCTGTGTGCATAAAGGCAGTCACTTCAGCCATTGACTTCTCATCCCCAGCAGTACCCATAAATTATGTGTGCTTGTTTCCTCAATCTTCTTGTGTGCCTTGCACATACAGTATAGGTAGTCAGAATACGCCCCAAATTTTCAGTTCTTCTGAATAGTTAGCTTGAAAGAGCTTTACTTAAGTAGCAACAATCTAAGATGCATTTCTTTACATCTGGTTATTGGGTTATTGATTTTTTTTGTGGGGGTTTTCTTGTTTTGTTTTTGTTTTCGTTTGTTTTTGTTGTTGTTGTTGTTGTTTGTGGTTTGTTTGGCTTATATTCTTCTAACCACAAGTTTTTATTCTTATTTTTATTGATTTTGTAACTACAACTATTAAATATTTTAGATTTCAACCAGTAAGTTTATCTGCCCACCTGTCTAGCTCAGTGTTCCATCAGGGAAATTTTTGGATTTTTTTGGATTTTGAAGGTTAGAGGGAAAGAAGGATGAAGTAGGCTGTTCCTGCTAAGGTGTAGTCATTTTCAAAGGTAAGAGGACCACACCCTGCAAAGAGTGATTAGGGGCAAACAGATCATTGAAAAGATACCACATAGGTCCCATAACACATAGGTCTACACACAGCGTAAAGATGCCAACACACCTCATAAAAGAATGGTGCTCAGTTCCTTGCAAGTAACTTCTCTTTATGCTGAAAATAGCCCACTCGTGGGGTGGGTGATAGTGGTAGATCTGGTTTCTTTAGCTCGATTTTTGCGGAGGTGATCTGACTGCTGGTCAGAGCTGAGTTCATCTTTCAGTTTGGGGAAGACCCTGCAGTAGCTACCTTCAGTTTTCTGTATGAAGTTTTTCTATGCTCCCCCTGTAGCAAATGGAAAATTCCTGTAAGACTTTTAAAGTTAGGCTTCTGGTCTGTCTTTGAGAGGAATCTTTGTGCTTGGTGAATGAGCTGCTCCTAGCTAAATTTCCTCACAGAGCTAAAAATATGTTGTTACAATGTTTTTTGTGTGTATGGCAATTCAGCTTTTCTGTCACTTTGATACTTTTTAAGAGGTGCCCTGAGTCTTGTTATTCAGATGTTACCCATTGTTCTTTTGTAGGGCTGAAATAGAGTGAAAGAAGAGTAGATTAAGAAAATGTTCTGGAAGATGGAGCACAGAAGTTCAGCAGATCTAATAATCTAGAGGTGTCCTGGGTAGGTAGCTTCAGAGCTAAAGACATATGTAGGCTATCATTATTTTCATTATTATTTACCCAGAACAGGACAAGGACAGTGATGTTTAAATTCATGTTCACATCTATTGCACTACTTGAGTGTGTAAAATCAAATGGAAAGGCACAGCTGTTACACCTGCTTTCTACAACTTCTGTAGTTATTGTTTGGCAATGATGAAGTGCGGATGGGAGCATTAATATAAGAGAATGGCATATTTCAAATGTTAAACCTCATTTTAATGTATTTAAATGTATAGCATATTACATAATGACTGTAATAGTAGATTAATTTATATTTTGGTATTTAAAAAATTATTTCTAACTTAAGAGGAATAAAAATGCAAAGCCTGTAAAAGTAATATAAATTTAAAACCTTTTTTTTGGAATAGTATCTAGGAACATTTTTAGTCTGTTGACTTAGTAGAAATTGTGGTAATCTAATACCAGTAAAATTGTACCTTTTTTTTTTAAGTTAAGGTTTTATTACAGTTTCTGTGGTGTTGTGCCTTAAGACCTGTTCCTTAATAAAAACAAGTGTGAAATTTTAGCTTCATGGCTACACAAGGTTCCCTTATGGGACAAATTGAGACGGTTTGCCTTTGGAAAAAAGAAAAAATGTGCAATCACTTCAACTCTAAATCAGCTATTAAAATTGAGTCTATAGTTGTAGTTTACTATTATACTGAAGTTGTTTTCAGGGCAACTAGAATATGCTAATGTTTATGTGGTTTGGTAATTTTGGTTTTGTTTACATTTTGAGTAATGATATGCTGATGATATTTTAGTAAGGGTTTTTTTCTTTCCCCCTCTCCTCTTCTCCTTCCCCCCCCCCCCCCCATCCACTACTAGAATCCATCTACTCATGGGTTAACTTAAAATGAAGTGGTCCAAATGCTAACAAAAATGTGGAGTCTCTCAGTAGCAGGCTGGTTATGTGAAGGTTTCACTTATCGTTATTATAGATATCTTTATATTACAGATAATTCTGAGGATGTGTGACTCATGAGCTGTATATAATTCCAGTAACACTAGTAAGTGATGAGAAAGGAGTTCTGAAAATCTTGTCAAGCTAGCATTCAATGTTATATTTGCTGTATTGTTTTAAACAACTGGGAAATAAAACGATTCACAGGAGAACAAGACATATTGGGTTTCTAAGAAGGAACCTTGTCTTCTTCAGTCTGTGATGCTGTTTGAGAACATAAAAATATATACATACAGATCCTGGGCAGTATTTGTGTGAATTTCCCACGTTTCTTTGACATAGTCCCTCTGAAGATACTATCCTGAAATTAACATTCAGTTCACAAGTGAGATTTTTTCAGGAAGCTGAAAGTGGCTACAGGGCAGAAATAAGACCTCAACTATATTAATGTCTATCAATATAGCTAACACACAATAGCGAGGAATGTTGAGGTTTGTTGGTAGAAATTAGCAGAAATAGACAGCAAGGTGAGAGTGAATTGAGGTGAAATGACAAACAAGGCAACAAAGTTATTCATTTTCCTGTACAGTTATACTCTGTCTTAGACTTTTCTATACATTTCTGTTTCTGTGGTAAGCTCCAGTCTGTGGATGGGAACCATCACTGGGGTTGAGGGTAGGTGAACACCAGCTCTATAATAGGAAATACCAGAAAAACTTCATGAAGATTTTCCCCTTTTTTTTATCCTCAGCAATCTGTATTATAAAAATTTTCAGGCAAACAACAACTTAGGAAAGCTAGGTATGGGAAAGCTGAGGTTTAACTAGATCTTGCAGAAGCAGTTTCATGTTTGAAGAACCTGATGTAGAATCTTCAGTTTTTTATTTGACTTTATTTTTTGTTTAGCTCTCTGTGTAGAGTTAGGGTAGATTAAAGTAGAACTAAGTCCGACAGCCAAAAGATGTTTTTCATTGTGTAATGTGATAAGGATACCTTGCAGTGACCAACTATGCTGCAGTAATAAATGTGTCACATGGTGACCAAAATATTGGACAGTTCTGGCTTGGAAGCCATGGATTCAGGGTTGACTCTTCCCCTGTTATAGTCCTGGATCCACCCAAGACTAAGTAGCCTGTGGCAAATTATCTCACCTTTTTTTTAATCACTGAAATTAGGACAATATTTCTACATTCCACTGTTAAGAATTAGTTGAGAGTATCACAGTGTGTGTTCAAAGCAATGTATAAGTGCTAAATACTTGCTATAGTGTAATTGGACTACTGTAATTTATAATATGCTAACTGACATTGGCATATAAAAGAGGATCAACCTCTTTTCAAGTGCTGTGAAATTTTTAATTACTACTAATGAACTTATGATACTCAAAGTAGCTATCACTGTGAGACAGGGAATGCTGCCAGTATCTCTAGAAAAGCTTAACAAGGAAACTATCAATTTTTTTTGGCTTGAAATAAAAAAGGTACGTATGTACACATGCACCCACTTTATGTGCACAGTTTAAATTTATTCTGTTTTAGGCAGAAAACTTTATTTCTTTAAAATTGAAACAGGATATTACTCTAGCATTTCAAAACTGTTTAATCTCTTCCAGCATATTTTAAGCTGACAATGCTTCCTGTTTTCTGACCAGATTTGCTTAGTAGTTGTCACCGCAATATATAGATGTTGCCCCAGAGAAGATTTGAAAATATTCTGTATATCACTGGAGGTGGGGGAAGAAATTTTTTATTGAAATCTGACTTATGCAACACACTTACTTGGTGTGTTTTAGTGGCTTGATGTCTGCCAGAAGTTCAATTCCAAGCTCCTGCTAAGTTTTGTTCTAAGGGTTTGGGAAAAAGGAGAGACAGGCTAAGAGCAAACAAAGAGATATCAACAGAAGGATTGCTGAGAAGGTAGCATCAGTTGAGGGAAGGCAGTCATAGATGTTAACATTTAAAAAGCCCTTTCAAGGACTAACAAAATAAAAGATAGAGATGTGCTCACCCTGAAATGGCTTTTATATTTCTGAACCTCTTATAAAAGCTTTTCTTAGAACACTTCCCTTCTAAGACCAAAATAGTTTCTATCATAAACAAGACAGGCAGCACATCAATACAAAGTCTATCTTAACTTACTTTTATTTCTGGGCTAGCAGAACAGGCCATTATTCAATACCACAGGAAAAAGAATTGGTGCCTCAGTTTAATGAATGAAGAAAACAAAGACTGAAGAAATGATGTCCTTGAACTAGCACTATGCAAGCTGCCAGTATCATTGCATGTATTACGCTTTGTCCTCAATACAAAGATTATAAAAATCCCTATATTTTATCATCATAAAAGGTATGTTAGAACACCTTTGTCTAGGTACAACCATAGTGGAGACATGACCCAGGTAGTTTTTATACAAGTGTATCAGTCACAGCCAGCCAACCATATATCTCTTTCTTGGAGTTCATGTGAAACCAGCTACAGCAAAATAAGGAAATATAGCGCTTTGCTTCCCCTAAGATTTTACATCATATTAGACTGACTAGGCCTCTTCATTTACCAGTATATATGGTACAGTGCTAGAATATTGTACCTGAGTAAAAATCATTTTTATTGCAATGAAGATACAGCTTTATATATCTCACGTTTCCTTTTTCTTTTGTGCTTGCTAACACATAAAAGCACCAATAATGACATTTTACAAAAAGTATCTGCCAAATACAATAATTCTACTGTGAGTCTGAGCAATGAGAAAAAAATCTTCAGTATTACCAAAATGAATTGTGTTTGTTTAGAGTGAAAACTCAGTAGTTACTTCCTTTGGTATATCTTCTGTTTCATTCATCTGTTGTAAAGCAGAATACTTTAATGAAATGGGGATCTAGCGTCTGCTTCTCTTATGGAATTTAAGTTGTTGGGTAATTTGAAAATGGCATGGACAAACCTTGACATATTTCAGTCACTAACAGTCTGAACAAAATTAATATTGTCCTTTTTTGAGTCATGCAGCGCTGTGAAAACCAGTCTCTAAAGTCAGGTGAAAGATGTCTGTATACAGAATTTGTCTCTTCATATAATTAATTATTCTTGTTCCTAACACCTTCAAATCTTTAACTTGATTGGCAAAGAGAAATTAGAAGGAAATGTAATTGATATGGGATAAACAGCGCTCTGTGTTCTCCTTCCTAATCCTGTATGATTGTTGCTCCTCCTTAGGGATTTCAGTAACATTTGTGAAAATGGTAAGTGGAAAGGAGTGAAAAATGACACCAAGTGTCTTTATACTGCCGGTTTTCACTTGATTCAAATTGCTTTGAGAAAGATTTAGAGGTGTGAAAAAAATGGCTGTGTTAATACTTTGGTGTATCTGCATAGCTCCCAAGTCAGATTCCTTTTTGAAAAGAAGTGTTTCTGCTTAACTTCCATTGTCAGTGGAGCACATAGATTTTTCATGTGCATCCAGTGTCCAAATAAACTTTGAAGACTGCTGAAGATTTTTCTTTTCTGACAATATCTGCATCTCCATGAGAGAGCTACATCACAATACTGTCTGCTGCCACTGCCTCAGAAAGATATTTTTCCTCCTGCAAAAGCATTTTAATACATTTGTGTCCTGACAGTATATATTCCAAATATGTGATCATTCATTACCCTTCTTATTTACAGGAGCCTATAGGAGGATTAATCAGGTCCAGTAGCCAGTTTATATGTGTTCTGGTGACTTGTGTTTCTTAAAATGTAGCAGCACATCTCCTTGGCAATGCTGATTTTTGCTTATTTCGCTACTGGAAGATCTTTACATACAAAAGGACATACAAATACATATTTGCTTTGTCCATGTAGTGGGCTTATGGATTATTAATTGTGTATCAGTCGCAGCCTATTGGCTTTGACTGACTGTAATAAACACAAAAAAAAAGGGGGATTCATTACCCACTTTTACCTGTTTAACACCAACATCTTATTTCTTACATAAGGTCTTTAAAATTAATGTAGTGATCTTTTCAAGCTGAACGCTATTTAATAAACTATATCTGGCAATTTCGCTGAGAACCTACGGTGCATTCTGCCTATACTGAAGTTACTTTACCGTTTTGATATTCTCATATAAGTGACATTAAGTTGCAGGTGCAGTAGTGCAGCAATTTACGTACATTTTGACTTTGAGCATAGAAATTTTTAGCCCAAGCATCAGGATATTTTTAATAGTCTGAAATAATAATTTTTAAATAAATTAACACAGTCAGAAAAGATCATGTTCTCTTAACATCATGATATTTATGGTAAGTCTGAGGCTGTCATGGAATTGTAGTATCCTGCCTAGAGGCAGGACAGTATCATTTACATTAGGACATACAGGCACAGTGTGCCAATAAGAAAAATAGGCTGTTCTACTGACTTCATGCCACCTTCCTGTTTGGTTTGATTTTTTTTTCTTTTTTTTGGGGGGGCGTTGGGGGATGTTTTTGGTTTTTGTTTTTTTTTTTGTAGTTTCTGGAAGCATAACAGGTACCCTTTTCTATTTTTCTATTTTAATTAATGCATTGCTTCTAAAGCACTTAGAATTTGAAGTTGGAAGGCTTAGTATTCATGCTGTGCATGATGCTGCATGATGCTGTTAATTTACTAGAAGTAAGTTCTGTACAAAACACTGAAGCCTTTGTTAAAATGAAAAACTGAGAACAGCAAATGTAAGACTCTATACTGTCTGTAAAGTTCAGAGTGAGATACTCATAAATATTCCTGTATATGGCATTGTTAAAACTGGTATGTGTATCATACAAAATCCTATCATGTATATCATAGAAACATAGAATTATGTAGATTGGAAAGGACTGCCAGGGCTCGTCTAGTCCTACCTCTTGCTCGATGCAGGTCCAATTAGAGCAGGTTGCATAGGGACATCTCCAGTCAAGTGAGAATACCTCCAAGGATGCTGATGCCACAGTGTTTCTTGACAAGCTGGCCCAGTGATTGACCACCTTCGAGGTAATTTTTTTTTCTTTATGCTGAATTGGAATTTCCCATATTTCAGCTTGTGTCCATCACCTCTCATCATATCACTGTGCACCTCTGCGAGGAACCTTGTTCCATCTTCCCTACACCCTCTTAATTAGGCAGTTGCAGGCAGCAGTAAGCTCTCACTGTCCCCAGGCTCTGCAAACCCAGCTCTCTCAACTTGTTGTGTATTGTGCTGCAGCCTCCTAGTTGCTTTGGTGTCTCCGCCAGACTCACTCCACTGTTTCAATATGTGTCTTGTACTGGGAAGACCAGAGCTGGAGGCATTGCTCCTGATGCACTCACAAGTGCCAGAAGAGAGAAATTATCAGGTCCCTCAATCTGCGGCAGTGCTCATGTTGAAACAGCCCCGAATGCTGTTGACCACCTTCGCTGCCAGGGCACACTGCTGGCTTGTGATGGGCTTGTTGTCTACAGGGACCTCCATTTTTTTCTTGCAAATGGGCTTTCTAGCCAGCTGGCCCCCATCCTGTATTATTGCATGGGATTATTCCATCTCAGATGCAGGACCCTGCATCTTGATATATTGAATTATAATTGTAGAATTCAGTGTATTGAGTTCTAATTTCGTGCTAGTAAGAATTAATAGCTTTGAGTTTGTCATTTGGGAATGGCAGTGGCGTGCCTTCTGAATAACCTAAATAATGCAGAATTATGCATAATATGACTCATTTTTGGATAGTTTAAAAAAATCACCTAAAGCTGATGATATATCAGGTGCATCCTGAGATAAATTAATTACAGAAATCATAGTAAATTACCAAAGAAGGGATAGTGAATTGTTTCCTGAAAGCAGATAATTTTTTAGACTAATGATGCCTCATTTTTGGTTTGTATATTTATAAATAAAGTAGGCTATGCTAATTTGGAACCAAAATCAACATTACTTTGTGGTTGGTCTGTTTATTGATCAACTGAATATTTAACTTTTTTTGTTAGATTAATATAGTGTGGAATATTTTCACTAATGAAAAGGTTCAAAATATACTTTATTCTGAGGAGACTGAAACACCATTTAATATTATCTGGTGTTGTCGTTGTATGTTGAATGGTTTTCATAGAACGGTAGTTCATGACTAGTGTGCTTGCATGTGTACATAAATTCTAAAACTAAAAGCTAACTTAGCTTTTTATATCATATGTAAGTTTTCAGAATAAAATATTTTATTACCTAAGAATTTTAGAATTATATGATGGTTGGTAACAAGTGGTTTTGGTTTAGGTTTTTTGACAGTCGTAATAAGGTAGTTTTCTTTGTGGTGTTAGCAGACCCCCTTAGAAGTAACACAAATCTTTACTTACACCTTTCCCCCACTGTTAATTCTTTTCCCCTTTTAACTATCTTGGAATTTGTCAGAAATGAGACTGGGAGGATGAATTCAATAGATCTCTGTCCATGGTCTGCTGCAGCTTTCTCAAAAAGTCTGTATGTCCACAATGTTAGGAAAATTTGGCGTATTGTAAATGAAACCTCAGTGCTGAAGACTCTCAGCTAGGAGACATAACACAGAAAAGCAGCATTGCTGGTGCCGCCTGTGATTTTCAGCTGATGACCCCCTTTGCTAATGAAGCATGCAATCCTAATTTGGCATGGGTCAGAGGTAGGATGATCTTCTTGCAGGTGAAATGTCATTTGCCACATTTTGCAGAATATTAGTCTGAACCTATATTTGGTTGGCACCTGTGCTCCAAAACTGGCATCCCACCTTGTGAGAAGGCAGAATGCCACTCTAACAGATGGGGAGGAATGCAAGCATGCCAGCAAACCAGTGCATGCATCAAGGGGTCACATTTCTCTCCAGGAATGTTGAAATACCGGTACATGCAGAGCTTCTGTATCTGAGGCACACGTGTTCCTTGGCAAAGACCAAAGTTCCTGCTGAATATCTTGGCACAGTACGTAAGGAAGCTTAGTGAATTTTCATGGCTTTCATAGGGTTTCTACACCATGGGAGCCTGCATATAATTTCTGCTAAGAATGGCCCTATGAATATAAACAGAAGAGGGAATATATTTTGTAAATTATTCTTTCTTATTAATAGATTAAGAACTGTTAAAATGCCATCATAGCTTTCATGGATAATGATTCTTTTGATTAGTTAATGGTTGGTTTATCCTGGTCTGAGAGCAATAGAACGTGTGGTTTGGCAATCAACCTAAAATGTGAATATCACAGCTTAAACTTCTATAATTTCTTTCCCGTATTTTATTTTAACTTAAAAGTAAATTCTGGGATCCCATCACACTTTTGTGCCTCATCAAGAAATTAGGGGTTTTTATTGTGTTGACCCAAATAATGTAATATATTACAATTAACTCTGGGGCATTCCTTTCTTTTGCTGAAGGTAATTCTGAATAGTTTATTTCAGCGTTTTTACTTTTTTTGCCTTCAGATTTACTGTAAAGCTTTTCTATTTCATCCATTACAGCACAGTGTTTTCCACATTTCAATAGCTGCATCAACATGAATCCTTTATAAGGACCTTAAAAACAAACTTTGCCAAGTCCCAGAATACAGAAGCTAATTCACATCCCAATACTCAGCTGCCTCATGAATAAAGGCGAGTCTGTGCCTGACACTTTGAAGCTGTAGCTGTTAAACCATACAGACTATTTACCTCAATAAATCATTATAAGAAACTAAGGTACAATTATACCCACAGAGAAATAGAATTCAAAACACTGATTTATGTGGTTCAGTGCCTGTTCCCTTTTCCATCATGTTTTGAATTTTATGCATGTTTGTCATCTTTGGCTGCTTCCATGTATCTTTAAACTAATGGGTCTTGCTTTTTTAACATTCCTCATTAGGTTTGTTATTTTACTTTGACATACAGACATGATTTGCACGCTGTACAAGGTTTTGCATTTAAAATTAACTATCTAATTTCTTATGCTATAGACCAAAAATGGAAAATGTGAGTAATTTGTTTAAACTAACATACACCCTTCTCTGGTCAATTTGTGACCATCTAAGCTGAAACTCCATACTAGTTAAGAATTTTTTTGGTGTTTATTTCTGGGATCTGAAGAGAAACACTGTACAAAGGAATCTATCATTGTGCTTTTCACAATATACATAGGGTTATCATAGAGAGATGGAAGCCACATGAAGTTACATTTGGAGTTAGTGTCTCATTTTCTTTATCCCTTGAAGAGGCAAAATGAATCTAATAGATAAAAAGTAATAGAATGAAAGCGCTGTCTCAGAGGAAGGAATGGTGGAATGAAACCGATAAATAATTCCATATGAAATAGTAGAAGTAAGGTAAATATATCTAGTGAAGTCCAAGAGCAGCCACAGACTCTGTTAGGCCACCCAGGCCTTTCAGAGCATGCAGTGTTGTCCTTGTAGAGCAACAGGGTGGGAAGTGATTTAATAACCAATAAATGTTCTTTAATAAAACTTCAGAAAGTTACAAAATATTTAAAAGGAGATTTAAAATACAAAGAATAGTAAATACACTACAGTTCCAAATGCTTTATGCCTTGCTAATAACTTTCAGCACTGATGCGTAGACGGATATAAACAGCCCTGAGTGAGGGTGTATCATACAACCTGTCTGATCACAGTGATTTGGATTATAGTAGCACTTGTCTGTGCTATTGAGTGGGAGTTATAAATCATCATTACTTCTGAAGTGATTTATAACATGAAAGTTTTTAGACTATGTGTAACATTTATGTATCTACTTAAAAAGGATATATCTTTTGAAACAGGTTTGGTCATTTCAGACTATTTTTGCTGTACAGTGATTAACAGAAATTAAAGTGAGAAGCCTAAATGCTCATCTGTAAGTCTGCCTGTATTTTCATTATCTTGCACTAAATTTCATAAGATACTAAATTCATACCTGAATATGCATATATACTCTGTATAGACTACATGTGTAACAGCACATGATCTTTTGCATGCAGTCTGTCCTTTACATTTATATCTAACCCTTACACTTTGATGTGGTTTTTGCCTCTCTGAATCTACAGGCATTTTGTGAGGAAATAATATTATACCTATAATTTTCTATACGCCAACAGTGTTGTTTATCCAAAACAGAAAACTCATATGAGATATTCCATAACCTGTTGCCCAGTGTTCCAAGAGTGAATAACATACTGCTTTTACTATCTGACAGCATTTAAAATGTTTCTGGCATTTTACCCATATAGTTAATACTGCATTTATGTTACTGAAGTAGACTTATCGATGGTGGTAGAATTTAACAAATCCGTGGATATAGCATTCTGCTATCAGCTGTTGTTTTTGTACAATATAAGATCTCTTGTATTATCCAGACAAGGAGAAAAAGACAGAAATCTGAGAACAGAAAAGCAGGACAACCACTTATCTTCAGAAAAAAATAGATAGATGTGTATTTCAGTCTCATTTCTGATAGAAACACATCTGCCAGTTTGTATCTCAGAAAACATTGTCTGATTTAATAGAATTTGACAGTGGGGCAGTGTCTGAAATGTTTCAAGTGTTAGAACTTCAGAAAAACTGGTGACTAGATAGGAAGAGAGTGATGCAAAGTTTTCCTCCCTGTGCAGCTAAGCAAATGCAGCAGTATCTATAGCCAACAAGGCAGCTTGGCTTCAGTTCTGTATGAACCATGTGTTGTGTCTTGCCCAGCTCCTAGCTGAGCACCCAGCTGTGTTCCGTGGTGGAGTGCTAAAGGAAACCAGAGTTCATGGTGTTATCCGTGGTCAGGGGAAAGTGGAGGGAAAGGCCACAGGACATACATGCATCAAGTGGCAATTATTGCGATTGGACCCACATGAATGTGGAGCAGCACAAATCGAGTGGTAGCCACACCATGAATGTTTCCATTGCTGACAGAGGAATTTGATCATGAAACCAATTTATATCTGCTGAAATTCTGTTAATTAAACTATATATTCTAGGGCTTTATAATAACTAAATGTTGTTTTTCCTCTGTTGTTAGTGTTCTAGAATGGAGATCCCTGCTCAATTATAAAAATAGCAATGTCATCAGTGATTTTCTTATTAGGAATTTCCATTGAGAAAATTTCAAATTATTAATGTTTCACACTGTTTTTATCATTCAGTGCCAGTGCTACCATGTAGCGAAATGCCATTATATTTTGCAAAATACTGAAAAATTTCATCCTAAGTTGTAAGAAATTCTGGGACGTTTTCAACACTTTCTGAAATTTCAAATGTTTACTAGAATTTTTTGGCTGAGTTGACCTTGTATCTTCAGTCTTTCAATTTTCTAAGCAACAAATATAAGTACATCCTGAATGCTATTTAAAAGCATCCAAAGTTAGGGATTGTTTACTGTGAAAATTGAAGCACCTTTTCAGCTATTGGGATGAAACTTAGGAAGCTGGTTCTAGCAGTACTCATGCCATTTTCTCTTCTAATTGAGACTGACCATTATATCTGTCATTTTACATCAGCTTTAAAATAGCACACCTCAAAAATAAGAGTATTTACTTAACCAACTTGTTGAAGTTATCTGGCATGATTTTTTTGTGGCTAGTTTGCTAAAGTAGTAACAGAAATGAAGTATAGTTTGCTGCAGTTTTTTTCTAAGCTTTTCTTCTATTACCAGATGCCTTTCACTCACCACAACTTTAAGTTCAAACAAAGGTTCTTTAATTTTATCAATGATTCTTCAGGACATCCAGGGATTACATATAATAGATTGCGTGTATAGCATGAGCAAACAAGGCATCAGTAATAACCTTCTAGCTTGGTTTTATCTGGATGTACTGAATTACAAGGAAAACAGCTTTGGATTTTTTCCTAAATCTCATGGATCACAGATTGCGTGTTTAAAAGTGAAAAAGGAGTAGCCAGACAAAGGAAAAGAAACAACATAAAAAGCCTTAAGTTTGCATGAGTTACACTATGCTGAAATCCTGACCTCAAATCAATAAGAAATCCTTTTTCTGACACATATTGAGGGATTATAGACTCAACATTTTAGAGGATGTGTTTGAACAGCATTGACATCAAAACCTTCTGAAAACACCAGGTGGATTATGAACTGTATACTGTTTATATCTGTAAGTATAAGCAGCTGAAGAGTTGTTTCAGTCTGTGCTACAGTTTTTTTAAGTGTGCTACATTTATTTCTTAGGAAGTAATTATTAAGGAGCAGGGAGGTGTTTATGTCGGTCTAATTCTGAAGGCCTAAGGACTAAAGAGGTCAGTTTTCTTTGCAGTTATGCTACAGACATTCTTTGTGAATGGGGTAAATCAGGTCCTCATTCTGTACCTCCGTATCTCTGTTTCTCTGTAGGTACTGCGAAGTTGGTATACTGGTAGCACTTGATGGGATATTACATGATTTGTTTTATTATTTTTGAAAGGTGCATGCAATTACTTTTAAAGATACAATATGGATGCTTCAAATGTTGGGATTTCAAAAATATTTCATAATGGGCAATGCTTCTCTTCCAAAAGGTAGTATCTTTCAGTAATTAATGCTTAGTGAGTCTGAAAGCCACACTAATGGAATGCTGTTTAAGTATTTGTATTTTAGATGTAGCAATATAGGCTGATCTTTGCGTTTTAAACTGATTAAAGAAATTTCTTTTGCTGCAAAGAGTGTTAAATATACTTCAACGCAGTAGCCATTTATTTGGGTATTTTGTGAACTATGTAACATATTTTAGGACATTTGGAGAAGTGTTTATTGAATGAGCTCTTGCCATATATTCTGAGATTCAAGAAAGAGAATAGATCCAAATGTGTACTAAAGTAAAATCAAACAAACAAAAAACCAACAACAAAACAAACAAACAGAAAAACCAAACAAAAACCCAACATGAAAACAGAAGGAAAGGAAAATTACTACAATAAACAAGCCATTGGACTATCCCTCGTATGTTATGATCTTGGGGAAAAGCTGTAATATTTGATTTAGGAGACAATCACTCGAGAAAGCTTTTTGCAGTCTGTGCAGTGTCCTGTCAATTAATTTAACAGTTCAAACTCTCTATTGCTTACTGATGGCCAGCTGCCATGGAGAAATGTGGGTGACCTGGACTTTTAAAAAGGAATGTAGGTAATGAATGTATATTATCTCCTTGATATTTAGGAGGAAAATGTTTTGCATATTGAAAAAACCCGTGTGTGATGTACTTCTAGAAGGATGTTTGTAATATTCTTAAAATTAGTCTTCTGTTAATTTTTCTGTCAAATGCAGTAGCAAAGAGATTTACCAGTGGCAGCAATCTTGTTAACACAAATCAGGAGAACTGTGGACTAGTTAAAGAAAAAGGAACAGCACTGGATCTGCTGTTATAATATTCCTTCTGTATGACAAGTCTATGCATTTTATTTCATATATGTACTTTCAGGTTTTAGATGAAGGAATGTTCTCCTTCAGCACCACTGATAAATAGGATATTTAGTTCTGTGTTACAGTCATGGTACTTCAAAAATATAGTTTTAAACCTAGATTTTCTCATGTCTATGTCAGGGTAAATAAAAACTTTCTGTTTTAAGGACTGACAAAGTTCAAAAACATTCCATTCCTGATCAGGCTTTAGCAAGTAAAGTTTTAGCATGTCCAAGGCTGTGTAAGGGAAACTTATTTGGAACTGTTTATTGTTCTGGCTGGTGCCTTTAGGTAGCAACAATAACAGCAAAATCCCTTCTAGACAAAACAAAGAACAAAACATATAATTAGGTGATATGTCTAATACAGCAGTGGGCCTGCAGAAATACTTCAGAAGAATAAGAATAGGTTATATGTAAAAATCTTACCTTTGGCTGAAAGATCGTTCTGAATTTATCTGTCAGAGAAAGTAGGTACAGCACTGCAGAATTCTTTCAGGGCTTTGATGGCTGTGGTAGTATATGGAGGTCCTCAAGAGAATAAATAATGTATACTGTTTGGCATGTCCACTGAACAGTATTGCCATTATTTTGAACTATCAGTTTGTGTGAATACCTGCCCTTAACACCGGTCTGATGACTGTGATACCTGTGCACATGTGAAGCAGAACAAAGATGTTGGTCAAAGATTACAACACAGAGACAAGAAGGGAAGCTTTCTCTGAAGTTGTGTTAAAGCACAGTGCTGGGTTTTGGGCTGGGCTTTGATTTCCTTATTTCCATGTGGTTTTTGACCTTTCCTGAGAATACATACGTAGTACTGATTGGTTTTTTTTGACCACCACAAAACCACTAGCTTCTGTCATGGAGGCAAGGTTTAGGATAAGAAAAATAACAAATGAAAGAGACTGCTGCAGAGTCTGACATAGGGAGAGTGTGTCAGAAAGACCATAAAGAACCCAACTTCATTTTTTGCTGTTCTGGCCTCTGTTAGCTCTTTTTATAATAGCGATTGATTTCACTCTGAAGTGGTAGAATGCTATGAATTGTTTTTACTTATGCAGGTATTATTTTTGAGATTACAAAAGTTAAAGCACTTAAAAAGATATATCTATTATTCACATACAAGAAAAATGTTTAGTCTATATTAGTGGAAGTCTGCTGGACAAAGGTTTTTCTTTTAAAGAAATCTGTGTTTTCATAAGAAAAGTCTGAATTAACAGCTAACAGGAAATTACTGTGGTTAAGCAAGGTATTTTTCAGTTTCAAAAGGTTTTGATTTCTTCAGGAAGTATACTTATCAGATACTATATATGTATTTGTTTTCCTGTGTCTTCATGCATATAAATATAAATATATACATATATATATAGTCAGCTAAGAATTCAAATGTGTGTGTACACTAATGCAATTATTATAGTGCAGTGGAATTATATGTATTGTATGCTGTGTATTACTTGTTAAGTGTGTGAAATAAGAATTAGAAATGCAGTGAAGACATAGGATTAATGCTAGCAATTAATTTCTTTTGACATAGTTATGTGGTCCCCATTTTAAGATGTCAAAGGAGTCTTTCAGATTGTATTTTCTTCCTTTACTCACTGGATGAAAATCTGTTACTTTATGGTTTTTTTCATACATGCTGAGTGAAAAAAAGCTATTAGTAGCAAGTAAGAGACAAGCTTACATTGTTGTCTTGACAGGTGATGCTTGGGACTTCCTGCTTACCCTATTAATGATCAGATTTTAATTTGAAGGAGTGAGTAAAGGTCCTAAATATCTTTTTTTATCTCACTCTGAGTTTTAATAAGGCCTAAGACCTGGAGAAAGGCAAGCAAAGCCATATGTATACAGACAGGAATTCTTTTGTGTTAGAGGACAATGTGAGATCTGGTGTAATTGGTGGCTCTGCCATGGTCTTCCTCTGTGACCATGAACCATTTGCTTACTTTCTCTTTGCTCCACATTCCATACTTTTATTGAGGTGTTACATTCATTCCTTGCACCTTCTGTCTCTCTTTTCTGTTAAACTTCAGACTATTCAGGACAGAATCTACTTTTACTGTGTATCTTCTCTCTAAATGAGTAGTGCCTGGCAGAATGGGATTCAGTTGTGAGTTGGGGTTTCTAGTCTAGTCATTTGGTCACACAGCTAAAAATGGCTAAATTTATTATGCTGGATTCTGAATGTTGAACTGTTGAGCAATTGAACAGAGATAACATGATCTTTTAGAGATGTGATGAAATTAACATTCAGGCAAAGTCTGATCTTTATTTTTGATGGTAGTTTTGTTGTTTGTAATGGACTTTGTTGTTCTTGGATAGCAATATAATTAATTTCATTTTCAATTAAACTAATATTTACAGTATTGTTAAAAGAACAATTATTTTAGTACTTTATATTTTTTCTTGGTGAAAAAAAGGTAAATTCTAAATTTAAGGTTATTGATTACTGGTTTGGAAGTGTGTGATAATATGTTGAAGATAATTAAAGCTGAAACATGAAAGGCAAATATTGTTGTATATTTTTTTTTTTTGCAGTCCACTTTAATGAAGTCTTTGTGTGCAGTAGGTACTTGGAAGTGAGGGAGAAAGTCATCGATAGTGAAATTGTTTACTTGACTTATAGACCACCTTTCTAACTTTAGTTCATAAACTTCTGGTCAGAAAAATTTCTTGAAAATGTTTTTCTTGGTGAAGGCTAATAAAGTACAGTGCCTACTGGAATTATGTACATCTGTTATTTTTGTATGTTATGAGTACCAGATTGGAACCATAACCGTTTCCATTTTAAAGTACAACTTTTCAACATGTAAATACGCAGCTACTGTATTTTTCAAATTACTTTTATATAGTAAGACACCAAAAGACATTCTGTAACTATGCATAATTTAATTAAGAATTCTCAACTTCAGATGTTAAAACTTATAATTCCTGAGAAGTGTGAGGGAAGTATGTATATTGAAAGTACTTTCAATAGTTGTGCAGAAAAAAAGATATTTATGCCCAGTACAGGACAGCATGCATGAAAAATGAACCTTCATTGTAGAACAGTTTTAAGTTTACCCCCTGCCTATAAGCAACTTAGTTCATATTCTTGCATTGTGAACAGTTGATTTGTAATCCTGGTGACAATTTAGGATGGAGGAATTTGTCTGCATTTCTCTTTGCTGTCTAGAGATTTAAATGTATATGTCTTTCCTCAGGAGAGCTAAGATTTTGAGTGAGTTGAACATGACTTCATTCTGTTTAAAAACAAAACAAAACAAAACCAACCTTAGTTTCTAGCATCCTAGTATGTTGATTATCTACTTCCTGGTTTTTATAAGGCAATTCCTACTTGCTGCACTGATATGCATTTGTAAACCTTAAACTGTGATTTTGTTTTTTAATTAATTGCCTTCTTTTTGGCACCAAAACATCTAATCAGGAAAGGACATAATTCTTAGGGTATTACAAGAGGTGTGTGAAAATCCAGCAGATTTTAAAAGATTGCTGATTACCCATGAATTCTCCCAGTGACCAACATCCAATAAAAAGGACGTTTGATATCATGAACTGATTACAAAAGGAGACCAGTGATAACCACTCAACTAGTAGCAATCTTCTACATTTTAGGTAAGGAATGTGTTACTGTTTTGCAATACTATATGTGATCTAATAAATTAGGGTGGTTACTTCATAATTGTATTATTGTAATGTTTTCTGTATGCATACTGTGATTTATTGTGATGATAGGACTGTGAGGAAGCATGCTGGGTTAAACGGCCCTGTGGTATAGAGTCCTGTGGTTCAAGTTGTATCGTCAAAGCCCATGTTTCCTTTTCTCAGCCTCAGAGATGCCATCCTTCCCTTGCCATATACCTTTCCCTTCCCAGGATGCTTTCTGCTTTCCCAAGAAGACAGAAAGTATACCATAGCAATTCTGCTTCCAACAGCAACAAATAATCAATATACACCCAAATTGGATTAACCCAACTAGACTATGCTTTTATTATCTCAACCAACTTTGCTTTTATTATCTCAAACAGGGCAGGCCAGTAAGCAAGGCTTCAGAAAATGAATTCCTTACCTTCCCTTTCCTCAATATCTATACACAGGGCCAGGTGACAGTCACACATAAACCTTTTATTTCTGAGAAACTTTTATTGCTAGAAAAGTGTCATCCAATAGTTCTCCAAATATGAAAATGGATAGATTGCAGGTGAATTACTTCTGCTTACTTTTCTCTTCTTTGAATTCCTTTGACAGCTGTTTTCTAGCATTTTTCCCTTGAAATATCCTTTACACTATTTCTTTGTGTCTCTCCGCTGCTGTTCTCCAGAACAGGCATTTATCACATCATGTGTTCAAATGTTTGTGTTGACCTTTAACATACCTTGACCATTCTACTTAACTTTTGGAAATCTTTTATGCATTCATATAATTTATACTGATTTCCTAAGTTATCAGCAGAGGACCCTAGTACATTTGTAATTTAGTACGGGAAGATACTTCAGAAGTAGGAGCACAAATGTATCTGTAAATACTGGTTTATCCTAGTTAAAATCAAAAAATCTGCCTGCTAGTCGATGTATATTCATGGGAACAAAGATTTCACAGTCCATGTGTCACTTTGTTTTCTGTTAGTTCTTCATTCTGGGCCTTCTTGGCAAGCCAGGTGGTCAATATCGAACATCCTAATATTTTCTTAGATGTTTTTGCCTAAATTGGTGACAGTTTCTATCTTCCTTCTAACTAGTACAAGCACATGGGAAATCTAAACCTACTAATATCTGTTGATTTATGTACTTTGCATACTGATCAAATATCTCAATGGTTTGGGCCAGTCTCTATGAGGCTGGCCTTACTGATGCAATCACAGTTACTTGCAAATACCCTATTTCAGGAATGTAACATGCCAATCCTCCATAGCTTCCTTTCAGCTTTTGTCTATGATTTCCAAAGCTTTAAGAAAATCTATCTTTTAAAAAGTTTTTTTTCTTAATGTTATTACTGTAGCCAACATATTGGACTTTGTTTCTTTTATTTATAGTGTGACTGCAATATTAGAAATCTTTTTGGTTTTGATTTTATTTCTCCTTGAATAAAGATTTTTCTCCTTTCTTTTAAATTCAGTTTCCCAGTACTTTCTCATGTCTACATAGTTGCCCTTACACACTTATGCTAGGTCAAATATGTTTTTTCTCTAAACAAGTAACAAAAGATTCATGTTTTTGTGGATGTGGGATAGCAGAATTTAGATGTTTGAATAGAGAAAAGAAGTCCCGTCTTCTGCAATATTAATTTTCCAAATACTTGCTCCTAGTGTTCTATTTCAGTCTTTTCCAGTCCTTATCAAAGCTGTGTCTACCTTATCTTCTCATCTCCATAACTATTTCATTGCAAAAAAAAAAAAAAAAAAAAGGAAGTAGAATAATGTGTTTTATAATGATGATGACATGGCGCCCTGTGAAGTTGCTAAGCCACTGTCCATCATATTTGAAAAATCATGGCAGTCAGGTGAAGTTCCCGATGACTGGAAAAAGGGAAATATAACCCCCATTTTCAAGAAGGGGAAAATGGATGAGCCAGGGAAGTACAGACCAGTCAGCCTCACCTCTGTGCCTGGCAAAATCTTGGAGCAGATTCTCCTGGAAGGCATGCTGAGGCACATGAAAAACAACAAGGTGGTTGGTGACAGCCAGCATGGCTTCACTAAGGGGAAGTACTGCCTGACAAATCTGATGGCCTTCTATGATGGGGCTATGGAACTGATGGACGTGGGTAGGGCAGTTGATGTCATCTGTCGGGACTTGTGCAAAGCATTTGACACTGTCTCACATGACATCCTTCTAAGTTGGAAAGACATCAATTTGATAGGTGGACCACTTGGTGAATAAAGAACTGGCTGGATGGCCACACGCAAAAAGTAGTGCTCAATGGCTCAATGTCCAGCTGGAGACCAGTAATGAGTGGCATTGGGACCGGTCTTGTTCAACATCTTTGTTGGTGACATGGACAGTGGGATTGAGTGTGCCCTCAGCAAGTTCGCCGATGACACCAAGCTGTGTGGTTTGTCTGATATGCTGGAGGGAAGGAATGCCATCCAGAGGGACCTTGACAAGCTTGTGAGGTGGGCTGATGCCAACGTTATGAAGTTTAACCATGCCAAGTGCAAGGTCCTCCACCTGGGTCAGAGCAATCCCAGGCACAGCTACAGGTTGGGCAGAGAAGAGATTCAGAGCAGCCCTGTGGAGAAGGACTTGGGGGTGTTGGTTGATGAAAAAATGAACATGAGCCGGCAGTGTGCGCTTGCAGCCCAGAAAGCCAACCGTATCCTGGGCTGCATCAAAAGGAGTGTGACCAGCAGGTCGAGGGAGGTGATCCTGCTCCTCTACTCTGCTCTCGTGATTCCTCACTTGGAGTGTTTGTGCAGTTCTGGTGTCCTCAACATAAAAAGGACATGGAAGTGTTAGAACAAGTCCAGAGGAGGGCCTCGAGGATGATCAGGGGACTGGAGCACCTCCCGTATGAAGATAGGCTGAGAAAGTTGGGGCTGTTCAGCCTGGAGAAGAGAAGGCTGCATGGAGACCTCATAGCAGCCTTCCAATATCCTAAGGGGGGCTATAGGGATGCTGGGGAGGGACTCTTCATTAGGGACTGCAGTGAGAGGACAAGGGGTAATGGGTTTAAACTTAACCAGGGGAAGTTTAGATTGGATATGAGGAAGAAATTCTTTACTGTAAGGGTGGTGAGGCACTGGAATGGGTTGCCCAGGGAAGTTGTGAATGCTCCATCGCTGGCGGTGTTCAAGGTGGGGTTGGACAGAGCCTTGGGTGGCATGGTTTAGTGGGAGGTGTCTCTGCCCATGGCAGGGGGTTGGAACTAGATGATCTTAAGGTCCTTTCCAACCCTAACTATTCTATGATTCTATGATTCTATAAATAATGCTTTCTGAAGCCACTGCTGATGTCTTCCTGTCAGCCAAAAACTACACAATGAAGGCTTAGAAAGTAAAAATATACTGAAAAGTGTGGTCTGTAGAGCTGCAATACTCCAATCAGGAATGATTTGTCCTTGCCTGTCACATTCTGCAGAAACTCAGATAGCATTTTAAGACCATGTTCTTTTTTCTTGCTTTATGCCTCATGCAGTGTATAAGCGCCTGATTTTATTTTTTCGGCATCTTGGTAATTTCAACTCTGTATACTTACTTATTCTATCATAGTGTTTTCAAAGAAAGTGCAGAGGTTTTAGTGGAAGCTTGTAAGCGGTCAGGCTGGCTCTGGCTCTGGGTCCATCACAGCTGGAGTTGATCTAAGTTTGGGCTGCCTTGTCCTCTTCTCTATTGCCTCTGGCTCTGTGTTTCCACCTTCCGTGCTGTGCTGGCACTAGGTCTTGTCTGATCATTCTGTGAATTGCTCCTTGGAGCAGATCTGGCTAAAAAGTATTTTTGTTTGGTTGTTTTTTCACTTTTGTGGGGTTAGCTTCCAGACAAGTCACCTCCCTCAGCTGGCTCCTGCACACTTATGTGGGCGTTAGTGCTGATGCAAGGGAAAGAATAGAAATGCTTAGTTGGTAGAGAAAGGATGTGAGGTAAGGCTTTGTCAACTTGAATGCTTGTTGGTTTAAGATGCCATAGGATCCTACCTGCAGGCTGCAATTCCACTCTTTCTTTAAGCTGGTATGATCTCCACACCAGGACCCATTCACTCACCACTGTCCCCTCCTGTGCCAGCACTAGTTTTTGTGTAGCTGCATTACTCCAAATAACAACAGACCTCCTCTCCCTGTCCCCCAAATCCAGAGCAGTTTTTTCAACTGGCTGAATACGTAGCCACTTAATGTTACTCTGGCAGAGAGGATGAGGAAAGAAAAGTAAATTCTGTGGTGCCAGCCTTTATGCTATGTAGGGTAACCATGGAATTACAGCTTGTGAAGTGTATATATTACATTTTACAAATTAAACCAATCTGTTTGGCCTTGATATGACTTCTAAGACTGTTCTTACATTGAAGATTGTTTTCCCCCACCTCCTCCTCCAACACGTAACTCCCAGTTTAAGTCTTTTGACAGACACCTTTAAGTCTGTGTCAATATAAAGCCCAGATCTGGCATCGTTCATATTCCAGAAGTTTATTATATATACAAATGTATATGTACTCCATTTGTATTTACATAGAAAATTAAGAAAACAACAGGGTTATGCAAAATAGGGCTTTGGGAGATTTTAATTGAAAAATACTTTTATATGCTTTCCTGAAGTATGCAGCTGAAGGCATAGGAATGGAACAGGCAAACCTGCATATGGTGTAAATGATTCCTTTAACATTTTACCTAAGTGATGGCCTGCCCCAATATTCCCATTATCAAGTAACACAAAGCAGGAAAATGACAAAAGGTAAATGCCAAGACTAGACAAGGATTGCAGTAGTTGTGCAAGACAGAATTAATCTCATTTGCTTTAGTCACAAGAAGATAGGTATCTAGCCTATATTAGTTGTTTCCAGGTCCTTTTTAAGTTGCGAGAAGGGGACAGACTCATTCAGTGGCCAGTTTGTTGCTTCTACTTCACTTATTCATGAGCAAAATAGAGCAATATTGAAACATGTTATGGAGATACCTCTCTGTATGTATAAAGGAATTCTACACAGTTAGCTCAGACTAGAGAGCTACTTCTCATTTCCTGAATGAGACACAACTGAGCCTCAACGTTATTTTATCATATGTACGATTTTATTCCCGTTAAGTATAGAAAACCTTTATATGGCTAGCAGCTTTTTTGTATTAACAAATTTCAATTATTTCATCAATTTATCAGTTCCTTTTTACAGACAGAACTACATCCATTTTAAAGAACTTGTAAATTTGTATGAAGTTTATTGATTTGGCCAAGAAAGAAATTCTAAGCAAACATCTGAGAAAACATTATTTTTAGTGTTTTCATCCACAAAAAAACTAAATTAAAATAGTGCTGGAAACTTAATTATGTTTTTATCATAGCTTGGTTACTGAATGTACAGCTGTTTATTTTGTTCAGTGAGTATGTTCATGAAACCTTAATAAATTTTTGAAGTAAAATTTGCAAATAGCTTTATGTGGCTAATAATAGGACATCATCTGCATAAGTGTTCTAAAAAACATAAAGTAACCAGATCTTAAGGAGTAGTATCCCTGCATCTAAAGGGCAAGAGTCTAAATCTGAATGTAAGTATAAAAGCTGGAAAAGATTGAACATATGCTATTTCCCACCAGCACAATATTAAATGCAATTATTTTCTTTCTGCTAAGATCTTGAATATATCTTGCAACACAACCTCAGAGAGTCCCCTGCTGCTGTTGATTATAGTGAATCCCACTTCCTGCCACCCAGTAAGTCCTTGCAATTTTCTCTTTTTCGCCACCCTGTGGAGATAAATAATGTATATTAATGTGAAAGTATCAACAGTAAAATCTCTTAATATTCTCCATAAAATAAAGCTTCTCTCTAAATCAAAGGATTTATATCTTTTACTTTTTTTTTTTTTTTTTGAGAAAAAGGAAGCAAGTTCTTTATGTAAAAGCTTTGAAAAGTTTGACTCTTAGTCTTAGAAAACAAGTGTGCCAAATACTATATAGGAGAGAGCTGGTTTTTTTCTAGAATTGAAAAAGGATTTGGTGTGGTGCACTACATTTAAAGTGCAGATATTAGTCTTTTCCTAACTCAGTCTTTCATTAAACAGGCCTTAACAAATCTGTGTTCCACCTCCTTTGACCCAGAACCTTAGGACATATGTCAGAGTACTTTGTGTGGTTTCTTTTGTTTCTTAGGAACTGATACCTGTGCTAAACACAATGATTACAGAGGATATTTTATAAAAGGTTCATCATGTGTGGCTACAGTAGATGCATGCATTCAAATCTGATACACTGCTAATTGCACACACGACCCTCCCCACTTTTGCACATTAAAAACCGAAACATGACAAATTTTCTTTGCAACTCAGTTCTAGAAAGGACAGGGGAAAAAAAAAAAAAGGCAGAAGCTATGACAGCTTGAATATGGCTTTACAATCTAGGTTTAGGTTTCAGTGTTTAAGTGGAAAACCACTGTACTAAAGAAATTGTTACTTGCTGTTCGTAAGAGTTGGGTTTTGGGGTGTGTATGACCATATTGTTTCTAAAGTGCTCTCCTTTTACTTAGTGTATTTTTCTTTTTAATTCAAACTTCCATGAGCATGGGCTCTTTTGCTGTACATTTCCTAAGTTAGATTTATTAAAAACAACTATAATGTTCACCTTGGCCATACCTTTCTATTGCATAAATTAGAAAGCTAATTGATGTGTTCAAAACATAAAAGAATTAAAAAAAAAAAAAAAAAAGAAAAACCCACAGAACAGAAACCTTAGTCACAGACATTTCAGATAGTAGTCTGAGAAAGCTAACCATTCCATATTATTAAAATGCCATCAAATTAAAATAACAGCAAAATACTCAGACAAAGAGAGACAAATTGTGTCCCCTCCTCTGTGGTTGTGGCAGGCCAGTATTCAAGGACCCAGCCAGGAATATCATTTCTGTGGGAAGAAAGGGAGGGTGAAGGGAAGATACCTTTTGTGTCTCTGAGCTGAGGAATGTGGTACTAGAAAAAAAGGACAGTTGTGGGCTGCATTGTATTAGCTGGTTTGGTACTTGGCATTAGTGCGGTACCAGCACAGGCTGTTTCAGACAGAGGGAGAGATTATTTCCTTCTTTCACCTCTATCTGCTCTACCAATAACAGCTGCTGGGAAGCTATTTTCCCCATAGTGGTTTTTGAAAGGTAGACAAAATATTTTCAATTATGCCTTGCTGCTAGATTTCTGTGTAAATAATTTGTGTTATGGTAAAAATCCATCCAAATCAGGAAGACTGTTTGCTACTTTCAGCCCCAATTCTATAAACATTTATGCGCGTGTTTACCTTTAACCATGTGAGCAGTATCCATTTGGGTGAAGTTAAGTATGGCTGTAGCTGCAAGTTGGAAACTTGACCTACTTTGCCTATCATTATGTATTTAGCATAATTTTAGTCTGGGAGAGTAGCCTGTAGATGGGAAGTCTGAGTTGCGGAAGAGTCCATCGAAGAAATGAAATCTAGCCAACTAATATGAACTAAGTATTTTTGTACTTTAGTGTAATATATTCATTCACAACTGAATAAGTGGTAGGAATAGCATAAGCACTAACAGAAATCAGTATTTATTCAGTGTCTGAGGTAAAAACCAAAACCAGCTTGGATGGTGGCAACATACAGATGATTCATGAGTACCTTTTATGATTAGAACTGAAGGCTTGGGAATTATTTTATACGTTGCAAAGAGCTTTTTGCTTGTTTTGAAAATGTAGATACGATAAGATAGCAAAATTTTGTTAATGTCAAGTCAGTTATGCATCCTCTTGTTTGTATCTGAACATTAGAGAAGCAGTAGTTAAAAAAAATCTTTCTATCGAAGGTGATGTAGGGCTTTAAGCATGTGAAGCCTGAACCTCATTACTAACTTGTATAAGTATTTTTACACATTATCTATTCCATTAACGTAGTTCCTGATACTGCCGAAGTTTATATGCCTAGAATTATACAGAGTGAATAATTCTATTAGAGTAAATTGGACTGCTACAAATGTGTGAAGTGAAATGTGCATATGAGTCTTTGCAGGGTTGGGACTTTTAATGGTAATCTTGTTACGCATAAATATATTGATATTTGAGGAGTCTTTTATGAATTAAGATAAAATTAAGATGAAAAGTACAAAAAGGGTAGGCCCTAGCTTTTCAGAGACATATGCGTACATTCGCATGCATCCAATATAAGCAGATATGGATCTGTCTAAATTGAGCTTGAGGCATGCATTCTTTGAATTTTTTCTACTCAAGTGACTTGGTGTAAGTGACTTGTTCAAAAACACTCTGTAGGTTTGTAGCACAGCCAGGAATAGAATCCCACATCTCCTGACTCACAGCTATAGACCAGACTTCTTCCTAAATTTGTGTGAAAAGTTAACTTGCCATATTTCTATATGAAAGGGAATTTATTAATATTGTTGCTACCTTCCAGTGGTTCATAATTTTTTTTATATGATCCCATTCAATAAAGGTGTAGAACTAAAAGTGGCCTTACCCTGGGTAGATGCAGAGCATCTGGTTTATACAAATGGTTTCCTACCAAAAAGGAAAGCTTGGAACTGTAGATTAAAATGCACAGTTCTTGTGCTGTTGCAATGTTAAGAAGTCCTCGTTGTTATGAATGTGCATTATGAGTATATTGTACACAGTCCTGGTATGCAAATGTGTAGCATTCAGAGAAGTGAAATAATTCTGTGTTATTATTATCTTTGTAAATTGCATCTTAAGAGTTTGTTGAGGACTTTACGATGGCAGTTTTCTATAGTCATAGCCATACAGCACAAAGTGTTTCTTTCATTATTAACAATAACTGAGCCAATGAAAATGCTTTTAAATATACACCAGACAAGCAGTTATCCAGCTCTTCCTTCTCACCATCCACAAACCATCTTTTAGCATCTTATAAACGAGCATGTAAAATAGCTTTGTAAACATCTGCTTTTCACTGTTAATTGTCAGGGAAAACTAGAGATTTAAATGCTTCTTTTGTAGCATTCCTTAATCCTACCAGAAAGGATAGCTTGGGATGATTCTCCTTTCTCAGCACAGATATCTGCTCTAAGCTATGGGTTTGCTGTGTTGTTTTTTTTTTCTTTTTTGTTTTGCTTTTAATATTGATACTTCTTATTTACTTATAAACAGCTTGTTTCATATCTCATTTTGGAAGGTCTCGCATATTGCAGTCTGTGTGGCAACTCAGTAAATTTAAACAAAAGATACTATGTAATTATTGACTACTGTGTAAAATGTGTTGAAAACCTACGTTTTTTCCTCATTAGGATCTGCTTAGTATTTTCTTTTGTGTTTAAACTATCAGATTACATATTGTACCATGCATATGCAATAAGAAAACAAGAGTACATGTTCATACTGTCCTAAAACAGTAAAAATAAAGAAATAAGTTTTGTACTGCTACAATAGTTATTAAAAAAAAAAAAAAGCAAAACAACAAAACAACACTGCCTTTATTTTTGTTAGCTTTTCTGTTCTAATAGTCGAGTCATTAATGTCAGTTGAGTGTGTCTGGCAATGATTTACTTAAGGTAGCATTCAAAACACACAGTAGCTGCATTATACAGGAAAAATAAATCTATTCGTGTTACATTTCCTACCTTTAAATCTGTTTTTTTAAATCTTGTATTATGTTCCTGGATTTGTAACATTTGACTTTTTGCTGCTTGCACACACTAAAGGAACATTCATGATTTAAAACTATTTCATGTTTTATATTTCTTGAATAGGAATAAATATTTTTTTACATATTTTTCCAAATCTGCTTCATTGGGAAAAGATACAGGTTGTTTTGGGTTGTGGGTTGTTTTTTTTTTTTTTCCAGTTAGAGTTTAAATGTTTCCGTAGCTTTCAGTTTTTAATGTTAGTGGTTTTGAAGTCAAAGTCTGCTTAACTACTTTCTTCAGCTTGGTTATAGTTTTGAAATAATTTAGAATTCTCCCTGGTTTGTTAATTAAATAATAATTGAAGGGGGTGCTGTTGCCTATTTATATTTTTATTCCCAGTTTTCAATACTTACTTCTAGAACTTCTTAAAAGAATTGTTAAATGGACCTCAGCATCACTGCATGTAAAATTAATTGAAACGACATATTGTTGCAGTTTCTATGACAACCATATCATGATGCCGATGCTCTCAAAAATTTATAAACTACAATTTCAACTATGTTAATACCATCGAGTGGAGCTAACACTTATTTATTTAATATTCTTATTAGAATTAAACTTTCATTAAAAAAAAGAAATCAGAAAAAGGTGTATGTCAGTGTTTTTCATTTGATGTTTTTTTGGTAAGGAGTTTTGATTTTTATGAAGACATTTCAAAATCTAACTCAGCTACATAATGTTGATGAAGAGCTTATTCACTCAAAACAAAGAAAATGTATGTCATCAGTCATAAACTTTTAAACATGACATTCCAAAATAACTCTTACAGTGTAATCCACTGCAGTTGATTTACAAATAGTCTTGTTTTGCTAGTGGAATATTTAGAGCCAATTTATTCCTATTCCTATTGTCGTGGATACTAAACCTCAGATGCTTGTGATATGAGAGTACTGATTCACTGGCATGACTTACATAAAGTCACAGAATTATAACCCCCCCTAAAAATATCTATATGTTACTGTCTCATTATATTGTAAAAGTTAAAAAGGTTTGCCTGGTAACTGGAATTTGTTCTTTTTTTTTTTTTTTTTTTTTTTTTTTCCCCATATTAAATGCATACCCTTAGTATAATCATGTTATTTCATCAATCTGCAGTCTTTTAGAAGTTAGCTGATTTTAACAATTTGACAGGAAACTCTATTACTCAGGCAACACTCACATTGGAATCAATGAGTGTTTTAGTTGAGTAAAAAATTTAGGACCAATGTAAGATGCCTTATTCAAGTTACTTCATAATTATATAGACTGCAGTGACCTAAAAAATAGTGAGTTTTGCTCTCAAAACATAGTTATTTTATTCAGTCTAGCTTGCACTTATTAAAAAAGTGTGGTTTATATTTAAAATGCATGATTCTCAGGTATAAGACTTATTGCTCATTGATTCAAATAGGAAATAAAACACCTTGATCTTCAGTCATTTGTCTTAGGAAGATTCCAAAGCAGTCAAATCACATTACTTCAGTCTTAAATTTGATATTATGTTGGGAAAATGTTTTATATAATTGAATGTTCAAATATGTCGAGATCATGTTGGATTTTAGTTTTTAGCAGTCTGAATACTTTCAGCAGTTTCTACCCAATGTTCCTGGTTTAGTAAGCTATATTTAAACATGTTTTGAAAGATTTATACAGTGATTTCCTTCTTAGTCAACTTTGTTGCAAGAAGTTACTACTGTGTATTTTGGTTAGAAAATGTAAAGTGTTCTAAGAGGTGATCAAAGGGAAGAGACAGCCATACTACCCATTCAGTATGCCATGGTATTTATAAGCTCCAGGTAAAATGGGACGGTCTGAAACAACTTTGTACCCCAAAATTTCTTTGTAGACATTTTGTCTTTTGTCTTCTTTTCTAAACAGCTTATCCTTTTTTAGCATCATCATTTTGATCCTCATAACAAGAAGCAGGCACTTTACATGCGCAAGACTTGAGCTTCTGGGCAAAGTAATTGACAATGACATAAGCCTACAAGATTAGGCCGTATTATCACAGATCTACAAGAATATCTTAAAGTTAATGCAATTTATAAATGCACAGCAGTAGTAATATGAAATACAAAATAATTGGCCTGCCTTGAAGGTTCCTTGCATTTCTGTTCATGTGGCTTAGTGGCAATGCATTTGTTTGCAAGGTGGACCAGTCCTTGGGTCAAACAAAGCTTTGTATATTTTTTCTAGCCTTCAGGGTTTTGTGGGTTTTGTTTGTTGTTTGTTGTTGTGTTTTTTTTTTTTTGGTTGGTTGTTTTTGATTTTGTTTTACATAGTATCTTGTTTGTAGCACGAGAGCTTGGTCAGGAACTTTAAAAATTGTACTTTTTTGTTGGGATTTTTTTTGTGGGGGGGGGAGTGATGAAACAAAACTAGGTAGGAATAAATACATGTTATAATATAAAGTCTATACATTACTCTGTTGAACTCCTGTGCTGCATTGCCAGTGAAAAAAAGAAAAGCCTTGCGGTGTGCTGATAAACCTGTACAATACTTCATAGGAACTTGCAGTCATCACGTTTAACAAAGGTTTTTCTGTGACTGAGATTCTAGGGAAAAATATTCAGCAACCTTTGTGTTTATACCACTGACCTACAATTTACTCTGGGCTGTAATATAAAATAGGATTCCTGTGGGCTGTAAGAGGGTCTTCTAGCATGTGTCCCCTCACAGCTCCTCAAATGGGTCGGTATAGACAGGCCAGCCTAGCTTCTCATCCTTCCTCATTCACAAGCTCAGCTATTCCCAGCTCTGATTTCCAGCTGGGAATATCAGTATAATACAGAAGGCCACACAGGCTCAAGGAAGAGATGCCTCAGCATGACTGTGATGATTGCTGTAAGCATCTCTTGTGTGACTTTGCGTTACTTCTGAAAAAGTACATTAAAATCATTGCTAATCTTGCACTGCTTTTTTATATATTAACAGTGGATTAGGGTCATCCTATTATATAGAGATGGGAGTAGAAAAATTATTAAGATGACAAGTAGGCAAATACAGCTGTTAGGTGAAATACCTGGAACAGGAGGAGCAGATGCATTGCTGTGGAAATGTTTGAACCTTCCACAGCCATGCTACTGGTTTTCTTTTTTTAGTCTATATCTTCAAAGTATCAAATATCCAATCTTAATGTGATTTCTAATCACAGCTGCATGTAATAGGTTTTTTTTCTTTTTTTTTTTTTTGAGCTTGTTATTAGTGTTGTTGAGATTCATTTGCAGAGCTTACTGAGCCAGTGCCACTTGTGTCCAAGAATTTGGTGACTTAACCTCTGTGGGTGCAGTTAAGTGCTTTTCTGGGTGCCAGGATGCCCTGATGTGATGACGAACGCTTTTCCAGTGGTGGGGGAAGAGTTGCTAGAAGTCCCATGAGAGAAGCCTTTCCTGAGTTACGGCTTTTTATGGGAGTAGGGCTAGCATCAGCATGCACTGTGCCCCTATATGCCAGGGTCTGTCTCCTAAAGCAGATCCATCCCTATAGCTTTCTTTGTGCCTGAGAAACTCACTATGTTGAGTCTTGCCAGCAACTTTTAGCAGCGAGATCCTAAGTACTGTTCATGGGTAATAACAAGCTAGTCTTTCTTCTTTTTTCTTTCTTTTCTTTTTTCCATTCCTTTACATTAAGGGAAAAAACAAAATAAAACAAAACAAAACAAAAAAAAATCCAAGCCCCCCCCCCCCACCAAACCAAACAAAAAAAAAAACCACCCCAAACTCGAGTGCAACATAAACCCCAGCCTCTGACTCGAAATCACCTGAAAGACTTGAGACACAGAATCCTCCAGGAAAGCCTGGGCAGTGCAACTGGCCTGACTGTGGCCGGAAAGGAGGCAGAAAGAACCTGGGGAGAGGAGCCAGCAGTGCTTGCTCGCACACGCCCGCGTAAGAAGCTGCCCTTGAGCAGAGAGGACGGATGCGTTTGCGGGGCGCGGTGCCGGGGAAGAGGGGCCGCGGAGCGTTGCCGCATCCGCCGGGTCCCTTCTCGGGGCGAGAAGGCTGCGCTCAGCGCTGATGAGAAAGGCAGAGGAGGAAGAGAGACTCTGGGCAGACTGCTAAGGAAACGCCGTTGTTGGGATCTTGCTTTGTGTGTCCCCATGTCCCTAAATTTGCCTTAAGTTCTACCCTTCTGTTCGTGTGCTCGCCCGGGGCGGAGAAAACCGCCGGGCGGCGTTCCTGCGTCGGAGCCACCGGCTCGCGCTCGCCGGCAGCGGATTCTTCGATGACTTTCGCGCTGCCGCAAACGCTGTTTGTTTTGCTTTGCGAAGTGCTAATCCGAGAGCTCCTTGGCAGGCGGTTGCTCTCCCTGCTTTATTTGCACTCGCCTCACGGTGGCGTTTTAAGCACATAAACAAAGCCCAAGTGGGCGGGAGAGGCAAGTGTGTTTTGTAGTTTACCTTTATTAGAATAACAGTTCCGTTAATGTTTTGGATAAATCAAAACTGTCTATTAAAGCGGTTCAAGTACAGGAGATTGCCGATGCTCTACGTCAGTGGAAGGTGTTTTAGTCTTCCCGGCCGACACAAAACCCGGATGAATTAGGGGGAAAGTCTCTGTCATCTGAACTGCACGCTCTCACCTGGGGTTGGTTTCTCCCTCTCTTTCTCCCTTGTCTCTCTCCTCCCCCAGCCCCCCAGAAGTTTACAGTGAATGTGATGGAAAATGTAAAGCAGCAGATGCCGACGTTAAACTCCAGTTTGACTTGAGTGTAACGATCTGAGAAGCAGCCCTGAGCCACCGCCCTCACTAACACAGAAGCATGCCCCCGGGACCTGAGTTACCCGGGGAGAATAAACACAATGTAGAGTCGTCTTACCTCCGAGCCGAGAGAGTAACGTTAGAGGTAGGAGAGGGCAAAGTGTTGCTCTCCTCCGTCCTACCTCGGCTGCTCTGTGAAAGGCTCCGGCAGCGCTGCCGCCGCCTGCCCAGCTGGGATCCGCTCCCCAGCGCTCTTCCCCCGCCCCCCGGCAGGCAATCCCCATACTCAGTCCAGCACAAATCCAGAAGTCAGGGGCAGCGTTTCCAGTCCATCCGTGCCGGTGCAAATCCCCCATGGCTTCTCTCCGCCAGAGCATGGAACAAATCTGCCGGTTACCCTGTTTTTCTCAGGCTTTATTGGCAATGTAGGAGCAGGTAAGGCGGCTGCTGGCTGCCAGTGATTCCCGTTGCACTTGCAGAGAGCAGCAGAAGCCGATGGAAGTGGGAGTGTGGTCTGCTCTTCATTAGGGAGGGGGGAACGGACCCTGGAGGTGATGCAGTGAAACACTTCTACTTCCTTGCATTGTGATTGTACAGATCACGGGCGCTCTCCTTTTGTAACATTCACTTCAAGCATTCTCAAATCCAACCAGAGTTAAGTTCTGATCCTCCCCTTTAGTTTACATTGGGGTTGTCAAAGGATTAAATAAATGAAACTTTATTTGACCGTGGAGTTTACAGACCCTGGGATCCCTGTGCGCTCTGGCCTTATTATAATTCTATAGTGGTAATTACCCTTCGTTTCTTTAAGTGCAATAGATTTATTGCCTTAGAGACTATGCACAGTTTGATTGAATTATTCATTTTTTTCTCTTTGGTGTAGACTGCATCTGGGGACTGATGTGACGTGTAGCTTTTTTTTTTTTTTTTTTTTTTTTTTTTTTTTTCCCCAGGAACAAAGGGAATGTGGAAATGAAAGAGAGAGGGAGAGAGAGGCTGGCAGATGTGATGAGATGCGGTGAAGGTGTATCCAGCTTGGCACTCCCACTCCTCTCTTCTCCTCTCATTGCAGCCCTGGGTGACTCTCAGGCTAACACAAACAGCTTTTCTTCCGCAGCCTGCCCTCTGTCACTGTAAGTACAACAGCCTTCTCTTATCAGCATGCAAATTCCAGCCACACATTACCTTAGCCTGGTGTTTGCACTTTAGATTTACAGAGGGGACCTTTAAAATGAACTTTCCGAGACAGGAAGGGGTTTTCATGTCGAACTTGCTTTTATTTTCTTTGTAAAAGTTTATGTGTTTTTTTTCAGTCCTCCCCCCCCTTTTTTTTTCTTTTTTTTTTGGAACGGGGGGTGGAGTGGGGAGATTGTTGCTGTGGCTTTTTGTCTCCCTATCAAGATGAGGCACAGTTTCAAATGAAATTAAAATCTCTTTGATCCTCTTTCTGCCAGGACAATACACTGTGTTGGCAGATGATGCTGTAAGGAATTCAGAGTTTTTGTTTTCTGTCAGATCTTTAGCTTTGGGCGCTATAAAATGTAAACGTCCCCTAAATTTTGAGGAAATCGCCAGAGGTTCTTATTCTAGGGGAACTCGGACCAGCTGATGGGTTTGATTATGAAGAAACGTACAGTACTTTCATCTAGTCTAACAAAACTTTCTCCCAGTCGGATGATCAGGCTTTAACTTCTTTTCCTTTAGCTTTCTCTCAGATGCTGTAGATTATTTTGCAAAAGTTTCTCTCAACATCTCTAATAAGCTTATAAAAAGTCTTCATTGTCGGGGAGTGTCAGCAGAGGGAATTTATAAATATGCCTGTTAATTGTCCGGCATTAATTGGTGAGAGGGGAGTTTAGAATTGGATGAATGACTTTTAAGGTAGACTTTCTTGCTCTTTGAATCAAAACTTCTGCGACTGTTCCACCAACTCTACGGGAGTTTAGGTTTGCTCATCACCTTAAAGATGCGGCAAGTAAAACAACACACAGGCAGGTTGCTTCGCTTATTGAATGTTGCTTTACTGTAAGGTATTTAATGAGGGAGACGGCGAAAAATGCAGTGACAGCTATGAACAGGTAAGTGCCCCGACGTGAACTGAGCGCCTCCGATCCCTTCCCTCTGCAAGGACCCACAGCAGCTCAGCATCCAATCCCAACATCTGCTTGCGCTCCCTGCTCCGGCTGCTTTTAGCCTTAATGAAGCAAAAGCAAGGGAAGTAGTTTAAAACGCGGGCTCTAAACGTATAATAACGCTAAAAGTAAAAGCGTTTTCTTGTTTCTTGGCACTTGTATACGTTTCTACACGGCGGGTGTTCACACATGCAGACAGAGGGGATCACAAATATGTGCATCGCACATACCCGCATATTTACATACAATGCCCAATGAGCCCTCTTCTACTGCGGAGAAGTTACAGATCTCTGGCACTGTGTGTTCCGCCTGTGACTTAATTGATCACACAGGGGAAGCAACAAGCTGGTGTGTCTACTCGCGCTCCGCCTGGGAGCGTGGATGTATCTCCGCGGTGTCCTGCCCCAGCGAATGTCACTCGCTGCAGAGGGCTTGCGGGAGCGCAGCGAGATGCTCCCCGGTTTAGAGCTAGGTGGGCGGTAAGATTTATTTGACGCCTTAATTAGCTGTTGTCCCATTACCGCCTCGTACTTAATAAGGAGGACGCTACATCTTGAGGAGTGTTTGTGGCGTTTCTCTCCCCCTTTCCCCCCCTGTTTGTTTATGGAAAGAAAAAAAAAAAACAAACAACTTCCAGTAATAAACTGATGGGGTTGCAAGCTCGGTCAGGGTAGTTCATCCTTGTAGTCTGATTACATCTCTTTTCTTACAGAGCTCTCTTTTTTTTTATTATTTATTTATTTTCCCGCGCCAAAGCTACTAGTTATGCAAAAAGTCAAGGTGTTTCTTTTACTTGCAGCATGCTTAAGTGTCTTACAAGGAACGTGTTAGTGACCAGTCACGGGAATTCTAGTAAGTAAAGATGAAAAAGGACATAGCAAGATCTGAAAAGGCAGCTATTTCCTGTTCTTAAATCCATAGCCCAGATAACTGCAGCAAGGTGAATACTTTGAATTAGCTGAACGCAGGTGAATACAAACTCAGTATTTACAATCTTACAATCTACCCCCTATCTCAAAAATTCAGTTTTTTAGTATCTTTTATTAAAATTGAAAGAATGCACAGAAAGTAATTGCTGTGCCCTCAGTCAGCTAATTTGATGATAAAGCTTTACTGGATAATTTCAAAGTTCTGTTTCAAGCTGTTTGCTGCTTGCCGAAATGGACTTGATTGCTCCTTTCATGTAATGAAATTGCCCAAAATACTGTCTAAAATAGGTCCACTACTCCAAGAGGTTCTGACTTAAAGCTCATTTTCCTTGGACTCGACTCGAGAGGGGCAATAGTACCTCGGATAGCAGGGTAGAGAATGCAGTGTGCACGACTCCAGAAGTGTGTGGAGTTTTACAGCATGTTAACAAAATGAAATAGAGCCAGATCAGATCAGTCTTGTGCTACCACGTCCATGCTCAGTTTTCATCACGCCCTTATGAAGCCAGGTTCATTCACAGTGGGGCTGAGTATGCTTCTGTGTCTAAACTATCCCGCAAATTTCTACTAGAGAGAAGAAGAAAGCGGAATCAGGCTTTCTCCTCGTCTTTTTGGCCTCTAAGTTATGTAGCTATTTTAAAATTAAAGAGTTTCTCTGTTACTAACTGTTCCAGGCGCCTTCTGGAAAATGGGGAGAAAGTGCCAAAAATACAGAGATGAATCAACAACTTCTCTCTCTCTCTCATTTTGTGGGCTTGAGGTTGCTTCCCGCACTCCCATCTTAACAACAGTTTAGCCTAGGTGTGAATAATATCAAAAGAGGGAGACATTAGCTTCGCAGCGCTGTTTGCCCACCTGACCTGAGGGCCCCTAACAGTTTGAAAGACTCTTTTATGTTTACCTTTGGAATGTAAAATTACAGCAGAGAGACTTCTTGGATGTGCAGTACTTTGTACCACTGGTTGATTTTCTCCTCGGCTCCTTATAGATTTGTCTTCTTTCTCCCAAATCCTTCCTCTCTCTCTCTCTCCCCCCCCCCCCCCCCTTAGCACTTCCAAGGGAGCGCGAGTTCCTAAATTGGTATTCAAGCTGATATTCAAGTCCCTATCTGTTGCCTTTTGGTAGGCAGAGAGAGATATATTTGTATATTGCCGCTGCTAAAATCTCTCGTCCTCACCACGAGAATCCCAACTTCGGCTCCAGTCCGTCCTAAATCAGTTTTTCTTCTCCGGTCATACCTGTCTTTACCTTTTAACGGTGCTCACGTTTTACCTGTCTGTTGAAAGCATCACTAAACAGTTTGTGGACTCCGAGTGCCTTCTCCTCCCTCCTCTCCCCTGGGTCCCCGTAGCTGGACTGCTATCTCTAGTGTAAATTATACTTTACATTTCATCTGGTCATCTGGGTTTTTTTGTGGTTTTTCTTTTTTTTTTTTTTTTTTTTTTTTTTATCCCGACGGCGCTATGGGATCGGGCTCCTCAGAGACCCATTTATCAACAGCCAGTGAGCGCTCGCAGAGTACTTTCCTCCGCTCTTCCTTCTCCAGACTTTCCCATGTCCTGCGAATCGTCTCACTCCCGCTTCCTCCCCCCCCCCCTTTTTTTTTTTCTTTTCCATTATTTGGGAGCCGGGTCCCGGTAGGACTTGTGTGGCGGGTGCCTCTCCATGCACTCCCGCGAAGCGCCGTGCCGGGCGGGGGAGGGAGGGAGGGAGCGAGCGAAGGAGGGAGGGAAGGAGGGAGGGAGGGAGGGAAGGAAGGAAGGAGGGAGGGAGGGAGGGAGGGCCGGCGGGTAACATGCTGCTGCTGCTGCTGCTGCTCCCCCCCCACCCCCTGCTCCTGCTCCTCCCCCTCCTCCGGCTCCCCCTTCTCCTTTTCCGGCCCCCGCCTGCCCTCGCCGCCCCGCCCTCGCACCCCCTCCCCGGCACAACTTTCTAGTACCTTTCCTCACCACTCCGGGCAATCAGTGGTCATTAGAGGAGAGAGGTTTAGGGTTTCATTTGTCTAATAGCAGTGTGAGTGGTGATAGCTTCTCGGGGATGCGGCTGGCAGCCTGGGGTGATTTCACTTTCTGTTTTGTGCTCACTTTCGCGGCAGTTGTTGCTTTCCCCGCTCGCTCCGAGTGTCTCTCTCTCTCTCTCCCCCCCCTTCCCCCCCCCCGCCCGTGTTGTCTCATCTTGCCTGTGCTGTCTGGGCGGGGGAGCCCAGCCTCCTTTTGCCTTCCTCAGATCAATGCCCTGGCCACTCACTTTCTGATGTTGCACGACGGGAAATGCTTTGAATACTTACGACATGGCCGCTCACATTGATTGCCAAGATTGACAGCAGTTAACCATCGCCTTCACTTGTTTCAGGAGGAAAAAAAAAAATGAACCTGATTGTAACCAAATCTCCAGGCAACCCATCCGCAAACTTCTAACGATCGGGATCCTGCACCACATCCATGGCCCGGAGAAACACCAGCAGACTCTAGTTAATTTATTTTATTTTTATTTTGCCGAATTGCTCCCCATTTATTCCTTCTTCTCTTCCCCTTTCGCCTCCTTCCTTTTTTATTTTTTTTTTCTTTTTAATGAAAATTACCGAAGCGCGTTGCAAAAAAAAAAAAAAAAAGGAGGCTCTCCCAGTGCTTTGTGCCACACTGGATCCCGAGGAGGTAACCAGGAAAAAGAAGCCCTATTGTGTTGTATACCTGTTGTTTGCTGTGGTGTGTAGTGCTGCGTGGCTTGGCGGTGGCGGTGGTGGTTTAATGGGGTTTCGCTGGATTTATGTCGCTTTGCAGGAGAGAATCCGGTTCCTCCTGAGCTGTCTTTAATGGGTTATTAGTTGCAATTGAGTGAAGCAGCAGCGTCCGGAGGTAGATCTGTTGTTTAGCTGTTACCATTGCTGAATTCACCCCTTCCCCCGCCTCCCCCTGCACGATTATTTACTGTTATACCACGAGAGTGGTGGTGTTGGCTTTTTTTTTTTTTTCCTTCTTTAGGGAAAAGTAGTTATAGTCTCATCCCTGTACGAGTTTCCGGGGCTCCTCGAATCCCGAGGTTTCCGAGACGTTGAGGGACACCAGTACCTTGAAATCACAACACTTTCTCATCCTTCCCGAGTAGAGTTTATTTTAAAATGTAGTGACAGATCAGCGTTGTATTTTAAGATCACCCACGGCAGGCGAACACATGGTGCGGGAAGATATTGTACGTAAGGAACTAACAGGAGAGGGAGAAAGAGAGAGAGGAAAATTAAAGTCTGAAATAAATCTCTGCGAGCAGAGCGCTGCTGTCATTACTCTGGAGTGCTCGCGTGGGTTTTTCTTCACGGGTAACCCCAAAAGACACGAGGTGGAAAGAGGCGAGGGGAGTTCAGTGTCTCTTTTAGATTCTCCATTAAGTTTGAGGTGGGTAAAGTGCTCTGAAGTTCGCCACAAGCAAGTGCCAGCCTCGGAGCCCGGAGAAGCGCAGAGCTCCGGCGGGGCGGCGGCAACGCTAGGTGTGGCCACAGCGGGGCACTGTCCGGGGAGCTGCCGCTCCTGGCCGGCGCCTTATCTCGCCATGCAGAAGCTTCGGATAAAGTTATACTGAAAACTTTAAAATTGATATCGCACCCTAATTTGTGATACACAGGGCGGGGGAAAGAAAGCAGTCCATCATCAGAGAGCTCTGTTTACACCCGGGAAGGGAAGATGTGTGCCGCTTTGTGGCAACGTTCGGCTTGGGATTTCTTGCTGCCTTAGCTCTTTGCCGGAGGTCATGCAAATCGACCTTAAAAGAATGCATAAGCCATAAATTAAAATAAACCCTTAGCCAGAGGCTGATCCATAAGTAGACAATACCTAACCTGGACAAAACGGCTTCCTTTGCGAGCTGAAAAAAAAGAATAGTGCCTAAACTAAATGCAAAGTAAGTTTTCAGGAAGTATTTCGCTTACTATTACTATTATTATTATGATTATTATTTTAAAATAAAATAGTGGCAGTTGCAGCAAGCCAGCGCAGCTGTTTACAGACGGTGCTGTAGGATACAAGCAAGGCAAGGTGTGTCTGGTGGAGAGCTTGTTCTTTTCCTGGCTTTCACTACATTCGAAGGTGTTTGGGTCTTGATGGGGGATAAAAAGCCTCTTAAACCGTATAAGCAATTTAATGTTTGATATCGGATAATGCTGAAGAGTTTACGAACAAATCTGGGTTGTCTGCAACTGTCACATGCGCGCACACAAGCTGTGTCTGGGTATAATAGTCTCGGGGCTTGTTTTTTTTTCCCGCAGTTTTTGACAATTGTTCCATTCATGATCCTGAAAGGAATCATCAGTGGGAGCTAATGAGTGTGTGCCTCCGCGGCTTGCCCTGCTCCAGGGAGGCGCGGGCACCGGCGCGGCCGCCGAGCCCGCTCGTGTCATGCATGCACTCGTGTACCGGCGGCTGTGTGTGCATATGTGAGACAGAGTTATTGGCGTGATGTGAGCAGGTACTTCCACGCATGCATTAGCGATTGAGCTGCCAGAGGGCTGCGCCTCTTCAGAGAGAGCTCCCCAGCTCCCTGCCCGAGTTGTGTGGAGCAGCGCCGAGCAGTTAACCCGCTGTGCAGCAGGGGTTGTGTGCTTCAGCAGAGCAGGGCCTTAAGGTCAATCACAGGCGCTGATCATATCGATTTGATTGCTGTCTTTGCTTTCTGCGGCCCGTTTCACAGGGGTGGTGGTGGGGGGGTGTTTGGTGTTTTGCTGTTTTGTTTTGTTTTCTTTTTCTTTTTACGGAGGGGAAGAAGTGTAAGTGGCAACGTGCAAAGACAATTAGTGTTGTGTCTGAGTGGCGAGGGGGCTGAAAGGAAAGTCAGCCTGGTGGAAGCCTGGGGACGGCAGATTAGTGCTGTCCTAGGGGTGTTTCCCAAAAACATAGACAGTGAAACTTTCTGTGATAATGTATCTTCGCCTGCTGTTTGCAGATAAGTATATGTTTATTAAGCTAATTTACATAGCCTTCGGCACACGAGTGGCACTTTGTTCCTACTGTTTTCTTTTACCCTCGTATTAACATTCTTGGTATTTCCATCTCCAGTGCTGATCGAGAGGGCAGAAGTTTTATCTAGTCCTGAGTTTCAAGTCCAAAAATTAACGAGTTTCCCTTTCTGTACTCGTGTAATGGAGTAATATTGAAACCTGTTTTGAGACTTCGACTTGACTTGACTTGTTTTATTGACGTGCTTGTGCCCACTCATTTAATTAAGCCATTATACCATAAAGTAAATAATAAGAATGAATGTGAGATATGTGTGTGTAGTCTGCCATTATATACAAATATTTCCCCGGAAAAGACACCTTCAAAAATCTTTTTTCAGCACAGTCATGATTCTTTGGCAAGATCTTATTGCAGGTTTTTGTTTTGAGCCAGGATATTTCGCGTGTTTCTGTGCTCACAATGTTATATGCACACTACGCTCAGAATATAAACAGCAAGCATACCTAGCAGCTCATTCTAGTAAAACTAAGAAATAATTATTTATAGTGAGTACATTTAAAAGAAAATAATGAGGTCATTTGGAATATGCTGGAGTTTGAAGTAGCTTGACACCTGGCAGGAACTGCATGCGCGTTTTCTTCAGACTCTGCACTATCCATAACTTTTCCTTATAATACATTCTTGTGTTAAGTGAGAAAGGCTGTTTGTAAAACAATCCCCTGGCTAGTTCCAGGGTTGGGTGAAGCTGATCCTGTAATGGCATTTTGTTTTGAACAGTTGCTGTAGTTGGAAGTTCCCTCATAAGGTAAGGTGGCACTGGGTCTGAAAGGAGGTCCAAATGCCACATTTATAATTAGACTGCCAATTCAGCACATTGTATCTATTGCTATACAGGGATATACTGCTGTGTCTGGTCGCTCAATGGACTGTATTCAGAATTAGCCAATTCAACTGCTTAAACTTTGGAGTCAAATTTAGAATAGGCAATGAGAGGAGGAAAGAAAGAAAACAGTAATGCTTTCTTTTTTCCTCAGCTAGCTATTAAAAGCCAAAGAATATACGGAAACCAAACCAGGCACTGCACTTGGAATCGATGCACCAAGCGCAGCCTGGCCAGCCTCGCCTGCAAAACTATTTCGAAGCGCGCTTCTCTGGGGGGAGGGGAAGGTGAGCCCCGGGGACCGCTCCGAGCACCGCTCTCCAGGCCGCCTCCCTGGCCGCCGTCGGACTCCCGCGGCCAGCGTATGGGGGGGGGGGGGGGGGCGGGGGTGCGGGGGTGCGGGGCACGGGGCACGGCTGGGTGCAGCCCTGCCCTGCTCTGCCCTGCCCCGACCACGCTGTGGGGCCGGAGCGATTGCCCTGATGCCGCCGCCGGCTGGGGCGGTAGGGGACCCCAGGGCTGACCCGCCGCAGCGCCCCGGGCACTGGAGCGACTCTCGCCGGCAGTTCTCTTCCAGGGGCGGTAGGGGAACGGGGAGGGAGAGGCTGTCCCTCCGCGCCCCGCGAGACGTTGTGGCTGTCGGAAGGGCTCCCGCCCTGTGGCGGGAGGGGGCAGCTGGAGCCCCGCGGGGAAGGAGCGGTTGCCGCCGGGGGACCCTGCGCCTGCGAGGGACGCCGGGCCGCGGGCTCCGGCCGCTGTCGTCTGCCTGCGTTGTCCCCGGATTTACGATTCCTGGCTCCTTTTCTCCTGTCATACTTTTTGTTTGGCTCACTCCGGCCTCCTCCCCTAGAACTTTAATTCATTCAGCGATGAGAATGGAAGAGGTTCTTTGGTCTGCATTCTCGAATCCTCTGCTAAATAAATTATTTTTTCTTTCTTCCTCACAGTTCACTACTGTTTCAGTACTGCTGGAAGACTTAGCTGGGCTTCTTGAGAGCTCGCTTAGCTCCTTTTTCTGCTAGAGCATAGGGCGCAAACTTGTGTCATGTGTATAACACATAGCATAAAGGGAGTGAGACAGATGGCTGTCTCTCCTTGCACAGTACTGATTCTCTGCTGAACTTAAGTCATTCTGCTTCGTTTTTTCCTTTTTAGGTTTACACACACAAGAAGAGAAACAAAGTGAAGCCCATAGGTTTCCTTCATAATGCTGCTAGTGCCTGACTTGTAGAAAATAATAACTGATGTCCAAAATTAGTTGCCTTCAGATGTCAGTCTGATTTTGTTCGCAAGTGGGAACTGCCAGTGCTTGTTCTCTAGCCAGTGGTTTTTAGTATGTGGCCAACAACTGTTCGTCGTCACTTCCAGCTGCACTTCTTTTGCTCAATGGGGAAAAAAATCCCTTTGGACATGTTTTTTGCATCTTTGATTGTATTTTTAGTTGAAAGTATCTGTGTATGTTTGCGGTTCTTAGAGGCCTTGGAATATCTTGTGGTAATAAAGGCCAGAACTTTGCCTGGTGATAGCCAACCTAAATATATTTCCAAATTTTTTTTTCTCAGTGAGCATTAAGAAGTTTCTTTAGTCATATCTGCTAAACATTGTTATCACCTTGGGAAATACCACTTCAGGAAGCATATCCATTAATCTTTCACACTTGGTTTGATTTCCCCCTTAAAAGTGTATAGATCACACTTAAAAGGCTTTCGTCAATCTATTTATTTATTTATTTCATGGAACTAAAATTACTTGGGAAAGAGAAGCCATGATGCCCTTTCATTTATCTCCTGTACAATAGAGTGATGTATATTTCTTTTTCCATAGTGTGACTTTAAAGATCTGCCGGCTGGTTTGACAGAGTTTGTGTGTAATGACTAACATTTTAAAAGTTATGTAAATAGGGGTGTTTGTGTATATAGAAGCTACATCAACTAAAGTGATACAACGACATATTTTTAAAACATTTCAGTTAATATACTAAATCACAGAGACAGAACTTTGAAACATTTCTGCATGATGTCAGAACCTGGGAGAGAAGTACAGTGTTACGATGTATTCAGTAGTTCACATAGAGCTTATCCGTCAAGTGGCAGCAAAACACAGAGGTGCACGTTTCAAGTTTGTGCCTTAGGAAGCAGTTTTCTATCCATCTCTTTCAATGGCTTTTTGTGTGATTTTGTTCACATCGTTTTCTATTTTCTTGTCAGGTAGAACAGCGAGAACAGGAATTTTAGGGGACTTGTTACCTAACCACAGAAACCTCATTTGCTCTTATTTTTTATATGAGCCATTCCAATTTTTTTAGACACATGGTTCTCCCACAGTATCGATTGATGTATCATTACAGACCACGGCATCGTATTGTGAAAAGAGCAAAATATGGTAAAATCCTTTCATTAGAAAGGTGGTGTACTGGACCAGTGTGATGCCTATATGAAATACATATATGCTTATTTAGATGTAGTTCTGCTTAGAACGGAGAGATCTAATAGATGTATTTGCTGGAAAGCAGCCGATTTCTACAGTGATAAAACTGGATAATTACATGTTCCCAGAGCCTTTTCAGCACAGAAGTAGGTGTTCTTTTAAAACATTATTCTGTGTCAACAATGAATATTTGTGACATCATTGTAAGAGATTTCCTGCCAGTTTTTAGTTTACTGTCTTTCAGAAAGTCTAGAGTTCTTTGGCACTGGTGAAACTGCTACACACACTATCGTATATTCAAGTATTCAGTGAAGTTTTAAATAATTCTCTTTCAATTAGTACAACAGGAACCTGAAAAATGGATTTTCTCTTAAAGAAAAAAGAATCAGTTCATAGGCGTTTCTTTCCTTCTCTTGTATATTTTAAAATACTCATATCAGTTCTATGTTTATGGTTTTGTCTCCTTAAATTAAGAAGAAAGAAAACAGTATCCCAAGTTTGAAAATCATTGCTTGGAAATTAGTGTAATCAAATATTTCTTGAGCCTTCTGAATTGGAAAGAGTAATATAAAATTAGGTATACTGGTAAACGAGGTTAATCAGACTCATTCATTTCTAGTGGAGAATGAATATCTATCAATCGATGTTTTTTTTGAAGTCAGGCAAAACATTCCTTCAAGTTAATGTGCTTAAGGGTATCATATCAGGGACAGACAGGTACTAGAAGTGATAAAAACCAGATAACCTGCAACAAAATGATTTACAGATGGGTCATTGTCTTCTATAGAAAGGTTACACAGATCATATTCTTTATAAAAAGCAAATGTAAATATGTAGAGCTAGGAGAATTATCTGAATAGGTCTGAATTTTTAATGTTTTTTCTGAGTGACTAGTAGAATTTGTCAAAGCAAAATTTTTTGGCTTCTTAGAGGCAGCATATGAATGTAAGGTATAGAAAAGTACTGTTTTTGTATTTTAAGTACTCTCAATTGTTTTAACTGTTTGATAAAGTAAAGCTTGGGAAACGTTTTGCTTCTTCCGGTGTGAATGTTGTAGCACGTACCTTTAAAATATGCACAAAAATGTTGCGTACAAATTATAAAAAAGCTGTAAAGTTAGATAGTAGTGATTTATTACATTTCAGAGCCTGTTTCATACAGTGAGTGGCTATGTGGCTTCTTTTCTATCAGTGGTAAGAGAGGATGTCATTTGAAAATTTTTTTCTTTCTTCTTGAGCTAGACAGAAAGGTGTACTGTCGATTGTTTCTCCAGTCACTGGTAGACTGATATAAGGAAACAGGAAACTCCGAAACCTCAGAGGTGCAGTATTGATTTGATTCCTGACTGCAAATCCTTCATATCATTGCTCCAAATATCTAACTTTACACCAATATTACCCATTCTTTTTATAGTGACACCATGCTTAGTAAAAAACTTCTAAGCACTGAGGTCAGGTGTTGAGATTGGATTCTAGTTTATTTTTTATGAATCAGATAAAGATTTCTGTGCATGAGACCGTATGTGAAGATGAGAGAACAAGAACATTTCCATATCAAAGGCAATATATCTGAGGCTGCATAGTAATTAAAATGCAGTGGTTTGGACTCTGTGCACTAGCACTTACGCAGAGCGTTGTTGGGACCTTGTGCAGCATGCAAGCGGTTGTCTCTTGCATACTTCTAGAAATATACTTATAATTTTGTACAAACATTTATGCCAGTCCACACTTTTCTGTGGATAATTTGTATTTCATCCAAACCATTCAAAGTAGAAGTTATTTTTTGAGCAACCCCCTCATTATGGCTTTTGTGCATCAACTATTTTTATTCTGGTTGTTTGTATTTCTTCTTACCAGAATGATGGCTTGTTTATAGTCGTATTTTTTGTGTGTTTCTCTGAGACCCCTTCCATATACTACTGAAATATTACTACTTGCTTGAAATATCTTGTATTAGAAACAAAAATCCCACTATCTTTTTAGATTTATTGAAGATGGTGTGATTTCTTACATACTATACTGTATGGCAAATTAAATGCATGTGCTGGAACATTATATTTTTAATGAAACAATATGTATTTACACATTCCAGCTAACTGTCACACCATGTAAGAATTACTATATTATGCTAAGAACCTACTGATGTTTGAAAATCAATGTAAAATACTGCAGGGCTCTCCCTATCTGGATGCTCTTTTCTGGAATAAATTTGACTTTAATTCCTGAGTAGATTGCCCTGGTGAGGAGCTGTTCCAGAAAGGCTGCTGTTGAATTGTTTACTTCATTAACTGTATTGGTCAGTGTCCCAGTGAGGGGGAGGCAGCTAGTGCTGCAGATTTCCTTATTACTCATAGATACTCATTCTACAGCGACTTTGTCCATTAATGCTCTAAAGCTATTGAGTTGGAGCATTTAGGAAGTCTTCATATTTAAACAGATGTTTCTACTGTGAAAGTATTGTTTTTCAGCAATCTTGCAATCTCACTTCTTTTTGTCTAGTTTTGGATTACAATTGATGTATGAAGTCGTGGGTACTTTGAGCTAGAGTATCACACTTTTAGAGGTTGTTCTGTGTGCTTTTTACATCTGTATTATTGTTGTGGTTGGGCTTGTTAAACTGAGTTCCTGACCATTTGTGGTTAGTAAAAACCCATGGTATTTTTGCATGAGTAGGGGGGGTTAACCTCAATGTCATGGCTTAATTCCAGCTAAGATAGGATGTAGTTGCCCATCTACATTCTTCTTACAGTTCTAGCTGGCTCAGTTAATCCTCACTTCCTTTCCTTGGTGTGGTAGAGTAGTGTGCTAAGGACACTTGCAGCATTTTACTTCAGAAGTACCAAATCCAGCTATTGAAGTAATATGTGGAACTAGATAATGAATTACATTTCGGGAGCTTTCTGGCTAAGAGGGGTGCCATATGCCTAACTGGCTTATTATTATTACGATTAACATTTTGAAGGGTTTGATATATATGGTATTTGAGTATTGAACTATTTCAGAAGAGTGTTTTGGTATTTGATAGATTCTCTGCTGGTATAAACCAGTGCAACTCCATTTAGTTAAGTGGAAGGGTGTCATTTTGCCCCGGCCACAGGTGCATTTGTTAGGACACAATGCAGTTCCTTCTGGATTCAGTGGAGCAACCTTTATGTGATGATGCTGGGAGGGGTGGGGTGTCGCATGTAAAGGACCTGTTTGCGTTGGATTCACTGTAGAAAATAACTTGGCTTCAGTTTGAGTGGAATCAGATTTGTCTACATGATGTTGCTTATGGCTTTGGGATGACATTAATAGGAATTCATCTCACATAGACTGCATATTAGACCAGCTATCTTTCCATTTCTAATCTTCTAGTGGGTCTTCTGATATAGTATATGCAGTGTGCGGAGATTCTGACTGCTGACTTACTATGATGGTGGAGGTTGTGGCTGTGCATTTTCTCTTTTTTTTTTCAGTCACACCTGATCTGCCAAAGGCAGATTATATTCCTGCAGATCCTTTCATATTTTTCTTCTGCGGAGGGATTCATGTAGGCCACTACAGTGAGAATGTGCTTTATTCAACCTGTAGTGCAAGTATAATCAGATGTGCGCATGAATTTTTTTTATTTACATAAGTAGACATGTTTCAACATATTTTAGTAGTATTTTTGTTACGATAGTGCCTATGATTGAGATTTCGTATTCACCTCTGATTTACATGCATATATTATTACATTCTGCTATTTGTATCTGTTCTCATTGCTTGCCCCAAGGATCAAAGATAAATTCTAGGAAAACTCTTTCACATTTTGGGTTACCTTCTATAGGCTCTAGTTCCCATTATACTGTCCATTCTTTCCACATAGAGATTATGGTAACTATGGTATTTCTCTTTGAAACAATGGAATCTTTTAATTTATTTCAAAAGAAGTTAGAGGTCCTTTCCAACCCTTACTATTCTATGATTCTATGATTCTATGATTCTATAATCAGCTTTTTATCTTGATTTAATGAGCTAGAAGATAGTTAACTGGTGTTGGGATGAGATGACAGCTACACAGGCTGTGAAGAGTAAGTTTAGAGAAGTGTAGTGAGATGGAAAAATGTGAAACAAAAGAGATCAAGAAAGAAAGGTATTGCCACCTAATGTTCTAGAAAAAGGAGTAAGATAAAAGTTATTCTCGTTTCTGCTGACCAGTAGTGCAACATATCTTTTGTGCTGTTCTTAGTGGTGTTATTTATGTATTTTGATCCCTCTTAGAATACCCCAAGTTACAAAGGTGTCAGCATACCTGCCAGAATAAAAAGGAATGTCCTTATGCTAGAAGATCTGCCTAGATTTAAAATACTGAGTGGGCTATCACTTTGCTGCCTTAAGGTGTAAGAATGTACTAATATTATCCATTCTGGCATCTGCCTACTTTAGATTTGGAGAGCAGATTAGGCCATTAGCCTTTCTGCTTCGAAGTTGTCATTGCTGCAGGTAAATAATCACAGGTTCCCTTTATTCTTCAAGAATGAGTTACACCGGTCAGGGATATGTTAGTTTGCGTGGTATCATGCCTTTGGGCTTCTGCACCATTTGCATGATGCTCCTGAGAGATGGCAAGTTTCAGGTAGCCCCCAGCAGGCACAACAATCCCTCTAAGTTTGCACACTTCACTGCCTCTGTATATGAACTCATATAGACATGGTGGAATCAATTCAGGTGTGTCTTTATGCTCACGCACATGCTCCACCTAGACTTCAAGGGACTATGCCTAGTGAGTATTCCAGTAGTTAAGTTGGTCTTTGTTTCCTGCTTTGCAGATCTTCGCTCAGCCTTTGGTGAAAGCCAAAAAAATTCTGGCTTGTGTATACAGCCTTTCGTTGTGATTCCTTTTTTTTTCTTCAGTCAGTGAAAACTCGTTATTTTAATCTTCACCATTGCCTCTAAACAATAATGATTCAATCTGTAATGTTTATTTTACAAATGTAACAAAAATTCTAACTAGTGATGGTTGTGGAGATACACCGCTCTGTATTTTAGTGCAGATATACTGCCACACATTTTAAGGGTTGAATGGGGGCATCCACTAGTGGTTGATTTGAAAACACCATTGCACAACACTCTGTGATGGAAGGGGATCGAATTACAGACCCAAAGTCGTGGTGTAAAAGTGAACGGTTTTCAATGCTGTGTCACATAGTCTTTTCAGGGAAAGAGGAAAGGTTGATAGGAGAGAGAAGGTAGTTGAGGGACCTAAAGAGTAATTAGTGAGGATTAGCTGGAGTTTCTAATTTATGAAGCTCACCCTTGGACAGGCTCGTTTAAATTTTTCGTGGTATGAGTATATTGTCTCATGTAACCAAAAGCAAAAGGAACAGGAGCAAATGGTTTTGATGAATCGTACATAAGGGAGATTTCTCGTAGAAGTGAAAACTTCAAGGCACAAGCTGTTGCCGATTCTACTTCTGATGGGGTTTTTATTTCTTTTTTCCCCTCAGTTGAAGTGGCACAGAAATGCCTATGATAACAAATAACCACTAAGAGACCAGTGAATCCAACCACAAATTGTTTTTGATTGCTGCATTCCTCTCTTGGCAAACTTTCTATTTCAGATAATTAGGTAAAGAAGGTGAGCGCTTGTTTCCCCTCACGTTGTCTAAGAGTGGCTCCTGCATATTTCTTGTCTTTCACATATTGTCTCTTTAGTATTGATAGCAACTAGATGCAAATCAGCGTGGCGTCTGCTAGTTTGTTTTCAGCTGACCGGGCTAAAGAGCACATATGGACTTTATCGCCAGGAGGCTGTGATGTCATCACAGACAAGTGGCATTCCCACAAGTAGGTAATGAAGCACCCCTATGGAGTGTAGCTAAAAGTCCAAATCCTCAGTAGAGTTATTGCATATTCACTTTAAACAGCTCCCCCAAACTTTAAAGCTATCCCTTGTTTTTTTTTAAATCCACTCACTGCTGTAGCAGCAGCTGTTGCTGGTCTGCTGATGCCACGCTGTGTTGAATCAGGCCTGCCTGAATGTGTGTTAGAAAAGAAGGGATGAAAAAACAAAGGGAGAGGAAGAAGAGGGGAAGGGATATGGAAGGATAAAAATGGCAGGGAAGAGGGAATGCGTTGAACTAAGTAGTAACTTTAATGCTCTTACTGCTGTTGAACATGCATATATAATTTCTGTAGTCAGTATTTGGTAATAGCTTGACATATTTAAATTATTAAAATTCTCTGTATAGATGGTGTAATGCTATCTTTTTAAGAAGGTAACATGCAGTGGTCAAAAAAAGTCCCCTTTAGTGTTTAATGTATTCAAGTCTGAACTCTATATTCCTTTTCTGTTGGTTAGCAAGTTGTTCACGACAGATACTTTGAGAGACAGGTTATCTATCCTTGCTGTCTGAGAAAAAGTGAATTAGTTTGGTCATTCATTGGTATTTTTTAGCAAGAGGACAGAAATATTATTTTATATGAACAGCCTGTGAATACCTAGCATGAATCTTAAACATTTATGTGTTTTACTGTTCCTTCCAAAAAATGATTGATAGCAAATATTGTTGAAAGGATTTAGAGATTCTGAATGATGAGTATAAATTAGTAATCCCAATACTCTTGCACACCGATTTGTGGTCTGAATGTTGAATGTGAAATGAAATTGTATTTCATGTCTTTTTGATCCTGTTAGCAATGAAGGTTTGAAACTAGCTAAAAGCAAAGCAGAAATTAAATAGATGCTTTAGAACCTGCAGTAGTCGTTTCTGTGGATAAGAAGGGAGGGAGAATGCGTGAATGAAAGGAAATGAGAGGGGGAAAAAGGAAGAAAAAGGATAGGGTGAGAACCAGAGACATAGGAAAAAACCTAGGATGTGCGGGGGCAGATCAGCATTGGTGGATGTAGCCTTTTAAGGCATACTTAGTGACTTTATTTTTCTCCTTCTCCTATGCTCTTCCACTTTCTAAGAAACTGAGGATGGGATATCAAAATCAGCATTTTTGTCACTCACAATCAATTGGGATATTAATTGAGCTTAGAGTGGGAGTACTGACTGAACATCTGTTGACAACTGGGATGTATAACCTCCAGAAGGGGGAATATTTTGTTATGTAAAAGGGAAAAATAGTTTTCCTGTGTTCTCAGCTTTCTGGAAAGTTGTGCAGTTCTTGTGCTTTCAATGTGAGGGTTTTTTTTTGTTGGGTTTTTTTTTTTGGACATGATGGACAATTCTTTTAGATGAACTAGACCATGGCCTGTAGTCTTCCATTTGTGCATGCTAGGCTGTTTGCGGCCTGCTGCAACATGTTTAAATAACTGTGATGCAGGCTGGCCCACTAGTTGCGTTGTAGAGGCAACAAATAGGGAGCCAGTCCAAAAATACGCGGAATATGAAGCTTTATCATAAAAGGAATTGAGCCAGTGAAACTTCCAGGGAAGGATATGTCTTCAGTATCTCTCCTAAGAATGTCCATGGTTAGTAGGGTCATCCATTACTGTGGCTTGATTGGGATTCTTGAGCACATAAAACTATGCCACAGTGCATGTCAGCTCTTTTTCTCGGTGAATGCTGTAGACCAGGTTTCCCATTGCAATGTTCCGTCCAGTTAAAGCTGGTACACTGTGGCAGTTGACAGTCCAATAATTTTAGGGTCACTCTATTAGTGGTTATACCTGTTCACTATTTCATTTCTGTGCTATAAGCAATATAGTTGTCCAAATGAGGCACAGTAGCCACCACATAAAATAGTCTTACACAGTTTTGAACCTTGTTTCAAACATGAAGATACATGTGTTTCTTTCTATTCCCTTTAAGTTTCTTTGTGCAAATTCTCACTTGATTAATGTATCTGCATCTTATTCAGCTTTTTTAAGAATTCTAATAAAATACCTTTGCTGGTGTTTAAAAATACCGATATGTCAGTTTTTCTGCAATGAATAGGGCCCTGAAATAAAAAAAAAAAAAAGGCAGAACATAAACCACATAAAACAAACAACCCCTTTTGCACACAGATAAAAGGCTGTTTAACGCTAGCCATTACTACTTTGATGTGAGAAATTAATTTATTTGCATTTTTGTTCTTCTGCTGTTTTGCTTGCCTGAAAGCATGCTTGGTGTCACCCCAGTTTTCATAGGTCACACTTGGGCCTCAGTCTCCTTGTGGTGAATTCCAGAGCTGTGGTAAAGCCAATTACTGGGTAAAAGATTCCCATTTGCCAGAAGTAATTAATAGCCACAGGATGCCTGTTTGCTGGTGTTGGAGCTGTAGCGAATATGATGTGTGAAGAGCAGTTTGTCTCTTGTTACAGTTTTTGTATTAAAGAGCAATAATGAATTGGATAGTTGGCATTAATTGCCAATAGTTCAGACACTGATGATTCTTATAACTGAATTCAGCGGCACATGCTTTTTTCTCAGCCACAGGACCTGATGGGCTTTGGTCCTTTTTCTTGGCCTAAAGGAAAATCTTAGGGTTTTTGTTTTTGGACACCCAAACCAAAAGAAAAATGCTGCAATGGACCACAGGAATAGCTGCTTAGCCTTCATTCTTGTGCTTGTGGTTGTGGAAGAAGGGTAATCTGAACTCGTAATCTCTGAAAGGTTCACATGTTTAGAATAAAGTTCAAAGTTATTGACTAATGCAGGTAGAAAATTAATTTGCTTGAGCTTTTTCAGGTCCAGCTGATAATATTCAGGGTTCAAGTCCTGGAAGACACCAAGTGCTCTGGGCCTAGTTCAACAGAGTATATAAGCACATGCTGAGCTTTAAAGCTCTAAATCTCAATGGGAATGAGACTATGTATGTGCTTAAAATTCAGCATGTAAGTTCAGTATTTTATTGGACTGGAGCCAATGTGCTTAGCACTTTGGAGGACTGAATCCTTATTCACTAGTGCTGGTTTATATGTTTTTTTTGGCTTACGAATTTCCTCACTGACCTGCTCCTTTGTTTAATGGTCAGCCCACAACATGGTCAGGATTAAAAACTTCTGGGGCTTGTTTTGTCTAGAAGGCTACGGTTAATCTTTAGAGGGAATGGCTCATGTTACATAATTACTGATACTAAATAAATGTTCTTTATAATCAACTTACGTTTAATATGAAATAGCTAAGATTTTTGATCTGGAAGCCAATGTTTGACCCAGATTTTATTTCTTTCCTTGTTTAGAACTATGTTGTTTATCTGCAGAAATTAATAATATGTATGTACAATTAGTATATCGAGTTCTGAAGATAAGTTGTATTTGCTTATAATGACTTTTTCTGTTCCCAAGTTCTCTTTGCTTTCTACCAGCTTTTTTTTCTCGTTCCCAAAGAGTGTTCTTCAGGCAATAATTAGCAGTGGGCTTTATCTGAACTGAGATCTCTAGGCAGTTCTGTCAGATATTTGATCTTGACTCAAAATGTCTTGGACACATAAGGTAATGATCGTAATTCTTTTCTTCCTCCTCTCACCCGTTCTGTTACAAAGCATAATATTGGCACTACCTCAATGGTGTTACAATTATAGAAGCCAGAGAATATTTTTCTGGGTTTGTGTGATTATTCCCGATCATCTTTTTCAGTTTCTAGTTACATATATGTCTGCAAATTAATGACCAAGCATCATAAAGGATCTACTGAACAAACTGAATTAAAAAACTCCAAACAAACAACTTGGCAAAATCCGAGATATCACAGGCAAAGGTGATGGGTGCAGTTTCTCCTCGGCAGGGACAAACCTTGGTCTTTTCAAACCAGTGAGGAAAGAGAATTTCGTTGTCTCTAGGTGCTTTTGCTTGTTTCCACCAAGATGGAATAGGAGTACAATCAAGTGCTAGTTTAAATCTTGATTCTTTGTATTTCTTTTTGTTTTCCATCTTTAAAATAGCTGAGGCAAAGTGTATATATATAGCTTAGATTAGAGTGTAGACAGACATGTTGTTGCACGTCTAGCTGGAGGGACAGAAGAAATCATATGTTTAGCTCTTTCCTGCCTCTCAGCTGAGGTGCAGTAAATGACTGTGTGAATGCTTCAAATGTAATGTCACTGTGTGGCAAAGGGAGTTAGTTGAAACCACAGCTCAAACCATGTAATGTCTAAGTGGAGGGACAGTAAGTTCTTAGCAGGGAGAGCAATGGCTTTTTAAACAATTCTGGTTGCATTAATAATGGAACAACACATGCCTGTCATGTAGCTCAGGGAGTGGTGGGTGCCTGTACGTAGGGCTCTGAATGGGGAGGTAGGAGAAATTGGCATTACCTATTGTTTTGTTGCTGCCACAGACCAAGATTACAGATATGCGACTTTACTCACAGCATTCTTCTTTCCTCTTGTGTAATCTACTTAGGCTATAAGGTATAAAGAATGTCTCTAACTCAGTGTTTGTACCATGTATGTTGTGTTTAAGTGTGTTCTGGGAACAAATGGTAAGAGTTGCAAATATATGAGCAGAGACCTTTTAATGCTGCTGTATGGATGTGTGCTCTGAATCTACACGAAGAATCTAATTTCCAATTCAGTGTCAGTAAGGTCCTACATGATTAAAACACTATGAATTATTTTTTTTGCTAAGTACCAGGGATTCATTGAAGGAGGATGGTTAAGCATAAATACTTCTAAAAACATTTATCACTTCATGACTTTTAAAATTAGATGGCCCAAGAATGCTTCTGAGAAATTTGAATGATAAAAATGTTCCCAGTTCTATGTGTACTACCAAGCATATAAAAAATTGTGCCACTGACATTTATATCTCAATCTGATTTCAATTTTCTATTAATGATGACTGGGGTTTTTGTATTTTTGCTATTATTCTAAAGGTTTATTCAGCTTGACAGTTGTAGGATTAAGCTTTACAAACAAAAGGATAATATATCCCATGTTTACAAGTTAGCCAGAGGCCAGGTTTTATAAACTTTAAAAATACAGCTATTGCTAGTTTATAAAATAGACTAGTCAGCTTTCCAAGAGAGAAAGTAAATGCAGCAACGGAGCTGATTTCCATGGGAGCTTGGTACTCTCATGTATGATAATATTTTGGCCTAAAGCAATTTTCGACATGAATCCTAAAAATGTTTCAAAAGAGGTAAAAATAAGGAGTGCAAAGCAGAGACATATGAGGCCCGATTCTGTATTTTATAACACCTGTGAGAGCCTGAAGTCAGATTGAGAGGAGCACTGAGCAAGTGACATTCAGTATCATTCAGAACAGGGGCCATGTAGGATTTTGGAATCTGATCTTTCCAGTGATCTCTGTCAGATGCAATGGTTTTCATTAGTTAAAATCTGATACTGAGTTCATGGGCAGGCCTGTAATCACCTGTGTTAGCAAAAGAGAAAAGTATTTCATGTTTTCTGCTGAAAGCCATCTAACTTACCTTTTAAAAGTTAAACTCAAAAAGAGATCCAAAGGTCATAACAAGAAAAATAATAAATTCAGGAAAAATAATTTAGGGTGCATTGGACAACATAAATATCTTTTATTTACAAGCTATGAAATTTAAAGAAATTCCACATGAACATCTATTCCTGTTTTACCATTTGCAGCATAGAAATAATTCATCTTCACACCAGAACAATTGTATGTACAACAGGAGAAGAGAATGTCTCAGATGAACTATGGCTGCAATCCTGGGCATTTTTATTTAGTGTTTGGGATTTTTTTTTTCTTTTTTTAGTAATGGTGATGCATTTAAAATGATGAAATGGGATTTGCCAGTGACACTGGTGCACAGGTCTCCTGTAGCACTGAGGAGGTGCTGCCCTGTTAGTTCTCAGTCTTGTCACTTCTGGGGAACAGCCGTGAAACTGTTTGTTCCTGACAGCAGACAGCCCCACTGCAGGGCCCTGGTTTCATGTTACATTAAGTATTAGTGCTGTTCTTTCAGGAGCTATTATGCTGTGACATCAAAGATTTTCTGACAGGGCAGTTGTAGGTTAGCACTGAAGTTGTCTACTGAAATTTTTAAGAATGGAATTAAATATATATGATCAGATTTAATATGAGAAATCGGAAACTGCATATAAAATGGAGTTAGTGGTTACAGAAAGCTGCAAGAATAATTATTTGGTTTGGCCTATTTGTCCTTTCTTGTCCAAGGCAATTTTTATTGCCTTTAATTTACAAAGCAGTTCCAAAAATACTGCCATATGTTAACATTTTTGTGTAACTGCTTATTTTCTGAAAAATGTTGTGTGAAAGAGGAGGAAAAGGACTTCTATGAAATAAGTGCTCAGTATAGCCCCTGCAGTGCATATATAAATTAAGCCTTGAACAATAATTGTAATAGCCCAAATTCCTTTTTTACTGATTGCCTAATTACTTAAAAGGATCAAGATACATTTTAAATGGTAAGAAAGAAATTTAAATGGAAAGCAGGACCACAATAGTGATTTTGGAGACTTGAGTCTTTTTGTAAGAAAGAAACTGTAACTGTGTATAGATTGCAATTTCAACTATTTTAATTTGGAATTCTGAATTCAGCTTCTCTCTGACTTAAAGGAAAGATGATAGGAATTTGAAACAAACTCGCTGTGTAGCTGTTCAGGACAAGAAAAAATATAAATTCTTGAACATGTGCAACTTCAAATGTTCCTGTAGATTCTTATGTGGTGAAATCAATGTTGCTACAACTATAAAATTACTATTATGCTCTGATGAGGCAAGTTTAGTGACAGGAAATGTCAAAATTAATTTTGGAAACACATGCTGCATATTTTTGATTACGTTACTAAGGGATTTGTTCCGTTTAGTATCAAGCAAGTGAATCATCTATTAAAAATCAAAATATGTACAATAGAGTAATACTTTTCCGGTAAAAAAAAAAACCCACAATGAAAAAGTTGAACAATACAGTTTAGTGATAAACAGGGCAGCAACCTAATTTGTGCTATGTATTTAATACTGTCAGGCATGACAAAAAGTACATAAAGAATGTACCTCTTTCTTAACGGTGTGTGTTTTTTGTTTTTGTTTTTGTTTTTGTTTTTTTTTAATTTTATATATAGCCAGGAATAAGAGGTATGATTCTGAGGTCATTGCTCAGGTAAACATATAATTTGATTATTTTGGGGCTGTTTTGTTAACTAAAAGCTTGTAGGGTCAATCCTGGAGTTTATATTGGGGTGGAGTATGCTATGTATGCTATACTAATTGACCAAAACTAGGTAGGATAGCTTTGACCAGGCATAATGATCTTGGTTTATTTGGATAACGCTGCTTGACTTCTTCTTTGGTTTTCCTACATTGCAACACACCTATCAACAAATCAAAATCTTTATGGCTAACCATTCAAAGGCAGCTAGCTAGTTTAGAACGAAAACTCAGCCCTTTATGCAGTATATACTTTATACTGATGTGTGAAACTATAGGAATGGTGGTACTACCTTTAGGAAATACTCACTGATAGGTGGCAACAGGCAACAGTGGGATACAAAATTATCCTTTTAGGTCTATAATCTCAAATCACAACATTTAACGTATATAGAAGAAAAGAAAAATGTGGGTAGTATAGCTGGGTCTTGCAGAGATTTTTTTTTGAAGTGATTACGAAGGTACATGACAAAATCTGTTTAGCTACTGTGTCTAAGCTTCTAAGCTATTTGTTGATCAATAGTTTTCATGCCCTAGAGGATGTAAGATTGTGGATAGATTTCTCTTCTTTCTTCCATGATTTTAAAGTTAAGATGTAAACCTGTGTTTTTTAAAAAAAATCAGGAAACAGTATGAACTATCAGGAATCCATTTAACCATTTTATTATTTTCGACAGAGTATCCTTTCATTTAGTTTGCAATCACAGTGCCTAAGGACTTTGATACATTCAAGTAATGATGCTTATCAGTGTATGTGCACTGTGTCTATCCTGGCTATATTTTCCTTCTTGCAGCTTCATTCTGTTCTTCTCCTGGAGATGTTACTGTACTTCAGAATAGGAAACTGTTTAGGGAGGACTTGTAAAAAAATTCTCTCATTATAGGAAGGTCTAGAGCCCTCTCAATTTCCTGCATAGATTGCCTGGAGTTTGCTGAACAGCTAATATTTCAATTTCTATTTAAATAAACAGCAGTAGAACTGACTTGATAAGTGTGCCACTAAATAGATCATGTTACCACTTAACTTAGGGCTAATGCTTAACAGCCTGGTTTGCTCCATTTTGATAGCAATATTCATGTAAAGGCCAGGCAGTTCCAACACAGAAACAAACAGTAGTATTATATTGTGCTGCAGCAGCAATTATATTTGGTTGTCTGCAACTGGAAAGTTAAATATCTAGCATGTGAATGTACATTAAGCAATTTTTTAATTAACTAGAGGAAACAAAGACTAATTCTATTCTAAATCTAAAACATGTTTAAAGTCTGTGATTGCACGGATACCATATATCAAAAACTAGGAAATCTAACCTGATAGTTTTGTCTGCCATTAGCTTTTCCTGTTACAGAATGAAAATGAGAAGTAGAGGTGCCATGCTTGACCTCGTGCTCGCCAACAGGGAAGGGCTGGTTGGAAATGTGATGCTCCAGGGCGGCCTTGGTTGCAGTGATCATGAGATGGTCGAACTCAAGATCCTCAGGACAGTGAGAAGAGCATGCAGCAAGCTCACTGCCCTGAACTTCAGGAGAGTAGGCTTTGGCCTCTTCAGGAACCTGCTTAGTAAGGTTCCATGGGATAAAGCTCTAGAGGGCAGGGGGGCCCATGACTGTTGGTTGGTATTCAAGGATCACCTACTAGAAGCTCAGGAGTGTTGCATCTCAACTAGAAGGAAGTTTAGCAGGAGGGCCAGGAGACCTCCTTGGATGGATAAGGAGCTGCTGAGGAAAATTCGAAGGAAAAAAGAGGCTTCTAAAGGGTGGAAGCAAGGGCAGGTGGCCTGGGAAGAATACAGGGATATTGTCTGGGAAGCTAGGGACCAGGTTAAGAAAGCTAAGGCCCACTTGGAATTAAACTTGGCTAGGGATGTTAAAGATAACAGGAAGGGATTCTGTAGGTACACTGTGAATAAAAGACAGGCTAGGGACAGTGTGGGCTCCCTCCGGAAGCTATCGGGAGAACTGGCTACCCTGGATTTGGAGAAAGCTGAGGTTCTTAATGACTTCTTTGCCTCAGTCTTCACCGGCAAATGCTCTGACCACACCACCCAAGTCTTGGAAAGCAGATGCAGGGACTGTGAGAATGAAGACCCTGGGCCCACTGTAGGAGAGGTCAGGTTTGAGACCATCTTAAGAACCTGAACATACACAAGTCCGTGGGATCTGATGAAATCCATCCGCGGGTCCTGAAGGAGCTGGCAAATGAAGTTGCTAAGCCACTGTCCATCATATTTGAAAAATCATGGCAGTCAGGTGGAGTTCCCGATGACTGGAAAAAGGGAAATATAACCCCAGTTTTCAGGAACGGGAAAATGGATGGCATGGGGAATTACAGACCAGTCAGTCTCACCTCTGTTCCTGCAAAAATCTTGGAGCAGATTCTCCTGGAAGGAATGCTGAGGCACATTAAAAACAACAAGGTGGTTGGTGACAGCCAGCATGGCTTCACTAAGGGGAAGTCCTGCCTGACCAATTTGGTGGCCTTCTGTGATGGGGCTACAGAACTGATGGACAGGGGTAGAGCAGTTGATGTCATCTACCTGGACTTGTGTAAAGCCTTTGACACTGTCTCACATGACATCCTTCTCTCTAAGTTGGAGAGACATCAATTTGATAGGTGGACCACTCGGTGGAAAAAGAACTGGCTGGATGGCCGCACGCAAAGAGTAGTGCTCAATGGCTCAGTGTCCAGCTGGAGACCAGTAATGAGTGGTGTCCCTCAGGGATCAGTGTTGGGACCGGTCTTGTTCAACATCTTTGTTGGTGACATGGACAGTGGGATTGAGTGCGCCCTCAGCAAGTTTGCCGATGACACCAAGCTGTGTGGTTCAGTTGATACATTGGAGGGAAGGAATGCCATCCAGAGGGACCTTGACACACTTGTGAGGTGGGCTGATGCCGACCTGATGAAGTTTAACCATGCCAAGTGCAAGGTCCTACACCTGGATGGGAGCAATCCCTGGCACTGCTATAGGTTGGTTGGAGAAGAGATTCAGAGCAGCCCTGTGGAGAAGGACTTGGGGATGTTGGTTGATGAAAAAATGAACGTGAGCCAGCAGTGTGCGCTTGCAGCCCAGAAAGCCAACCGTATCCTGGGCTGCATCAAAAGGAGCGTGACCAGCAGGTCAAGGGAGGTGATCCTGCCCCTCTCCTCTGCTCTCATGAGACCTCACTTGGAGTACTGTGTACTATTCTGGTGTCCTCAACATAAAAAGGACATGGAAGTGTTAGAACAAGTCCAGAGGAGGGCCACAAAGACGTTCAGGGGACTGGAGCACCTCCCATATGAAGATAGGCTGAGAAAGTTGGGGCTGTTCATCCTGGAGAAGAGAAGGCTGAGTGGAGACCTCATAGCAGCCTTCCAATACCTGAAGGGGGCCTATAGGGATGCTGGGGAGAGACTCTTCATTAGGGTCTGTGGTGAGAGGACAAGGGGTAATGGGTTCAAACTTAAACAGGGGAAGTTTAGATTGGATATGAGGAAGAAATTCTTTACTGTAAGGGTGGTGAGGCACTGGAATGAGTTGCCCAGGGAAGTTGTGAATTCTCCATCCCTGGTGTTGTTGAAGGCCAGGTTGGACAGAGCCTTGGGTGGCATGGTTTAGTATGAGGTGTCCCTGCCGATGGCAGAGGGGTTGGAACTCAATGATCTTAAGGTCCTTTCCAACCCTTACTATTCTATGATTCTAAGTACCAAGTCATTATATGTGTGGTGTGTAAAGACAGACAGTATTCCTTGGCAGCTTTAGACAGATAGCTCTTGATTTTCCTGACTTTTGTTAGACTCCACAGTACTTAAAACACTTCTGAGAAGTTGCCATTATCTCTTCTTTTATGCTTAAAATGTATACATGCCGCCAGGAAAGCACCAGTGGAAGCTGATAAAGTTTCTTCTTTCAGCCATTTAGTTTTGCTTTAGTAAATGCATAAAGAATCAGAATGTTAAACCTGTATGTATTATCAGGGTCATTCAGGCCTTGAGAAAACAGAATCAAATTCTGTGATGTTGATTCTTTAGTTGCAGAACGTTTTCATGTATGTTGTACATGAGCTAGATGTGTGTGTGAACAGTTTAGAAATTAAGTCAATGGAGAATGGCCACTTAAGTGTTCCTATTTTTGGAGTTGCCAGAGATGCTGGCAATACTGTAGGCAGGTTCTGAAGGAAGTTGCAAAAACCTGTATAGACCATCTTCCAGAATTGAGTCTGAACAGGATCTTTAGCTGTATCCTGGTATGAGAGAAACTGTGGCTGCTTCAGGTCTTAGACTTTGAAGGCTGCTGAGCAAACCTGAGTAGTTCAGCCGTGATGGAGTCATGATAGGTCAAAAGTTGGTATCTGATAACATATTATTTTTATAAGTGTACAGAAATTTGCCTCTTCCAACTGATTACAAAGCCCAGAGAACTGGCAAGGCAATACTTGCTATATATGCTAGGCAAGAATGTACTGTCAGCCATCTATGGACCAGCAGACATTGCCATGCAACCTATAAGGTCAAAAAGCAGGGCAGGGAAAGCAGCCTGGAGTACGTTACCATGCTGGGAGAGGGACAGATTGTTTCACCCTCTCTTGCTATCCAGTTCCGTGTTACTTGTCGTTGAAAGCTCTGCTGGCTTTCGCGGGGGGGTACCTGAGGGCTTCTGATGGCAGGCATGTTCCTCCAGGCTTTAAAGAATGTTAGTGCTCTTGTAAGAGTAAGATTCAGAAGAAAGTAAATGTGGACCTTGGAGAAGCTTTACTTTTAATTCTGTATACCTTTTCCATGCAGTTTTCTCTTTTCCTCTGAATAACCTAAGCATGTTAGAAACCTGTATGTAAGAAAGAATACATGACTGTTGTTTGCCTTTTACATTTGTTTAGAGAGGATAAAGGGACATTAGAACTTCCAAATAGACAGGATACTAGTACACTGTTTAATTAATCCTCCACTCTTAAGAGAGAAATACTGTAGGCAAGTATGTTTATTCTCACTTTTCCAGTTGGGAAACTGAAGCAGGAAGGTTTCAAGATGGTTTGGGTCCTAGCCAGAATTCGAACTTGGAAGATATGGCTCATTTCCAGGCCTATGCTTAAATTGCAGACCATCTCTCTTTCTTTTTCTTATGCAATATTTTGTATTAAAGATAAGACTTTTTATACCATTACATATGCAGTTAGAAATAGTTCTTTATGTGCTTGGATCTGCCTTTTCTCCATGGCTTTTGATGGAGCATATGTCTGCTTGATTCATGCTCTAGTGAGGATGCAGACTGTTCATAACAAATCTGTCGTTTATTCCTGTTTTCTTCCTGCCTGAAGGGGACTGCTCTCTTATGCAGTGGGCCATGCCACTTTGTAACATCAGTTCTGTTACAGTGAATTTAAGATTACAGCAGATTCTGGCAGGCCATGGAGTTCACCCATCTTGCTCTTAGTTAACTAGCCATGACCTCCCACCATATATGTAACAGAACATCTGTATCTCTCTTATTTGTAGCTATGCAAGTAAGGCCTGAAATACAAACCCACTCCTTCGTAGCACAGTGAAGAAACAAGTTAAGTTAAACCTCCAGAAACTTTCTTTTAATTCATTTTGTCCTTGCATTTTTCTGCATTTATTTCATCCTGTCTTTCTGTTTTACGACTCAGCAATATATTCTGTCTTGAAAACAACATTAAGTGTAGTTACATGCACACACACTGAGAGGAGAATATCCCCCCACAGTGTTTACAGCAACACCTCTAGGTGACGGCAGGCAGTAAGCTTTCTTTTTATAGAGCTCCAGACTACAGATCATTAGCTTGATATGGTAGCTCAGTGGTGCAAAGTCATTTGAATATTTATTACCCTGCTTAAGACTTTCGCTTTTCAAGTGGGAAATAAATGTGATAAGACCCCCTTTCTATCCTCTTGCCTGATATGCTAAAGCACAAATATATATAATGGATTTTAATTGTATTTCCTTGAATCTCTGTATTAGAGACCAGCAACTTGGATATCTGTAAGCAAAAAATGTGTGTTGAACAGCTACTCAAGTTACTCAAGCTTGCAAAGTCTTTTTACAACCTTCCCTCAAAGTTTGATAGGATATTCAGCTCCAGAAACGAGTTGAATTTTCAAAAATTAATATATAAATATTAATATGTAATATACAAAAAGGAAGCTTTATAAATGTGTATTTGAATGGGGCACTGTTACTTAAGTGAAGTACAAATTTAAAGGCCCCTTAAAACTGGACTTTGCCAACAGTAATAGATTTTGAGAAACAGCGACAAACCAAACATTGTGTAAATGAAGGTTTGTGGGGGGGAAAAAAGCCAAACCTATTACAATACGATCAGCAAGACAAGAAAGCCAGCAGCCTGCAACAGAAAGGCAGAGGCAGGCTTCTGAATATATTTTAAAGGTAGAATGTTGTCAGTGTGTTTTCATTTAGCTATTTTAAGATGTCCATGTTTCACTTGCTACAGTCACAAATTTTAACTGTGAATAATAGGAATCATTATATGGGTGTAAATGGTATATTGACTACGTTTCTCAGGCTCAAACACACCTTCCTTGTTGGCAGGGGAAGGCAATGAATGAGGCATTTTATTAAAACTGGTGCTTGTGGTTCTAATCAAAGGTCACTGGTTAGCTCTCACTTTTCTGTCTCAGATTTGTCTAGATGTTTGATCAGGGGGCTGCAATGAAATTATTATGACAAAGACTTTGTACTAGGCAGTATCTGTCTGCTGAAACTTGAAAGTCTTTGCCACAGTGATGCTGACAGCATGTGAATGCTGAAAGAATGTGCAAGAAATGTTATGTCTTAAAGAAACCTTTACAAAGCATCATCTTCCCTTTGTGATACGTTTGAAATCATTTCACTTGCTATTAAGGTACGAATGAAAAGGTGTTTCATTGATTAAAGGTGGCGTGTATTTTTTTTTAACTGTACTGTATGCTTTAAGACAGTCTTCCCATTACTTACTCTGCTCAGTCCCTGCTGCACACAGCAAGCTCATTAACATGCAGATATGCAGTGATTGAAGTCGGGTTGCCTTTTACATTGGAGTTGTCTTGATATAATGAGCTTCTCTTTAATGTTCAAAAAACTGTTGTTACTTTCTAAAAGGGGTTTGTTTGTGAATTTCATTAAATTTAATTCCATCTTCAAACAATTTCAGTATTGTTCATTTTACTACAATTAACACGCTTGCTGCTGTGAAAAGTATATTTTTTTTTTTTAACAGATGCATTTTAACTTTTAGGCAATCTATGGTGGTGGTGTCATTAATGTTGAATGAGACATTTCCTATTTAACTCGTGGATTCAATATTTTAATTGGTGCCCATGTGCAAAAGTAATAGAAAAAAGTAGGTTGGGGTTAGTCTAACCGTTTTTCCTCTTGGACTGGATAGGCAGCATTCAGTCAGGGAGAAGGAAAAAAACCACTTACTATGCCAGCTTTGTTTTCTTTGTTAGATTAGGCCAGACAAATGGAGAAGGAAATGCATCAGTCAGATAATCTGTCTTTGTTAAAGAGAGCATTATATGATGCAAACTTAGAAAGGATTTTTGTAATTTTGTGCTCAGTATCTCTGATTTAAAAAGATTTGGTCTTTCAGGAAACATAAGGTAGAAGCTTACTTGCTATGAGGTCAAAAGACAGTGAACATCCAGTTGCTAAGATTTTGAGTCTGAGCCCTCAGTGTAATTTCACAGTTTATTTGATGCCAGTGCCTCTTGGAAACTGTCTGTAAAAGAAAATGAGACATAGCATTTAAGAAGTGATTTGCTTGGAAAAATGAAGGTGATATCAGAGTGAAGGTGGAGTGGGAAGCAAAACTACACTGGAAATACTTTAACTTTTCAATAAATGCAACTTCAGCACTCTAAGATACATTGTTATTGTCCTACAAGTCTCTCATGGATTAGAAACCACCTGACATTATGTATGATAAGGGTGAATTACAATAGGGTACAGAAGCAAACAGAACTAAGTTCTTTAACTTGAGCAAATGGAGCAGGGAAAATAAGAAATAAGTTTACATCTTGCCATATTAACTTCTAAAATTTATTAATTTTTTAAATAAACTTCTAAAGCTCTGTTGCTGAAAGAGTTTTGTATGAACAGTGTCTATGTATAAAATAGTGGTGTTAACAATTGGCCTTGATACGAAGGTAATGCTATCACCTTAATTTGAATTTTCAGATCTGCATGAAGAAGGATTAAGTACAGATAACTCAGGTTACTATGGTAGAGTTTTTTGGTCCTGTGAAGAGTGCAGGGATAAAGAAGTGTTGAATGTGATTTGAACAACTGAAGAAGCTCTGGTAGTGGCTTTGGAGCTACTAGCTTTTGGAAAGTTTTAGATTAACTTCTTGATGTAGCTAGCAGAAAGTCTGGTACAGATTAAAAATGACAGCATTTTGTATGCATATGACGTTGAAAGCAGTTTGTATTTGCAATAAGATGGGATACTACTTTGTTCATATTTGGATGCTATTGCAGTACTTTATAGAAAGGAACATTTTTATTTCCATTTGTGCTATTGTAACAAATGGAAGTGATTAAAATATTCTACAACTATTAATATAAATGTTTCATTATTATCACTGCAATTGTAAATTATCTTTTTCTTATTTTATACCTTATACCTTTAGTATATTTTTGAATGTTCCATGGAGTATTTGGACTTTCACTGCTGTCTCTGGGAAAACATTCCTTAGGTTGATGGATTTATTATCACTATCTGTTCCATCAGTATTGAATTAATTTCCTTTACTTAACTGATTTCTCCCTTGGTGAATCTTCAGTAATAACCTGAACAACCTATGATGAGAATCTGCGTTTAAAATTTACTGAAACTTCCAAGATTAACTTCTTTCAAAGTGTAATTCTTAAACATGTTCTGAACTCTGTGTTTGTGTTCTGGATTTTGTTTTTATAGCACTATTCCATTTATTTAACCTGAGATTTTATTTATTTATTTATTTATTTATTCCTCTTGGAGAAGCTTTGCTGTCTTACAGATGAAAATGTTCTCTGTGTAGAAAGCACAGTTTATCTGAACTTCAGGCTCTTTTATGCTGTGAGTAGAAAGAGAGGGTCTCCTATTTGCATTGCTTTTATGATTCTGGGAACGTCAGTACAGAAAGCCCTAGCTCCTAATTTAGGCATTTACACTAGACATCTGAAGTGAAGTGGTGTGAATATTCCCTGATAAGAATTTATCAATTCCTTGGTAATGATAGAGTGTGAGAGTAGCTTTATTGCTGCCAATGAAGTTGATGTTAGTGAAAATTTCCAGGCAAGTAAGAGTAGCAAATGGGGCATCTTAGTTATAGAAATTTAATTTCAATACAGACATCTGCTGAAAATGAGAGACTTGATCTTCATGAATGTTCTCCTTATCTGTTACAGGCCCTTAGGCACATTATGGAGTCCCATTAAAAGCAAGGAAGGCTTTTTTGGGCTCATGACTCAACTGTAGAGTAGCTCCAATTACAAAATCAGACCATTAATTGAGCTAGGCCTCACTGATTTCCTTTTTTTTCCTTTTTCTTTCCTTTGAGAGATTTTTCTGTTTTCCTCACTCAAAACCGGTTGTTAATACGTTGCTCAGATCAGTGATCTTTTTGTTTTGCCTTTCTGGTTTATCACCATCCTGTTTAAATGTTGGGTTTTTTTAAATCTTAAAAATGTTTACATGCTTGCACAAGAAAATTTTGTTGAAATAAACTAGAGACTTCAAGTAGACGGGTAGCTCCAAGGATATGCAGTGCCTGCTTGAAATGGCTTATAGTTTGTTAAAATCAAGTGACATTCAGTACGGATACTATGAAGAGAAAAATCAAAATAGACACCTAATTATAATTACTTTTTTTCCTGTCATTATATCCGTACGTGCAGAACAACTGATTTGAGATCACAACAGCTCGATTTGGTAGGTACAAAGGTTTTTCCTTCCTTTTTTCCATCATCAGCAGGATGTAATGTAATTTCTTACACTGACCGAAGTCTGAAACTTCCTCAAATCAATGGCTATGCTACCTGAATAAGTGGAATTAATTAATAGTTTATGAATGCTATTGAGGTTGTAGATGCTACAGATTATTTATACAAGTAAAATCCAAAGACTAAGCCTCTGATTTGGTCTTATTTTTCACATATGGCTCTTCCAGGTGGACACAGTTGTTGTGGTAGCATATACTTTCATTACTATTGAGGAAATGTAATTGAGACCTAAGAGCAATACTCAAGTGAAAGGGGGTAGGATACATTTGTGAGAAAGGCTTTGCAGTTTTCGAATGAAGAATCCATTGGCTTTCTTCCAGATTTTCATGATCATTTTGAAATTTTAGTCCAAACTGCCAGTTCCTTTTGTTAGGTGAAAAATAAGGTTTATTTATGAAGCTAGCCATTCATGCCTGTAACTCTGTGCGGTGTGGGACAGTCAAATAGGAACAATACAGGATCACTTCAGTCTGAATCTTATATAGTACAGAAGGATTGAATGCAACAGTTGTCTGTCATCATTTTAATACATTTTTGGATGGAGTGGATCTTTTTACGTGGAAAAGGGGTATCAGCTCTGGGCCCCTCACTACAAGAGAGACATTGAGATGCTGTAGTGGGGCCAGATAAGGGCAATGGAGCTGGTGCAGGGCCTGGAGCACAAATGTGATGGGGAGTGGCTAAGGGACCTGGAGGGTTTAGTCTGGAGAAGAGAAGGCTCAGGGGAAACCTTACCACTCCCTACAACTGCCTGACAGGAGGATGGAGCCAGGAGGGGGCTGATCTCTGCTCCCAAGGAACAAGGGACAGGACCAGAGGAAACGGCCTCAAGCTGTGCCAGGGAAGATTTAGACTGGAGATTGGGAACAATTTCTTCCCCAAAGGGTGCTCAGGCATTGGAACAGGCTGCCCAGAGCAGTCATGGAATCACCGTTCCTGGAAGCGTTTGCATGCAGTGTAGATAAGGCCCTCAGTGACATGTGTTAGTGGTGGCCTTGGCAGTGCTGGGCCACGGTTGGACTTGATGATCTTAAAGGTCTTTTCCAACCTCGTTGATTCGATGTTTCTGTATAGTAAGTATATATTAAAATCTGTGTATGAGTGGGCACATGCATGTGTGTGATATTGGAGGAAATGCTAGGTTTGTTGTTAGATAACAGCTTGTTTCAAAGCTGAGCCAAAAACCCCAGTTAGTGTCAGATCAGTAACATACTAAATATAGGGGCATGTAAGCTCCTGTATGAAAGTACAGGAGGTTGGGATGGGTGGCAGAAATAGGTCTGCTATGATATGTATTGATAAGGGAAGGTCTCAGGGGGAAAAAAACCAATCATATGCTAAAAATACTGTCTAGGGAAGTAGTACCAAAATGATCCCATGGACACTGATGTTCTCAGAGTAGGAACATCTAAAGTTAGAGCTCTGATTCATGTTGTCACTTCAAAGTGGATGTGGTGGACTTCTGAAAGGTGCTTTCCCTTAGAATCAGGAAGGAGGAGATGTTTGCCAAATGCCTCTCAAGATTGGGCCCCCTTTAACTTGGTCACCACAGGAGGAATTTCAGAGTCTTCCTTTTGAAGCTCCTGTTAAAGCTGCTTTACCAGTTACGTATTAGAAACAACTACCATAGGTGCAAGTCTTACCCTAACATAATCTTTAATTCACGCTACACTTAAAACAAGCCTAATTACTCATGGATTCTCAGAGAAACCACCTATAGTGCAGATGGGACCATACCTCTTTCTAAACCATTTGTACAAAGGTCCCCCATTTTAACTGTAACATAGATAACGCTTTGATATGAGCACTGAAGAAGCTAAACATTCAATTTAGTATGCCAATACCATGAAAGATGTAGAAATAGCTGAACTATAAATACTGTAAATCTTTCAAAAGATTGTCCAGAAATGACTGACCTTTTGTAAATCATATAAATCATGTTATTGACATTGAAAATTTTCCTCTGATGTTTTTATTATTTACGTTAGGCTTTCTATATAGAATGCCAGATACATATCATGTTTTAGATTAGGTTCATTTAGCTTTACACTTCCCTGGCATATGGGATGCAAAAAGCCTTTTTACCACTTTATCACTGTGGTTTTAGGTAATTTGTCAGAAAGTACTAATTTATCCTAAAGTTTACAGAGATAATTAGAGGACCTTTTTTTTTTTATTATATATTATATTTTTTTAAAAAAACTGCTTTCAGTGTCGTGCCCACAGAAATGTAAGCAAAAAATGAAATATAAGTTTGGTTATCTAAATTGATTGGAATAATTCCAATAACTTCTTGGAATTTTTAGGTTAAGCAGAAAGAGAGTGAAACACATTCTGTTTGGTCAGACTGTGCTTTCAAGATGCATTTTTTTCGAGTCTAAATTATTTGCCTGCCACTACTTCAGCACTTTATAGATAAAGATTTTGGCATACCCTGTAAACTGGAGAATACCACGCATTGTGCGTCTGTATCAGATATACTGTAACTGAGGAGACTGTTTTCCCTGACCTGAAATGCTTGAGATCCTCAGTACCCTTGCCTCAACCAACATGGAAATATACTGATTTATGTTTTCGGATTTTTAATATTGGCACATCAAGCTGTGAGGTGCGAAGAGTAAGGTGTGAAAAAGTGTGAAGTTGCAGCTTAGCATTTTCAAGTCATGAGAGAGATTTTTTTAAACCTCTTAAGGAAGCACATGACAAAATAGTCTGTCAGAAGTGCCAGCAGGTGTGGCTCTCAAAATGCATTGTCCTAAAACTTATAGGAATGGGGGGCTTCAGAGACTGAGGCCCTGCAATGATTGTGGCTGCTTTACTGCCAGAATGCAAGTCACTTTGCAGACACAACATGCCCCAAGATGAGCTTTGCACATTTAGGTGACAGACTGATAAGCAGCTAAATTTTTTGGAACAAAACTCAAAAGTCATTCTAGCAGGAGTATTTTGCATTCACAGATAGCTGTACATTGTTCCATACATTTTGTGTTTCCAATAATGCATGTTGTTTTCTGATAACAAGTTACTGCTTTGGAGAGCAGGCCTTCCTGCTGTTGCAATAATATCAACAGGAAGACGCTGGACTGTTACTGCTGTTGCCTATAACCTGTGTTGTTTTGGAAAATAATGTTTTAGGCAAATGGAAATATATTTTATACTTTTTGTTTTCAATTCTATGTTATATCCAGCTATGTTCATCCTAAGATGGGGATGCAGAGCAGCAAAAGAAAGCACTGGAGAATAATCTAGTCAGAAAAAGCTGAGCAGAAAAGCCAATTTGCTGATCATCATTCAGCCTAGAAATATTTAGGAATAATTTAGAAATAAAAGTAAAATTTAAGTTAAAAATGTTTAAGGGAGGAAGCTGAAAGTATTAACCATTTTCTCTGAAATAGATGTTAAAAGCATCTGACTGATGTTCTTTTAAATACAGGCCTTTAATTTGTACTGAAATGTGTTTAACATGGATAGTATACCCATGAAAAATCCAAACTGCAAAAATAAAAATGCTTTCATTAGATGCAAGAATATGTTATATTTACTTTACACCTTTGTTGTCCATGCTGGTGTACTGATGAGAGTACAGGTGTGTATGTCTGTGTACATGCATGTGCATTGCAAGCAGAATGGAGCTGGTCAAGCAGTTTGTCCTGAAAACTGCTGTGAAAGAGTCTAATATGGTTTGACTTTTTTACACCATGTCTGAGTTATGACTCTACTTTAATTTACCATCAGGACTTGAACAAGGTGTCTAACTACTTCTAGGTACCATGATTTGCTATTATACTAATGACAGAAATTACTAAGAATCTTTGCTGCCTTATTGACTGTTTAAAGTACTTAGTATTTCTAAGTGAGCTCATGCTTTGAGGAGGTTTGTCCAGAAAAACATTTCAAAAAGCAGTCCAAAAGAACAGTGTGGAAATTTGCAAGTCAAACTGTGATTTATAATATTATTTTTCGAAGTAGCAACCGCAAAAATAATAGTGTTGCTGGAGCCAACAGCAGTATTTTGAAATGGTAGGATCTAATGTATGAGGTTATTGCATATGAATGGAGAGATATGTTATTGCAGTGATATATTTTATTACTTGCTTCTGTTTTTATTAAGGATAATGAAAACCTTCTGTTTGGCCCTGTGAACAAAACTAATGTGACCTTTCATGTGACCCACCTGTAGTGCTTTCACAATCGATAATAGTTACCTCATGTTAGGGTGATCTGGAAAATAACATGTGCTAGCACCACAGAAAATAACATTTGTGTTTCTGTAGTTTGAATTTGTATTTACCTCAGATCTGAAATTAAGGAAAATATAGGTTATCTAACAAAATGCTTAAAAGGCAAAGTATTGTTGTAAGAGCATTGTCTGTGTTACTAGCAGATATGTTTACAAAGGCATTCAGCTGCTGAATCATAGTTGTAAATCTGCAGAATTGCCTTAAAATCTGTAATTTTTAATGGTATCAAAGATGGTGGGAAAGTCCAATTAAGTATTTTGCAAGTTAGGAGAGTACATGGATTAAAAAAGTTGGTGTATCTATGGATGCAAGCTTTCCTGCTTATTAATTTAAAAAAAAAAAAAGACTTTTTTTCTTTTCTGTTTCATGTAGTACATGGCATTAATTTTTTTTTGAGTGGAAATTCCTAGAAGCCTGAATGATTTCTAGACATTATTCTTCCAGTTGTATTTAGATCTTGATTCTGGAAACAAACGTTTAACATGGATAGTGTAATGTTGTTTTTCCTGGGGTCCCTGGTAACTGTATTAGACTTGTATTGGGATGACTTATAGGTTATAGGCATAAGGATTTGCAGGATCAGGACCCTAATTTCAAAGGGGTTTTCACATGTGGTTTTGAAGTACATGTGCTACTGCTGAATTTGCTCAACAAACCAGAAAGGCTCTTTCCCTTTGGAGCCCGTATGGTTTGTCTTGTCAATGGCTTGCAAGCTAAGAAGGATTTACACATTGGATCAATGATCCGTGAAATAAGGGGAATTTCCACAGTGCCTGTCAGTGACAAGTTAGTGTGACCACACAGTATGCATTTTCAGAATTAATATGTATGCAGAAATATATGACTGTATAAGGGATTATTATGCGATACTGCCTAGTGGTCAGGGAAGTAATAATGTGTTGTGTATTAGAGGGACCCTTGTCATTTCCCCATTTCTTTTGGCTAGATTAAAAAATGTGTGTGTACATTCTGTGCCAATAGTATCTGTTGTTGTAGATGAATCAACAAAAATTAGACCCACTTAACACAAGAGATCTCTCAGTACTATTTCCCTCTAGTCATGTCAATGAAATTTTTCTCTTCTCACCAAGTAGATGTCCCAGGTGCTAAAGATCAGCAGTAGGCTAGAGTTACAAAACTGGTCAAATGTCCTCAAATGAAAGTGTTCTCTCACCAGCACCTTTGTAGTTAAGCCATGATACTGTCAGTTTGAGTGCCTCCTTATGGCAACTTCTAAATTATGACATGGAGAGGGAGGTATCCTATTAAGTACGTAGGGTTTGATCAAAAGCCCCTTTGAAGTCAATAGAAAGATTCCTATTGACTTAAACAGGCTTTGGAATAAGTCGTTAATTATGAGGTACTCAATCAGGCACGTAATAAGCTTCTTATTGCCTAATTATGTACAACGGTAACTTTAGACCTGTGACCTATCTGTAGGTTGGACTCCTTATCTTCCAAAAGCTCTGTACTACAAACTGCAAGAGCAACATCCCAGGTCCTTTTCCTTATGTCCTTTTCCTTAGTTCCTTCCCTTGCCGTTAAGAGTCTAACCCTAATCTGCAGTTCAGCTCTTCTGCTTTGAGTCTGCCAGCAGGCTCATACCTTCTGTTCCCCATTATTGTACTGTAATGATGACGATAGGGACCAGGTTGTACAGTAAACCTCAAATCTTGTCCATAAACCTGTCGAAGTTCTTGGGACCAGCAGCAGACTGAGCATTGCCATGCAGAAGACCTGCAGGTCTGGATCTCATCTTTGTCAGCATGCCTGTTTCAGCTATACTAGCAAGAACACTTTTTGGTTAGACTTCTTCATTACAGAGGAAGCTAAATAGTGCAGATATTGCAGCCAGGAGCTGCATTGTCTGCTGTAAGGAGTCTCCATGGGAACATCATCCAGGGAGGTGATATGAGCTTGTCTTGGTCTTCTGCCTCTTCTTCAGCCCATTTGTTGACTGCCTGGTATGTACCAGAACGTCTCCGGGGGTACATAGCTAGGGAAAGCAAATATGGTTAAGAAAGATAAATGATTCTTGCAGAGGACACTTGACAAATGGAGTTTTACTGTAGTTTACCTTGAGCAGTGTGTAAAGGATCACTGAGTATTTGGAAATAGGAGAGTGTTAGCATCAGGATGAGCAAGTTATATGTTGAAAAGACAGCTTATAGGGTGCCTCAACACAGCTGTTTTTAAGTCATCTGGATTTCAGTATTCCTGGTTATTCTTTTGAGATCTCTCTTAAGGAAGTATTTGCTGTTGAGACAAATTTAAGTCATGAATTGACAGGCATGTTGTACCCCCCCCCCCGTCTGTAGTAGGGTATTTTGCACCTGTTTTTCAGTAATGGTGTAGTTCTGACGCTTTGTATTAGAATTTTTCATGACTGCTGGCAGTAGTGCTCTTAATCACAGTGTTAAATAAGTATGAATTTAGAGAAAGCTTGGAAGAGAGTGACATATGAAACAATCCTTTTTGCAAGTTTTTAATGGGCATCTATTTCGTATGTTCTTTCTAGCTGTGAGGTTTAAAGGTAGGGTCAGAAAAAAAAAAAAAACCAAAAAGAGAATGCCAGAGGTTTGTATTGTGCTTTTAACCTCTTTCTTTGCTTTTTGTCGTTACTTGTCTTAGCAAAATCTAATTTAGATTCTGAGCTGCTTATATTCCAAGCAATCTGTGGCAGGACTTGTGTCTTAAATTTTCAAAAGACAGTTCATTTTCACTCTGCTCTATATTTGGTTATTCAAGGTCAAGATACCCAGAAAGACCTAATTTTTAAATGATGCATGGACAGGGTTTCCTGGCAGTCTGGTATCCAGAAGGTATCTTGCACCCCTCGTGGGTTGGTTGTTGTTTTTTTTTTTTGAATTCTGAAAACACCTATATCTGTTATTTATCTTCAAAATACTTGGTGTGTATTGAAGATAATTCAAGAGGGGAGTACGGATTGGCATTTTCACTTAGAACAAGTAAGCAGCATTAGTTTTTATGCTTTGAAAAAATAATACTGATATTTGGTTAAAAATACCCCAATGTTTTTCATATACTAGAAGTATTTCTGTCAGCCATTCATCTAACATGTTATTCTTTTCCCAGATCTTTTCTCTGTTGTTTCCTTATTGCAGCAATCATCAAAACCATTTAAAGAGTTTAATTTAAACTGAAATGATTCTCCATAGAATAAACAGAATATCTCACCTGTGAAGGATGATTGCATTTTCTAAATTTGTTTAAAAAGGAAGGACCTTCATGATTCACAAGAGTTCTACTTGCAGTTTGTATGTTGGAGAAATCTTGCATACTTTAGGTCTGAAAATAAAGCACTGCTGTGTTTGAGTGCTGTTAGCAATTTAATCTTTCATATTTTTGACACTGAAAGAGTAAGGATCAGCATTTTTATTTGAGCCATTACCTGGCCATATATTGATATATTGCTATTTTTTATTGTGAAAATATGTATTTTTTTCCTCATTATTTGAGTACTTACAATGTGCTGTGTTAAAAAAGGACATTTTAGGTGTCTTCAATAAATTATATACATTAAAAGACAGTTGTGGTACAGATATAGCTTAGACTAAACAAAACCAGGGATACCTTGTTTAAGTATTAGCTTAGAGTTCTGATGCATCTTCCTCATGTGTGGGTACTTGTCATCCACGTTTGCATACAGCTGAGGCTATTGACTTGCTGTTTAAGCTGCTCTATTTTTGGGAGTAGTTCATTTAGGCATGTCACTTGTGCAAGTCTAAACGAATGCATTTAAGGATGGAGAGTCAAATTCTTCACCTGCACACATTCTGACTCTCCCCAGCAGCAACGCTGGTACATATTTGCTTTGCAAATAAGAGTAGGCTCGCCAGGAACTGTGCAAATGAATTTCCATGACATTCGTGGCAAGAACAGAGTCAGAGGATACTGTGGTACGTCTCAACTGTCTCTTGCAGCCCATACAGAAGTTGAATGGCTTTGCTAGCTACTGAAGCTGTAGGTCCTCAGTGATGGCCTCTGATCAGGCCTGTGGCCCTACCAACCCTCCTACTCCTCCAGAGCATCTCAAACTGTGTAGCACACACGAACAGCTAATCCATTTATGCAGCAGCATCTGGCTACTCCAGATTTTCAGTAAGAACAGGGTCTTTCAGTAAGATTTCAGTTTCTCTGATTTGTTAAATACCCTATGCTCTCTTCTCTGTAATTAAACAGATATTTAGATATCGTATTCTACATATCTGCATCTGTGAAAAGATATATTTCATGTATTTTATGTCTGCCTGAATTTGTGAATTTTCTTTAATTTCTTTAGAGGATGGAGACCTTTGGTGAGGGCCTCAAACAAGCCAGATATGCTACTGTTGGTATTTCTCAGACCTCTTGCATGACCCGGCTCTTTTCTTATGTCAGTTACATATTTTTTCCTCTCTATAAAGCTATATTAAAATTGCTTACTGGAATTAATTTACTATGGGTTGATTGCTTCTTATATCTATTACCTACCTTGCAAGTTCAAGGAATTTATTCAATTTATTTAAAGCATCTCATAAGATATGAAATGTCAACATTTTCAATGCAAAATTAGTTGTGTGTGCTTTTGTTTTTAGGCTTAAACTAGAGACTATAAAAGCAGTTTTTGGCACCATCTTTAGGAAAATCACAGTTATCTCAAGACGGAATTTTACAAAAGTAGTGGCTACTTTAAGAGCAGATTTACTTTACTTTTAAATACCAGCTGCAGTTTGGTACAATTGTGTATATCATGTCATCTTTCTTTTCCTTGAAACACCCGACTATCCTTTTTTTCTGCATATTCAGGATTCCCTGTGTCTCTGCTTCTCTGCATTGTCTTCTGCCTTTTCACAGGAGCAGAGTTCTGTTCATCCTGTCATAGTTGTTCTGTATTAAGAACAGTATCCAGAAGTCAAAGGGCAGTTTTGAATGCAGTAGTCTACCAAAAATATATTGGTGTGACAGGATTTCTGTTCATAAAAAGGGGGAAGAAAAATAAATGGGGGGGGGGGAGGAGATGGGGGGGAAGACTGAGCTTATACATTCCCTTACGATTTTAGAAGTTGAAGAGAGGTAAACAGTCATGTTCTCATTTTTCTTGAATGTCTCTCAATTCAGGAGTATTTTGCATGTAACTGGCTGGTTATGATTGCAAATATATGTGTTTAAACATGTTTTATAATTTGAAGTTGTATAGTCTGTTAACTAAAATAATATCCCCAAAGCAGAAGGTCTGTCATAGATGACATAGCTCAGCTTTTATATCCTCTGTTCATCAAAAGAACCAATGAAAATTTCATTCTAATTGGCAGACAGATAGCTTGAAAAATAAACTAAAGGCTGCTGATGCCAGAGCATGAGCAACACAATAATTTGCTAAGACTAATATGGGTGGCTGTAATCTGATCACGTGTGGATCAATGGATTATAATCTAGATTAATTTATCATGTGACTGACAGTTCTAAATTTCAGGAAAATACACTGGCTTTAGTGGAAAAAATAACCATATTTAGTTCAATATAGATATTTTGCAGCCATACAGTGATGGGAAGGTGTTTCCTAATAACTACACAGGAAGTTGAGAAACACATATTAGAACAGGATAAATATATTTTGTTATTGGCAGACTTCAGCTTTTTGTAGTTGAGGTTTACAAAAAGGTGATAGCTTTTCCCATATAATTTTGTATTATAATTAATTATTAGACAATGAGGAACTTCAAATGCATTCAAAACTAAACAGAATGGAATAAGTTTTGACCAGACCCTGAAAAAAATATCTTTCTGGGCTATGCTATTAAGTATTTATTTCCTTATCCTTTCCTTCCTTTTTCCACTTTGCTCCTTCCCTGTTCCTTGCCACTAAGTGGAGGATTGTTTTAATTTTCTAAAGGAGAGGGGATTGTGAATGCTTCTGGAGTGTCAGCTTTAGTACCTAAGCTGTGCTGGTTTATCAAGCTTTTCCAGTTCACTGATGCAAGTGCAAGCATCGAACGGTTCATATACAGCTCTAATTCCAACTTATTTAGCAGTTATTTCTTGAATGGCCCAATTTTACATATGATTAGGTTTTAATTCTTAAATCACAATATAAACTGTGTGTATTAACATACTGTGAAAGTATGTTAATACAAAGGATATGATTAATTTGAAGTGTGAGTTCTGTTTTTCCTGGTACACCAGTGTGCAAACATTGTGGCTTCTGTGAGAACTCATAGTTTGCAGCTGAAGGCAGAATTCATCCTCAAGCAAAAAAAAAGTTGGTGCAGATTTTTAGGATGTGACAAGAATAACATTACAAGATATGTAACTATAGCAAGGCATAACAAGAAAATGATGTTTCTGTGAAAAGCAGACTGCATTTATTTCTGGGCTGATCCTGGTTTCTGATTCACTGTTGTGAAGGCCAAAGCACAGAAATGCATATATTTGTGCATGGGGAGGACTCGGGAAGGCTCTCCTGGGTCCTGTTCCCATTTGGGTAGGTAGGCATGGCGCCAGACAATAGGTCTTGCTCTGTTTTTATCCATCTGCTTCTCCTCACTTGCATTAGAGCACAACTGTAGAAACAACCATGCACTGGGCTCATGATTAGTTCCGAGGCTTTGCAAAAACTGTCCATTTTTCAGAACTGGCAACTCAGTCTTCATGTGCTTGAGAAATTCAGGTCTATTACTATTTTATATCATAGTTCATACAGAATTTGCATCAAAAATATGCCAGAATGCATCACTGTATGAATGGTAAACTGCTAGTTTTATCAGAAAAGGTAAAGCAAGGACATATTATATATGGGGTTTTTATTTTTTTTTAAAGTGAAATGGATATGTTAGGATGCCTCTTTGCTGATGTAGACATTAGACCTGTTTTCTTTATCTCATAGCAAATGAGACTCCACTGTTTCTCTGAAGTTAACATGTAATAAAACTGAAGTAACACGTTAGTGAACCTGCTCCGTTGCTTGGCCTTTTCTAGATGCTGTGAAATTTAAACCAAAATATTAATTCCACTATCCTGAAAGCACCAGCATCTTTCCCTGTGAAAGTTTTCCTGATATAGTGGCTCAAGATTCTAAGGTGTAAATTGACCGATATCTCTCTTAATTTTTATGCATTTTGATTTAATTGTTCCGTTTTGGGGTAGTGTATTCTCACCACACTGTGGTTGTTTTATGTTGCTGTGATGGCAGTAGTTGAAATGAGACACCCCGTAATGCTTTTGTAAAGTGTCAGTAATCTGTTTATCGTTCCTAAAAGTAAATACTTTCATTCTTTTAAGCTGTTGATAGAGACTTAAGAAAGCCACGCTGATGCTCAAAAGATATGAGAATATGACTTGATAGTAATTTGCTACTTGTTACAATATTGTTAACCACAAGAAAATTAAAGGGAAAGAAACTCACAGGAAATATATAAACTATGTTTGGGTTTGAAATCTCTGATGTTAGGAAATCTGCTCTGAGATCCTGTATAGAAATAAGTATGTAATGTGTAGGCTTTTTTTGCCAACAAAGGAGATACTTACTCTTTGGAGTGTCACCCAATGAGAATGACACTCTGTGTAATAAAATGTTTGTTCACTTGCCTGTATATTCTCTTTTGTCTGTCTGCCGGTTTGTCTAATAGGGATGAGTACAATCCCTCAGATTGCTGTATGCACTCATAGATCTCTTCACCAAATTCACTGTTTCTGGTTTCTCACTTTCATTAGTTCCACTGCCCTTTATTATTGTGCAGATATATTTTAGTGTCATTGCACATTTTATCCATCTCTTCTTTGCACTTTATGATTATGATTTCATTAGATTTGTTTCATTCGAATGTTTTGAGAGACTAACCTTGCAAAGTTACTTGTAATAATAGCTTAATTTCCATTCAAATTCCCTAATAATTTTTTTGTTTGTAAAATTTTGTTCAGTGCTCCGTGTCTGCAATTATCTAAAGTTTTACCCTGTATCAGTCCAGTTTATATCTTTGAAAATTTGTTGGGTGCAAATCCATGTCTTAGTAGAATCATTTTGATTTGAAAACCTGTATTTTCTGATTTATATAGTACTGTGGTACTTGAAAGGTTTCCATGCAATATGGAGTGCTGCAGCTTACTTGTTTGCTGTGGAACTTGTAGTTGTCATTTGGGTTGTATTTTCTACACTGTGCTGTTTTTAAATATATTTTCATATTTTTTTATTATTTTCATATATATTTTATATATTTTTCATATATTTTCACTGATTTCAGAGCAGTTAACCTATTTTGACACCAACCAGACTAATACTATATATATTCAATCAGTTGAAGTCCTTGAGATAAGCATTTTATTCTACCTAGGATATTAATGTAAAGTAAATTCTTTAGAATATATGCTCCAATAAGTTTGCATCATTTTGTGTCCTTGAATATGGGATGCTTGTAGGTGAGGGGCATTAATTGTAGGCCTATCCTCAGAATGTAACTGATATGTCTAGATTTGGTTAGCACTTGAGTTTGAGTTCTTTTTTTTGCCTTTGTTTTTATGTGGTTGGTTGGGTTTTTTAATGCTGTCCATGCTGTCCTGAGAAAGCTGAGATTAGTATTGTCACTGCATATAAATTTTCACCTTTTGCCACAGATTTTGCCATCAGAAATGAGTAAAATAGGTGCATTCTGCAAGAGAGGCTTCTAGGTGCACTTTGGAGTAATTCAGTTTTCTCATCTTGTTTTCTTTTGTGTAGATCTTGAAAACTAAAAGCCAAAAAGAAGTCTAGTAGAATTCAAGAATTGTCCATATTCCTGTCTTCTCCCTTTGTTTTTCAAACTTTCCTACATTTACAGCTGTGCTCATATTATTATTGTATGTGCAGGGACTGAATAAACTGTAGTGGGAGAGTCTGATGTGAAATATTCTTCATACTGCTTTTCAGAGTACTATTGTGAAATGCCTTTGGTTCCTTTTACTCCTAACAGTCTAATTTCTGGTGGATTATTAGCTTGATTTCAGAGCCAGACATCTTAAAACAAACTGAGCCTCAAAATAGAGGCAAATCATTTTACCCTTAATCTGTTAGATAATGCTCTTAATAATCATCTACATGTAGAAGAAACATAGAGCAGTGAAACTGGTAAGAGCTATCTTGTATGTAAAGGTGAGAACATTAGCTGAAGGTGAAGATGATCCTTCTTTCTATCCTGGTAGGACTTCCTAGGATAGAAGTCCGATTTTGATGTGTTGAAATTTCCTTCTGTGGCCGTACTTTGGCAATGTACTGTCTTGTTGCTTATAAAATGACTAAAATGTCTACCAAATGCAAGTGCCAAGTCAAAATATGTTCTGTATTTTGATAATTGTGCAGAAAGAACACCAGATGGTTCTGATGATGAAGTGCTTTTGGTGGGATCATTTTAATGGATGTCAAACTCCAAGACCTTAATTACCAACTTCTCCAACAGCATAGTTTTTATCAGAGTGGACAAGTAATTTTCAGAAACAGGAAAGAAAGAACCGTGTATTTCTTTGCATGTAGCTGAATAAAACCCACTTCGCTTCTCTATGCAAGTTTCTGAAACTCAGAATACTTGGGCCTAATAGAAAGGGTGCTAAATTATGTTGTTTCCAAAGTAGAAAAATTATATTAGGAATAGTACAGGTTTTGTTCAAGTAGCTTGATATTTTCCCAGAATGCTTGATTTTTTACAATGTGCTGTTGATGTATAATTCTCCTACAATATGAATATATATCCTACATTTGGGTTCAGGTGTATAAAGATGTTATTCATTTTCCACATCTAGTCTGAGATGGCTCAAAAGTGGTGTGTTCTTTTAGAAGATTTTCCCATGTCCAAGAACTTGGACATGCCACATTTAGAGAGCAGAAAAAAAAAATAATTAAATAGGAGGTCACACTGCATGTTTTATAACTCTTGCAATGTTGCTTGATTTCGTGAAGTCCATACGAGTTTGAAGTGCTGATTTATTTTCTTCTGTAATGTTAAAATTTGACTTTTAATTTTAACACCTTACAGCCAGCCCGATGAACATCACAGCAGTAATTTGTTTGCTGTAATCACATTGGACTTTGTGCATATTTGAATTAAGTGTTCTGCATAGGATTTTTTTTTTTTTTTGGTCTTGCATTTGTATGATATGTTTCCTAAATCCTACTGATGTTAGAGAACCTAGTGATGCTACTATTTGCTTCCAGTTTTTATACAAGGACCCTCATCTGAAACTCTAGTTGTTATTTTCATTGAACTCATTGAAAATTTCACCATTGACTGCAGTGTGATTATAGGGTCAGCTTGCTGAAATACATCTTGGATGAGGCATAGTTGAGATAATGAGGCCAAGTATAGCCATCACTTACAGCATTCAAGTTTTTTGGCTTCTGTAGGATTGGACTGGTGCAACTGTGAAATGCTGTGAAATTTGAGTTTTATAAAATGTGAGAATCCTGATTCTTATGTTGCCATACAACAGTGAACAAAACCAGAAAAGCCTCATTGGATATTTAGGCCCTCAGTCTGCAGAAGCCAGGTTTTAAAGATTGTTGGGACTTGCTGTGGAGCACAGCTGCTTCTCCAGGTAGGGATAGATACCAAGAAGAGTATCATATATGATTGATGGGAGACTGTCTTGTTGGCATTGAGCCACTTTGTGAATTTTTTTATATAATTATCTCTTAATTTAAGCAACTGGTAATTAGTTCATCTTAAAATTGGAGTCAGCATGCTTACAGAGAAGATTCAGCTGACTTCTGAGAGTAACATATTTTTTTATACATACAACTTTTAAATTGTTTAGTAGTATTTTCACTGAATTTTGCAAAGCTCTACATGGCTTAGACGAGGATTCAGCTGTCTCTGATCTTATTGAGTAGAATATTATTTCCTGATTTTCGAGGAGGGGACTTTAAGCTGTTTCTTAATTGTACAAATGGCCGCAATACAGGGTGTCAGTATTAGAAATGTGTGTTGCTTGATCCCCCTCCAAGATCCTCAAGTTATGGTTTGAAAGTTCCACAAACTTTATGTTGGCATTCTGTACAGAGGAAAATATCATCCAACTACAGTATTTTTTAATATTTATTTTTTTTGGTAAGGTACTTCAAAATTTCATCTGGACACATATAGGTGCACAATATATTTTTGTGATTAATATTAGTAGTGTCTTGTTTAGCAGTGTATTATCAGGTATTGATAATTCAGAGAAGTTCTGAAAATTTCTAAGAGATTCATTCCCCCATTGGGGGTGCAGATAAAGAGCAAAATCCTAGATCCATTAAAATCATTGTTCTGCAACAAAACAAATATAGTTGGTTTTTAACTCTGTGTTCCAAAAATAGCCATGCCTTCCTGTGAGTTCAGGAGAATCCCTAGGGGTTGATATATTTCTTTGAGAGACCGTATTTATTCACACTGAATGATGTGGCTGGTGATATTTTCAAAATGCTTGTCCTCTTAGAACTGTACACGTTTAAAGACCCTTTGCAGCCATGTACACAGCACTGAGAGCAATGGGATCCTGAATAAACCTGCAACCTGCAGTACAACCCCAGTGTACTATCCTTGATTGTATCTTACTGTCCTCATTAGTCCTTAGTTGGAAAGAAAGTGGATTAAGTTATTTGGAAGCAAAGACTACTTAGCAAGAAAAGAACTGAAATTTATACATGTGCATTGGAGCTCTAACCTTTTACAATTTCTTAAATGGAGAGAAAAATAAGGATTAAAATCGTGTCTAGTGGAAAAGATCTGTGAATCTGAATTTGGTTCTTGAGAGTGGCATTAGCTAAGATTTAAAACATTTTCTTTTTCCTTGATTTCCTAGGAAGATTTCTTATATGTTCACTTGTACACAAGTAAGTAACTTAGCACTGCATTCCAAAGGTGCATATGCCAGAAAAGGAGGGCAGGGTCACCTGGAAGAAAGAAAATTTCTAGCTCAAAGAAGCAAAGTATGTCTAGTTAAAGTAAAACAGAGGAATCAGAAAATATTACCAAAAAAAAAAAAAAAAAACAAAACCAAAAAACAAACCAACAAAACCTACATACTTTATAGCTGCCGGGGAGTAGTTATAACTTGTGCTCTAATGATTTCTGATGGATGTTGCTGTAATGTTCACTCTGGTGTTCGTTAAAAAGAAAATGGAGGAAACACCGCCCTAAAATTCCACAGCAATAGCTGCTTCATTTAGCACAAGACAGAAGCATATTTGAAGCACTTCCTAAAGAACTTTCTTTTTAAAGAAATAGAAATCATTCCCTGTATATTCTTCTTCCCTCCTTCTATTCCTTTTGTTTAGTTAAACCAGTGATAAGATCTTGTAATGAGACCTGTCAGGCTGATGAGTTAATTTGGTGAAACTTTTAGTTTGCTATTAGATTAATGCCAACTTTTAGAGTGTATGATTTTATTATTTTTAAGATCAGTATTCCATTTACATCTTTGAAATATTATATGCAAAACAGCTAGTAGTTACCCCTCTAGCCATCAGCTTTTCATTGCTGCCTGTCAGTATCATGCTGAGGGCAGGTGCAGATAGCCTGAGGCTCATAGATGTTGAGCAATGCTAGTAAATGCCTGGAGATATGGTTTTATATGACTGTCTAAGGAGGCTAGGAATCATTTTCAGCATGTGAAAACCAGAACTCTTTCCCCAAACTTGCCTTTAATTTTATGGCTAATGACAGTCTGTCCTAAAGTGCAGGGCTCCTCTGACTCCAAGATCAACAGTTTGCTAATATGTGATCTCTATACACCGTACAAAACCCAGGCTGTGAATGTAAGACTTACCTGTATGGACTGGTATGAAGTCATGCTTTAGCATTTTAACCTGCTTGATTGTTAGTACCCATGATTGGGCTTATCATAAACTGGAGTTAAGGGTCGTTGTATCATTTATTTGATGGGCGGTATTGCCTGTAAGGATTTCTATCTATTGTGAAGATATTTCAGCTCTAGTTTCAAAGTACCTTGCAGAGGTGAAGAAATCAAAATCTCTAGGTGTTAGGCAACAAGAGCAAGTATTCTTCAAAATCACAAGATTTTGACAGAGATGACATAGGTGAAAATGAGAAGAAATTAGGGCTTTACCTGGTTAAGTCTCCAAAACTTGAATTATTATCAAACCGATAACTTTACCATTGAAAGCAAATTTCTGTTTCAAGGTGTACTCTTTCCTTAATTAAACTTAATTTTTTGCTTTCTTTTTAACTAGTGAAGTTAGTCATGTGTTAGGAGAGACTGAAAGGAGGCTGAGAAATTTTTATTTTGAGGACTCGGTGTGGTAACGTGGTTCATATTGTTTCATGTGATTCATTTGTCCAGCAGGTGAGAGTTAATTATCTTCAGGACTGATCGTTGTAGGTAATCACAAATAGAATGGTCCTTCGGGCAGAATACAAAGCTATATCCTTGCTGGTAACACTCTGTGCCACGTATCTGGGGAACGATTTTCTGACAGAGGATGCGTATGTAAGATGGGTTTCTAATTGACTTGACCGATCGTTGAAGAAAGAAGCTTTATTTACTTATGGTTCTTCTAAAATGGAATTAAAATGAGAGTACTTAGACCTCCTTTTCTCTGTTTATAGTGTCAGGAGAAATGAATTTTAAAAATCAGAGCTGGGAAAAGAAGTTACTATATGAGGTCTCTAAAAAAAAATAAAAAAATTGACTTAAGCTATAATTATTATGTTTCAGGGTTTGGGGGATAAAAACCCTCAAGATATGTAGTAAGAAGGTTTTGTCCCTCACAGAATCCAGGGAAATAGACCTGAAGACAGACATTCTTCAGGCCTTCTAATAGGTTTTTATGTCCTGCTTAATGAGCTTTGAAAATCTGAGCTCCAGTAATATGGTCCTCTCCATTAGAAAACCCCACTATTTTGTCTTGGTTAATACTACCTTCTATGGGAGCAAGTGGCACACATGTATGTATATATGTAATATTACAAAATAAATTTGTCAGGAAAAAAATGTGAGTTTGTGTACAGCTGACTTAGCTCCTGGCCATTTGGCTCACAACCTGCTTACATTAAATTCTGAAGGTAAGGATAGATTGCTGCATTTTTCTTTTTCTTCTTTTTTTTTAACTGAAACCACCAAGTTTGTTTTTTTCTTTTTTTTTTTTTTTTTTTTTTTTTTTGTGGGTTTTTTTTTGTTTGGTTGGTTTCTTTTTTTTTTTATTTATTTTTTGTTTTGTTTTGGTCAGTTCCACAGTAGTTGTGACAGGTTGAGTCTCCAATTTTTGGGGAATTTTCAAATGCAAGTGCTGTATAGTATATTTATGCAGGAGTTTTAAATATGTTAATGTGTTGCCATGGATCAGTATTATTGTTGATGCCTCTAAAATATCAGCTAGACATTTCAGCTATCTTACCATTTGTAGCTCTTGGAAATAACGGCAAAAGTGGGCTTTCACAATTAGCACTTCCCCTCCCTCTTCCATAAATATCTCTTTGCTTGAGGGCTTTAGTTTCCTGTTTAAGAGGTTTCTTGTTATTCTTCCAAGCCTTGCCTATGCATATGTAGGTGTTACACTATCAAAAATTATACCAAGGAGTTTGCACCTGGTAAATGTAGCACAAGTTCAATGTGGTAGATGTTCAAATCTAAGTCCGGTGAGAGAACTTGATGAATATGTGTCCTAAACCCTTTCCATGTTCTGTGTGGCACAGCTTCAAACTTTGCGCAGTGTTATACAGTGACTGAAATGCTCCCACATTATTCGAGTGTTCCCAGTGCTACATAATTCTTGATGCTTTGTCTAGCAAGGGAAAGACTGTAATGGAATTTGGTTTTATTTTTCATTCCAAAAAGACCATTTATTTGCTTAGAGGAGGTCAGCAGTTGTAGATAAAATATAAAAATATATAGATAAAATAGATAAGAAAATTGGAGGCAAAATTAGTATGTATCTGTAAATATAGATAGTTGATTTGAATCTCAGATCAGTGCAATTCCATTCTGTTGTGTAACTGAATTTCAGTTTAGTCCAATCCAGAGCTCATGAAGGCCATTGGAGAGACTTTACTGCATGCTCAATTACAGTTTGAATGACATTTTATACTTTTTATACTGTCCTTTTTGATCATATGACTGAGCTGGAAGAACTCTCTTTTAAACAAAGTGAGACAGTTCTTCAGCAAAATTACATTAAACATTGATCTGAATCTGAAAGAGCAGGGAACCTGACACATTGTGTATTCCAAAGATAAAGGGAGTCAAAGACTACTAACAGTACTGTTAATTTTGAATCAATTTGTTAAGAAAAATTACCTGAGCGTGGTAGGCTAGCAGCTTCTGGTATGGGTGTTATCCTTGAGTAATGCAATCATTACATAATGACATTATTATATAATAAACAAAGCCATTGTTATTTTGTGTTAAAGTTGTATCCAGGGAGCCCTTGTGAGATTGTATCACAGCAGCACCCTGAGACCCTGTTAGGGTTACAAGTCCCTGTACACATAAAGTAAGAGAGCAAAGAGCTGTCATTTCAAACAGGGGAAGCTAGAGTTGTGGCACGGAGAGACAGAGAGAGAGAAAAGAAATGAATTGGCAAGTACTATGATGCAGGTCAATGTCAGAGCTGCCATATTGGGCAGTGAGGTTTTGTGGGGTTGATATCCATGGCTGTGTAACAAATGAGAGTCTCTGCAGAGTGGCCTTGGATGCCATTTCCAAGCCATGCTGCTTCACTAGGTGTAGAAAGTGGCTTTCCAAGTGCAGTTCGTATTTGCTGTAAAATTTGCTCTGTATCCGAGATATCCTTCTAACAGTACTACATCCTGGAAGGCTTTCTAGTATTTGGAAAGCCAGTCATACCTCTTAGTGCTTGTAATGCTGTAACTTTGCATTCTGGGCTTCGTTTGCCTTGTGTTGCCTTCAGTGTGTGGATCATGAATGTAAATGCTACACAATGATACCCATTTTTGAAAGCTTTCTCTGTTTTCTTTAATTCAGTCAGATTGATTAGGAATGATCCAGCTTGTGGCTGTAGCTTACATGAAGTTCAGAAGTGGTTTTGTGTCATAGCTGCAACATGTGAGTGGCAGTGGGCTGGTGCAGGAACTTGCTGGGAAATCTGAGCCCCTTGATGTGGGAGCAGGGAGCCAGCAGTGCTTATCAGCCCACCCTGGGCCACTGAGGAGGCTTTTGCTGTCGCTAACCCATGAGTTATAACTGGAGTTCCACCTTTCCCTTCAGCCTTCCAAGCAGTGTGGTGTATGTCTTGTGGCTCATATCTGCTTGAAAGTATGCGTGCAGAGCTTATAAGATCTGGAATGCTAGCCCCTTCCTTTTATATGAAAGAATAAATACACATTTAGGTATTTCTTTCATCTGCCCAGCAAATTAGGCGGTTTTGGTGTTTTCAAGTGTAATTTTAGTGGGATGTGTAATAATACATTTAAAGTAGTTGTTGGACATGTGCAGCACTTTGATCATCAAAATCGTATAGTCTTAACCTGATGCAATGCTGTGAAGCAATACAGCCCAAAGACCTTAGTTTTGTATTCTGTGCCCAGGTCCTGTAGTGATTGGATGCTTTATAGAAATGCAGGCACACAGCAGAGAAATCTTCACAAACTGCCTGTTGAAAACATAATGGAATTTTGCAAATGCGCGGACCTTTGCAGAAGAGATCACAAGGAGCTCTTATATAATATAATGCTGCCAGGTAATGTGCCCCAAAAGAGTGATATCTCTTTGGAAGAGACAGGGAACAACTGTCTTGTGAACAACCTGTAGGGTTTGGCAAAAGTGGTGATGCTTACGGAGTTCTTTTTTTCAAGAGGTGGTTTGCAGAAACACCATCTATTGTATGTCTACATTGACATGCTTTTTGTAGGCAGATGTGAGGTTGTTCTAAACTGGAAGTCATGTAGTTTACGTAAGTGCTAACCATAGCTAAACTGAATTAGAGTGGGTTTGTGGCCAGTCATCTCCGAGCGTGGGCAGAGTGAGCTCATATCTCCCTGCAAAATGCTGTGGAGATGTATCCTATTTTAGGTATTTTTTGAGCCTTGTTTCTGTAATAACGACATCACTGCTTCTGGTATGTAGAATTGTAAAGCATCCGTATTACAGAAGGAAGAAATAGTAGCTCCTTTTTGTGAATAAGGAACTAAGAAGCACAAAGAAGCTCTTCTGCTGGTGGTTGAGCAGAAAATTTATAGCAAAGGCAGTATCAGAGGACAGAGCTTTGGAGACCAATTTTAACATTGTATGCACTGTATTATGACTTCACTGTGATGCAACATGTGTTTTAAAATGACCACTTGTGTAACAGGTGGTGTGCTCTGATTCCTCCTTTGATAAATCATTTGGCTGCAATCTCTGTTGCAGAAATCCAAGTGAGGATCATTGCAGAGGGACTATTCTAAAATGAAAAGTATGAGGGAAACAACATTGTAGTTGGTTTGGTTGGTTTTTGTGGTGTTCTTTTGTTTGGTTTTGTTTTTTTTTTTTCTCCCCTTTGCCTGTTTTTTGTTTCTTTGCTAATTCATGGAACCAAGGAGAGTAATGTTTAAGAAACAAGCCAGCAAAGGCAGTAAAATACAATCCCCATCCATTGAAGAGTAGTGACACAAAGGGAAGATAACAGGAAACTCCTTGTTTCTTTTGTAGAAAGTTTCATCTATAGTGGTTAATTGCTCTATTTACTTTCCTCTTTCAAAATGATCATGTATGAAGTATTTTCCATGTGTAAGATATTCTTCATTAAATCATCCTGAAACTGTGCCTTTTACCTGAATTAAGTAAAATTTTTAGAAATCCAACGAAAAGATTTCGTTATGATCAGACTACTGTTACCTCCTTTTTGTGATTGTGTCTAGGGGTCATTAATGTTTTAGTTGTGAAATTTTGCACATTTCAGGATGTGAAATTGCAATGTGATTCAGGCCCTAAATGTATAGCTTAATTCCTGTATTATTCCTTTTTCTCATTCCACATAATGCTATAATTCTGAAAATAGTTTTTTAACAGTTGTTGAATGGTACATATTTTGGTCCTAGCAGCCCACAATGATAGGCCACATTCTCAAATGATATAACATGATGCCATGCTTTTTACTAAATAACTGCTTCCATTTTTTACTTGCAGGCTCCTTCATGCTCACTGATGACTGTTCACAGAAAATGCAGACTACCTGTAGAGGCTCTATCTTAGAAGAATACGAATTTTTTGATTAAATATTTTATAGAATGAGTAATATTGTTTTCTGCTTTGCAAAAGTAGTCAAATCTTGTTCTGAAAATAAAATCTCTAGTAATTATGAGAGCTGATGGTGCTTGGGCAAAAAGAGCTAATTTATAAGTGGTGTTTGGCTACTTATGGAATTTTCTTTGGTTTATAACATGTAAGGCATACAAGATCACACAGTCTTTTAGTGATGTACCTAATTTGTTTTAAGTCCACCATTCTCTTGGTGTCAGCATGAGTTTGCAAGTCAAGCAAAAGCTTAGCTTTTTGAAAAGTGAGTTATTTTGAAGAATTCTGGTTCTGAAATTGTTGGTTGACTCTACATTATTCTTAGTCAAGTCAATGAGAGGTGTTTATTAACAAGTCTTCTAAGCCAGGCCTGTGACTTTTTTTGGTGTTTGCAGATATGATCTTGGTCTTATTTCATGTTACTTGATGTTAGGACACTTTTGCGTGTTCGGAAAAAAACAAACAAACAAACAAAACCCAAACAACTCCAAACAAACACTCAAACCCATGAAAACTACTGCCATGTTTGCTTTTGAGCAAACATTTTCATTTGAGAGGTAACCTTTTTACGGTTTACTAAAATGGAATTTTGGGGGCAAAGAAGGAGAAAATCAGCCTTTGCTAGTTTCATTCAAAGTGGGTTGCCTGAACCCTTAGGTCCTTTTCTAAATCCTTGTCTTTACAGTTTCTTGTTTTCATGGCAGCTTGTGTTGTTTAGTTTTTTTATTCTGCTTTCCAAGACTGTAGTCCATTCTAGTTGTTCGTAGCTATTTCTGGTCGATTAGATTATTTTCAGCACTATACTCTGGTTGTGTTGATAGGCTACTGCTGCTACTGAACACTTACTCGATTGCACAAGTTTATTGTATTTGCGAAGGCAGTGTGGTTGAAGTCAGTTTTGCATGAGGTACTAAATGCAACAGTCTAGCTCAAATGAGTTCATTTAGAATGGAGTGGTCTGTTTGAGGTTGGGGTTTTTGGTTTTTCCACCTTGACCATGTTCAGAGTGGGTAAGCCTTGCAGCTGTGATTCCCCATTTTGAGGTCTTATCTGAGCAGCAAGCCTTCATTTGCTCAGGATCTCTGTTTGGCCCTCTCCCTCACTTGTACTGTTGCTATAAGGATCAAGGCTTCACATGCACATTATTCTTCAGGATATTTTACCAAAATGAACTTTTTTCCTGATAGATTAGCAGAGTGCTAGAGCTAAATTTAAAATCTTGTATATTTAACCTTTCCCCCTAATTGCTTGCCCAGAATAAAAGTTTGGTCCTTTGTTCCTAAATTCTCTACATGAGGTGGTGTGCATTAAAGTGTGTTTATACTCTTTCAGATTAATTAACTGTGACCTTATGAACCACTGCCCTTGTTTAATTGGTGGCTCCAAAGCACACTAATGGCATAAATCAGCTGATAATGAGATTCAGACTTGCTTTTAAAATATATAATAACACTGCGTTGATATAGCAAATGAGATTTGTTGACTCTCTGTTGGTATTACAGGAAAGAAGACACAATTAAATGTGTACTTTCAGGATGGGGGAGGGCTTGGTTGGAATGAATAATATGCACTTCAGTGTGGGTGTATGAAATAAGGAGGATATTCTACATCAAGATAAGTTTGGTATTCTCTCCTTGTCTCTAGGCACTGTGCAGTACTGGCTGGTGCACTTTAGGATACAGAAATGTTGTGGGAAGGTGTTTCTTAAAGATTACTGGAGGCTAACAAAAATGATGATTTCATCTTAAATATAGTTACGTGTTTTTAAACTGAGCTTACACCCACTGTTTTATGAACTGCAAATTAATCATCTCCCAGAGAACAAAAAGGTTTTGACCTAAACTAGTTGCTTAGGCTCCATTACTATTTTCAGTTTAATGTTACCCATATCCATCCTCACATTTTGGAAAGAAAACAAGGACTGTGCAACAAAGTTTCTTTGTTTTCATAAGAACTAAAAATGTGCTGTATGTAGACCAAACAATAAAAATAAACTACTGAACTACCTTCTAAAGCATAGGGGTTCTGGAGAGAGGAAACCATGGATATTTAGAGGCACAAAGTGAGTCATTGTGCTAGTTAAAGAATTTTATAAGGCAAGCTCTGTGGGTTTGAGTTGCATCTGTTACCTTTCCAACTAGAACTGAGGGGTATGAAGGAAAAAGAATGTTGGATTTAATCATGCCTTATAGTGAACACATTGTACTTAGGCTAAGTTTCTGACCAGGATCTAGACTGCAGAAGAACAAAATAGTTAGTCTTTCTGTATGAATTTTGCCTTAGATGGGTTTCAGTTAAATGCACCTAGGCCATATTTTACACCAGTTTAGCTGCAAAATGCTGTTAACAAAATACTTTTTAAGAATAATGAATGTTCTGTAACATTTGAAAACAAAATACAAAGCAAAACCCCTGATCAGCCAAAACCCCCCTCACAGCTATTTTCCTTATTAAAAGATAACCATGCTTGCATTTATGATACTTCTTAGAAGCCATAATGGACTGGGTTGCTATGGTGTGAGATGCAGAACAATGAAATAATTGTTTCACTTGGTACTGGCTTCCTGGAAACAAGTTCTGTGTAAATCACTTGGCTGAAAGAGTGACAACAGTCTTGTGTTTTGCTTTATTTAGTTCATAGTTAAAAATCCTAACCATTCTATAATAATAAAAAAAGTAACATTTATCAGTTCTGGGCTTTCTTTTTGTCTCAACTTGTTTTCCTTTTACATTTTCAGGTCAGTTTCATGAATTCAAAAGCAACTTACCAGTGATTTCTGGGAGCTGGGGCTGATTTTCTTGTGTACTTGTAAGTATTTAATGATTGATTTTCCTGTTATGTTCATCTTTCTAGTACTCTATTAACATGAAGAGTGGAAGCTATTTTAAAATGTCACCGTCATATCGTGGTCTTAGAATGCTGTTTTTATTAAGAAATGTGCCTAACTACTTATAAGCTTCTTATAGGTTTTTTTTTTGCTACCAACTTATGCTTCAGTTATTTGGAGGGACTTTTAAAGCAAATGCTGCATGTGTTTATTGAAGAAACACTGGGACCATGAGTATCTGCTGAACTGGGAATGTATTTTTTATGTATGCTGGAGAAAGCTGACCTTTATGGTTGCAGCGAAAGGGCTAAGACGATAGTCATTTAGGCCCTAGCCCGAGTATATTTCAGCATCTGGCCAAGTTCAAATAAAGCAAATGGGACTTGCTAGGCCTATGCATAAATGCTTTGAGAAAGAGAAAGTTAGAGAGGATCTGCAAGGTAGTTATTAACACAACAAATAGAAAGCTTTCAGAATTGCTGTTTTGGATAGTCATTTGCTTTAGTCAAGTATAATAAGGAAAATCTAATGGGACTTAGACTTGGCATGATATAAATTATTGCTATACCTCTTGCATGATATAGTATAAATGAAACCAATCTATGCAGCTTGTTCTCTTAAGTCACAAATATAGTTTATGAATAAATATTTATTCAATCATTTGTGGAAAAAGATGTTCACAAAACTACATTCATGAGGGAAAAATATGGCTGGTTCTCCTCTCAATATGGAAATGTGCTCAATTTGTACTAACCCTTTCTCTTTACAAATGTTCATTTTCTCATATGGTTTTGCTATTATGTTTGCAGTTTCCTTCATTTACAGGTCAGCGTATTTTTAATAAGCATTGTCAGTCAAATTTAAAGAAAATATTATCAAATAAAATAAACAATTTTTAAAAAGTATTACCCCTGAAAAATAGTTCTGAGAAGGCAATGTAAAGTGATTGCTGAATCGAGAGAGGAACTTATTGTAACTCTTCCTGACTTTGCCACTGCATGTTTTTTTCAAGCAAGCAGGCTTTCTTTGTCTTATTTCTCTCATCTGTAAATGGAAATAGTAATATATCTATCAATACAAACAGTACCTCTTTGTACCTCAATATGGAGTATACTTTCTAATCAAAGCAATGGAATAGATACAGTGGTAGATTCATGGTGAACTTGTTTATGCATATCAGGCTAATTGGGTGAGGACCTGTATGTATTGTTTAATTTTTGTTAAATGTTCATGTGGTAACATGAGCATATAAAGGGCTTTAGTAATTGTATTGTGGGCTCCTGATGTGAGCCCTGCTTTTCTTGGTTGACAATGACAAAAAGCTGTAGTAAAACAAAATTGGCATACAAAATAATTTGAAAATAATGTTTGGTTTTTAGGTCAATCAAGTAAGTCCTTAACTTTTAATTAGAAGTGTGGACTGTTTTTGACACCTGACTATACACTGGCTTTTGCAGAAAAGTTAGTACAGTTGAGACACCTTACAGTATTGTGACCATGAGAGTTGGGAGGTGGTTCAGCAGCCCTACCAATGAAGACAAGCAAATGACTATACAAAATGACTGTATAAAATGAACCACAGTCTAGTCTTTTATAGGTATTCTCTGCAACTCAGAGTTTAGTCACGTTGGCATGAATATCTGGAGAAGCTAACACTATGGTTGACTGTTCTTGTTCTCCTATTAAAGGAGTTATTTTAGTATTTAGCACTATGTATCTAGGAACATATGCAGGCCTTAAGTTCACATCAACTGAAAATAAAATGTAGGATGTACAACTGATTGATTCAGCCCCATGTTTCCTCACATACCAGAACCAGTATTGAAGTATACATTCTACAGTAATACAGGTTTAGATCTTAAATCATCTCTATCGTACCTCTCCAAACTTGCAAATATTTTGTAGGTAGTATACATTAGCTCAACAAATACAGACTCTTCGATAACAGTAATATGAACAGTGCCATGAATTTCCACTGTGCTTTGTAGACTAATAGGGCAGGTTGTTACCTCAAGTATCTTTCAATTTAATGGCTTGATTTCTGCAGATACTTATTCATGTGAGGTAACTGTGGAAGCTGATGAAATCAGGATCAAGACTTGAGACTGGACAGATAGGCCCTAAGCAAATGAGACCATGTAAATGGGAGCCTCGGGGGGTTGGTGTGAAAGACAAAACCTTTGCATGTGTAAGGAGTTTTGAGAAGATTCAATTCTAAGCAGCATTTAAAAAATGTTAATGAGAAATGTATACCTTTTTCATGTTATACTATAATATTTGGGCATGTTTTTATGGTGGTTTTTTTTGATCTATACTCCAAAGAGCCGAAATGTAGATCAGTGCTAGGAAGATTGATCTTTGAAACTGTACATTTTTTTTATATGGGAATACAGCAGGATCAGCTAAATACTGCTCTAAGTCTATACCAAAGCTATTTCAACCAGGGGCTATAATAACTTTTTCATCAAATTTTTTAAAGTTTTGTCATAGATGCATTCTGCTGTAACATGTAATTACTTGGATCATCCAGTTCAGACAACTTTGGATGTTTTTTTTTTTGCCATATTTGTCTAGTTTTGTTCAGGAGAAAACAGGATTGATGATTCATACAAAAGTAAATTTCATGGAAAATGTGACATTTGTGCTTTTGTGTTATGCCCGCTGTGTAATTGTCCTAACTAAAGGTTACTTTTTTCAAGAATGTGGTCTTAACATGGTTTAATTTAATTGTTCTTCTCAAGTAGGTTTGTCCAGTAGTAAACTGCAATAGTTATTTAAAGTTACAAGTGGCAAAATAAATGTCCTCTAGTAACACAGCATTTAAAACAAATTTTGCTTGTACATCAGCAATTAGAAATACTTTTTTACTAGCAGCTCGGTTTCTGTGTAAATGTTTTATTGTGACTTGACTACAAAGTGAAAACACCGACAGAGTCTCTCCCGCCCCAAATGAATGGTGTTAAAGACCATGAAACTTCAGTGTGTTGTGAGAGCAGCTGTTCTGTGAAAATCAAACTGCTTTACAAACAAACAGCAGCATCTTTTTTTAAGAAGGTTTAAAAACAAAAATAGAAATGCTGAGGGACACTCACATGCACACATGTTGCAACACAAGAAAACTGAGATTGTGAGTAAGTAAACTTTATCTTTTCAAACACTTATTCCAGTCAGCGCATCATCAGGGTGCATGCTTTGCTTCAAAATCAATACTTGAAATTTTTTTCCTCAATTTTATTTTTAAGGCAATATTTATTCTTTTTTGTTTTATTTTGGAATGGTTCTATTTAAAATGTAGAGTGTGTTTATTTACACCAGAGAGCATCTGATTGGTGCTCTGTATTTGTACCAGCTTATTTAAAGGGAGAAAAACTATTAAATTATGATTATTTACATTATAAAGTCAAAGAAGGTGCAGCTTATTCGGAGCAAGTGAAGGCATATGAGGCTTTGGCACTATTTATCTTTGCGGGTTTAACTGACAACATCTAATGTTCTACTGAATTCCAGTTAATCTATTTGGTAAAATATGGTATCTACTTTCTACAAAAGCTATATACTGAACTCACTCTTAAAAAGTTGATCTCTGTTTTTCTCTTCATAAGATATAACTGTTCATCCGCATTTTGGTCAAGGAGGTGTTTACCAGCTTATCAGTTAGCTCCTTGTAGAAAGAGCTGTTTCTTTCAAAACTCGTATAAGAAAGCAAAAGTGATGCCTTACTAGAAGCTCTGTTTGCTGCTACATTTATACTTTTTTGGCATGTGTGTGCTGGAGGCATCAGATTTGAAGCTCTGTTTTCCTTGGATTATTTTATAAATGATGAATATAAAATCTGTTTCTAGTGGAACACTATCTTAACTGGTTTTATGCAATGCTTACATGACAGTAGCACACAAATTTTCTAAAAAAAAACAAAACCAAATTTCCAGTGTGTAACATGTATAAATAGATACATAAGTAGGGCACCTGCCTGGAAGAGTTTTCCTGTCTAAGAAGGGTTCTGTAAGTGCACATATTTTAGATGTGCTTGGGAAAGTCAGATGAGTAAAAATAAAATGGAATGGGGAAGGGGCATTTCATTACACTTGGCTAATACCTGGTGCATAGATACCCAAGCACATTTGCTAATGTAGGTCTAATAGAAGCATAGCTGCATCCATCCAGAGCTTTGTAGTTGTAATTGAAGAGAGGAAGGTGTGGAGAAAACACTGAAGGAGAGAGAAAAGTGGCTGGGACATTCATCTGCTAAGAACAGGACAGAAGTTAAATCAAACCTACAGAAAGTTCTGTTTGGTTTTCAGTATCTGAAGTTTTCTCTCCCATGCTGTGCTTCTACCTGGGATATTTCATGGACTCCCCTGGGTGAATTGTTCACAAAGCTGTGATTGTGGGAGGTCACCTAGAGACTTCTAGTTCTAGTAGAAGGAGTGTCTGTTTCAGGATGCTGGCACAGAAACATCTGAGTTCCCATTTACCTTCTGCCTGCAGTAAACATTGTTTTGGCTGCTTCTCTGTTGGCTGTACAGGCTGTTTCTCGGTCGTAAGTAAATAAATTAGTAGATATACAGAATGCTCATATTGTGGAAGCCATATGCATTGTATTCATTTTAGCCACTTTTTCTTAAAGGCAAATAGTGCACTTCAGCTACTTCTAAGAGATTTTTATGCTTATTGTAGTGCAGAATTCTTCAGGTCTTTATGAAGAATAAAATGTAGAGAGGAAAACATACAAAACAGAAAATATACAAAATAACAGTTTTGATTCATAGAAACTCAAAGGGTTTCATGCTATTAGACTCTGTAGCATTTACTAAAATGAGGACACCACAGAGTGTGACAGTGCTATCCAACTAGGTTCCGACACCCTGCACAAAGACAGAGGCCACATATGTGGTGTTTGCTTACCTTTTGATGAGGTTCACTCAGTGAAGCTGCTGCTAGAAATGCTTTTTCAGAGGATTGACATGCTCTGGATATAAGTGAGAATTCCTTGCTCTACTGCTGCTCCATATGTGTGCTGGATGAGATCTATGTAATGCACTAGATCCATCTGCTGTCTAAAAAATTCTTTGCAAAAGTACTAAGCAAGAAATGTCAGTGCTCAGCCAAACGATTATACATGCTGTTGAAGTTGTATGCAATGCTTGGGAGAGAGGAATCTTGGCAAATATTTGTGCTAAGAAGCTGAATTAAGAACATGGAAGCAAAGTATCTGTACATGTCCATACCTGGACAGAATTATATAGGTTTGCTGCAAGTGATTGGCATTTGCAGAGCCAAAATGTTTTTAGAAGAAACAGTTATTCATCACAAAATGAAACCCTTGGGTCACTTAATAACTACAATGCAGGATCTTAGAAGGGCTGTAAAGAGGATTTTCTGTAAGCCATGCTGTGAGCAGTAAATTATAATACAGTATTTCTCATTCTATGGAAATTAAACAAAGGATTTCTTATTCTGTAGTATGGATGAACATGAAGAATTGATGGTGTCATTAACTTTTCAAATCATATACTTAAAACGGTGAGGGTTATAAAATGTCCACAGACAGCTTCATTTTCTCTCTGTCTTCCTAATACACATGTACCAATGGCTGTTTGATTCATTTATTGACATAAAACAGAATTGCTTAGAACTAACCACTCATTCATCATAATCACAGTTACCAGAGAGCATGTGGTAGGATGTTAACTGCTTGCTAGATGTATCAAGATCTTTGGTATATACCAAAGCCTGACTCGATAGAAATCTGATAATGGTATGTTGGAGGTAAAACAGAAGTGTTAATAGCTAAATAAAAAGTTGAGAAAGACTGTACTGTAAAACACATTTCTGAAGTTAATTAAAAAGAGCTGATCAAAGTGAAGCTTCCATTAAAAATGTTACTTTAAGATATTAAAGATAGAGCATAAAGGTCAATTTTAAAAATCAGTGCATTTTCTTTTTTTAATGTATTTTCCATGATTTTTTTTTTCTTCTTGGCAGTACTTTCATTAATAATTAAAATATAAATAATTTGAAAATGTTCATTTTAACTTTTTGTAGTTTATGTTCATGTACAGTGTGATGATGAATTGATATTTTGGGGTATCTACATTAAGAAGACATTGAACAAAATCAATTTGAACTTACTGGGAGCAGTTTCTGTTGTTAATACATGCATATGATGGATTCAGTACTGTGCATCATAAAATATTCAAAGACTTCACTTAATTGTGTAAATACCATATTATCTTTATGAACTGATTAGAGATTACTGTATAATCCTGGTTCTGAAACAACCTGAAAGATGCTCCCTGCAGGAGCCAAAAAGCCCCAGGGAGTAATTAATCCAACTCTCTGATGCTAAAACAAAGCAGGTTACATGAGTTTTTGAAGTTTCATCTCTCACTTCTGCCTTCCCTGGTGAAACAGTTCACAAAATGTAAGACTTGATTGAAAGTTCTCATTTTCAGTATAAAAAGTAAAGTTTGATATAGAAAGGGAGATGATCTTCATCTGGAAACTGGCAGGAATGAGGGTCTGACTGAGACACATGGTCCTGCAGAAGATCTAAAGTAATGTCGGGCACCAGAATGAAGATGAATGACTAGCTAGCAAACTGGTTGTGTGTACGTCATTCCTACTGGTTTAGTGTGTGTTTTCTACTCAAATGCTTTAATATTCAATACATAAAAGTTTTCTTTCAAAGACTTGCTGAAGTGATCAGAGTAAAGCCCAAGAACCTGAAGCCAAGCTTAGCGTGATGAAAGTGAAGTAAAAATTTAGTTCCCCAATACCTCATAACTAGCTACCTAAAACTTGAGAGGTGCTTCCGCAGCAGGCATAAGGGATTGGAGATACGGTTATTTCAGGGTGTGTGAGAACGCCCCTTGATTCTATTTTAGCGGAAGCTTGATGGACATCAAATTAGGCTCATTATTAGCCAATCCATAGTGGAAAGTAGGCAGCCCTTTGCATTTCAGAGACAAATAAAAGTGTTCCAGAATGTACTTGGTTTATTAAACAACTCTGTGAAGTTCACTGAACTCACTTTTATTTTTTCTGTATTTCTGAGACACGTTTTAGACTTGATCACCCTATCTTAAGAGAACATGCACTATTGATTTATTTAAAGATACGATTTTTTTTGGTCTTTAGTGTTTATTTACACTATTGAGATTTAATTTCATTGTTCCTTTTTACCAAGTGAATTTGTAAAACCTGTCGGTGAAGCTAAATAGCTGAGATTTTTCTTTCTAAGATGCAATGTTCTGTATTTTTCAACACTAGGTTTTATGTCATTTTGCTGTTTCTTTATCCAGTATTTTTAAAATATGGGTAGAAAGTCTTAATTTTATGGAACACTTCCTTCTCCAAATCACGATGCAGATTTTAATATAAATTTTTGAAAAGCAATTTGCCCCACAACTGTATTGAATCTTCCCTCCCTTTGTCTCCCTCCTCTATCCACTGAAGAAGTTATTAGAACTCTCTTATCCTGTCTTGCTTGGACAAAATTTTATCATAGCTAGGTTATTTGCCTTTTAAAATTGATTATATATTAAGGTAGCATCCCACCCTAGCAAACATTCATACTGTGTTCATTAAAGCCTGACAGTATATCTATGTAAGAAGTATGAATGGGTTTGAAAGGAATCTTTGGCCCAAAGATTTGTTTGGTATGAATTGAGGTACATTCACTTGCCTCTGAAATATCAGGTGTTGGTTGCTGCCCCCTCCAAGATTTTTCTAACCCGGTTTGGTAACCTAATATATTCTTAATCTCTTGATTAAGATCTTGAAATATGATAAAGGAACAAACAAGCTGCTTTTCTGATCCTTCACAGCCCCATTCCTAGACAACCCCTGCTAGGAAGTGACTATGTGCAGAGGAGGGCCACGAGGATGATCAGGGGACTGGAGCACCTCCCGTATGAAGATAGGCTGAGAAAGTTGGATCTGTTCTGCCTGGAGAAGAGAAGGCTGCGTGGAGACCTCATAGCAGCCTTCCAGTATCTGTGGGGGGGCCCATAGGGATGCCAGGGAGGGACTCTTCATTAGGGACTGTAGTGAGAGGACAAGGGGTAACGGGTTCAAACTTAAACAGGGGAAGTTTAGATTGGATATCAGGAAGAAATTCTTTACTGTGAGAGTGGTGAGGCCCTGGAATGGGTTGCCCAGGGAAGTTGTGAATGCTTCATCCCTGGTGGTGATCAAGGCCAGGTTGGACAGAGCCTTGGGTGGCATGGTTTAGTATGAGGTGTCCCTGCCCATGGCAGGGGGGTTGGAACTCGATGATCTTGAGGTCCTTTCCAGCCCTAACTATTCTATGATTCTATGATTCTATTACTACCATGTCTGTGTATAACTTTTCTGTAAGTAAGTTGTTTTGTAATCTTTTGTTCTTCATGATGACTTTTATGGACATCACTGTAAGTTTTGGAGAATGATGAGGGGAACATAATCATTCTGTTACCTTTTTGCCAAATTCTTCAAAACAGATGCAGGATCTTACTCCAGATTCTTAGATTTGCACATTAGATAACGTATGTGCATTCTCTTCACTGATTTACTTGAATAACTATGTAATTATTGAATCAAATATAATATTTTTTCTCTTCCTGTTTTATTTTTTAAACTGAATTTATAATTCTTATTGCCACGGTATTCATTAGAGATTTGGTTCAAATTGTGCAATATTTGGCAGCAAGCTATAACAATAATCAATGTTCTGTCTTCTGTCCTATTAAAAGCATTTAGGTGGAGTTGATGCCTTCAAAGAGTGGTGTTTCTGGTTATTTTAAGGCTACATAGATTCTTGTACTTTACCCCAGAAACATGCTAGCCTTTCTTCCTCCCCACTGCCTCTCTTTTTAACTCTGGTGGTTCGTTTCTGTGTGTGAATAAACTCCTTCAAAACAGGCTCCCATTTGAGATGGCTGTTGTTTATGGGTTCTTCCTCACCCACCCATCTGCTATTAACTATTTGGTTACCACTTGAAATACTTCATCATCTTCATCATCGAGATTCAAACTCATTGTCCTGTGGCCATTGTTGCTTAGCAGAACACCCATGCTTGCTTTCTACACAAACACACACAAATTAATAACTGAGTGGAACTCCTCCTCCTCTGTGCTCCAGAAGGAGCTGCTCCAAAAAGAAGCCATTTATAGTAGCAATAAGCCGCTTCTCCAAACCATGTACAGATGTGTTATTCAACCAGTTAATATTGGGGTAGTTAAAATCACCCATTATTATTTTTCTGGCAGATTTTGCCACTTCATTAATATCTTTCAACATACTGAGTTGCTTGGCTGTTCCTTCTTTTACATGGCTTATATCATATCATGCCATCACAGCATATTCTGTAGTTTTGAGTTAATTGCCCAATTAACAGTGGTATTCATGAAGTGCTAGGAAAATTCCACAACTAATGATTTGGACAATTTCAAAATAGGTTGGTATTTCATAGTTTAAAATGTCAAACATGCCAATAGCTGCAAGCTTGACTGTGCAGGCTTAGAACCCAATAGCTCAAAAATTCTGTATGACAAAAATCATAATCCAGCCCTCAGAAAAAGGTTTCCCCAATATTTCCATTTAGGAAAGTTCTACACTACCCTCATTTCTCCTTAGATTGGCAATTTGGTGACGTGCAATAACTCAGCTTCTCTGTATTTTGTGGAAATGTGGAATAAATTACTTCTGGCAGTGGTAAATGCACTCTCACCCCCAGCCTGGCCCTGGATGTTTCTCATGGCAGCACTGGAGAAACTATTGTAATAATGGCTGTGTATGTGCTTGCAAAACTCAGGAAAACACAAGATGAGAGTGATTGAAAGGTTGTAGGATTTGCTAGAGGACTTCGGACTTTTCTTTCCCATTGCCTGGATTAGGTAGGGGTATTAACAATGCATAGTTAGCTTTGATGGGCCATTGTTCCCAGATGCAACTGAGAGTTGCCAATAGACTCTGTAGGCAATGATCTGATATTTTGTTTTGTCTCACCAGCTGCCATGCAGAGATGCCAAGGAGACACTGCCGACCCTTTTTGCATTTTCTCACTACCTTCTGTGCCATTTATGAGTTACAGGACTGAGGTGAGGCAATGGACATAGTTTGCAGAGTCTGGGAATGGGCTTATGGCCTTAAAATGATTTCATTATCATCACCCAGGAAAGAAATTATTCATTTTCAGGCTTGAAATTCAGGGTCAGAAACATGGATATGGTAAAGAAGTCAGTTCACCTCCTGAAAGCTAAAGGATCACAGACTCTTGAACATTTGGAATTTCCTTACTTACCCAGTATATTGAGACTGTATTGATGATCTAATGCAAACTGCTCAGAGGTATATACATACATGATTAAGGCCTTAATTCAGCAACATTCATTAAGTACTTCAGGGTACTTCCTTGCAATTGGCAAGACTTTGCAGGAGTTAAAATCCTGTGAATACTGAGATGGGATGGTACTGGTTATGTTAGTATGGCTGCGGGATAGCTGTTTTTTCAAATTAATCTGTTGAAATACAGTGTTGTTTACATCTTTCTTTTAGTCCCTCTTGGAGTGTGGCAGATTCGTGAGGACATTGTAATTTACATTTTATAACAAAAATATGGTGAATTGCCTTATCTTGTTCCCTTGGCAAATCTGCAAACAATCATTAACACTTTCCATCAGTATTCTCTTCAGAGTTTCCTAAACTGAATAGTATAGTGGTAACAGCTCATTTTTAGATGCTGTTACAGTTCTTTCACATCTTTATAGTACTGTAGTAAAGCTGAATTTACTAGCTACCTTGAAAGCAGAGTAAAGCAGCATTAGAGTCTACATTAAAGTGATTCAAGACGCTTTAGAGAAAAGCCTTCTTGAGCTCAGATATGGTATGTGTTTTGGGGCAGTTTTCTAAGGATTTCTGATAAACTTAAATGCTGCCAACAGCAGCTGCTTTTTGAAATATTGCTCTGTCCAGCCCAATGAAATTTAAGGGAATTTGCTTTGCTTTGTAAGCATATGTGATCAGCATTAGCATTCAGGAAAGCTGCACCTGCAAATGGAAGGGAGGCTATGTCCTAAAGACTAATTTTGTGGTTTGAATTGGTAAAGATGTGAGGGATCAACTTGCGTGCACTTGTTTCTCCATGTAAGTTAGTGCAAATCTGCAGTCTCTCCGGTAAGTACCATGCTCTAATGTATTTTTCCTAAACATTCTTCTTGGTGGCCATTCAGATTCTTTCCAGTTTGGGTGTATAGAGAAGATACTTGTTTTCATAAATGTTCATGAGTTATGAAAATGCAAACCCTTTAAGATCATGCAGTTTGCATCAAGTCAGGTTGACCTGCAAGAAGTGTAACGGTTACTGTTCCTGGCTTTATGGTTCTGAGCATCTTACTTCATCTTGGTTTCCTTTCTTAATCTTTGACTATGGTCCTTTCCAACCCTAACTATTCTATGATTCTATGATTCTATATTCTTACAATGTATGGCAAAGCCTAGTGCCCAGAAGGAGGATTAGTGGGGCTTGCTAGAAATGGCTGTAATACTGATTACAATTGTTAATACAGTGGTGGTAGTAGTAGTAGCAACTGCTACTACCTGTAGTACAGTTTGGTAGTGCAGTTTTAAACTACTGAAATACTAACACCTTTAAAGCTTCCCACAACCACTAGGAAATGTCTTCCTGCTTTTAAGCAGGGTTTTGCATGTTCTAGTTCATACAGGGTTCTGCATGTTTTGATTTATACAGGAGCTGTACATGTTTCTTACCTCGTTGCTATTTTTCAGTAATTATGCACCAAAAGCTTATTTTTCAGATTAAGCTTCAGTTGTAGAAATAACCACTTGGCCTATCATAATTTTAGAGAATTTTGCTATCATAAAATTAAGTGAATACCTAAAGGAGATCCTTCTATTATAAATCAGTTAAACAAATTCTACAAATACAGCAGGGATGTAAAGAGTGATTGATCATTTCCTGTTAATTTATTGGCAACGTTATCATTAATGACAGTAGTGACATACATAGTATTGCAAACTGAACAGAATGGAAGAAGATTGTTTTTTAACAAATATAATCAATACTTAAAAGTTAACTCTAAAGATAAATAATTTTGAAATAGAATGATGAACTAAAATATATATAAATAGTATAAGTCTATATCCAAGATGTAGAAATATTCTGTGTTTTATCCAGATGCAAGATAAAACTTTTTTTTTTTTTTTATGAGGGAAATAGTATTTATAATAAATACATTAAACTTTGTCTTTATAGTTTAAATATTCTTTGCTGATAATACTGAAGGATGTGCAAACATTTTGGGAATTAGTATTTAACCTTGAGTTTAGGAGCTCCCAAATAGTCAGCTAGAGCCATTAAAACAGGTTATTTCCTTCTCCAGTGCTGCATATCAAAAGTCACTGAAATATGTCATAAATATATAATTCTGTGCAGGGAAGGTATAAGTGGGTGATATTACTAAAAGGAGCAGTGGTAGCCTTTATCTCTTTGGCTCATCTAATTAACCTGGTTTTCAATGCAAACTTACCTTCTAATTTCTCTGCCAAATTTGGCCAGCCTAAAGATCTCTTTGATAGTGTTGCAAAAATCTGTTTGCAAAGCCACTAAGCCTATAGAAGATGCTGAAAGTCTTGAATTGTGTTGTCCTAAAATAGTCTTTCTTTCTTCAGAGATGTAGGATTACAATTTTTAGTATTTCTGTGAGTGGAAGACGTTACCTGGCATTAGGGAAAGCAGCATATTTTTGAGATTGTGGGTTTTTTTATAAGAAAGAAAATACTTTTCTTACTTAAACAATCTTGTGGAATAGCCTCTTTTGCAGTGTTTAAGGCCAGTACATTTAAAGTAATTGTTCTAAAAACAGGAAAAGAAAAAAACCAGAAATGGATGATTCCTTATTGCAGCTATTTCTCTAATTTGTTGTCAAGTTTCTAAAAAAATCCCCTAAAGTTTACAAACTTTAAAGACTAAAGGTGATCTGAGACACATCCTATTCTTGGTTAAAGGTTCTGCTATATCACTGCTAGGACAAAAAAGTGAAGTGCCTTTCCACCAGCTGCAGGGAAAGAAGGTGATTTGAATGTTAATGAAGGGTAGAAGTTTCATAGTAACAGAAAAACAGAGGCTCTACAGATAAGAAAATATTTTCCCAGGACGTCTTGGTCTGCAGTTGTTGTAACCAGAGGAAGTAATATTACTAAGGAAGTATTTAAATGTCTTTAACAGATATTAGATGATGAAGTGGAGTAGTCATTATATTCCTATCCAAGCTCCAATGCCTGAGAGGTCTATTGAAATAAATCTTTGGAGAATAGCCACTTACTCTTGTTTCTAGACTCCCAGATTAGTTTGGGCATCCTGTTAAATCTACAGAGCTCCAAACTCAAAAGATTTCTCAGTTACTGAAGTTGCTTTTTAATGTGGCAATAAAGATCATAAGTTCATTGTCTTTATAATGACTCATATAAACTCATGCTCCCCCTGCTCTCCTTCTACCCCAACTGGAAAAAAAGTCCCTGATTCAACAGCATTGAAATTCTTTCCTGATATTTCCACATTAGGACCTGGCAGTGCCCTTGAATGGTTCATAGTTCTTGATGCGAACATAAGAATTCCTTTTTACTCCTGCTTGCTCTTCACTTGTGATCATTCACTGCTATGTTTCATGAACCCCATAACGCAATCCACTCTTTCTAAACATCTAATCTATTCACATAGATAGTCCTATGAATACAAACTGGCATTCATGGGCTTGCCATTCCTGTCAGAAAATAAGGAAAAAAAAAAGACAGTAAAACCATCTGTGTCTTTGTCTTTTAGAGTTTGAATCAAACTACTCATACTCTTGGGTATTCAAAGGTTTGGTTATTATTAAAAGCACTGTTACTTGGTGTCCTCAGCAGTTATTTTCTACTATTAAGCTGTGGTGAGTTGTTTGGGGTTTTTTTCTTTTTTTTTTTCTTTTTACTATTATTTTTTAAGCAAATTAGCAGAAAAGTAACACTGAGTGCACAATTATACCACTGAGTTTCTAAAATCCCAAGACCTTCAGAGATGGACCTTGAGCCGATAAAGGTACAGCATTTGTTATTCTGATGGATGGCTTTTCCTGCCCATAAAATAAGAGAAGTAATCTGTCCTCATTCTCCTTACCTGTTTCTGAACAGAGACATCTATTTGGTTGCCAAGCTCTGCTTCCATTCTTCAACTAATCCCAGGGAAAAATGGAAATATTTTGAAAAGCCTGTGACACGTGGTGGATGACTAGTTCTTTGCTCCCGGAGCACTCATCTACAGTGTTTGACAACTCTATGCTTTTTCTTGCTCCTATTTAGTATTTTGATGAAATTGCTGTGGGATCCTTTGAGATTAACTTTATGCCATGCACAGGAGATGTGTGACTTTCTGGAATGATAAAAACCAATTTTGGCTCTCTGAACACCCAGTAGAGAGCATACTGAAGATCTTAATTTTAATTAAATCTTAAGATTGGCTTAAGCTAAAACCAAATAACATACAATTGATGCCCCTCCAAAATATCTTCCTCTGTTGTTCTCTGTTGAATATATCTAGCATGTACCTTCTAGATCTCAGATGAATATGAGCAATAACTTGGGGAAGTTTAGATTGGATATGAGGAAGAAATTCTTTACTGTGAGGGTGGTGGGGCCCTGGAATGGGTTGCCCAGGGAGGTTGTGAATGCTTCATCCCTGGCGGCATTCAAGGTGGGGTTGGACATAGCCTTGGATGGCATGGTTTAGTGGGAGGTGTCCCTGCCCATGGCAGGGGGGTTGGAACTCGATGATCTTGAGGTCCTTTCCAACCCTAACTATTCTATGATTCTATAATTGGTATTCAAGACAGAAAAGGGAGACCTGTACCTGAGTGTTATTTCAAAATGTTGATTTGGGGAAAATAATAGAACAATGACTTCTCTTTTCTTTTTGGAATCTAGTTGGTTTTTGTTTTGTTTGGGTTTAATGGTTTGATTTGTTAGGATTGGTTTGTTTTTGTTTGGTTGTTTGTGTGTGTGTGTGTGTGTGTGTGGTTTTTTTCTTTTTGTTTTTGTTTTTTTTTTTTTTGGTTCGGTGGTTGTTTTTCTCCCTGTAATGTCATTTGTGTGAGATGGCAGACTCTGAAAATTGCTAATATTGCAGTCCATAAGCCTGTTGAATTTGCTTTTTAACTATCTTTGGTATGTATTGTTGCCATCATTGCCCTGATATCTGATTACCTAACAATATTTATTTATTTATTTATTTATTTATTTATTTATTTATTTATTTTAGTGTTTTGGAATAATACTAACTTCTAGATCCCTTAAAAGAAGGAGGGAAAAGATAGTTTTACTCACAGTTCTTACTCAGGAATGAAACCATATATATAGGGTTTTGGGAATCCTTTCTTTAGCCTTATTTTGACACTGGTTAAGAACACAAAAATGGTTAGTTGTTTGTTTTTTCGGTATCCCCCACTGGATATAGTTCCATTCAACAAGGGGTAAATTTTAGCCACTACTGTGGGGACTTTCAGTATTACCAGTACAGGTTCCTTAGCATTAGTTTAAATCCGCTAATATACATTTAGCTTTACTAACCCTAAACTATATGCAAGTGACTTTTGTGAAGTCACTCCTTGCATTAATTCATTTAATGAAATTGATAAAATGTCAGCTGTGTCATGGGATAGAATGCGTAGATGCTCCTTATTTTTCCTTTGTTTTTACACTTGCACAGGGAGATGCTTAAGGTTATTTCAAGATGCTTAATATTAGAAGCTCAGAGAGAAAAGAGCGTGAAGAGTTCTGGAAGCTTAGACATGTCATCCCAGTTCTTATCTTTAAATATAATGCAATCTGTTGTCATGTGCTAGTGATGTCAAATATCATCTGAGCATTCTTTGGGCTATCTCTCTCCATGTGCTACTGGCACTTATTTCTGTCCATTTTCTAGCAGTGCATACTGGGCTTTTTCCTGTGCTGCCATTGCTTCCCTCAATCCTGAATGCAAGACAGCTCCAGCAGAAGAATTTAATATGTTTCATATATTAGTACAATGATGGCTTAAAAAGCCACTCCTTAATTCCTTCCAGCTATGGTTTCTTCTTTTAATCTATGTTACACTGTGAAGGTGTCTTCTTTTGAAGCAATTAATTTTGAACTGGTTTACATCTTTGATTTCATCTGCCAAGCCGTATGGGCCACACAAAAGCCAGGAAGCCAGGATGTTCTTTGGTCCAACCTTTAGCAGTGCTTCTGAGCAATTACTGTGATAGGAAAAAAAGGAAAACGGTAAAAATTCTTGATGCTTCTTTTCTTATAGTAGAAGATATGTGTGTAAATCAGATATGGATTGTAAATCAGAGCTATTTTCATTAATTCTGTAGTTAAGGTTTTTTTCATGTTTACATCTTGGAAAGATCTAATTCTGGAGAACAGCTGAGTAGGAGGATCCTTCTCTGTAGTCAGGTCTGACTGATAGCTTTGAAGCTGTCTCCTTTTCTGTCTGTGAAAACATATTCTGCAGTAGACGGGATTTGCTGGATATGCTCTTCTTGAAGAAAGAGACAAGTTAGCAACATTTTCCACTGGCAAATCTCCAGGGCAAAATATTTGTTATAGTTCTTGTATATCTTTATGTTTCATCTGCATGCTTTATTTTTTGTGTCTTAGTAACATAAGAACTCTAACCTGCTTGCAGGATAGAGGTAGCTGCATAGTTAAAAGTGGTCTCAGTTTTTGGCCAGAGAAGTATATTATTCCAGAGCACTTCTAAAGTATCCAAAGATTTTAGAACTGCAGTATCAATTTCAAAATACCAGTTTCAGTGTGCACATCTATGGGATGCTTCAGATAGCTGCCTCAGACAAACCTGACAATAGACCCTCCCCAGACTTTTCAGGACTGATAATTTCTGCCAGAAATCTCAGCAGATTTCTGTCAGAGTTTTGCTTTAGGTTTTCAAGTTTGTTTACAGAATGCTGGAGTATCTGAAAAATTCCAGTCAGTTCAATTTAGGAGTCTAAATCGTTCTGGAAGTTCGTAGTAGCTATGCATATAAGCCTCTAAATCACTTTTCAATTCTCGCTCTCCAAACATAAGTGAGAATTAACATTTGTTGATAAATTTGAAATTGTTCTTTAGGGTCTTTTAAAATACATTACAGGATGTTTTCTGCTGAAAACAGGATGAACAGAGCTTTGCTGGTTGACTAATTAAAGGTTTAATGAGGTAACTGTACTTTTTGTATAGTCTTTCTGAAGCCTACTGCTTCAATGAAGATCAGATTGCTCTTTAAAAATCTGTTTGTATAATAATTCCATTTTCTTCTTTATTTTGAATATAGCCTTAGTGTGATATGGTGACAGGGAGAGGGGCAGAGCTGCCTTGCTCTGGGCAAATAGCGGAATCCAGGAAATATAGTCTTTAGTAGCAAACTTGAGGGATGGGAACAAATGTGTTCTGAAGGATAATAAAGTTAGAGAAAGGTAATATATTCTTTAATTTTTGAATTTCTAATGCCAAGCAGAAGAATTACCTTTTCAGTAAGACTCGATATTCTAAATGATACACTTATGTGCATCAGTCCAACTGAAGTTTGAGAATTAACTTATGCTAAATGCTATAGTGAATCAATAAGTAGTCAAAGTATTCAAAGCATGTGTTTTGTTATAGAATTAAAAATTAAGGCATTGTACTTCAGGTGATATGTATGCTCAGAAAAGCTGAGCATATATAAATGACCTGAGGTTAGTATCTGTTATGCGCAGCCAGTGTTATGTAGACCATTTGTTTCTGGTTTTCCTTGAGTTTTGTTGGCTAGAACTTTGACATTTTGAAGTTACAGTGTAACTTGAAAGGATACAGCCAGAGCAAGGAAATGGATCCTTATCTAAATTTTAAAAATATGAACCGGATGGTCTAAAATTAACCATGTATCTCAGGTGAGTCTGCAAGGGTCTCTTTTATGTAGTAGATCGTGGAACGTAATATAAGCACGCAGATAGTTCAGCAGCTTCGATTTCAGCATCCTCGTACAAAGTGTAATACATCTCTTTGAGTGATCTGATTTGCTTTTGACCTGCAAAGTTGTAAGATCCAACTTGGCCTTCTGACATGGACTAAGCCTTGTGGATTAGGTATAGCTGATCTTAAAAGAGAAAAATTGGACACTTGGCAAGCCTAGCAGATATTTTGACACACTCTTGGAGCTGATAAGAATCATAATAAATTTAAGCTTTACTTTGCCTTGCACAGAAACCAGGCTTAATAAATGGCTTTGAATTTTTCATGAATGACTGAGCACCCATTTTGACTCTTAAGACTAAGGTTTTGGACGGGGGAATTTGAGAGGAACAGGACTATGAAGGATACCATAAGGCTACTGATGGAGTGTTGTATAATTTTACTAGTTGCGTAACTGCTTTTAACTACTAAACTCTCTCTGATTAAAATAACAATCGAGCTTGTAATTTTTCTGAGCAGCTGCTGCCACAGGGGGTCATTACCTTGGAGAGCTTTGAAATAATTGTACTCCTATTACATGAGTTATGTAGTCTCATGTTTTACAGCAATGCACAAAGTTTAAAGTCTGTAGTAGAATGTTATTTGAAAGCTGTCAAACCATGTTAAAAAAGACAGCATCGTCAAAGGCCCTTGTGGCCGGGATTCAACATGTAGCCTTGTCTTACTCATTATGAAATGCATGTTTATAAAGTTCCACAGAGCATCCAATTCCCAATTCACTTATATCAGCAAGACTTAACTTGCTCATTAATCTAAATTCTTTTGCAACTTTAATCTACATGTTTAATTAATCATAAAATGAGGCGGTAAGTAATTTCAGCAATGTGTGGCTTGTTATCAGATGCATTTAATCACTCTTCTGTGAGCTCATTTGGAAACACCTGAAGATGTCGAGAGCAGTTTGAATAAGCATAAATTATTCTTTGTCAGTGTACTTCACTCAACTAATAAGACATTAATTTAAAAGGCACTGTTCGTCATTTTTAGATCTTCACCAATATTTTTAGCTTAGCAGTATAAATCTAATTGTACATACTGTATGATTCCCAACATAGTGCCCAACATTGAAAAGGCTGAGAGTTTTATTGAATTCATTTTTCTTATTTACATGTAATTATATCATGTAATCGTAATTTTAATGAGGATTAACCATAGGTATCAAATCTGTTAACTATTCAAATGTTTTTGGAATAAGCTGCTAATTACTTGAAATGCTAAAGAATATTAGATGGTACAAAGAGTTATAGATTCATTTTTATTTTTTTTATAGGTAATAGCTCTTGTCATATTTGGATCACTTGTCACATAGTAACTTGCTATAGATATGCCTAAGTAGCTCAAATACAGGCAGGATTAGCTTTTGAAAATAAAGAAACAAAGACTGCAATATTGCTGGGCATATTACATGAATAACTGCTCTTTCAGATACTTACACAGGATTGTATTGAATGGAAAATAATATTCCCATTTTTCCTAGTTACTTAACTATTATGTAGTCAGTGATGGCGTCCTAAAAAAATAAGACATGACCTCAGAGCGTGTAATTCAAAGGAACAGAGTAAGTCATGTATCTTTTCATGTCAAGAAACTGGGAATAAAAATCACATTTTATTGAGTGTCATCACCTGTCTCTTTGTGCTGTGAGAGGGGATGACATTCTATAGGAATAATTATTTCACTGGAAACAGATTTATTTGCTTGTCATGGAGCATCTCAGTTAATCTTGCTTTTGAACAGTGGACCACATTCACTGGATGTCTGGTATGTTCCACTATGGATCATAACAGGAAAGGGGAGGATATACCATTTTGCCATGAAGTACAAATCACTTCTTCACATTTTCTCAACTGTCTTTAATGTCTGTGAATGAACTCTTGTTTCCTCTGGCAGTGCGGTGCTCTAATAAGAATAATATTGCTGTAAGTGCCCTGCCTCTGCTACCATGGTAAAGTTGCCGCACCATTTAAACTGTAGCAATAAATTGTGGTAGTCAGTCCTTTTTCCCTGCTGTCTAGATGTTTCTTTCTACTACAATATAGTTTTTATTTTTATTCAGCTGCCTTTTGCAGATGGAAGTGATTGTTTGTTTCTAGAGTGCAAAGAGTTTGAGAACAGTAAACCTTTTGCAGCATCATATAGTACCTATCAGCAGGCTGGACAGTTTAACAATGTTTTATGAAACCACAAAAAACTATGTACAGATTACATTTAGGGTCTGACTAAAATGCATACAAACAAGGAAATATGAGCTCCTTCTAGGCCTTCCCCCATGTAAACGTTTATTCTGACTTATTTACTCTGTAGACAGTAATGAATCCTTCACATGTGTTACTTGGCCTGATTTTGCCTACAGAATGTCTTTTGAAACATCTGTGGTCAAGTTTCAAGACTAGGAAAAAAAAAAAGTCTTAGTTCAGTAAACTGAAGAATGACAAGTTCAATTTTGCTGTAATTGCTCCTGATTTAGAGAGTATTATTGATGCTTATCAGTCAGTGTTTCAGTGTGTGTGAGGATTTTGAGAAACCTTCCAGCCTTTTGCAGCATCCATAGTTGAACCATTTTTACCTATGTTCAAGTAGTTCATTTTTTCTGTGTGTATCACAGGAAGATGACTTATTTCTCCTTTTATTTGTTTGTTTGTTTGTTTTTCCTTTCCTTTTCTTGTTTCATAGAAAACCAGAGCTAAAATATGCGGATGTTGTAAGAGATTCTAGAACAAAAGGTGTTATTAAAATCTTTCCTGTTTATAGATGGCTAACATACTAAGGATAACTCTAAGCAAAAATACATGTTTTTCATTAGGCAGTAAGTGAATGTGTGAAGTTTTTGCAGTAATCACATTGGCCTTTGAAGAGAGCATTCTAATCACTTGTTTATATAGAAATTGCAGAGAGCTCATACTAAATACATCCAATTTGCATAATATATTTTGGCCTTTTCTAATTGTTTGAATGTATCTGTTACCTGCTTCAAGCCAAAAATCTTTGTTGACTTTATGGGCTCATATAGAATCATAGAATCAACTAGATTGGAAAAGACCTTTAAGATCATCAAGTCCAACCATTACCCCAGGACTGCCAAGACCACCACTAAACCATATCACTGAGGGCCTCATCTGCACAGTGTTTGAGCACTTCCAGGGACAATTTTGAACAATTCCAGTGATTCCTCCACTTCCCTGAGAAGCCTGTTCCTGTTCCTCTCTGTGAAGAAAGTTTTCCTAATATCCAAACTAACCCCCCACTGGCACAGCTTGAGGCCATTACCTCATGTCCTACTGCTTGTTGCTCGGGAGAAGAGACTGATCCACATTTCACTACTACCTGCTTTCAGGTAGTTGTAGAGAGCAATAAGGTCCCGCCTGAGCCTTCTCTTCTCCAGGCTAAATAACCCCAGTTCCCTCAGCTTCTCCTCATAAGACGGATTCTCCAGACCCTTCACCAGCTTCGTTGCTCTTCTCTGGCCCCGCTCCAGCACCCCAATGTCTTCCTTGTAGTGAGGGGCCCAGAACTGAACACAGGATTTGAGGTGCAGCCTCACCAGTGCTCAGTACAGGGGGTTGATCACTGCCCTGGCCCTGCTGGCCACACTATTGCTGATACAGGCCAGAATGCTGTTAGCCTTCTTGTCTGCCTGGGCACACTGCAGGCTCATGTTCAGCTGTCAGTCATCACTCTCAGGTCCCTTTTCCCTGAGCAGCTTTCCAGCTACTCTTCCTCAAGCCTGTATGTTGCATGGGGCTGTTGTGGTGGAAATGCCGGACCCGGCGCTTCACCTTATTGAATCTCATACCATTGGCCGCAGCTCATCAATCCAGCCTGCCCAGATGCCTCTGCAGAGCCTTCCTATCCTTCAGCAGATAGGGAATATTTTAAATGGGGATTCTTCAGAAAGATATAGCTTTTAAATTTGCAAAAGCCAATGTGTTTGTTTTACAAGTGAGAGTCCAGTCTTTGACATGAAAAAGTTGCATGTTTTAAGTTCCAAGGTTGCTTACTGGAAGTGTTAAAAACTTGAATGAACTGCCCTCCCTCAAAAAAGTAAAACAAAGCAAAGAAATCTTAATTTTTGTCTTATTAAAATCATGCCTTTAAAGTTTGCATTTCCAGATGCTTCTGTATGTTTCATATTTGCAAAAATGTACAAAAGATGAAACTCTTATGCTCACATTACTCTTCCAAATAAAAAGCCAACCACAACCAAAAAGTCATCAGACATTTGTTACAGATAAATAAAAGGTGGCACCAAGGTGTTCTACAGTAAAGCTAAACTTCTAGGAATAGTGAGACATCATAACAGCAGAGATTTCCCTAGCGCAGGTGCTTATGGTAGAGCACCTGATTCATTGTACTCAAATATTCCGAGGCAGAGAACAGAGTTCTCAGAGAAGAAGATAAAATTGCTCAGCCATAGTTATTCCCTATCATTTTAGCTCATAGTACAAACCCAGGTAGCAACATGGGAGAATCACACCTGAAAGACACATGTCAGCAAACAAATAACTAAATAAACTGATTAAATTTTTCTAGAAAGGGAGAAATAATCAGTAGATGCTACAGAAATGAGATTAAACCTGTTGACTGGTATGCTACCAGGTGACTCCTACAGGGGACGAGGTATTGAAAAGTTAATAATGGCTTGAAAAACAAGTATGTATCTTACCTGAACACTCTTCTAAAAGGGAGGAAACCAATAACAAGTCTATCTAAATTTTACTTGTTCTGATAGGGTGAAATATTTAATATACTGTGAAATATTTAATTTTAAATTAAATTAAATTGAAACAGCTGAAGAGAAATGTTAATCCGTTGTTTCCAGAAATGTAGTTGCCTTGAATGGTTAGGTCTTCTTGTCAGGAAGGGATCTGACAGACAAGCACAACTTCCAGTTTCGAAACAAAATTTCAAAAGTTAAATCCCTTAGCTGAGGGCAGAACACTACACATTCCTGCTAGTTACATGTGTTTAAGTGACAGTTCTCTATTTTCCCTAAATGTGAACCTGAGTCTTCTTTTTGTGTGAAAATATTCATTTCAATTAACAAAATCTTTCTGTTTCTGAAGAAAGCGCCCCAGATCATTCTTTGTGGGATGTGAAACTTCTTCCCGGTACATGAAAAAAAGGTTATCTGTTATCTGCACTTACAAGATTTTAATGTTTGAAACTGGTCATGTGGACCAAAATGCAAATGCAGTAAGTGATGTGCTACAACTTGTCCTGGTCGCTTACTTAGAATACAGATATCCATGCACTCGTAATTTTTAAAGAAAGATGCTTGTGTTGCAAAGGATCCACAAAAATGAGTAATGATGGAGAGCTGTGAATTACTTGAGGCATTGCATATGGCCAGCAGGTATTCCTTTTGGCATAGTTTAGTATAAGTTTTCTCCAGTACTTCTTGGCTCACAAAATACAGCTTGTAAGCATTACATTCTGCAGGATATCCCAAGAAGAGAAGGGAAATACAGCAGAGTATAGAAGGAAATTAAAATTTTCCTGCTATTTCATAGACAGTAAATGGGAGAAATCTTACTACTGTCAAACCAGGCTTTATCCCATTTGGTGATTGAAAATCACAAAATTTACGCTCACGAAAAATGCAAAGAACTATATTATATTTGGTTATCTTTAGATGTTTAAAAGAATCTCCAGAGATGTCTACTTAATGACCTGGGAATTCTGAAACAGGCAATATGTTTCTGACAAGGATGTGACAGGCAGCAGGATTCCTTCAGAGAGTATTTCTGATGAAAAAAAAAAAGAGAATAGTGAGATTTTAAAACACTAGTTATTTAACCTTGAGGAAGTCATCGGTCACCAACATTTTGACTGTTTCGGAAAAAAATAAATATGAAAAGTCCAGGAAAATACCTTCATGAATTTTTTGTGAAAAGAGTCTCTTAAGGAAAAGGAATCTTTGTACTTCAGAATGCGATATTTCACTTAGAACTCTGTTTGATAGACTTTGGAGGCCCATAGTAGAATGTTTGAAAAGCCCTCCAAGAGAAGGTGGATGGTATTTTATGAGCTTTATAATCAGCCTGCTAAGTAGTGGGACCCTAATATATCATTCCAGTGATTTATCTGTTAATCAATTATGCTGCAGTTATTAACAGGCTTTTAATATTCAGTAGGATCTATCAAATACAAGGCAAAGTTTGGGAGATCTGAACCACATTGATAACTGTACCTGATGTTAATGGCTTGTTTTTTCATGCCTTGCAGACATCTGTAGTGCAACGCCAGCACAAAAGGAGTTTGCTGATGGAGGAGAGGTTGACAGGGCTCTTGAGGGTCCTTATATCCTGGGTGTTCTTCACCAGCTATCTGAATGTCTTGATAATTTTCTCTGGTTATTGTTACTAGGAGTTGAAAATGAATGCACATCATGATCTTTGGTTTACAATATGCTCTGTGTTGCTGATATTCTTACTGCCTGGACAACTGGGTACTGAGCGTTACATTCTGTGAATAAAATAGCCACATAGCAGTTAGGTATATTTTTCTGAGCAGTCTTTGTTAAAATTGTGCTTTCATCTCCATGGTATCAAAAGGGCACTTTGTAACAAATAGGGGAAGGCATTACCCTTAAAATAGTCTTGACTCTTAATTAACCAAATGTAGCCATTGTGGGATTTATTCCTTTATTTTGAAGAGTTCTGAGGTAACTGAGACAGAGATTCTATGTCTCACAGATTTCTGTGACATTTTATTTTATTATTTTATTGTGCCTTAATGAAAATTTTCAAATGATAATGTGACTTACTTGAGGTGGAAATTGCATTCTGCACCATAGTATGGCCTTCATATCATCTTCATTTTGTAAGTAGAGGAGCCTGCTTGACTAAATCTTTTCCATAGGGAAAATTTCAGACCAGAAATGCTGAAAATGATTGATATGCTGGTCTATGTGTTAATTTATATGGGGCTAAAATTAAAATGTATTTAGAAATAAGATTGTGAAGGTTCCTTGGTGCTGCAGGTATTCAAAGAAATGTAAAATTGTTGGAGATGAAAGAATAAAGACTGAAGAACTTGTGGGAGGAGCTTTGTTTTACTGAATAAGATTAAGTCTCAGAAGTCATTCCTGGATTTAAATTTGGTTTATTATGTATCTCTATATTTTACTTTTAAAATATGTTTCAAAGTGAACACCTGATGTAAGAAAGATCAGCTCTATCTATGCTGCTCTAAAATAGTAAAGCCCACAAAATTGGTGTGATCTATTTAAAAACAAAGCAAAAGGACAGCTGGCTGGGTAGGTATGGGGAGAGCAGTGGATGTTGTCTACCTGGACTTCATCAAGGCTACTTTTGACACTGTCTCCCATGACATTCTCATAGGCAAGCTCCGGAACTCTGGGCAGGACAAGTGGATGGTGAGGTGGATTGAGAACTTACTGAATAGCAAAGCTCAGAGGGTTGTAGTCAGTGGTAGAGTCCACTTGGAGACCTGTAACTACCAGTGTCCTGCAAGGGTCAACACTGGGTCCTGTAGGGAGGTTGGACTAGATGACCTCCAGTGACCCCTTCCAGCCACAACCGTTCTGTCATTCTGTGAAAACAACAACAAATAACCAAAACCCACCACTCTCTCCACCTCCAACCCGTTTCTTTAAGCATTCATGGCATACCACTTTGATCCTCAAGAAAGATTCGATGATCATGATGGAAGTAAGGGTGTCAGTGTGCCACTTTAGGATTAAGAAGTGCCTGAATTAGCATTGCTGTGCAGACATTGTATAAAACCCCCAGCAGGCAATTCCAGGTGTACAAGTGAAGAATTGCCTTCTTCTATTTGCACTGTTGGTAGGAGAATTTATGCACCTAATTCAGATACCCAATTAGATGCTTTGTCACTCTTTTATTTTCTCTATCATAGTGTGTCCTTGAATGGGCCAGATAAACTCCTTCTGGGTTTGGGTTTTACCACTTGTGAAATAAAGGCAATGCTGATTCATCTTTACAGAGTTCTTTGAGATCCACAAATAAAAACTGAGTAGATCCCTTCCTATTCAAGGTTCGTGAATTTTATGGTTAGGAGTGCAATGTAGTATTCATAACAGAGCAGAAAACTCATTAACAGCATGTTTGCAGATATCCTGTGTGATAACTGAAGGGAGAGCTCATCAGTAAGAAGTTCTGCAGATCTTTGATGAAGATTTTTTTTCTATATTTCAGTTCACAGAGGGAAAGAGACTGAGTTCTTATGCTGTAAGAATTTCCTTTTACCCCATCAGCAAATCTGACTATAAGAATTGGTATTAGTACAGCTGATTTAGAGCTGACTGTAGTGAGCGGGAAACAGTCTTAGTGATCCTTGAAACTTTGTGAGAACTCCTGAACCTACTGGGGTCTGTAAAAGTATTTCAGTTGTTCTAGTCGTAGAGTATTTGAGGATCATATGCTGACTGAATAAAATATATATTAAATGCATTTGAAAAATTGCTATTAATTTCTCAAGAAAAGGTTGGCAAACATTTGTGATTCATACTGGAATGGGAAGTTGTCATTTCCCAGGACCGTAAGGGTGTTGCAATTTAAATTTCTGACCTGTCAAGAGAGGAAGAAATCTCCAAGAGAGTATCTGTGGTAGTGCCTCCAACTAGAGAAGAGAGAGATTCCTTTCAGTTTTGACAGTAACAGGGTTTCTCACTGTCTTTGGCATTTACCTATTTAATTTGGAGCCATGCTCATATATACAGGAGCTGGAACATCTGGACTCTTATACAGCCAATACATGAATAAATTGTAAAGACAGTGAACCATTTCTTCAGTTACTTTTCCTTCTCTGCTGTGGACCTCCAGCTAAGGAGGGAGCCAAAGTTTGAGTCAAATCTCTGTTCTTTTGCTTGATTTTCTGTGTAATTGCTTGGCTGTGTCTCTGAAGACTGTAGTTTGATCTAGATTGTACTTTAGATTTTTGATCCAGTGGCCCATCTGAGTTGCCAGGAATTCTTGTTGCATAGTACATTACTTTCCAAGATGGTTGAGGTCCCCCCCAATGCCCACTTACCTTTAGATTCCCAAGCTCCTTAATGCTCTCCAGAGCTGGTTAGGCAAGCAGCAGTTCTCTCTGTTGTTAGTAAAGAGCTTTTCCTCTTGTACCAGTTAAACCCTTTGACTTTTTTGGCTGAGTTCTGCTTATGTCTTCAGAGCAAGCAATCTAGGTTTTTGAAAGACAGTAAGGACTGCTCCCTTCTGCTTGGATTTGAAACTGTATCTTTAGACTGCATAGTGATGGGTTTCTGTTGGACCAAAACAGAATAACTCATGTTCATATATGTTCAAAACAGAATAACTTATGTTCAAATATGTACTTAATGTTTTTAATAGGGCCCTGAGAGATGGTCAGATGAGTATTTAGGAATGGATTCACAACATTACTATTCCATATGAATCACCTAATGGGTTTCTGATTCACATAATATTTTTTACTTCCTGTTCTTCAGAGCCTGATAGATGGTGTGTTTAGAAAGTAATTTCTTGATAAAAAGAAGAGGAGGAATATGATGAAAGTTAAATAATCAAGACTGTTAAATAATTTCTCTGAAGTAATTGGGATCCTATGGTCTTCTGAATAGCTTGAAAACTTTCCCAATTAACACCCCCCCCCCCCATATATGTACACACGATTTTAAAATGTGGCAGGTTCTCTGATTTCAGGTGCTAAACACAATAACTTTAAAATAAGTTTTAATGATGGTAGCTTAACCTGAAGGCAAGTTCAAAATATAATTTGCTTATTTTTTAATTATTATTCTCAATCTTAAAAAATATTAGTATCTAATTACTCATTTTAGCTAAGTGTATTTGGGATAAATGAAATCCTGTGATGACTGAAGAAGGTGGACTTTGCCTTGTTTATAAGATCATAAATTAAAAAGTAATTTGAAACATAATTTGTGGCATTTGTCAAAATTATAGGAAGTGAAGCAATATTTTGAAAAATTGGTTTCACCTACTACCAAAAAACTTTTTATTTGTTTAAATACTAATTGCTATACTGATTAAAACCTATTACTTCTAATGCTTGAAAGCATCTATACAGCAACACTGAAATGCAACATGGGCTAAATCTGGTTCAGCAGACTTGGAAGCAGGACTGCAAAGTGAGCCCCATGTTGCCATTCATGTGTCACTGAGTGAGCTGTTTAACGCATCTGTGTCTCAGTTTCCATATCCATAAATGTGCACATAATGTCTACTGTTATGTCATAAGGATGAGGAACTGCAAAGTGTTTTCCCTAAAGGTGTGAGATATTACTGAAATGAGATTTATTGGATTCCTATTGTTATTATTTTATTTATATTACAAAATGTACAGCCTCACACTAAAAGTAGAGCTCATTTGAACTGAAGGTACTTCTGCTGATAAGCTTATATTCCAAATTGACAGTGCAGGCAAAAGGTAGAGGACAGAAAATATTTAATGCTCATACACTGATAGTGGATGTAGATCAAACTTGTTAAGACGTATTACTGTGTTAAATCAGCCTCTCTATCTGTTATAAACTGTGGGCTTCCAAAAGTTTAGATATCCATCTTTCAGGAAAAAATAATCAAAGGTGCTGTATGTGAGTATGGGTCAGAGACTAATCGTGGTGTTCCCCTGAGTGTTTGCGTGAAAGTTCAGTGCTGAAAGTCCACATGCATGTTTGAAAACTCAACTTTTAATAGGCTGAGAACTAGTAAGACTGGAGGGTCCATAGTAATTATTTAGTGTGACCTGCATAATGCAGGCATAGTTCTGGCCCTGATGTCCCCTAGATACAGCTAGACTAGAGGATAGGTCTTTGTGGGATGTAGCATGACTGGAAAAATTTACAGTGGTAGCAGATGTCAGAAGGTTTTTTTTTTAATTTGTTTTAATATTTGATTTATCTCACTTACTAAGCTGTGTGCCATTGTTCTAGTCTGAATTGGTTCAGTCTAAGTTTACAGTTATGGTTGTCTGTTGAAAAATCCTTTGTTATCATATTTTTTTTTTCCATGTGCATCCTGCGAGATTCTGATCTAAAGTCTTTTTTTTCCTTAATTCAACAAATTTGATGGAGTAAGCCACTTGGCTGCTTCACTGCAGAATGTGTTTTACATTATTTTAATCTTTCTTATGATTGTATATTAGTCTTTCATAACTGTAAAGGAATTCTATGGAGAGATAGTAGTACTTCTGTTGTCACCAAGTAATTTCTAGTGAAAACTTTGCCTCTTTCTTGTACACTTTGCAAATGCTTCTATAATGCTGACGCATTTCTCATGTAAGTGCTATAGCTTCCTTACATAGCACTTACTAACTGTGGTCAGAAATAAGCAAATTCAATAATATGAGTCAATCATCTTGGGTTCTAGTTATGTTTGGTTTTCTGTAAAGCATATTAGATTGCCATTCAAATATAATTTTTCAACTTTTTAAGTCCAGAATAATGCAGGTAACTACATTGTTTGGTGCTGCAAAGTCATGGTTGATTCTTCCTCACAGTACCTGAGCTTTATGTCTTGCAATAAGATTGTACAAAATAATTTTGAGCATTTTGAGTTAAAAAAGTTATAAAAGGCTATGAAAGTAATATGCTTCACAAACTGAAAAGTTTTCGTCCGAGTAGAGAAAATTGTCAGAGAAACAACTAATTGATCTCTGCTCCTTTACAGCTGTGTAATGCAATGCATAACTAAAAGCCCCTGTTAAATTAATTAATCATTTCAATTATGAACTTTTCTCCAAAATGTTATGATTTGTATCAAGCTGTTAATGCAGTGACCTCGTGGTGTGAAATCTCTGTTATGTACAGAGTCGCCAGTTAATTGATTCACAAATTATTTAAAGTTTGTTGCACCCAAGGGAGTGCTCAGATCCATGACAGCTATTTCTTAAAGTGAGCAAACTCTCTTTTCTTTAAGATTGTCTTGAGCTAACAAGCATGATAAAATAGTTGCAAGCTGGATATTGGCAGTTCGTAGTGCACCGGTTAATATATTCAAAGGATTTCTCTAGGTTTTTTTCCTGTATCACGGCAAATGCCTATACAAAACAGAAGCTTTACAAGTGTCAACAAGAAAAGGCTAATGTCTTTTCCAGTAATGAACTTTAATCTATCTTTTAATACTGATTGCTTTTGTCATTTTGAATATTTCTGTTAACTTTCCTTATCACCTGTTATCACGTTTCATTTCTGATAATTGTAGAATAACTTTTGTTTCCTGTTTTACTAGTAAGCATTTCTTAAAAAGCTGCTGAGGTTTAAAATGAAGGGTATTTTATACAGTATTGTGGTAGGCAGCAGCTTCACAGTACAGGTGAGTAGTAATTATGCCAACCTATATTACAGAATTTAGTGTTATCAAATCCTATATTTCACTGACTTTGTCATGCCTTTGTATGGACAGAATCTTGAGCAAGGAGTCCTCTTACCTGCTACAGATGCATAGAGACAGGAGGGGATGTTTAGAGTAATTCTCTCTGACTTTAATGTCTTAGTGCATGAGTTTCACAACAATTAAAAATTTAAATGTACAAAGAATAATAGAGAAGGAGGTATTAAAATAAGTTAAGATACTGTTAATATTTTATATACCTGTATTAAATTTTTATAAATGTTATTAAAGTGCAGTTGGGATGCCTTCAGTGTTGTATGAAATGACCACTTTCACAAACCCTTCTGTCAGTGGAGTTCTTTATTGAAGGGACAAAATGATTTCATGCAACTCCCTGGGTCTGAGGAGATACATAAGAATTTGAGGCCTATCCAATGATTTAATTCTTTTAACTACCAGTCACTTTTCTCTGGTTTTGTATTTCTTTTTAAAATACTTGTGTTGAGTGTCCTCTGTGGTTAAGACAAAACAAGACATAAGTAAAACTGTACCTAATGTTATGAAATTGCACATTGCTGCAGCGCCATGAGAAGCTATGTTGAAAAGGAGCAACTTTAAACTAGTATCTGTATTGTAGAAAAAAAATACCATTTCAAACACTGAGTGACTGCTTCTGTTTCCTAAAATTAAGGAGCCTATAATCTCAACACCATTAACAAGTGCTGTCATTCAGATACACAGTGTCTGGCTGATTTAAATAAAATGAAATGAAGATAGTTGTTTCTGGTCCCTTGGCTTCACTCATTGCCATAAACATATGCTCTGCGTCCCGCTTCTTTCCATCTTATTTATGACTTTAATTTGTTGTGTGGGCTGCGCTAGAAATTAAATTTAATACAATTCTCCAAGGGACCCTGTCATATAATAACATGGTAATTTCTGTGTATCCTTTTGAAAAATGAGGAAATTAATTCTTCCTGACATGTTCTAATTATTCCAGTGTGAACGGCAAATCCGTTTTTCCCAGCCCCTGAAGTGTTATAGGCAAATGGCTGCTGTTCAAAGCTGAGGTGCTAATGCTGACCAGCAGTGCGTTTAATTTGAAACATGAGCAGACACCTTTCAACACACCTTTGTAATATTGGAGTACTTTACAGAAATTAATTCACTACTTATTTGGCAGCTTAGCCTGAGGGTTATAGTTTTTATTCATCAATACTATAGTCATGTTAGCACAATGTTTCCTGTTTCCTCTAGTGCTCCGTGCCTGTGCTGGAAAATGCAAACTCAGGAAGGAGCAATGGTTAGGCTTAACATACATATTTTTAAAGTTGGGATGTGGGTACCATAACACTGATGATTCTGTGTTGCAGCATGTCTGCAGTTTGGAGGGAGGTACTATAAGGTCTTCAGTGCTGAGTTACATACATACTGTGGTTAACACTTTCAACTGAATTACAAAGAAGAAATTATTTAAACCAACTTCCTGTGAAACAACTCTTCCATTCAGATGCTGGCCTGTGACAATCTGACACCTGCTTCCATTTCTACTCCATTGTTGAGTTCTAAGACCTGAATGCATATGCTGTAATTCTGAAATTCCATAATATACTTGGCATAGGAAGATTTTTGCCAAGGAGAAGGCAATGAATTATCAGTTTAGGTGCTGAAACTCACATGAATGATTCTGGGCATTTGTGGCTTTTGATGTGTTGCCTTTGGGAATTTCTATTTTAGTATGTTCATTTAGGGCAGAACTGCCAAGTGAAATCCTTCAAGAGCCCCAGCTTTGTAATACACAGATGTTGTCTTTGTTAAGTGTTCTTTCAGAATTCAGATGCATAGAAGTATAAAAGAAATTTTAACTATTCGAAGAAACAGAATTTGACAGAAGCCACTCAGAGAAAGACTCTGGAATAGAATCATAGAATAGTTAGGGTTGGAAAGGATCTTAAGATCATCTGGTTCCAATACCCTTTGTCCTATCACTACAGTCCCTGATGAAAAGTCCCTCTCCAGCATCCTTGTAGGCTCCCTTCAGATACTGGAAGGCTGCTATGAGGTCTTCATGCAGCCTTCTCTTCTCCAGGCTGAACAGCCCCAACTTTCTCATCCTGTCTTCATACGGGAGGTGCTCCAGTCCCCTGATCATCCTCGTGGCCCTCCTCTGGACTTGTTCCTACAGCTCCATGTCTTTTTTATGTTGAGGACACCAGAACTGTCCACAATACTCCAAGCAGGGTCTCACGAGAGCAGAGTAGAGGAGCAGGAACACCTCCTTTGACCTGCTGGTCATGCTCCTTTTGATGCAGCCCAGGTTTTCAGCCATAGATGTAAAGAAGAAAGGATAGTTTTCAGAGATGTTATTGAAGAACTGGAGTGTAGAATTGACTAAAAAATGTGCTAACTGCCTAGCTGTAGAATCTTAGAATCTTAAGGATTGTAGAATATTAGAACAGATACCAAAGACAGAGTTATTGAGGAACCTTGTAAATATAAAGATTAAGCCAGTTGGTTATCAAGTCATAGGAAACATGTGGGAACAAGGAAGGTTTATTTTATAACAAGGACACCAAATGTTAAAGTAAAAACCTAATCATTTTATGCATGGGATTAGTTTTTGCTGAGAAGACAAGGAGTCAATGTTAGAGCAATAATTAGAATTACTGGACCACACCTTAGTATGGAAGTCTTTATAGAATGTCCTTTCTGCAATAAATGCTTAACTGAAGAATGTGATGTTCTCACCCTGAGTAGTTATTTACACTGAAATTTCTGAATGCAGAAAGAGAAGAAACCTTATATATGATTTTCATAAAGAGAGGTTTTAAGACATAGTTGAAATTTCCTTCTGACCAATTCATAAGAGGTTTGAATTTCTTGAGGAGATCCTATTAGTGATGTATCGTCATAAATACTCCATCCATCCTTGCTCAACAGACTTTGTTCAAGGAGGTTCAAAATGTAATCTAAATAGTTTGTCTACTGGATCTAGTTTTAATTTGGAAAAGTAAGTTTTGGCATTAGAATTTTTACTGTAAAGGCTAAGTTCTCTCTGTGGATCTGTGTGATAGAAGAAGAAATTGCTTCCAAAAGGCTGGCAATCTTGTGAATAACTCCAGTGATCAAATATGTAAAATGGTGGTCAGAGTATCTGAATAGCAAAATGGGAGAAGGGTACAGCTCTGCCAAAAAAAGGATGAATGCATAGAACTTGGGTGTTGATTCTGACTACTCAGGACTCAAGTCAAGTTTGTGACTTCTTGTGGTTTATTTTGTTCCATAAAAATTAGTAGGTAAAGGGCAGAAAACATAAGGCAACACACATGATGGGTATAGAAACAGTATTCCTTAAAGGAGTGTTCCTGATTCATTGAAGCTAGTGTTTTGTAGAAGCCACACATAGTATGAGGGACATTAGCTTAGTACTCAGGAATGTTACCACTGTACCCTTTTTGTATGCCAAAAGTAGCTGACCATGGGGGTACCTTCTTTTTCCCAGAACCAGAAAGATCTCACAGATACACAGAGGTCTTGCAATACCACCTAGATCTCTTATTTTCCGCAGCCTGCCTGTATGTAGCTATTGCAAGCACTACTGCAAGCACAGCAGTGGAAGCTGTGGCCAGCTGTCTGAAGTCTTACAACATGTGTTGCTGTCTGAAAGCCTGGTTCAGATTCCGGTCTATACAACAGGATTAGCCCCATCACTCATCATCCAGTCTACTCTCCTGTGTCAATCTTTGCATCTTCACAAAAACCTTCAAGGCTTTGTACACTAATGGTCCTGCAATAGTACGTTTACTGGAGACTAAAGAGTATGGTAAGAGGAATGTTATGAACAAATTAATTTTTGCTTTGTCCACTGTATTCACAGTGGTAGTATTCACAGTACTCTGTGCAGAACTTCAGAATAAATAACCTTGTCATTCAGGTAGTGTTTAGTGCCTTGGCTGCTATGCATTCATATTCATTGCAATGTCATAGTGTTTTTCAGTCATATTGGTCTGATATTTGCCTCAAGATGAAGATCATAGGATAATTCAGGTTGAAAGGGACCTCAAGAGGTCTCTAGTTACAACTCCTGCTCACAGCAGGGTCAGATGTGAGGTTTGACCAGGTTATTCAGTGCTTTATCCAGGTGGGTCTTGACAAACCTCAAAGCGTAGATACAGCACGACCTCCTTGGGCAGTCTGTCTCATTGCTCATCCCTCCTAATGGTGAAAAAGGTTTTCCATATGTCCACTTTGAAGCTTTCCTGTTTCAACTTTGCTCTTTAAAGTAAAGCTTAGAAGAGCTAGAAAACTGGTTATTTAGGTGATAATGTGTGGTAATTCTTATTAAAACTGGTTGCCTTAGTGACCAACCATATGCAGCAACTTCTCTGCAGTTCTTCCTGCCTTAGCTTTTTACATTGATACCTCTAGGAATTACTTGGTCTAATCTTTTTTACTGTAAGATCTCTTTTCAGTGGGGAAACCCATCAGTTTGAATTTTGCATTGTGACTTCCACTTAAAGTGCATGCTGTTAAATGTAAGAAGGCAAACATAAGTTCCCACAATGACCAGCAGGTGCTCAGCAACAAAATTTAGCTAGTGAGGGTGGTGTAGCTGAAAGTTAGCATCTGAAGGGTGATTCTCTTCCCACTATGCTTCATGGGAAGGCTTCCAGTATTCGATTACGCAGAAAATAAGTGTTTGTGTTTGGACTGGGCTTATGACCTTTAGTTTTTGAGCACCCTTCTTTTCCTGTACTAGTAAATGCTGATTTCATCATTTATTAGGGTTTTGGTCTCTGCCTCCCTCCCCCCAGGACTTAATTGCAAAAGAAACATTGAATTAAAAATGGAACCTGTCATCCCAAATGTCTCCGATTTGAACCCAGCCAAGTAAATAATAGCCTGTATTTGTTACAGTTTGACAGTTAGGTTTTCTGTGTTATGTTAATTGGTGGTTGAAATCTACAAAGGTGTCCGCAGGGCTAGGCCTATGGTTACTGGCATTATTTGACAGGTTTTTGGCAGCTTCAGGAATCACATGAGGCTTGGAATGGAAATGACACTTGATCTATCTGCCCACTCCTGACATTCGCTCCTTTTGGGTTAGGGCTGGCACAGGTTGGTGGGGTAATGTGGAGAGGCCTGTGTGGCCAGTGGAAAGTCTGTTCTGTGGATAAATGGAGCCCTTTCAGTTTCTGAGGCTGTCAACCTGGCATGACAATAAATTTATTTGTGGGTAGAAAACAGAAAAGAAGCAAGACTACCACATCTGTGTTGAAAGGTCTCTTGTTCATCAGAAGGAAGCAATGTAAGAAATGGAGGAGAAAAAGTCTGAATAATTGTTTTTTCTGGGCTAGCAATGCAGTAACTTCTCTAGGAGATGAATGAAGAGTTGTTTGTCACTTTTTTCCCCCTAATTATCCTGAGTCCATTGTAGATATTTTCTGTGGCAAACTTTTCTTCTGTTTATTCAAGAGACATCACTGACTGAATAATCAATAAGCCTTTTTATCCTTCATCTATTCAAGCATAAGACTGAGATTATTGAGAGAAAGAAGAGAGGGGCGCCACCACAAATATTTTGGGACTATTGACAATCTTTCTCTACTAGTTATTTGAGGAGAAAAAGGAAAAAAATGTTCAAAGGTTTACTGATACTCTCTTATTGATTAATACTTTTGATGATACAGGTTTATAATGCTTTGTATGCATTGTAGAACTGAGGCACCCAAAACACTGGTTACTAAGATGTCAGAATCAAAACTGCTATATTACAAGACGTAAGTATACACTCATCCCTTTTTTTTTTAACTCTTCAGTCTGCAATTATGTTCCTTCTTTTTTTATCTACCACAGTCCATGCTCCTGTCTTTTTAATTGGTTTAGTTAATCTCTTAAATGGACAAAAAAACCATGAAAATAAGGGATTTATAAATAAAATTGGACAAAAAAACCCTAAATAACACTTTGAAACTTTTCAAGCAGTAGTCTGGATTTGTGATTATTATTTTTTTTAATGATCTTACAGAATTTAGCACTCATAGATTCTATGTCTGTTTTTGCTCCTAAATCCATTCTTTGATTTTGTTGGCAGATAGTGTAAGTAAAATAAAACATAGAAGAAATTAAAGAAATTAAGTATTATTTAAAATAAAGCTGGCATTTTATTCTGTGAAAAAATATTAATGTTTTGCATATTTTCAGTAGAAAGTTAACGAAAGTTACATGCAAAGTGACTGAAAATCAGATGGAAGTAGAAACATTATTTGCTTCTTGACAAGCTGCTTTCTCTTGCAACAAGATACAGAAGTGGATATGCTTGCGTTTATGATGTGTTGCTCTTGGTAACTTCTGCCTTCACTGCGAGAACTTCAATTCCCTCATTTTCCTGGCCCCTGTGATAGCCAGTCTGACACTTATTTTAACAGGCTTCCGCTGCAGTTGCCAGAACTTCGCATTATGCACTCCCTGACTGTAGCCACTCAAGTGCCTTTTCTCAACATGTAGGCTTGATGTCCCACACTCATCTCTCACTAAATTTATAATGCTTTTATTTGATAATGTTTTTGCATTATTCCCTTTTGGTCACTGAGCCGTACTCTTCTCTGAGTCTGAATGGGTGTGGCCTTTTCCTTCATTCTGTATCACAATGCTATATTATATTTACATCATTTTACTGTAGAATTCAATAGTGAATTTGTGCCACTGGCAACCTTGACCTTACTGCTGACTGAACGTTATTAAGACATTTTCAAAATCTATGAAATTATACAGTAGAAATACAAGCTGTAGAATACATGACTTTTAGATCATGTTTACTTCTTGAATGGGTAGTACAGAAGTTACTTCACATTTTGCATTGTTTGTTTACAAGTACTCCCTCTTCAAATAACAACTAAACAGTCATATGGAGTTCATTTAGTTACTGTGTCAAGAGGTGCAAAGTGGGAAGAATGAATGTAAAAGTGTTAGGCAAGGGTTCATAATATTGGGGTAAAACCTTATGCATATTAATCTTCCACATACCTGTTCTTAGATAATAACTGATTCCTCTATTTCTGAGAGAGCTTTAACTTGCCAAAACAATTTTATAGGGTACTAAAATTGTCCTAACAGAAATTATTGTCTCATGGTTACAGAATGCACTGGATATTGCTTGTGGTTATTAGTGTTTCATGTTAATGATAAAAGAAGTTAATATAGAAACTGTTAGAGTATCAGAAGAAATTCAGGGAAATTCAGCTTGGTCCTGAACCAAGTTAGGACTGGATGAATGTTTGGCTGGATTTAGAGAGAGCCTTGCAATGTGACTTTTTTGGGCTCTGCCTGACTCAGTCTGCTGTTGAAAAACATATCCCAAAGGAAAGGGGAAAGTCAGGAAGAAAGAGAACCTCAGCTCTTCCTTCCCTAATCTGCTTCAGCCTGAGTGCCCTTTCTGCCTGTCAGCTATTGTGTGAGAGAGAAGTGGTGCCAATCCCACATGAGTTAGAGCCTGAATTCACATTTTAAATCAATAATCTACAGGAAATTGGATGCTCTTTAAAATCCAACTGAGAAATAGGTAGCAATACTTTTGATAAACATTACTAAATTGTGAGCATTTTACATCTGTGTGCAAAGACACATGTGCACAGCCTTGAACCACTTCTTACCCCTTTGAAAATGTGCTAGTAATAACGAGATCATGGTAAAACAAATGGCTTAGACAAACAGTGAGCTAGGAGAATGTTCATAATATACACCTATAGTATAACTGCTGAAACAGAGGAACATGAATTAAAGAAATAGTACGCTCTAGGGAGAGTAGATGTGACACTGTTGCAGTATTTGTTTAGCTATAGAAATGTCTATATTTAAATCGGCAGAAATTGCTCAGAAATTTCCCAAAAAAGTAACCTAGTCAAGAGCAATAATCTAAAAGCAAGTGGGAGGACTGTAAAATAACGTGATTGCTTAGTTAACATACGTTTTAGTATAGAGTTTCAAGTCAGCATGTCTTTAATGCTGACCCTCCCAGTACATTTGAAAAAAAATTAATGCTTGAAACTAACAGCATGTTAGCAGCTAATTCGTGCATTATTTCAGTATCATTCATAAATTACTTTTGAATCCTTTGACTTAAGAAAAAGAAAATCCCATAAATCCTACTTTTGGTCAAAGCATAAGACCATAATTAACTCTGCATGTGCTTTAGAATTAAGAACACAGTGTTCTGAGCTTTCTTAAAAAGCTTTTAAAAATGTTAGGGGAATACCTTTCTAGAGCCTTGTTGACTGAGCAGAGTTTTAAGATTTGTCACATATAAAGTGATGTTAATTAAATATTGTTATTCCTTTCTGTCAATCAAGTAAGGTTAAGCCTTTTTTGTTACTTGAACAAAAAGGGAAGCGGAACAGGTGAAAATACATAAAGTGACTGTGAGGAAAACAGGAGGAATAATATAGTAGGAATTTAATTAGTCAGAATTTATAGGTGATGCAGGAGGTTTAGGTGCTAATTCCAAAGCACTGCATTTTTTGCAGTCCTAATACCTTTTGAATATTTTTGGACTTTTTGGCAATACGTCATTTACCTAATAAAAGTAGAAAATAAATGTAGTTGCAGAAGGCCAGTATTTGATAGATATGTATGGCTTATTTTAAGTTGTATTTGCAGACTGATGTTTAATATGGTTGTCACTGAAACCTTCATTTTATTAAAACAAAATGTCATTAATCGGAATCCCATTTAATGCTGCTTCAGCTCCTTCAGATGCTATTGGCATATTTTTAAGACTAAAAGAGTTATTGTTTGTATTAGGTATTCAAGTATTACTGAGAATGACTCCCCAAACCATGAATTTTAAAAGGATGCGTATTTATATTTTATTATTTATTATTTATTTCTGTTAATGTGAATCAACCTGTGGGTGTGTCATACGTGCAAGGACATCTTCAGAACAGGGTTTTCTAGAACTTTCCTTTTTGAAAGAAGTGAAAACTGGACTATATGACTTGAAGTGCCTGGTACTTAAAATCCACCAGCAAACATCATGCAGTTTTGTATATATAGAAGATATTCTACATATATATCTATTATAATTAACAATTCTAAGGACAAAACCAAGAAGCAGCTATGGACCTATATGATAATAGCTTATATTGTTTCATCCATGTATTAAGCTTGGACAGTGTATTATTGCCATAGGGCTTTATTAATATTGTCGGTACTGAAACCTTTGAAGGAGTGAAAAGCACCTGGGAAGAAATGCAGAGCTTGTTTTACAGTTTCTTCTTGTTTTCTGCTTAATGAAAGAGAAATTTCTGCGTGAACAGAATTAAAATCATGTGGGGAATTCTGCCTCTAAATCTTTCATTTCTTGATGTTTATTGTGGGTCTTTGGAAACAGTGTGGTTCATGGTAACCTAGAGCCATGAAAAGTTGCTTCAAAAATTTCAGTTCTTTTGAGATTGTGTAGGTACTGAGGTGATATTTCATATAATGAATCTCTTCTGCAACTTCACTTTGGAAAATTCAGAAGTCTGTGGCAAATGATGCCTGAAGTTAGTTTTTTCACTTCATGCTGGATAACTAAGGAAATACAGGAGCTTTGATGTACTAGAATGATTTTGCTTTATGATGTTCTTTGTTTAATTAAATAAATACCAGTTATTTGGGAAAAATTCCCCAATTTTCATATTAACATGATTTAAAGCAACTCAATTTGCACTGCAATATTGTGTTTTTTTAAATATCCAGTATATTTTTTATCATTTAGGTTTGTTTTTTTTTTTTTTTTCTAGTACAGTATTTAGGTTTTCTTCTACAGTGTCCCCCTCCTTGAAAACATTCAAAACTTGACTGAATAAGTACTTGAACATCCTGAGCTTCTTGTGAGCTGGAGGCAGGAGCTGATGACCTCCAGAGGTTCCTGCCAACCTACATGATGCTGTGTGGCTTCACCACCTTGACCAAACTTTATGCACTGAATTGTTGAGCGTAAGAGAACAAATGTCTGTAGGTTGAATTAGAGAGCCAGGCTTTTAAAGTGAAGAGCCCTGATGTACTAAGTAGAAAAGGGCACATAGTATGTACTGCACATTTGCATTTTACTTTGAATAAGGAAACAAAACATTTTGCTTATAATCAGCTTTTTGCTTATAGTAAGCCTCACTTTTGGGATCTTGTATGCTCAAGCAGGTACAGTTATGAAGTATTCTAGTTTCCTTATTTTATTAAAGAAAATAAAAACATTTATGTCCATGAACATTTTTAAGGGCTCTGACGTTTAGAACTAGGATTTCTGCATGTTCTTTTTGGACTGGGAAATGATAACAGCTTCTTTAGCAGTTCAAATAATCTGGGAGAGCAGAAAGCTACCAAAACCTGAAGCAGTTTTAGTAGTACAAGATATTACCAATTAGTAAATTAATCAATTTTCTCTGCATTATCTATTAGTTTTGATACTGACTGTAAGTAATATATTATGCATCTTTGAAAAAGTCTGTTATACTTTGATCTGCAAATATTTTATTAACAGAGGCCATAAACCACAATGAGTGGCTCAGTTGTGGGTGGTTTTTTCATGCTTATTTTGATGATATAGCAGTATCTTGGGATGACATACTGTAGTAAGTGAGGATAAATATGTGTTGCCAAGGTCTAAACAGCAGCAATATGGAAATAATTCAGCAGTCAGTTTCACTCAAAGTTTCAAATCTGTGCTGTATTAGAGGTATGCATAGAAGCTGTGTTAATTGCTAGCTTGTTTTCCATATGGTTCTGTTTTAATGGAGCACATTTGTTGCAGATGGTTGGAAAGTGGGTTGGACAGTGTCTAAACTGGCTATGACTAATTCATACAGTGATTATACTATACTTTAACAGTCTTCTTTGTAAACTTCTTTCGTTCGCACTTCCCTTGCCGTTGAAATGTGGTCCAAGATAACTGGAAAGTATTCTTCCTCTTTAGACTTGGCCTCAGAGAAGAGCAAGAGCATGGGGTGTGTAGTCATTTTTTCTCTGATTCAAATTCAAGACCACACCCCAGATTGGTTTCTTCAGATGGGTTATCTCCGTCATTATTGTGGCTTGCTGAGTGTATTTAGCTGAGGTAATGGACTCTAAGAAATGCCACTTGGAGAACTGAAGAAGTGACCTTAACAAATGCTAAAACTGTCTTTGTTCACACCACAGTGCTTTCACCTCTTCATTGGTTTGCAACTGACTATAGCCATTTTGGATACTAATAGCCATTCTTTGTTGGCAGGTTTTAATAATGCTAACTCTGACTTGAGGACACTAAATACTTGCAGTATGTGAATGCTTGCATTCACATAATTGTTCATTCTGTAAAACTGAAGGCACAAATACAGCAGCTTCTTGTATATCAGTCTAGTGATGGCATGTATGATAAGGATCTTTCATCTCTTAGCCTGGTGTTTTAGCAGATCACCTATGAAATCATCCTAAATCCATAGAGGAAACTAAAATATACAAGATGGTCCAGCAGTGATGTAGTTGATTCTTATGATGGTTTATTTGGTCTCTTGTGACAAACTTTGTATGACTGACTTTGCCTTTGGTGAAAACTACAGTGAATGTCATGGTCAAACTCCAGTTGATGGCTCTTAATCAGGAAAAAAAAAGAGTGCTATGCTTCAGTGGGTTTCTCTATAATTTTTGCTGTTGTTTTCTCACATTGTCACTAAAATATTCTCTTTGTTATCTGAATGAGACATCTGCTGACTGGCCTAGCTCTCTTTACCTGATTGTGTGAAAAGACTTGGTTAAATCTGTTAGGCCTTGGAGGCCCAGTAACCTGCTAAGTGCTATAGAGCCTGAAAGACATTATGTCCTTGGACTAACTTGTCTCTTCTACTTAAAGCTGTATGTGATAGATAAAACAAACTTTCCTATGAAAGACTGGGGTAGCTTGTGGACATGTAATGAATAGCTGCATTTTTCTTGCCCTAAAGTGTATAAAAACACATGGAATAAGGTGTATTCTGTAGTAGGGCAGAAAAATAAGACAAGGTAAGTTTAAAAGAAAGTCTTTTTCTCTGGCTCTATCACAATCCCACTCAATTGGGATTGATAATTTGAAAAGGTAGGAAATCCATTTTACTGTGGCTAACAACATAGAATAATGCAGACCATTTGGTGGTTAGCACTAAGATGTCTAAACTATGCCTTTGATGCGATAATACTATAACTTGAAGATTTACCTAATTTAATTTTTTTCTCAAAGCTGTTCCCTGCCCTGCACTGCTGTTTGGCACAGTGATTTGTCTGCACTAACTAAAGTTTAGTTTAAAACACGTTTGCATTTGATTGGTGTTTTTTAGATTTTGATGGCTGCTAGTTCCTCTCTACAGAAATAACCTTTTAAAATGTCAGTTTTAATGTACAAATTTTATGAGAATAAAAAGACTTTTAAAAATACTAATTTTAGACTCTGCTGAGTTTCTAGTCATCTGCGGTGGTCTCAGGCTGAGTCTTGGAAAATTAAGTCAGTAGTCACTATAACAAAATGTATACTCTGGATTTCATGTGGACAAAAAAAAGCTTCCTTTTAAATTCTTTTTCTGTAACTGTTGCACAATTGCCAAAGTAGTCTTCTGTCCTTTTACTTGTTGATATTTACCCTTCCTCTTTCCTTCTTTTTATCTGCCCTTCTGTCTGACTGTGTCTAACGTGCTAGATTTCCTGCAAGAGAGAATTCCTTTCCTCTTAGACAGTAACTCCTCCCAGGGAGGACTAAGTAGGGTATATGAGATTGCATGTTGTGCTTTGTAACAGAAAAACCTTACAAATTAGGTGTACGGTTTATCAAATATTTCATGTAAAACATGGTTTCATGAGTTTTTCCCTCTGAAGTTGACATAATATTAAATTACTGTTGAAAGATCTGATATTTTTCTGTAATATCAATTGCTCCAGCTTTTCCTGTAATTTGTCATATTGTCTTAGGTTGCTGTGTCATATACTCCATTACAGAGGTGACACTGAAATTCAAAAGGATTGGAAGCTTCATCTTCTGCCTACCTACCCCCCTGCATTTCAGTGTCCCTTGTTCTAAATCTGAAAAGCAGCACTTGTTCTGGCTTCAGGGAGCTGTATGTTCAAGCTCACAGCTGGAGGTTTGGTGCTGCAGTGATGGTCACCAGTGGTGGGAAGGGAGAGTATAATGAATTAAAAAAATCAAAAACTAAACCAACAGAACCACCACCACATAAAACGCCCTTGGGATTTAAGGCAAATGCTTCATTCTTTCCTCTCTCCAAGCTCCTGTATTAATTGTGCACACAGATGAAAGAATTGCAGAAGGGAATATGCTCAGATTTTGAATATCAACAAGAGATATTTGGTTGTGATATTGCCACATATGGAAGTAGTGAGATTTTCTTTATCATCTTTCAGTTATGTTTCCTAAAATTGTGTCTTTCTGGTCATGATTCTTTTCAAAGAAGTAGCAGAGCTAAGCCTTTTCATTTAATTGTAGTAAAATGTTGCCTCAAAGTGGAATAAAACATAATTTTTTTTACTAGTTCATATAGAAAAACATATAAATGTAATAATATTTTAACTATAGTTTGTATAGATCTCTCCCATTTAAACACTATGCAAATCTTTCATACCACAGGGCAAACAACTGTGAGATGATAATGTGTGGTATAGCAAGCATACACCATAAATTTGATAATCATACTTGTGAGTTCTTAATATTTCATACAAAGAATCGGGGTGAATAGAAATAGAAGAAAAAAATATATGCTGGAATTATAAATATCAGTGTGTAAAGGAAATAAGAAAAGATTACCATGATTGTCTATGCTTGCCTGTGCTGAAACTATTATGCTGAATGCTGGTCAGACGCTATGCTTCATAGTGGAATGCGGGGATATGATGGAATCAATTCCTTTCAGATGTACTCCATTATTTTTGGAGTCCTGTTATTTCCAATGTGTTCTGGCTGATGAAATAAGGAAAGGACCCTTTTAATGGGGGCAAAAGGAAACTTTACTGCTCAGCTTGTACATGTTATCCAGCTGGACTGATGGGCCACTGTTTACAGAAACATGGGTGGGAGTCTATTTTAAAGGAAATGAAAAAAACATTTGTTTAACTGCATGGCAGCACAAATATTTTATCAAGTGAGGGCTGGCTATGCATTTCATTATGACAAAAAGGTACATGCTTGAGGGAAAAAAATAAAGCAAAACACTATCTCTGTAGAATTTGAAATAATCACTCTATACTGATTATCTTAAACCTCCCTTAAAATTTATATGTTTAACTCTTTCATTTTTATTTTTTATCCCTTTTCTAATTTGAAGTAGTCTGTCAGAAGGAAGTGCTTGACAATGTTTCCTATTAAATGAAGATGCTAGGCAGAAGGCCCCAGGGTTTTGCAGTGAGTCCCTGAGCTGTCCCCAAGCTGTTGCAATTCTGCTCCATCCTCTCTTATTGAGGCATCTGCTCCATGAGGCTGCTTATCTAGGGCACCTGCTCTGTCCTGCACTTTGTGGTGTCCTCTTGCAGGTACCAGAGCAAAGAAATGGCTACGTATTTCCATCTGCACTAAAGGGAGGCTTTGAAGAAAAGGCTGAGAACACAACCTAAGGATTTTGCTTAAATTTACCTGTACATGTAGGTATATATCCCTACTTAAATACCTATGCATACGCACAGGATTATATGTGCATATATATACAAAGGTGTTATATATATATGAAAAGTCAGTAAAACTGTGTTTTCAAAACCCATTTGGGATAATCATTTTTTTTTATAAATGTTGGCAAAACCAGGTAGTTCTGCAGCTCATTCTCTGTGATTATCAGCAAGACATCATGACCACGCTAAGTCAGCTTGGTGGAATGCTGAACTGGTTACAAGAATTAAAAAAATTAGGTGCTTCAACTTATTTGCATTACTTTGCTTACTAAACTGCTTTAGTTTCCATCAGTGGGACAGAACTTTCAGCTGTGTCAGCAGTGGATATTTTGTAAAGATTAGATATACCCCAATATCTTAATATATTACAAAAGGACACATTTTCAAAATCTATTACCCTAAGATTGAGAGTGAGCTATAAATGAGTCTATATACTCTAGTTAGGAGTATCCTCTTTTTAATAGGGTTATGTATTGTAGCTCTAATCTTTTGAAGAGAAAAATTTTAAGTCCTGATAATTATATGGGCAGAAGAAATGAGTGCTCGAAGATTTGGTGGTGCATATCATTAAACTGCAACAGGTATACCTTTGGAGGGATGTTTAATGTGTGAAAATTTGATAGATGGGTTTTAAGAAGTGTAGTGAAAGTGCCTGCTCGCAACACCTTCCAGGTCTGAAACGCTGTGTGGCACAGCTCCAGAAAAATTTGTCAGCCTGAAAGCTGTTGCAGCTGGAGCTGGATTTTAGTCTGAACCTGGGAAAGATACGTGCAGGATACAGCATGTAAACAAAGTGCACTCACTGTCCTGACTTGATTAATTTGTCTGTTCTGATCCATTTTATAATAAAACAATGCAGTGACATGGCTAGCTGGTTGGATATTGAAAGCTACAACTTAGAGAAGGCAAAAAAAACCCAACCCAACCCCCCAAACCTTTATATTCTTTTGTTTGGTTTTCTTTTGTTTTGAAGTGGTACCTGTTTCAGACTGCTTAGAGATTCAGTTTCCCTCATTCTCTCTTTTTATCAGCAGATCTCAAGGCAGTTTAGAAAGGTGATTTATAAAGGCTTTGTTTCTGCAGTTTTAGGTAGGAGTAAGCCAAGACATAAAAAGGTGATTAGCATGCCAGATACTGAGTCAAAAATAAGCCTTGCCGTTCTGTGTGCCCCTTTCATTAGGCAACACTGATTGGTAAATTTTGACTAGTGGGAAAATTTTAAGTTAAATGGTGGAAGGTGTGTAGTCAATTATTTTTTGAGGAGGTGCAGAACTCCACTACATGGCTATCCTTTGTGTGTGAGTATGATGCTGTAATTATATATGCATGATGCCTTTCTGCATATGAGCTATTTTGTGTTGGGCTCACCGACAAACTGAAGTCCCTCAACAGTTACATTTGGCCCAATTTCTCTTGAAATCTAGCCTGTTTTTCTAAAGTGCAATGCAAGCCAAATTTGCATATGGATAATTTTTTTTTACTTAATTGGGGTGAAATTTTCACCTAATTGGTGCAAGCTACTTTTGCATGCTAGAATGCAAAATATTTTTTTTTTTTTTAGATGCTCATTGAGTGTATTATCTGCACTTGAAAATGTATAGGTAGTTTTTCTATTGCATACTGTATGAAATAGTAGTTTATCAACTTAATTTCTGACACAGTATAAAATCAGTGATGAATTGCATAGATTAGTATTCTTTTGCAGAGGACAATTTAGGATATAATAGCCCCATCAATTATTGAAATCAAGTGATAATAGCCAGAAGAGTGGAATTGACTACTTGTGTAATTTTTGTTCCATCATTTATCTAGTTTATCTTCAAGACTAAAAAACTAGCAGATATGAAAATATGAAAACTCCAGTTGCAATGAGAATTTAAGATGTTAGGTCAAAAGTTCAATGGTGCGTTCACAGGGGCACAGAAACTGATTTGTACCTTATATCACAAATCAGATGGGAATGAAATTTTGGAGTAGAATGGGATATCTAGGATTGCATAAAGTTAAATAGTAATAAGAATTTCTAGTGGTGAATGTGGAAGTCCAATAAGTGACTTGAATTTAAATATATAAGGTGCTGGATCCTGTAGTTCTTGGGGCTGAAAAAGAGCAATCTTTTGGAAAACCAAAGAGCAGAGAGCCTTGATTTCTCTCATCTGCCAGATATACAAAGCTGTACATACAGTGATACCAGTATGGACTGAGCAGGTGGAATAGGATGTGGAGGACCTGGAGAGAAGGATGTGTGGAAAAAAAATAAGATAGGTTGAGCATAATGGGACAAAGCAAAAGGCCCGCTACCAGTGCTTAGAGTTAAGAACTATTCTTGTTTCACAGTATATGAAGGTAGAGAAAAATTGCTGTTCTGTATAATCAGTACTAGTGTTTGGGGGCACAAGCTGGTAATTTGAAGAACATGATTGAGTTCCATTGTATACAGTTCCATTATGTATGTATAGTTCTCTATATATAGTTCCATATTTGACAGGTTCATTCATATAAATATAAATATAGCACACTAATCTGTGGGGCTATAAATACAGTTATAAGGAACCAAATATCCTTTTTTTTCATGTCTTTGGGTCAAATCTGTTTACATTATTATACATGGAATCTCAAGGACTTGATATTTCTTTCTAGAAGTACAGTTTATTCTTCTATACATCAGTGCAGAACATATTGTGACTTTTGTTTGGGTTTGTGAAAGTGATGTTCAAAGAAATGAGAAAGTAGATTGTCTTGTCTTTGTATTGGCCACCAGAGTTTTCAGGATCAACATGACAGAGCACTATAGTTACTCAGAGATGTACTGTAATGGGCTTAGTTGAACTTGTAATGTATCAAAGCCCAATCCATGTCTTATGATTACAGAATGTGCTGGATATTGCATTCAAACCAGCATGATTGCTGAGTATTTGCCTGCTTTACTAGTGTTTCCACCATGCCATACCACTAGCTGCTGCTGTGCCAGCCTGACTTTTGTCAGACTCCCACACTGAAGACTTATATGTTGTTCTTTTACATGTATTTCTATGTACTACATGGGTATACAGCAAAACCCACAGGACACAAAGTACTGTATTCATGTAAGCACTGATTGTTCTAATGCTGGCTGTATGCAGACTGTACCTGGACAGCTCTCTAGGTGATAAGTGTGAAATGGTGCAGATAATTTGCTATCTAAGCAGCTCTGATCGTAAAGCATGAACTCATGTTCTGTGTTGGATACTAATGCAGATTTTATTACTTGTTCACTAAAAGAGCATTGGCATATTTAATATATTTTAAGGAACAAATAGAGCTTTTGGGTAACTGTGTATTTGCATTGTGCATATCAATCAAGTAGCCATCGCAAGATGTCTCTCCAAACAGTGTGTGCACAGTCACAAATGAAAATATTGTGAATTTCCTGACTGTGAATTGTAAAGGATAGAGACATCTATCACTGCACAAAGTCTGTTTGTCATTAGATGTTAATTTTATTTTATTTTATTTTATTTGAAATAAATTTAGCAGTGTTTTTTCTGTCTCGCAGAGGTGGTTTTATTCAGGAAAAACTTACAACTAAGAGGCAGCCAAGGAACACTAGTGGATGATATGCGTGTCTGTGGAAATAGGTTCTTGTATCTTAAGAGGTGATGATCTTGGCAGAACAGAAATTAAGTTTAAACAAATAAATAAATAGTAGTACTGGCTGATGACAGTGATATCTCAAAGTTGTAGAAGACTATTGTGAAATTCAGCATGTTTTTAACCAGGTAAAATATTACTATGTAGTTAATTTTGTTAACATTTTGTTTACCAGAATTTACCACCTTTTAAGCAGCTCAGGTGTTTGGGTGAATTGAAATTACTGTCTTTGCAAATAAGTGTATTTTCCTTTTTATGTGGGTCATTTCAGTGACTTACATGTAATAGTGTTACTGTTTTCAAGGGCAAGTTGGCAATTTTTTTTCAGGATTGGGACTATGTTGTGAGGGAGTGCAGTGGCAACAGTGTAATCTGACCTGTAATGTGTAAAATAGAGACAAGCAATACAGACCATTGACACATGGGTTTGAGATGAAACCACACCCATGGTACTTTGTATATTTTAATTGGCTTAACCTTGCTGGTTTGTAATTTATCTGGAGAAGGACTGAATTATGCTTTCCATTGAGTAGTGGTTTGGGGGGCATTGGGATTTGGAATCCCACAGTACCTTATCTCCGGACTGATAAATGTTTAAAACATAACGCAATAAGAGATTCAAAATGACTGAAAATCCTTCTTGAAGTCATTTTTGTCCCTTACTAGTCAGTTAGGGATCGCTGGAAAGGGAGACTTCTGTGAATGAGCAGACATTGAGGCTAGCACAGCTTCTCAACATCTCATCCAACTTCCTACTACTGTGACCTAGGAAGAACGCTGTCACACTGTGCTGGTATGTCTGGAGGGATCTTTATGGCAAAGACATCAAGTTACAGAGAAAGCCTTTTTTTTCCTTAACTGTTGGTAAAAAATAGGTCAAGTGGGGTTAATCTTGACTGCCCAGCTAATTATTCTTGTACTTGTCAGGAAGGTATTCTTTGCAGTGCTGAACAGCAGCCTCTGCTGCTGTTTGGGTCCAACATTCATACTGTCAGCAAGGTTTTGCTTCTTCGTTGATATCAGATGGTGTGCCTCTTGGTACTGTATGACATTTCAGCTTGCCAGAGATGTGGATTCTCTGACTGCAGAAGGACTGGGTCTGTGTGCAGTGTTGGTGCTGCAAAACACTAATGAATATTGTTGCAGCTACGATTTCAAAAAAATAAGGCACTTATGCTACATTTTGTCACTGGGAAATCTTGTGTGAACTGAGTAAGTTTGCTAAAGCTCAGGTATTCAAAAAAGCAGACCTTCAAGTACCATGAAGTTTACGAAAATGTTTTCTATTTGGTTTGAGTCTTTGAAGTCACATTATCAGTCTTTCTCCTGTAACATATTTTAAGAAAATATCACAAGACTTGTGGAAAAGTTTTGAGCTTTAGCAGTTCTAGCTTAATATAGTGTGTTCAATAAACTTGTTGTGATGAATGGTGAACTGGGAAAGGGCAAAAATATACCTGTGTTTGTAATCTTCTAATGCATTATTGCCTTGTTGTAAACAAAGCACAGAAGCAGAATCACAGCAAGCTGGGGCTGGCTCTTTTGAGATTGACGGAAGTGTATCTGTAGTTTCTGTCTGAGAGGGCAAGAAGTTTCTGTTCTTTGCTTTTCTCTGTGTCTGGTCCAAGTGTCACCTGGCCCGTGGTGGTTTCAAATGTTTTTCTGTTTCCCTACAGTGTCTGAATGGGTACAGATTTCTTTCCGGTTAACATACAACAATCTCATGTTGACTACTGAACTCTGATCTTTGGCTGGATGCATGCTTGTTTCTTTAAGCACATGTGGTGTGGAGTAGACCTGGAGTTGGATAATTCGTAAGAGCTGGGTATTATTATCATTATTACTACTACTTGAAAGGGCCTGTATTATTTTGCACAGCAGTGTGGTCACCTGGCAGCAGGTCATTAGCATTTTAGTTTTTTTTCCTTCATAACAATGCACAACATGCTAATTAGAGGGTTTTGAAAGCTAAGCAACCTGTTTTAAAATCAGACATTTTAATTTGCAGCTTTAATGGCTGTATTATAATAACTGGCTTGGCTTGGGAAAGAGGGGGAGAGAAGCACTTCTCATGTTCCAGTAGCAAGGCCCAATATAACAGAGGCTGACAAAATTAAAAACCTCATAATTTGACCTTTGCCTGGGATAAAAGGCTGTTTCATAACAATTTCCTTTTGTTCTTTGTTTAAGCCATTACTCCAAAAGGAGCCTCCGATTAATCTAAGTAAATGCATCATTACAGTCCTAATCCATGTCCTTCTGTCAGTGTCTGTTTTAATTAAATAAGAAACACTAGCAGAAAGATATCATGCACAAAGCTGTGATTGGAGAAAGAGGGTTGTTTGATCAGAGTGAGATTAAAAAAGGCTTTACTGTTTTGTCCTTTTGCTCTAGATGCCATAATGTATGTTAACGGAAGAAAACTTGCCTAATAGTTTAGCACATTGCTCCCCATTATGTTATCAAAATAACCAGATTTACCAATGAAACTATCCCAGGCATCCACTTAATTGTATACAGAACATTGACAGACAAGTGGTATGGCAACTTGGTTAAAATAATTTGACACATCAGTGTGTTTGAGACTCTATACACAGTTGATCAGAGCCAGAAATTGTATTCAAGTTGCAGGTTTTTTGTATTAAATCAAGCATTGAGTAAAGCTATTAATGATTTTAGGTACTTTCTTTCTTTTAGTACTTGTGGCTCAGAAATTGTAAACATGATCTGTTGCAAGCCTCTATTTTTTAAGTATTTTTATTTCTTACAAAATCAGGGTAATTATTTTAAAGCGATGAAGAGTCCGTTTTATAAATGTCGTAACATCCTGCTAGTTAATACTGCTAAATCAGTACATACGTAAGAGGCTCTTCCTCAAGGTAGCATTTCAAGATCCCTGTGGTGAGGGTTTTCTCCCATATCCAGGCCATTATTTGATGTAATGAAAAAAAGTGTGCAACACAGAGATTGTTAATTAATTTAGCCTAACAAGATGAAGATAAATGAAGTAAAGCATAGATTGAATGAAGCAAGAGGTCATACTTACAATTTATTACTTCTTTATATTAAGCATTTTTCAATTTACAAAAGAAAAGACTCCAAGTTTAAAGAAAATGTGTTGTGTGAGTACATGCAAGACAACTTGACATTATGCAAGCAGTTCTAAGGGCTGCTGGAAATACCTTTTGGGTTAACCTTTAACTTCTAAGTTTTTTCCTTTCTTTCCTTTTCATATTTTTTTCCCATTTTGATTTACAATATGCTGATAAGAATAAGAAAAATTTTAAACCTAAACTTTTTCCTATTGAACTAAATAGCAAAGTACCAATGGGCCCAGATTCTCTTGTTTCTGATTGTTTATATTAACATAGAGTCATAACAATTTGAGCAGTTTGTATGCAGAAAAATGCATCAGGATAGGTAACTGTACAAAATGCAATAAAACACAATTTTATTTTCTCTTATTTAAAACAGTGTAAAAATAAAGTGTAAATCTGTTATTGCTTGTATGTTTTCAATTGCAATGAAAGCTAAGAAGGGAATCCAAGATAATGTTAATTAACAATGATTCGATATAATTATGCATTTTCATATGGGTGGATATTTTTTTCTTAAGATCATGTTAATCTTAAACATTTTGTGAAAAGCTGTAGATTTTACTGTCAGTTAACTCCCGTTTGCAAGTTTATAAGATATTCCAGAGATTTTAGGCATCTCTTCCCCCCAAACTATTCAAAGCCAACAGTGAGCTACAGTTTATATCAACTGAGTCACTACATCTCAAGGTGTATTAGCTTTCAAACTACAAAGCTTAGGGTATAATTCTATAGAAGAAGTGAAGAAAAAAATAAAGTATGTAATTTTTAGTATCTAACCAACTAACCAACAGTCCTGTGTTGTGACTTAGGCCTACCTTTATAATTTTGATCTAAACCCAGAATTCTAAATGAGTACCAATTATACTGTCTTTTTTTTTTCTTTCTGTATTTTTTTAAATAAAACATCTTCCTTTTTACAGATGAATTGGGTCTGCCCACTATTTGACCTTCCATCATTATTTCTGTCTGCAAAGGAAGTGCCTGCCTTCCTTTTGCAGTAACTAGACAGGACAGTGTTATCTAGTGTCGCTACAGGCAGTGGTCTCTACAAATAGCATTATTATGGTCCCTATTTTTTTATCTTGTGGGTCATGAACAAATCAATGCAACTGCTTCTAAAGATTTCAATAAATAGGACTTTTTATCCAGACAATCGCCTTTTATATTGCTTTTAAACAAAACTACTAGTCCATCAAGAGTTTCAAAAGGAAAACAATCCTACAGAGTGCTGGTATGGCAGCACAGACCAATCATTATGGCACCCATTCTCCAGTCCTTTATTTTTCAAGTCCACAACAATAGGTTGTTGATTCAATGGACAAGACCAGAACAATTAAGTTCTCTGTTTAGCAGCAGTGCAGCATTTTAATGCCCTCCTCTAATAATGGTCTCATTATTGTTATTCTAAGACTGGGCCTCAGAAGGAGGAATATTTGCTGGAGGTACGTCATTATTTTGCAAATTTCGATTAGCTCATCATGTTGTCTGTACTGTGAAAATCGTAGCTAATTAGGGCAGTCAGTTAGACTACCAGCTTTTGAGCTTATGAGTTAAAAGGTAGCACACTTGATAGGCCAATGATGTGAAAAAGGTGGTAAAAAGGGGGATTAGAGCTGTTGCCTTAGTAACTCTAACTTCCATCTGTGCCAGAACAATGGACCTGTGTTTCTCCCCCACCTTGGTGTAAAAATTGGTTTTGTTTTGAAAGGACAGGGCTTTTTATGACAATCTGGAATTCAGCCTAACTGGTGTAGTTTTAGTTGTTAGGAGGGACCATTGGAGGATAGGAAAGATGAAAGGTCATTGTCTCTGTAACAATAGTGGATTGTTCTGTCCCATTATTTCCAGCCAACCACTCAGTCAGGTGATGGAAGAGATACCACTGGTTTAGTCAGGTGGAACAGGAGAAGAAGATAATGCACCTTTTAAAGAACAAAAGGTAACTATAATTTGCCTTTATTAAACAAAGTTGCACTTATTTGTGACCATCCTCTGAAAGGGGTTGTTTACTGACTTACTGTTCCAGCCTGCTTTGTTCAGCACTGCCTCTGTAGGCCATCACATCTCTGGGAAGCAATCCAATGTGTTAGAAAATGTTGTTTAAGCTTTCTTCCCATGAAGAGGAGCCCCAGGAGTACCACTGATGTGATGCCCAACAATAAATTTAGTTGTTGTAGCTTTCTCATGTTCTTGGTGTTCTTAAAAGGTTTTCCTTCAAATACACACACAATAAAATTAACTATAAATATGAAATAAATTTGCTTCAACACTTTATAGCATTTTATCATAAATTCTACAGCACGTATTATAGAAAGTTTACAGCAAACTGTATTAGGTACTACTGAAGAGAGAGAGCAGTAGACAGAGAGCAGAGACCTGCGGTTGTGTAAAAATAATTTCCTATAGGACTACTGTTATGCAAAGGGAAATAGTCTCTTCTGTGCTATGCAGTAACTTTTGGAAACTGTCTCTTTGTCTAAGGAAAAAACAAAGGTACTGCAGTAGTATCTAATAAAACAGCTGTAGCAAAATTTATCAGAAAAACCCTGAGTCACTGTCTTCCAGAAGAAAAAAAAAGAAAGAAAGAAAAGACTTTCTTATGATTACTCCATTTTGCAGCACTATGCCTCAGTCATCTATGCAATAAGTTCATTTTTCCCAATCATAGCACTTCCCAAGGTCCAACTTATATCCCCCAAACAAAGACTAATTTCTTCAGGTCAGGATTTTCAGAATGTTTCACCCTCCTATACTAGACCTCTACATCTCTTTACAGGGTTGGCTTTGTAATTTTTTTACTCATTTCACACCAGAGCTGACAAAATGTTTTGAATTCTGATGAAACTGATAAAATGGATGCAGTTTTCTACTACTACCTTTGAAATATAAAATTGCATGTAATTGTTAGGTATCCTGTCTGAAACTGTTTTGACCTCATTTGAACTCCCCTTTTTAGCTATTCTGGGCCTCTGTTATCTCATTTTTACTCCTGGCCACTCTTGCTCTTGCTTTCTGACAACACAGATGGACAGGCTTGCACTAACTGATAACTGTGGCAATTTCTCAGCACACTATTCAGTAATAAGAGATGTTATTTTCAGAATTCAGAGGGCATGCATTATATTTAAACACACACCGAAGATGAGAGGTTAAGCAGTAGCTTCATGGGAGTGTGCTGTCTTATGAGCTATTGGACTTTACAGCTTTCAGTTTGTTGATGCATTGCTTTACTGGCTCCTAGGTCTAGTAAGCAGAGTTTTTAAAAGAGAGAAAGTAGTCTTTTAACTATTTATGAGCTTTTAGCTTTTTAAGATAATCTATTCTTAAACTTTGTCTTTAGCTTGCTAATTAATTACCATGTATGTACTTCATATATTTTGTTATTTTTTTGTATTAAAATGAAGTGAACTTTGGAGGCTGCTTAATTCAAAATGGGAGCCCTGCAAAGGGTTAACCAGCAGAGAATTACAAATGAACTATCAGGAGAGTTGATTATTAATCCAGCAAGAGAGAAAATATCCTTCCAGTTAGCAAGAATTAGTACCTGAAGAACTGATAATATTGTTCAGGCTGTTGGTGTGGAATGGCAAAGTCAGGTAAGCTAGACATCTTCTCAAAGAAATAAGTCTTTTCTTTCTGTTTTGTTTTTGGCTTTGTTTGTTTTGTTTTGTTTTGTTTTGTTTTTGTAAGACAGCTTAGTTTTTAAAGAATCTTTGTTGATTTACTTGAAACTATCCGCAAATGAAACAGCATATGCTGTTTCTCAGTTTCCTCGAATGAAAGAAATGAAAATTGTGCTTTAACATTTCTAAGCTATGAAGTGTTTGTAGCAGTGAAATATCTTAACAATTTTTTACTTGTTTGTGGTTACGTGTGAGAGCTGATGGCAAAACCTGAAGGGTTCTTTGCAATTACAAGCTAATATATTACGTAAGTCTGTCTTTATTTGTGCGTGAACATATGTGGGGGTTTACAGAAACTTTTATGTTGCTGAGCTCTTTCATTCAGAGTTATTAGACTTCAGTTTTCACACTGTATGAATGATTTATTCAAGTTTGTTTTGATATTGTGAACACATTTGTGTTCATTAAAAAACTTTTTTTTGGTGGGGTTTCAAAAGTCTGTGATCTGGGGTTAGAAGGAAATGGATGTTTGGTAAACATACCACTGTGTTTATACAGAGAAATGCAAACCAAACCATTAGATCAGTTGAACATAATCTTCTTACAATTTTGGTAGTTTTCTGAAGACTCTAAGCTCTTGTCTTAGGGTAAACTTTGAAATTTGTCTGTTATATTTGTGCTGCTGACACAAATCAATCGGTGTGACAGACATTTATTTTTTTCAATGTAGTCTTCACTATTTAGTCTATTATATGATGTGTGTAAAATCTTAACTACTGGCCTAATGCTGTAGAAATTAGGAAGTCTGTATGCAGTATTTAATGACTTTCCCTAAGTTGTGTGCTGTTACTGAAATTAGCAGCATTTAAAAAAAAATCCTGATTTGCTTGTAGAATGGAATTCAATATGCATATGATGTTACTACAGTACCTGTGTGGTGAAAAAGAGTTTACCTTCTCCAGATTTTAGTTTATATCTATGAAATAGCCTGAAAGCTACATAAAAGGGACTGTGGTGTTACAAGTGTGAAAATAGCGATGAAAACTGAAAGCAATCCAAATCCGAAGGCTGAGCCCCTGTAGCAATTTAGTTCTATGTAGTAACATTTCATGAGCTATACAGAAAGGAAGACGCTTTTTGATTTTGAGAATGGGATTAAGATACAGCCTAGGGGCACAGGAGAAATAGAAAGGAGGGAAGCAGAGGTAGTGAGGAGAGTGAAACAGAGAAGTGGTATTTGTCTGACAGGCTTTATTGTCTTGCTGTGACTTTGGCCTACTCAAGGAGAGAGACAGCTGGTGGCCAATTTTTCTGAAGGGCAGCTCATCATGTTAGAGTAAATTAAAATCCTAGAATTTGCTGATGATGGAGCTAACAGGGCAACAAATGGTGGGATTTTGGAAGCTGTACTGAATATTCATATATACAGAGAGGCAAATAACTTCTTGTGGCATATTTTATCTGCGTATTTGAAAGAGAATGGGGTCCACACAAATAAGCTGCTTTGTCTGAATGTGAACACCAGCATCTAGGAAATATATAAAGAGCAAGAAAACTAATGATGAAAAAATTATCACACAGGAAATGATATACGTAGAAAAAACAGGATTGTAATTAGTGGAGGAAAGTAAGAAACTGATTAGAGAAATGAAATTTCCCAGATGTTTAAGGAAAAAATGAAAGTTAAATTAGATAAGCTCTTTTAACTAGTATTGGAGGAGAATGCTTGCTTCAGAATGGAAAAGCTGAACTTAAAATTAGAAAAGAGCTAGCAACTTGAGTTTAGCTTAACTGTTTTCCTGCACGAGTGACTCTTTGGAATGCTCTGCTTGGAACATCATCAGTGTAGTGCTGTTGGGGAAAAAAAGAAACCCAACAAAATGAAGCTCACTGTATGCTTATTTGGAATGATTAAGGCAATTGTATTACTTCTGTGTGTATTAACCCAGAAATTAGACAAATTGTTTAGATTTTGAAGTAGTATGTCAGGATTTCTTGTATTTTGTATGTATATGTAGTTGACATCTGAGCTTTCTGGATCAACAGACTTTAATAACCATATTAAAATATATTGTAAGTATTAGCTTTTGGCAGAATCCTAAATTATCAAACTCTACCTGCAACTGAAAAGAAACAGTCTTGAGCCCCCCAACTGTAAGCCAGCTGTTATTTAATTATTATAGGTTAAATCAACTGTGATAAAAAGAATATTCTTACATAAAAAATGGAAATAAATATCAAGAAGAAACTGTCTTTTTTGTGCTCATTACAGTGACTCATTTCAAATTCAACAAGTCACAGTGGAACCCATGAAAATGTCCCCCTGCAAGTCAGTTCGGCATGGCTCTGCAGCTGACATGATCCTTGCTTTTGTGTCAGTTTTAGCTTCTCACTTGTGTGTTTAAAAAAAAAAGGGGGGGGGGGGAAGGGAAGAAAAAGTTATATGTGTCTGGGGTAGATTGATAAGAACGTCATCTGATTTAGTGGAACTAGTTTGACTGAGTGGGGTTTTTATGTTAAGTAAAACAGTTGCATTTTCTTCAACACGGACTCCCAGCTTTTGTAGCTCAAAAGCCTGTTTAAAGGCTTAAGGTTGGGAAGTGATGAATTTCCAGAGGTCTCTGATAAACTAGACATATATCTGGAAATAGCTGTAGTTTAGGGGAGGCTCCTGAAGCAGTCAGCCTGCAGCAAGCAGGCCATTCCTCTCGCTACATGGTTGGGATAGCAAGATGCAATGATGGGAGGGGTTGAGCATAAATATCTGTAAGTTGGTTGATTCTCTTTATGAAAAGCTGGTGGTAGCCAGAAAGAAGCTTGTCTACAGAAGCAGATGGCCAAAGCAAAGGTTGGGCCAGGTTATTTTTGTTCCTTGGACCACACCTTGTCTATGATGACAGTACTAGAGAGAGAACGTGTTCCAGCTCATTAGGAGCTCAGTGAGGCTATATGGATAACACTAAAGTATTTTATAAGATTCAGTGTAAAGCTGCATAGTTCAAGGAAGCTCATGTCTTATTAGCTATGGTTAAGGTCAGTTATCCACACAATGAGGGAGAAACTCTTTCATAAACAAGTAGATAAATATGGTGCAGCTGATGCTTAGCTGTGCTTCAGGCTGTTAGGCTGCCAAAAGAGCTCATGAGCAACTCTGGCTTTTACACAGTCCTTATAGAACATCAGCAGCTTAGAGTGGTCAGATGTAAAATTACAAGGTTGTGTCCTGAAAAAAGAATAAATCCAGGGCGAATTCATGGCTTTTCATATAGGTGCCTATCTCTACAAGATATTAAAGAGGGAATATAGAAACATTAGAACTCCCCTTCTGGAAGAAAATAAGTTGTAAAATGTTTGAACTGAAAAAAAAAACCAACCCAAAAAACTACCTAGTCTAAACACCTGAATAAAATACTCCTAGTGTCTTGTGGGGTTTGGCTTCTGCATAAGCTGCTAAGTGTTCCATGTTTTTCAGAAATGCCAGTTAGGTACATAGGTATTTATTACCACTCAATTCATGTCTGATGACATAGAAAGAAACCTCATCAGACTTCGTTTTGCCTTTGGAACTAGCATTTTTACTGTCTTGTGAAAAATAATTGTATTTTAAACAGCTGCAAAGGAAGAAGAGCTTGAAGAGTTAATTGAATCATGTGCTGCTAGAGGAAAGCATTTTCTTTCCTTTTTTTCCTCATCAGAAGTAGGAGTTACATGTGTTCCTTATTACACCCAACATATTCCAATAGTTTTTTTTAAAAGATATACTCATGAAGCAGTGTATTTCTTGAAGACCCATTACTTTATTTTCAGCTACTAAATCCTGGAGCAATCAATCATGTCATTTTTCACCATCTGAGTACAGTTCTGTGGTAGTAGTGGATGATAGTACATAACATCCACAGAACTGTAAAATATAATCCCCTGCCTGTCTTTACAACACAGGATTTGGTTGTATTTTAATAGCTGCTAGAGGAGAATCTGTTGGTTTTTCTTCCAAAGATAGTACAAATAAGTATTTGTGCAGTTAGTATTCCAGGTGCTTTAGATAAAATGTTTTAATTGTAGTAAAAAACCCCACACAAAATCAACCAAACAAAGCCCACAGCAACTTTGCTTTAAATGTATTCACCCAAGTTTGTGAGTCAAAAGACTGTGGAGTGACTGTTGTCCTACAGATGGGTCTATTTTACTAAGCAGAGTGATGAGATTGTGATGTGCAGGTGTTCGATGTAGGAGGCAAACAGTGGTGTTCAGAACAGAGTGGAGATTTGTCAGGGTGCTTCTGCTTAAATAGGTCAAACCAATGAAAATCCCTTGCTCTGGGAGGGGGCCAAAGCTGGGCACTTCAGCAGCAGCTATCGTACACAGATGCCACTACTACTCCATGGCATCCTTTTGGCCTTTCCACCTCTGAACAGGGATGGATAATGTAAGCAGTATGTAACAGTTTGTCTGTCATTTAGTAGTTCATGTGAGTGTGCAACTTTCCTGTCATTTTACTATTTAAACCTTAGTGAGAATTGAAGTGGGTAAATCCTAACTGTTTATGTTCATTTTTTCAAAACAGAGTTTTCATCTTGACCGTACTTATTTAATTCCAATTCAGAGACATTTGTTCTGCTTCCCAATTAACTTGGATTTAAAAAAAGCAGTATGTGTAAGCATACATCCCAATTTTTCCGTGAAAAAATTGAGCTAAATCACAAATATCTTTGTTCTTGCTTTACTGGTGTAAGCTTTTAGCATTTATTGAGGCAATATATATAGTTTACTAGTGTTTATGCTGAATCTTTCTTGCCTGCGATTTTTCATGGACTGCTTTTTCTTTGAAAGCAGTATTTTTATTATGTTTTTGGTTATTCTTTCTTTTCTCTACTTTTCCCATCAGTTGTAGTCCGTTTAATGCTATCATCACGTTACAGAGCACAGTTTTGAAGGAAAACAAAGTAGCTGCTAGTGACCCCGTGACAACTGGTAAACCTGATTACTAATCTAGAGTGTTTAATGAAAAAGCCAAAGAAAACCCTGCGGGAGAGAAACATTGTTTTGTTTTAAATTGCTATATTGGAAGGGAACTGCTGTGTTATAAGAAAGAGAATAATAAGCCTCCCTTGCTTATCAGGATTCAGATCCAGGCATTCAGTGCATATTTGCTTAGACTTCCTTTTTCAAAAAAAGAGCAAAGTTTTTGAATTGATGTCGAAGTCAACTACAACAATAATCAGTGATAGCAGCTTTTTGTTTCCAAGAAGATCAGATTCTGCTTTGAGCTATTGTGATATAGTTCTGAAGTTAGTGTATGGGTTAATTTGGGTTATTCTCTCCTGCAGCCTACAGATGTGACATATATTCCAGAGTTACTATGCCTTCTGTCTTCTGCTGTCTGCTTTTAGCTGTTTGTAGCAAGCAAAGAAAGAGTAAGAAGTAACTATTTCATGTGCTATTATCAATAATAATTTCTGCATTGCATGAGAAATGTTATTTTCCCATTTTCCTAAAATTGATGTTTTCAGAGGATAAATTAGAAAGGAGGCTTTGTGCCAGAAAAAAAATTATTGAACCTTTTTCTGAATTTTTTTTTGCATTTTTAATGCAAAAATCATATTACATTATTAGCCTTAAGGATACAATCAACGTACCTTAGGTGGTAGATGATCATAGAAGTCACAGAAACAAAATTGCTGGCACACTTTCAATAGCATAGAGGCATCTTTAAGGAGAATGATACTTTATTTCATGCTTATTAGTGAAATATAACTAATATTTAGCAGAATTTCAATTAATCAGTTATGATATTCTGACTTTACTTCTGCAGCTCCAGCAGTGCAGCGACTGTTTTAGTTTAAAAAATGTCTGTATGCCTGAATACATCTTCATAAATTATTGAAAGCATACAAAAAAGGTTGACTGATACCAGCCAAGTCTAGAGAGACTGAACCACATGGAAAGTAATTGAAAGAGAAAATAAAATTTGTTACTAAAAGGTAGATTGCTTCATGAACCCATACTGTGTTTTTTAGGCCCAGACTAGGAAGTGATCCATACTTTAGAAAATTTGTGAACCAACTATTGCGATCCTGCAATACGATACAATAGATGAGTTATTGTAGTCTTCATTAGTAACAATTAACTTAGTGAATTCCTTCCTTATTATGTGTATGTGTGTCTTCCTAAACAACATATGCAGGTTATAGGTTTTTTTATCCACATATTTATCTATGTGTATTTGTAAGCATACTCACAAACACATACAAATCCATTTTGTCTGTTAGATGTATTTCTGCGTATGCAAATATGTATGTGTATTTGCATATATGAACACACACACATGCATCTGTCTGATGGTCATTTATGTATATGTGCCTAGTCATGCCCTATATAATTATTATATTAATATTAATCACAAAGCTTCACACTTCCTTATACCTATTGTTCATCTAATATATCATTCTACTTTCAGAGATGATGTTCTAGAATTTAGAGGAATAATATACTCTATGCAAAAATATTGAGAATTAGTTAATAAAATCAGTAGTGGATTAGAATGCTTATGATTCTTCCAGGCTGATGTTAGCAGTTTTATTTACTAAATGCATGGATCAGTTCTAGGATGGCAATGGACCTGTAAGCATCCCAATGTGTTCTACCTTGCACTGTCAGGGATTCTAATATTAAACAGATGGAGAATTAGACATTGTGCATGTTTACTTATTGCCTATGATATTTATAACTTAAAATATTTATAAAATTGCTTTTATAGATTGTAGAAATCCAATCAGTATTCTTTGCCAATTTTTTTTTTTTTTTTTTTTTTTTTTACAAGGGCTTCAAGGGAAAAGGTGTAAGAAAATCAGTTTCTTGGCAGTATCTCTAGTAGTACCATGCTCATGATCTTGATAAATCTCACCATGGTGGACTGGTGCTCCGATTTATGTGGTAGTCTGGAACATAATTCCTTTTCTCATTGTTTCTGTGCCTTCTCCTGTAGAATACCGTAGTATTTTAAAGTGATGTTATATTGTGAAAACTGAAAATAAACCTAACCAAAATAGCTTTCAGGTGCTTAGCTAGATTTTTTTTTTAATTCAAGTAAATTTTTTTTATAGCTTTTATCTATAAATGTTTCGTACAAGAGTAAGCAATTAAAGAGTAAGTATTAACTCTGTTTTCTAGTATTAATCTTACTTTGCTGATCAAGCCTCTTTAGTTAGAAGGAGTGTTATCACTTTTCTGTCGAACAAAAGATAATAAAGTACACATACTTTACAGCTTGAACATATATAAAATATTTTCTTAGACCCTTGAAGTCAGTGGATAGGTGATCAACCCCAAAGTCACTTCTTTTTGTTTATATTCTGAGTGACTTTTCTGAAATATATTCATTCATACATTTTTTAAAGTCTTAGATCAGATGGCCCTTAAATAACCTCTATCAGTCCGTAATCACACAGAGAAATGTAGTTGAAAATCTAGAGAAATGTAATCCTTTGTTATGCAATTATTTTATATTAGTGTTTAGAAGAACATTGAGGTCAAAAATCATGCAACAAAAAGCGTTCTAGAGTTTATGTCGTACATCAGCTGCTGATGAGTGTAAGATGCAATATAGAAATAAATAATGAAGAGCCTAAATGTACACATTTCTTTCTCAAGAAGTTTTATCTATATAGGAGAAGAAGATCTGAGAGTGTGGATAACTGAGTGAGACTCACGTTTGCCATTGATTACACCATTTGCCTTATAAGAGAAACTGATTTTGGGGCAAACTACCAAATGGTGGCTTTTTTGATGCAGCAAATTTCACTCTCCCCAGCTAACTTTTTAAGCTGAAAGTTTTACACTGTGGTATATATACTTACTTAATACTGTTTCTTATGCAGAGACTGAGACTTAACACATATTTTATTATAAAGCCCTAAGACAGAACTCTCCTTTTTTTCTGATCAGTATATTCTGCACTTTTTCCCTTCTTGTTTGTGCTGCTCTAAGCAAGCAATAAACTAAAGTGTATAGCTCTTTTTTTTTTTTTTTTTCCCTGTAGTTGTTGCTATGAAAACACCCTTACCTTAATGCATCAGTGTTTTAAATAGCATTGCCATTGATGGCTTGGCTTTATTTTCCTGCTGAGATTTAATATTCTTTTTTTTCCAAACAATTTAAGAAAGCACTGGTTCTCATTGTATAGAGTTACGCAGGTATTTTTTTCAATGTGTGTTTTTTGAAAGGTTACACCATGAAGAACTCAGCAGACAAAAAGTCTTATTTCCTCACAAGATAAGTGGGGCATTCAATGCAGCTTTTGTATGTATTTACAACAATATGTGATGATCCTACTCTGAGTGAAGGGACCAAATAGTATCTGTCTTGAGGCATTGCCTGGATTCATGTGCAGTAAAGATTTTCTAGCGGCCTGAGAGCATCAGCCCACTTTATTGTACACTTGTACATTTGTGTTTGGTAGTGACCTGAGGATCATGAACTAGTAATAGAGGGACAAAAAAAGGTGCTTGTATTCTAGTTTGGTTTCAAGAACTTTATCCTACCTAGCAACTTTTTGAAATCAATTCCATATACTCTTTTTTCTCATGTTGTGGGTAGTATTTAATACTACTGGAATAGCTGAGGGCCCAAGTCTTTCTCTTTAGAGTCCATGGAATGGACTTTGCTTATAAATGGCATCACATTACAAGGTCAGGCACATAATTTTCATAGTTTAAAAATAATGTTGCATCAACATTTTTAATACATTGGTTTGTTATCTTCTAGCCTTCTGATAGTGACAATTTTCCTCTCTGCTCTGCAACAACCACAGAATAGTTATCTGACCTTTGTTATCCCATTGTTGTAGTTTACAGGTTGATAACCATTCTATGAGCTATGAAATGTGGACCTAACCCTGCTGCATTCCCTGAAATAAACAGAAAAGGGAAAAACAAGAAAGAAAGGAAAAAAGAAACCCTGCTCCAGTAACCATTAAATTATAGGGTGATCTAGAGATAAAAGCAGAATCTCTTTTTTGCTTTTCAAATATTTGCCTGGCCTTCAAAAGATATTTGCCTTTTGTGTTTACACTGGATTTATTTTTTTGGCCTACATGCAGAAGGAGAATGATACAATGAAGAATAATGGACAATAGTGAGGAAAATGCTCTCAGCTTTCACATCTAGCCTGTATTTTTTACTTTAGGTTTATTTTTTTTTAATCTTGTGTTTCATTTAAATAGAAACTGCTGAGTATTGTAAAGGGGTGTAAATGTGAAAGTATCAGATGAAGTACAGTACAAGAAGATTATGTACAGGTTGGCAGGCAGTAATGAGAATTGGCAAAGTGCCAGGAACCTTTGGTACTTCAAGTTATTCATCTGTGTGGCAGAATAATGTCAGGCTTAAAAAGCCAGTGTTCTGTCATTTTCAGAACTGCTTTTTGTGGTTCCTGAAAGAGGCAGGTGAGGTTTGCATCTGTAAAGTTTTATAAATCTTCAGCAAGGCAAAACGAAAGATGTTTTGGTCAAAATCTGAAGTCTATGGTGTATCATCTTCAGTTCTTTCTCTCTGGATGGCATTAAGGCTTCCTCGGAACCTGCATTGTCCCCTATGGATTTGTTTTTGTTGAAAGAGGAGGCTTTCAGCAAGTTTGTATAAAATATAATTTGATGTAAAAGCTCATATTCAAGGGAAGCACTGCTTTGGGACAGTGACTTGTCCCAAAGTTAACTTCTCTTTTGCTCAAATCAGTCCTTTTGTTGTGTTACACACTAGCACTGCAGCATCAAGATGGTTTTGTTAAAGTCTTGAGATGGAGGTGTTTCCCAAATCTGCTTCCTGTAATATTCAACGCTTTTTGATGCCGCTAACTTGAAAACAAACATAACCCAATGATTTAATTGAAGTATCTTGATTAACATGCTTTAGACCCATGTGCATTTATAATGAATAAAAATATATTTCACCACATGTGTGTCATAAAGCTCTTAGCATGTTACAGTTTGTGAAAATTACAGTCAGTTAACAATGTGTCAGCTCCCCACTGTGTGCTTTGTAGGATACTGAATGGGTGTTACATGATTTATTTTCTGGATTTTGCAGGTTTTCTGTAGCGTGTCAGATGCCTTGCTGATTGCTTGGTGAAGCCTAGAGCATGAGCTCCCTCCTGCAATGTTTAAGTCAGTCTACATTTGCTTAGAAGTATGACAGTCTTAAAATCAGATAACCTCCTCAAAACTTTTACAAAAGCCTCTGTACGTTTTGCTGAGAACATTGTTTACAATTTAGATGTATGTTTGTGTGACAATCGTAATTTACTTCGTAGTTCTTAGAATTACAAAGAACGGATTGTTAATAGAACAAATGTAATCTTGCTAGAGTGATAATAATACTGCAAATAATTTATATATTTGTCTGGGATTTGGGGTTGTGTTGAGATGTTACTTAATTAGCTTTTATTGACACTATCCATAATACAGTTAGAAGGATTCTCTCTCCTTTCGTCACTTTCACTCATGTATTTCCTTGACTTCTTCATATCTTCTTATTCTTTCATTAATAGAGAGAACTGATATGCTATATTTATAAAGGTGAAGTGTTGTTTCCCACCTACAGAATTAGGAAGTGGTAATGCCCACTTCAGTTTTAAGTTCTCTTTGTTCATTACCTTTCTGGTGATTTTTTTTCATGTTGTCTTTTAGGATTGCAGATTCTGTTTAAATGTTTGCACTCATGTCCTACAGCACATAGACTTGAAGATTACTTAGAAGGTGTAGAAATACCTGTTTTCAAAAAGTGTAAAATTCTGAAGACAGTTGATGACTGGAGGTAAAAATTGTAGGAATCTCAGGATGGGAAGCCATTTGAGCAAGGTGTAGGTCTCTGTGGTTCTCTAGTGCACTGCCATATGGTGTGTTAGGCCAGGATGATATGGTTTAAACTGGATGTGTGGATTTCTCTGTGGCTTCGTGATGCATCTAACACCAACTTGTATAACAGTTGGGTTTAACAGGCAAAGCAATTGAAGGGAGTTTACGAAAAGAGAAATTGTGTGAGTTAATGATTTAAGAGTTCAGGCTCTTGTCTAATGCTAATAAAGGTTTCTGATGTCATTCCTTTTGTTGCTGTAATGTACATTATTGAAATAATTTGTCTGCTTCTGTATGCTTGCATGCACTATCTTGAATGAGGTATATGTTTATTTCTGGCTTTCACATTTAAATCTGTGAACACAGTAAGAGCTCAATGAGTTCTGGCAACAATAGTCCTATAATAAAAAGATTCTGAGAACTTCCTGGCAAGTGGAAGGAGTCATTCATCTAACAACACTAACAGATAAAGAAACTTGCCAGAGTTGCAAAGAATCATTCTGCAAAGGTCATGTAGAGTAGATTAGACCAAAATCAAAATATTTTGGGGACAGTTTAGGATTTTGGGAGGTGGTTAAGAATGAGCTTTAAGAAGATTTTGTTCTGATTTTGTTTCAAGAAGATTTTCGAGATGCATATTTCAGATCTACCACTTTGTTTTATATCTGATGTACAGTAAAATCGTGTATTGTGAATTATAGGCTGTAATTCCCTCTCTGGTTTCTACTGATAGAGGACATCAGGAGAGTGAGACAAGAAAAATTTTCATCTTCTCCAAATAATTATTGATGGAATTATAACCCTATTTGTTTCTGTTCCTCTTTCCCATTTTGTGTGTAATTATGTATGCAAAGTAGGTGTGATAGCAATTTCTGGAATTAACATTGAACATTTATGTTTTAAAATTTCTCTTAATTTACACTTTCTCCAAACTCCCTTCTTAATTTAAAATTACCTTTCTTGCCTTTCTTATAAATCCATATTTATTTTGTGTTGGTTTATTTCAGAATATGTGTACTGTGGGCAGTGTTTATGGAGCTATCCTATAGTGTTTCTTAGCTTATGAAAATAGAATTATAGAATCATTGAATACTTATGGTTGAAAGGACCTTAAGATCATCTAGTTCCAACCCCCTTGCCATGGGACACCTCACACTAAGCCATGTCATCCAAGGCTTTGTCCAACCTGGCCTTGGAACACCGCCAGGGATGAAGCATTCACAGCTTCCCTGGGCAACCCATTCCAGTGCCTCACCACCCTTACAGTAAAGAATTTCTTCCTTATATCCTATCTAAACTTCTTCTGTGTAAGTTTTAACCTGTTACCCCTTGTCCTATCACTGCATTCCCTCCTCAGCATCCTTATAGGCCCCCTTCAGATACTGGAAGGCTGCTATGAGGTCTTCACACAGCCTTCTCTTCTCCAGGCTGAACAGCCCCGACTTTCTCATCCTATCTTCATATGGGAGGTGCTCCAGTCCCTGATCATCCTCATGGCCCTTCTCTGAACTTGTTCCAACAGTTCCATGTCCTTCTTATGCTGAGGACACCAGAACTGTGCACTGTATTCCAAATGAGGTCTCACGAGAGCAGAGTAGAGGGGCAGAGTGTTACTTGTATGCAGCATGAAATGGAAATTTTCTTTGTCTTGTATTTTCTCTTGTTTTAGGTGTTTTTGGCTGTAGTTGTGTTTCTCTGTGGAACGTGAATCCCAATGTTCACTAACAGGCTGAAATGGCACACTGCTGGGACACATCGTGGTCATTTTTATGGCATTTCTGGCAAATATAGAGGAGGTGCTGAGCAGATACTCAGTTTTTGGGGCACGTTAATTTGCCTTTCACTGGTCTAAACATAGCCTGGTCTCTGTGCTCATTTCAACATGCTCAGTCCTTCCCTTCTTTCTCTCTTTCCCTCCCCACTCTCTGTGCCCCAAACCCAGTGCCTGGTAAAGCTACCTGGAAGAGCCCTAATATTTGACCCTGTTACTGGCCATTCAGAAGAAGGATGAGTGAGAGTGGGTCTGTAGCCTCAGTCCCTCTTTTGAAAGGCTGGTTGGAGTAGAGGCTGTTGGAGTGGGTGGGTGTCTGTAGCATGTGAACTGTGGGAGCAGGGGGGGAATTGTGGATGCATTCCCATTGGTGATCCAGGATGTCTGCCTAGTAAAGCTGCACACCTTAAAGTACCTTGAGTGAAATCCTGATTCTGCTGAAGTCAGTGGGCACTTATGCATTAATTTTACTCCAGCAAGCATTTCACCAGTAATTTTTGTTTTGCAGCTGTAGTGGGGGGGTGGAGGGGGGTGGTGGTGGTGGGGAAAACCCTGAACCAAGATGAATGTGACTTCATATTGTGAAATACATTCTCTGCTAGTTTCATCCTTGCCTTCCTCCCATCTGAATAACTGTAAATGATGTTCTCTGTTAATAAGTGTGTACTTTGTCTAAATTGCATGTGTTTTTCTCTTGACATACATACCATGTTACTATTAATCATCCCCTTCTGCTCTTTACTGTACAAAGACACTGTTGTGCTGATGGAACATATTTAATCTTTGGTATGTTGTATTTTAGTTCTATTGTTGCTTTCTCATTTCTTTATGGGAAAACCTTTCTTTATTGACTCTTAAATCATGGGTTAAGCACTTATTGAAAACATGTTCAGTATATACTTGCTAGAGAAAAAAAGTTCTTTTAAGGTTATAGGCTAGGCTTATACAAATACTTCACTATACAGTGAAAATTCAGAGGTCTCCTATATGTTATCTAAAGCTAGAAATATACCCAATTACTCAGCAGCACATCATAAAAGAGATGCATGCTATGTTCATGTCTGTCAGTGCCTTAAGTTATCACTCTACAGCCTTTTTTAAATTCTCTTTCTATTGAAACCAAGAAACAAAACAAAGACAAAAAAAAAAAGCAAAACCAACATCAATTAGATGTCAACACGACACCAAACAGCATAATATATCATAAAAATAAATGTATGATCTGGTGACTCAATGATTTCTGTCCATATAGCATTTACAGAGAAGTAAAGAAAAGGCAAATAGCTACACATCTATATAGAGAAAAATATCCAATATAAAATTGGCCATACTGACAGCACTAGAAAGCTCTCCGCTTTCTAGTGGAAATAAATAACATGCAGAAGAGATGCAAGGTTCCAGCAGTCTCACTCTTACATGTATTTAGAATTTTGTACAGTGAGCATTGTGCAGGTATATATGTTTTTAGAAAAATTGCATTAAGAATGGAGATATTCCTGCTGTGATAGGTACAGGTTTATAGATGGGTGTGTAGAGTAATGCTAAAGTGAAATTGGGCAAAAGAAGGAAGTCTTTGGAAATAAATGTGACTATTTGTTGAAACTTAAAATGAATACTGACTCCAAGACCGTTTCTGTATTTGCTGAAAGACATATGAAAAAGCCTCTTTGTACAAGTGCTAAGCACGTAAAAACCACTGAGAATCATTAAAGACTCTAAAATAATAATCTGGGAATTCCATTTATTATTATAGTTAAAGGCATCATAACTTTATGGTAAGCAGGGAAGGGTGGGAGAAAAGTGAGACTATGGAGGTGGGAATTAGAGAAAGAAAACTCAGAAAAAATAGAATCAAATATGGCCTCTGTTATTTGAATTTGTTGTTCATTTTCAATGGAGTGATAACTGCAACAGCTCAGCCTGAACTGCCTGGTTCAACACTTCCCTTTCTAAGGAATGTGAATGTGTTTCACAGCTTACATCTGGACAGCAGGATATAGGGGGAAAAGCCAGAAAGATAGATCACATATTCTTTTTGTGTACTTAGGACTTCAGTCTTGTAGATTATAAATGCATGCACATGCAAATAAACATATATGCATGTAGATACATACATTTATATATCTACACACACATGTTCATATGTGTGTAAATCCACATGGGATTTCTCCTCCCTTTGCTATGAGGCTCAGTTCACAGATCTATCTCCTATCTCTGCAGAGATACAAGAAATTCCCTTCTGGAATTTTGCTCCTTTTGCCTACCGAAGTTGTCATGTTATGCAGTGATATCTGAGGTGTCTTTTTGTTAATTCTATTAGAAGTACAGCTATAGTCCTCAAAGGAGGTCATAAGTAACCCATTTGACCTGGGAAATGACACTTTCTGTGTGAGCAGGGAATAAGTAATGAACACCTTATCTTATCTTTTAGATTAGTGATAACATCAGTGAGACCACTTGGTCAATTTTATACATCTCATCTCATCAAAGTAGTAACAAAATACATTCTTCCCAGTAATTGCAACTGGTTATTGGGGATAGTAGAAAAGAGTGTATTGCAGAGCTGGTGGAGAGAAGCAGCCCCTGAGGGTAAAATAGCAGTACATCGAAACCTCAAAGGAAATATAAGAAGGGATGGTGTGAGTGTGTGCGTGTATGCATTTAAGCCTGAAGCCAGAAAACTATGAAGGCTATGTGGAACATTTCCTGGAGCTTACCACTAATAAACATGGTGGGATTGTCAGCCATGTAGTGTCCATACCTTCCTTCTGGGCCTGTGCCAGTGCCCCTGCAAACGTCAGATAGTGGGATAGGACATCCTGACTGAAGGGCAGGCGCTTCTCACTGTATCCTCCTGCACATATTTTAGTACTCTCCCAGCTCCATGTTCTCTCTGAGGGGCAGAAAATATTCCTGTGCAGTGCCCCCCGTTGTTTGGATGTCACAATGCAGAGAACCAGGTGAATTCCGTTTCTGCCATTCCGTTTTGTCCTTACCGGTTCAGGCTGGGAAAGGTTAGGAGTGGAAACTAAATAATTTGATTTATTCATACACTCATTTGTTTGGGGTGAACTAGCAGTAAACCACTGACTGTCGTATCCTATGTTTTATTTAAATGGCATATATTGAACATGATTTTAAGTACCAACCAGTTCTTTTGTTGCCCTGCTCTGTAAGGCTGTCATTGTAAAACATTTATTATTTTTTAAAGTTGGGCCCATCCCATTCTCATACACAGAAAATCCCCTCTGTCACTGAAACACCTTACATATTATGGGCTACTTCCTCAAACGTATATAGTCAGCTGGAGTTTCTTCATTTGTGTCAGTTGGATATAGATCAGCCCCTCTTTGTATTCAGTGCAACTGAAATACGGCTTTTTCTGGAGCAGGTTGGCAGCAACAATGCTATAGGTATCATTCTAGTGAAAGGTGTAGCAGCAGCACCATGACCTGTAAGGGCAGACATGACCTTGAGGTCAGACAGGTCTCCAAACTTTAACACTTCATTCCAAACTACTAGAAAATGTCCTTAGCATGAATGGTAATTCTCTTTTGGAAGCATAAAAGACTTAATTCTGTTGCTTCAGGCAAGACATTTAAACCTATTACTTACACAAGTAAACTGCCCACTCTAGTTTTTCCCACTTACCTATAATGCCACACTAGCAAGCTTATTGGTTATATTCTAGGTTTGTGAACCAGGCAGTTGCTAGAGATGGGCTGGCAGGCTAATACGGACTGAAGTAACACCAGCAGCAAGGTTGGTTTTGGTTTTGACTGCTGCCTTAAGGGAAATTCCTTGAAATGTTTCTTTTGTGTATTTACTGCAGGTCACAATAGTCAGTTTTTTGCATGTTTGGCTACCAATGTGATATTTCTGCATTTCACTCTGTGTCATATTTTTGTGCAATAAGTTGATGTGTTGTGCTGCTAACAATATTTAAATAAAGTCCTGGTTGGCATTTTGCAATGAACATAAGAAATTTTTTTTTCTTTTTTCAATTCAAGTTAGCGTGAGACAAGAACTTGAGTCCATTCTCTTTCAAGGAATTTAGAAAGCTGGCGGTGATGTGGTTGCAGTAGTATGCCACAGTTACCTTTTGACAACCTAATTAGCATTATGCAAATATTTTCTGAGAATTTTTGAACAAGCTGTATTTAAGATGAAAAATCTCACCGCATGGACAGGACTTTGTACAAAGTGTAGCTTTAATACCACTTTGTCTCCAAACTTCTAAAGCTCATTGTCTTCTTATTTTGCTTTGTAAACACACACATTTCACATAAAATGTGTAATGAGAGAGAACTTGGGGCAAATACTGTGACCTTCAGTAAACTGAGTAAAGATACCTCTTCTAATCAAAGGCAAAAGCCATGATCTTCCTTGTCGTAACTGACTGTTGACACAAGAAAGGCCAGGCAGATTGACATCCATCTCTATAGAAACCATTAACC